>CM053588.1:19869101-19909543 GCA_028646515.1 Pseudochirops corinnae
GGGGGATGTGCCTTGGCCAAATAGGACTTGTGCAGGAATTCACACAATCACACCTCATTCTTCTTCCATGACCAACTTTCAAATACTCATCCCTCTTCATGTTTCTCTTTTCCAGGCTAAGCACTCCAAGTTCCTTCAACCAAATTCACCCATTTTATTATCTTCTAGCCTACATCTCTCCGTCTTTTCCATAAGAAAAGCACAAGAAACTTGATCAAATGTTTTTGCTAAAGGAGAGGCAAACGGCATCTATGGCACTAAAAATTCAACTGGGAAACACTTATTCATGAAGTGTCAGCATTTTCCCTGTAGACATTCATTCAGTGTAAGCCCATTAAGGGCCACTCTGTGCATAACCCTATGTCAGATGTAGGGGCCACAAAGGTGAACAATGACATACATGTTGCTCTCAAATTGCTTATTTTCTCCTGAGGGGGGGAGTAGAGTGCATATGATGGAGCAAAAGAGAGTTCCACCCAGAGTGCTCAAGGGAAACTTGGAGTGCTTTCACTTCGAGGGGAGATGAGGGAAGGCTTCAAGGTGGCACTCAAGCTGAACTTTGAAGGAAGAGAGGTCTGAAAGGTGGAGACTTCAAGTAGTTGCCCCTGGCATGGCTGACATCTCCTTCCTGTCTCAGATCCCATTTCTCTGAATGAGCTCTTATTTGCCAACATCCTTCTTCAAATGTGGACCCCAGAATTAAACCCAGAACTCTAGACAGGCTGAAAGGGGGAAGAGTACAGGGGGACTAACAGAGGCCCCTCATCCACCCCCACCTCTCTTCTGGACTCTGTGTCTCTTTGTGTTGTCTCAGGTCACATTAGGCCGTGCACCTTGGTCCATTATCACACTGGCTTCATGTGGAGCTTCCACTCTGGGAACATCTTTGGGGTCTCTTCACACCAACTTGTGCACTTAGGCTGCTGCCTTTGGGGATCTAAGGGCAGAATTGGCCATTTCTTCCTGTCCAATTTCATCTTGATAAAAGCTGTCCAACATTTCAGCCAACATTTCACGTTCTTAGTAAAGGCCAATGGCACCATCTCATCTAGTAGCAGCCTGGTCCTCACCTGCCTTTCCAACCTTACCTCCTCCTATTCTTCCCACATGGCTTCCCTATGATCTGTACACCCCGCACTTGAAGATCAGAGAGTGAGCAGGGACTTCAGAGATGCTCGACCACCTCCTTTCACATTGGCTGAATCTGAGGCTTAGGATGAATATTCAGGGCCTCCCCTAAGGCCACAGGCACCAAAACCAAGACATGAACTTTCTTCTTTCTCCAAATCTGCTTTTCCACTCCCTTCTCATCTCTCATGCTTGCCCCACTGATTGTCTGCTTCAGCCAGCTTTCTGCCTCTACTCCCATGCTCAGCTTATTCTACACAGAATGCCTTCAGGAGTACTAACAGGGTACACTTAGTCAATTTCTATAGCACTGCAAAGCTCTCTTTTCTTATGACAACTCTTGCAACTATTAGTTTTGCTACGATATGCAAATATCATTTCCCCCATTTTACAGATTAAGAGACTGAGGCTCAGAGAGCTAAGGTGACTTGCCTGGTGTCACACACCTAGTAGAAATCTCAAAGGCAGAATTTGAACCCAAATCTCATGGGTCCAAGTTCAGGGCCCTTTAAGGCTTGCAAGTGTCCTAATTTTATAGATGATGAAACAGGCCCAGAAAGGTTAATCAGTTTGCTAAGAAGTGGCATTTGGTGAATTGAACTTTTTTATTTTTGTTGCCAGCAATGGCTTTCTGGGGAAGATGAAAGTTAGGGAAGGGAGACATTATAACTGCAGGTGGTAGAGAAACAAAATAGCAAGAAAATACTGAAACAAAATTCTAAGGAGTAGAAAAAGATCCAATCTGCAGTGAAGAGGGAGCTTCATGTACCAATGAAACCACAGCCCTTGTCTCATTCTTTCCATCCATCAATAACAATTTTTAAGAAAGTGGCACTGCCAGCTCTGCCACCAAAACCCAGCTTATTTGGCTTCCAGACCAGCCCTCAGCCCTCTCTCCACTGTGCCCCCTGTCTCTCTGCCTCCCTCCTCCAAGGAGGAGGAAGAGGAAAATGAACAGCTGACATGAATCTCAGTCTCCAGTTACAGAAACACATTTGCGTCCATGATCTCATTGGACCCTCACAAGAACCCTATGGCATTGGTTTCATGGCATTATCATGCCTATTTTACATATGAAGAAGCAGGCACAGAGCAGTCTAAGTAATTCGTTCATGGTCACATGGAAAGCAGTGGAGATGGGCTTTGAAACCTGACCTCTTGGCACAGCCACAGGTGGCTTCCCCTCCCCCTATCTCTCAAGTCGTAGCCTCTTGGGTAAGGAAGTCTTCCTCCACCACCCCAGTCCACAGTGATCTCTCCCTTTGAATTCCTATCATTCATTCACTGCACACTTCTCAAACAATGTCTTCCATGAGTCTTTACTAATTCGACAGGGCAGGTAGGTGAGCAGGGGACAGAGCATGACCTAAAGTGAGGACAACTCATCTTTCTGAGTTCAAATCTGGTCTCAGACACTTCCTAGCTGTGTGACTTTGGGCAAGTCACTTCACCCTGTTCACCTCGGTTCTTCATCTACAAAATGAGCTGGAGAAGGAAATGGCAAAGCGCTCCAGTATCTCTGCTGAGAAAACCCCAGATGGTTCATGGAGAGTCAGACACGGAAAACACAGAAAAACGACTGAACAACAATTAGTTTGACTATTGGCCACCATTTTCCTCTCAAATCTGACTCATGTACAGCGACAGTACAGTCTATAATTGGTGTTATTTTCTAATGTTTAATTCTTCTGCGATGAAAAGAGCTGTGATAGAATCTCTGTGGGTCCTTCTTCCACCAACAGTACTCACCAGCAGGGCATACTTTATCCATACCATTGCATTAGCTTCCACAGAGGCTGGGCTTGGTGGGATGGAGGAGTCCCTCTAACTGTCACACTCAATATCTCAAGGATTGGGAATTGGGGCAAAGGGGTAAGTGTCCTCCTTCAGTCAAGGCACCTCTACCCCATTTCATTCCGTGCTGTTCCTGTACCTGTCTTCACACACATCTTCTATGGAGGCTCCTCCCAAAATGCAGGAGGCATTCCTTGCTTTATTGAATTATAATCTCCAACTCTTCTGGCATTGTTGAAGTCATCAATGTGGGTCTTTTTTCCATTGACAAAGATCCCAAGCCTTCCATGACTTTGCAGACAATCTCATGAGTTTCTGGAGCCAGTAATGGAACCAGTAATGGTAATGGAACTCTCTGAGTAATGGAAGCCAGTAATGGTAATGGGACTCTCTGAGCTGCTCCTCAGATGATGGATGGGCAGATATGTGGTCCCTGGATCTGTCCTCCTGAAGACTTTCCCCTCAGAAGAAGCCACTAGAATTTGTGCTTCCCTGATTTCACCTTTCAATGCCCTATGCAGTGTGCTCCTAGTTATTAGCAGAGAGAAGTTGTTTTGAGGAATGCCTCTATTCAGACTAATACTCAAATCCCTCCCAGCACTCCCTATTGCCTGAAGAGAAAAGTTCAAATTCCTTAGCCTAGCATTCAGGACTCTCCACAAGTCTACCTTCCCAGCCTTGTCTTGTCCAAATGCCCACCATATGCTCCACCCTCCAGCCATACTGGGCCAATTATCATTCTTCAAACACACTCAACACTTCTCTTCTTCCAGGACTCAGTTTACCCTGTGCCCTAAACTCCAATGGCTCTCTTTCCCTCCCCTCCACCAATGTGCCACTTAACACCTTGCTGGCACTTCTCAGGAACACTTATCTGTATTAGTCTGTGTCATTCACATCTACATACACACCATGGCCCCATCACACTGTGGCTGAGCCCTGAAGGCCAGAGACAAGGTCACATCTCTCCTAAGCTCTTTGCCTGTCTCAGTGTTTGATCAGTGGTGACTGCATTGAATCGGATTGAATTATGGTAGAATGGAGGATTAGAAAGAGGGTCAGACTTGGAATAGGGAAGCACCAATTTCTACTCCTTTGTAAAGGGTGGGGGGAGGGTCTTTGCACTCCCTCCCTTACACAGTTAATTATAGGAAAAGTTTGCCATTAATATGAGTGGCTTTTGTTATTTGTTTCAACCTATGTATTCACTTTACATACATCCTGAACATCTCTTGTCATCAGTGAGCATGCTGAAGGCCCTGTGTAGAATGTTAGCTTCTTGAGGGCAGCTGTCAATTGAGTAGACACTTGATCACTTCGTCAGTACTTTTGGATTGACTGTGGGGTCCACTCTGCTGATACATGTCCAGTTGGTGACTTCTCTTTCAGAGAAGTGTTGGTCTTTCAGAGTGGCTGAAAAATGCATCCCCCTATGGCCAACCTGGTAACAAATTTCTCCTGACAAAACTCATCTGGATCTTGGATGACAGACATCCAATTCATCCCTGGACTCAGTTTTTTGTAGCCTCCTGAGCTAGTTAGGCCCTGCCGGAACTTGCTTGGCCTTGGTCGATGAGTACCGTGGCATGCTAGTAATCCATCAGAGATCCTTCTGTTCTCTTCAGAGAAGCCACAAGGCCCAGGCACCATTGGGCTAGTTCAGTCACGCACCCCCACACCACTGATGCATCAAAGCCAAATTGCTCCTCCTCCATTTGCCCCTTGGGCAAAACTTACTACTATGTCATAAGCCTGTTTCTATCTTCTTTGGGGGGAGGGGCGTCCTGATGCTGATGAAATCAGAAACCTTTATCATATTATTATATTTTATTTTTGCATTTTTACATATATGTCCTGTCTCCCCAACTAGATCATAAGCTCCTTGAGGGTAGGGACATGTCTTATTCATTTGTATTCTCCAGGGCCTTATACACAGTAGGCATTCAAGAAACACTAGTGAATTGATCCCATCCCCACACATGCCAATCAAGCTCATCCCGCCACCCCAATACCAGGTACCTTTGATCTTCTCTCCCTTGCTCAAGGAGATCTCCCCCTCGCCCTGGGCCTGGTATGGCTTCACCGCCATGAAGGAGCGTCCTGGTACTGCTGTGTAGAGCTTCCGTCGTCGTCCCCGGCTTCCCAGGGAGCCCCCAGGGCCCCCCGATCCCCCTGTGCCCCCAGATGGCCCCTCTCTGGGTGTCCCACTGGAGCTGGGATATATATATATAAGGAGTGTTGAGGGAAAGGAGATGTCCAGACGAACACCATGGGGTGGGGGAGAGGGGACAAAGGGGACAGGGCTTGGTAATTATTGAGTGAAAGGACCTTTGGTAGGAACTTAAGTAGAAAGGGAGCTAGAAGGTCAGGGACGGGTGATTGGGGCCTTCCTGTCTCTCTCCATAGCTACCACCACCACCCCAAGGCAGTCTTATTGTAGAAGTCTCTTCATCCACCAACCTCTCCCTTTTAAATCTGTTTTTCCCAGAACATCAGTGTCATATCCTCACTTTCTTACACTCTGGTCATGTCCCTACACTACTCAGAAAACACTCATGACTCCCTATGGCCCCCAGGAACAATTCTGGATTTCTTCACTTGGTATTTGAAGTCTAAAGAATGACCTGACCCTCCCTATTTAGAACTGCAGAACATCAGATCTGAAGGGGCAGGAGATATCAGCCTGCTCCTGTCCAAATCATGGCCACATCAGCTAAAGCACCTTTGACAAATGGGTGGGCAGCACCAGCCAATTCTATCACCAGGACGAGTTGGTTTTTTACATTAAACTCAAATTGATTTCCATGAAACTCGATGTTCTTGCTCTCAGCTCTGTCCTCTGAGGAAGCAAAGCAGGGATCAGTCCCTTCCTGCTGTCAGCCCTTTGGATAGCAGGGCCCAGGGAGCTTGCAGCCCGAGGCTTTTCCTACTTCTGACTCCACCCCCTCAGTTCCTTGGTCAATCCTGGTCCAGCACACTTCTAAATTCCTTCTTTCCCTCACACCCACCAAAGCCACCCTCCTCTAGACACGTTCCAGGTTGTCAAGGACCTTCCTGAAATGTGCCCTCCAGAAGTGTAGTGCTCCAGCTCCTGCCTAGGGCAGGAAGCTTCACATGATCACCCCTCATTCAGAGAACTATCTCTGATCCTATGTCCTAAAGTCAAATTTGCTTTTGGGGCTCATACTGAGCTTGTAGCCCACTAAAACTCCCAAGCATGTCTTCTTCTGAGATGTCATCTTGCCACACCTTCCTCATTCTGTACTTGTGCTGTTGGCTTTTTGAGTCCTGTGAGGATGGCTTTACATTTATTCTTATTAAATTCTATCTTAAAGTCATCAACGTATTAGCCTATGATTCTAGCCTGATAAGATCCTCTTGGATTCTAACTCATTTAACCTAGTAGTGCTCCTTCCCAACTCTTGGATAGCTTTATATTTAATAAGCATGATATCTAAATGTTGATGGGGTCCAAGAAAAGAGACCTATGGCACTCTACTAGAGACCTCTCTCTAGGTTAACATTGATCCTTGTAAGTTTCACATCACTCTTCCTTGCCTGGAAGTGCCTTGAGAGCAGGAACTATATTTTATCTTTGTACCTTTCCTAGTGCTGGGCATAGAATTCTGCACTCAGTAGGTATTTTAATGAAATGGATGCTTTGAAGGGGTCCTGGAAGACCAATTTGGGCATCCAAGGAATTTGATATGACCATGACTTCTTGGATAGGGAGGGGGAAAACTAGGGAGTGGAATAGGAGTGATTTAGGGAATAGATGTGGAAGGTTAGGGATATGAGTTTCTCTAGGGAAGGGAGGATATAGGCCTGGGGAACTGGGTTGGGAGAGTTGAAGATTTCCCTGATCATTCATGAAAAAGGAAAGCATTGGAGTGGGAAAGGAGGGATAAGGAACATTTGGAAGGCCATGAGGAAGAAGAAATTGGGGGACTCTATGGAGAATAAATTATTTATGGAGATCTGGGGATTCCCAGGTCACCTGTGGGTTGGGAGGTAGGACCTATGGGAAAGTGAGACATTTGTCTGATCATCCATGCGGAGGAAGGATGGGGGTACTGGGGACAGTCATGGGAAAAGAGGGATAGGGAGGTTGGGGTATTCATGAGGAATAGGGTGGAAGAGGGATTTATAAGGGAGTTGGGGGCTTTCCAGGCTGTCCATAGGAAAGAAGAGTATTGAAAGTAGGGGAAGGGAGAAGAAGGGTATTGAGGGTAGGAGGAGGGATGAAGATTAGGAATTTTTATGGAGAAAGGGGATATTGGGAGTAGGAGAAGAAGATTGGGGGGGTGGAGTTTTCTCTCAATGTTCATAGGGAAAGGGAGTTGGGCTGTAGGAAGACTAATGGAGTCTCCCTGTCCCCAAGCTCTTCCACATCACAGTCATTTTCTGATCATTCCTTGCCCTAACTGCCCCCTCCTGCCCTTACCCCTCTCTCCTATAACTCCTATCTTCTACTTCCCTGACTGTCTTCTCCCCTGCTGCCCTTTGCCCTCCTGGCATTTTCTCCCCTGCTGCCCTTCCCAGCCATCACCTGGATCTTCTAAGGTGCCTCCTCTTCTATGCTGCCTCTCCCTCGCCTACCTCTTCTTCCCTTCCCTGTCTTTCCTTTTCTCCACCCTTTTCTCCATCCTCTCAATCCTTGAGAAGAAGTTCTCCTTCTGTGGAACAGAAGGCCAGGAGATGAAGGATTAGGGTCTTACTTGGCCATTCATGAGGGAAGAGGAATTGGGAATAGGAAAGAAGGATTTTGGGGATATCAGTAGTTTCCCCTACCTGGGCCGTCCCCGGGGTTGCCTCCTTGCCTCCTCTGGGTGCCTCCCTCGGGAAGGGGAGCGGGCACGGGCACCCCGAGGGCTGCTGGCACTACGCAGAGTGCCACTGCTGAGTTTGGTGCCTGGGGTCGAGGGGGCTGTCGGAGCTGGGGCTGCTGGGGCAGGACCAGGGCCAGGGGGCCCAGAGGGTGAAAACACCATCCAATCAGGCAGTGCCATGCTGGTATCGCTGTTAGCTCGAAGCAGCATCGGGGGCACAGTCAACCCTGTGCCTGGTGGACCCCCCCTCCGACGGGCTGCATACTTGGGGGACTCCTGGAAGGGGACTAGTAGGGTAGGTTAGAGTGGAGATGGGGGAGAGTGATTTGGGGAAAGATGGGGATCAGTGAAGATGGTGGATGGAAGGAGGAGAGATGAGGAAGGGGAAAGGAAAAAGGGAAGAGACAGGAGAGAGATGAGATTGGAGGAAGGGGGAAGGAGGAGAGATGAAATTGGGAAAGGAAGAGATGAAGAAAAAGGGAGATTGTGGAGAAGAGATGGAGTGAAAGAGGAGAGGAGAAGATGGAGAGATGTATGAGAAAGAAGCAATAGGGAGAGAAGTGGGGTTAGGAAGATAGAGAAAGGGAAAAGAGGAGAAATGGAGGCATGAGGATAGAGGGAAATGGAAATGAAAGGGGAGATAAGAAAGGGAGATGTGAGTAGGTGAAATGGATGAGGGTGAAAGCAGAGAGGAGGGAGGCAGGTGGAAAAAGAAGAGTAGTGAGGGAAAAGGGAGAGATGTGAGAGTGGAGATAGAAAGATGAGGTTGAAAGAGAGATGAGGGAGAAAGACAGAGGATGGAGGTGGGGAGAGATGGGGAAAGAGAAAGAAATGAGAGGAAGGAAAACAAGTTGAAGATGGGGAAGTGGAGGAAAGAGATGAGGGAGGCAAAGAAGGATTTGGGGAGATAAGGGAAGAGAGAGATTTGGAAAGAAATTAGAGGGATAATGGAAGGGAAGGTAGAGAGTTATGAAGAAATAAGAGAGGGTAGAGATGAAAGAAGAATCAGAAGGAAAATGAGGAAAAGGAAGGAGAGGAATGATGAGAATGGAAAGAAGGAGATATGGAAAGAGATAAGGGAGGATGGAGGCAGAGATGTGGGAGAAGAGATGTGGAGAGATGGAGCCAGAGATGTGGGAGGGATAGAGGCAGAGATGTGGGAGGAATGGAGGCAGAGATGTGGGAGGAATGAAGGCAGAGATGTGGGAGGAATGGAGGCAGAGATGTGGGAGGAATGAAGGCAGAGATGTGGGGGGGGGTATAGAGGCAGAGATGATGGAGGCAGAGATGTGGGGGGAGAGGTGAAAAAGGGGAGGTGAGCTTGGGTAGGGACAAGCACAGCCCCACACACCCCATGTCTCTCAGCCCTGTATCCCTTGCTCAGCCCACCCCTAATATCAGGCACTACCAAGTTGCACACATGCTTCTCTCAAGTCTGCCATGTCTCCCTCACCAGCCCCCAACCTCCAGCTCCCACCTCACTCACCCACATCCTGGTCTCGGTGGTTTCGGATAAGCTCCCCCAGCTCAAAGTTGCCAGCTATTACAGCCACCTGGCCCAGATGGGGGCAGAGAAGAGAGGAGGTGACCCCAGGGGCCAGGTAAGAACAGTCATGATAACAAGCCTAGCTCTAGTCTGCTCCTCCAAAGCTTGCTAATTAGCCACGTTCCCCTAACACCACCCTCCACACTCTCCCCATAGCCCCATTCTCCCTGTCCCCAAGCTCTTCCACATCACAGTCATTTTCTGATCATTCCTTGCCCTAACTGCCCCCTCCTGCCCTTACCCCTCTCTCCTATAACTCCTCTCTTCTACTTCCCTGACTGTCTTCTCCCCTGCTGCCCTTTGCCCTCCTGGCATTTTCTCCCCTGCTGCCCTTCCCAGCCATCACCTGGATCTTCTAAGGTGCCTCCTCTTCTATGCTGCCTCTCCCTCGCCTACCTCTTCTTCCCTTCCCTGTCTTTCCTTTTCTCCACCCTTTTCTCCATCCTCTCAATCCTTCAGTCCCCCTCTCCACCACTGCCCTTCACACCCACTCCTCTTTCCCCTCCCTGTTCCATCCTTGCCCTCCCTCCTTTCCTGTTCCTTCCATCACTTCTCTCTCTACTTCTCTTCTCCCCAAGCTCTCTCCTTATCCTCTCCCTCCCTCTTCTGGTTCTCCTTTCCTGCCTCCTGTCTTCCCCTTGTCCCCCTGCTCTCTTTTTCCTCTCTGCTTTCTCCTGCCACCAGTGCCACCTGCAGTCTGGCAGCACTGGCCTTGCCGCTTCTTGAAGATGACACTCCTTCTCCTGGCTCCGGGCATTTTCTCGGCTGTCCTCCGTGCCTACTACTCTTATGCTCCTTATCTCTGCCTCCTAACTTCCTCCATGTCCTACCTAAAAGCCCACCTTCTGAAGAAGTCTCTCAACCCCCTGTGATGCTAATGTCTTCTCTCTCTGGCTTATCTCCAGTTTATCTCATACATGTCTCATCTGTACAGAGTTGTTTCTGTTTGGTTTCTGCCATTGGCTGGGAACTTGGCAGAGTGACCATCTTTTACCTTTCTCTATCTCTTCAGCACTAGCACAATGTCAGGCATACAGTAGGTGCTTAGTAAATGCTTGTTGACTTACTGACCATGTCCCTATCATCCTTCCCCCTCACTTTCTCCTATTGCCCCCTTCTGGCTTTCTTCTCCCTTGTTTCCACTTGCTCTCTCACCTGTCCTCCCATCATCCCTCTCTCCTCTCCTTCCCATCTTCACCATTTTCACCCCTTCTTTTCCTAAGCCCTCTTCCCTCCTTGTCATCCTCTTCTATCTTCCTTGTCACCCAGCGCTGTCTCCCATTTCTTCCAATTTCCTTTCTCTCCTGTTACTTGCACACCTTCTACTTCCCTTTATCCACTCTTCCTTCCTTCCAGTCCTCACCTCTCTTCTTCCTCCCCTCCCCACCCTAACCTCTCCAGGGTCTCCTTACCTGGAAAGGTGTCTGTCCATTGTTGTTCTTCACCTCCTTGTTGGCCCCCCGATACAGGAGGATTCGGGCACACGTCTCCTGCAGGCAGGGTTGGGGGTAGAGGTTCAGGGTTAGGGCAGACCAGGGTGAGGGAACAGACCCCAGGCAAATCTGGGGCATCCCAAAGGGAGTGGCATGGTGTGAAGGATGGAAGAGGGGGTGGACATGAGAACATCAGAAATGACACACGGGCCAGGCAGGGGCAGGGGCAGGGGCTGGGGCTGTTCCAGGTTGCACCTGGTGTGGGATTGAACTTCCCCTGCCAGGAGCCATTCTAGGAGCAACCCCTGACCCCCCAGCAGCAGCCTGCTGGTGCTTCCTCATTCCTAGCCTTACTTCCCTGAACTTTCTCCCACCTAGAATGACCTTCTCATAGACTCACTCACTTGCCCATGCCACTTCAATCTCTTCTCGGTCTGGTTTCTTGGCATATTTCATTCTCTCATGTAACAAACACTTATTAAGACTCAACTGTGCCAGTGCTAAGACCAGGGAAGGTGAAAAAACCTTTTCAGACCATAGACTTACCCTCAAGGAACTTCTAGTCTAATGGTGAGGAGTGAGTAGGGACACAGCAGTGATTCTGTCAGTGAAGGTTAATTTGTGTCACCTGCCTTTCTCTGCTCATTCTTTTTATCTCTTGTACCTAGCACTGTGCTTGGCTCGTAGTAGGCCCTTAATAAATGGTTGTTTCTGACTGACAGCCCCTCACTAGGAGAGGGGTTAGACTGTAAACTTGAGCTTCTCAGCATTTAGCTGGGCTGGGGGGTTCTCAGACAATAGATTTAAAGTCTATTGCTTCAAGTGTGGACAGAAAAATGGTGCTGCACTGATTGATGCCTGTGTCTCCTGAGTATGGATACTGCCCATGAAGGTCCTGCCCAGAGGCCTTGTGGTAGCCTGTGGGTCACCTTGGGCTCTCAGATGCTCTGCAGGAAGGTTGGCCAGCCTTCAGGCACAGGCTCAGCAATGGATGAGGGCCTAGCCTACATAAGAACAGAGGGCTCCTCAGGGGCTCAACTGCACAGGGAGGGGATTTTTTAGCTACCACAACTCATGAAGACCCTTAACTGAGGACAGGAGAGTCCAAAAGTCAGTGCAGGAAGAGCTGATGACAGACAACACAGTCAAACCCAACACAAATCCCAGCCTCTCCAGGCCAGAGGAGATGATGTCCATGAACGGTTGGGGCCACACTTGTGGGACTGAGGCTCCTGGTTGAGCTGGACCATCCTCAACACCAACCCTGGCCACAGGTGAAGCCTTTTAGCCTGGCAGAGCCTGAGCTCCGTGCTGTGCTGAAGCACCCAGTGAGACCTTGCCTACATCTACAGAATACTTGGGTTTCAAAAGGCCCATGGAGTCATCCAGGCGGTGATGCAAAATTCACCCTTTACTCACCCACTGCATGGATTAATGAGTGGTGCAAGTGACCAACCTTTTGAGAATGCAAAAAGTTATATAACAACAATATGAATATAGAGTTATAATAGGAATTATAAGGTACTAAAAGATCACTTTTGGATGGGATCATTGGGGCTGGCTTCCTGGAGGAGGCAGCACCCAAACTGAGCCTTTATGGACAATAATAATAGGTCATATAGATAGGGTGCCCCAAAGTCTTGGTGCAACCTTCATCTTCAATAGCTTAAAACCTTAATAAGACTTCAGGGATGTGCTGCATAGTGCCCTTCCAGGCATACAAAGCCCTCTCCCTGGTTTCACTTGATTCTCAGAGGGGCATGGATGCCTGGATGGCAAGGGCAGCAGCTTTCCATGAAATGCCCAGCTAAGGTGTCTGCCCTTGGTTGGTCTCAGGGCAGTGGAAAGCCAAAGTTTTTGAAGGGTGGCCAGATTCCTCCTTTAGGCAAGTCTAGGAGTGCTGTGAGGGATGAATAAAGGAGCATGAAGGTGGGTGGAGGTGTCAGGGACCTTCGGTAGCAGAGGGCAAGAGGGCTAAGGAAGGCCCGGGAATAACTGGCAGGAGAGAGACTCTGGACATAGTGTGGCATGGGACTGAGTCAAAGAGAACTCTCAGCTTTGGAGAGATGGCTAGTCCCGTTAGTCAAGGCTCAGCTCAAGAGAGCTCCCCATCACTGAAAGTCTCCAAGATCAGGCTAGGATCACTGGTCGGGAACATCTGTTGAGGCAAAGTCTACAGACTAAGATGAATGCTGAAAGGCAGCCAGGGGGCACCATAGCACACAGAGCACTGGGCCGGGAGTCAGGAAGACTCCTCTCCCTGAGTTCAAATCCAGCCTCAGACAATTCCTAGCTCTGTAACTCTGGGCAAGTCCCTTCACCCTGTTTGCCTCCGTTTTCTCACTGTGAAATGAACTGGAGAAGGAAATGGCAAACCGGTCCAGTATCTCTGCCAAGAAAACTCCAGCTGAGGTCACGAAGAGTCAGGTAGGCTTGAACAACAAGATGCATGCAGAGATCCCGGGGGCTTGGAGATCCTGTGATTTTGTTTCCCATTTCCTTGAAGGGCCCCTGTACCAAAGGCGCCCCTTCCCCTTTCTAAACTCTGCTATGACTCCTTGTCTGGACACCAGGAGCACACCACAACATGCCTCAGTTTCCTCCTCTGTGTAAAGGAACAGGCTTTGAAAAATCTTGCAGAGTGGGAGAAGTGCCCAAGAAGGCATAACTGGAAGGAATGTTGAGACGTCACAGGGAGGCGGATTTGGGCTCCTTCTCTACTTCTTCCATCTGTAAAATGAGAGACTTGGACCAGGGGTTCTCTGAGGACTCTTCCAGCTCTAAATCCTATGACTAAGATTGGAGGCTGGAGATTATTTGGATTTTCACAAAGGCAAAGAGGTGGATTCTCCCAACTCTAGGCTGACAAGCTGGATAAACAATGCCTTGTCCAGTTTTCTAAGATCAAATGATGAGAACGCTGAAAGAGGGATGTGGTTGGTCCCCATGGGATGATGAAGAGTGGGGCAAGCTAGACCAGGCTTTCTGAAAAGAGGCAATGACTGCTGTCAGCAGAGGAGACTCAAAGAGCAGCGAGGCATAAGCAGTTTTGTCTGATGTCTTTGGGCTCAAGACAGAGAGATGTGGGCCCAGGGAATTTGGAATCAGACCCCTGATGGGTGATTAGCTGATAGGAATCAAGCTGGAGAGACCCATCCAGCAGAATCCCCCAGGCACTTCTTGTCTCATTTTCGTCAATACCTATATCAAGATTGAAGATGTAACACTGCGTAAGATCATTGATATAGAGGTAAGACTTTTAGAGCAGGAAGGGTCTTCAGTGGCCTACACTCCACACCGTAGCCCAGAAAGAACACACACACACACACACACACACACACACCCCAGAACAGATAAGCATGGAGTCTAGCCTCTGCTCCAGTGAGGGGAGCTCACTGCCTGGAGGGGCCCTTCCACCTCTGAACAGCTCCAACTCCAGTGAGGGGAGCTCACTGCCTCAGACACTTGCTAGCTATGTGACCCTGGGCAAGTCACTGTACCCTGTCTGCCTCAGTTTCCTCACTGGTAAAATGAGCTGGAGAAGGAAATAGCAGACCACTCCAGTGTCTTTGCTAAGAGAACACCAAATGGGGTCACGGAGAGTGGAAGAGGGTTGGAAAATGGTGGAACAGCAGCACCTGCTTTGCAGGCTTGTTCTGAGGATCTAATGAGATGTTTGTAAAGCTCTTAGTGCAGCACTGGACACACAGTAGGTGCTTCATTAATGCTTCTTCCCTGTCTTCTCCCTCCCTCCCCTGGTAGGTATTGAGCTTGAAGTAAAATCTTTAGTGATATTCAGAAAAAAGGCTGGTGAAACTGGTGTTTCAAACCCAAGGGTAAGGCCTTCCACTTATTCCTACTGAATTTCATCTTATTAGATTCTGCCCAAGGTTCATACCTCACCAAGATCTTTCTGGGTCTTGATTTAGGCCCCCAATGTGCCAGTTGCGTGTCATCCTCAGATCCGCTGTGGAGATAATCATGCACCAAAGCCTGGCCCAGACCCCTGTGGCACTCCACTGCAGACTTCCCGTCCAGGTAACATTGAACCGTTGGGTCTGGCTACGAAGCCAGGTTCAAGTTCATCTTCCTAGCCTACATCTCTCCATCTTTTCCAACAAGAACAGTGTGAGATATTTTCTCAAATGCCTTGTTCAAATCTCAGTAAATCATAATATCTGGCATTCCTCTGTAGGATTGGAAACACTGTCAGAAGATGGAATGAGGTTCAGGTGGATGAGGCAGGCCTGGCTCCTGGAATTGCTCCTCCCTTTGCAGCTGTTCACCCACCACCTCCTGAATGCTGAGCTCAGGGCCTTACAGTCCAGCTTGGGCTGAGTTTGCCACCCAGGGCGGCTTCCCATCCAGGAGAGTTCTGTTTCTGGGTGGGTCTGCTGCTCTTCCAAACCACATCCAGCAGTCCTCTCAATACCCAAGGGTGGAATTCATCTGGGATCTTTGGGCTCCTGTTTTTTATCTTAGAATGTAGAACCAAAATACATCAAGGGGACAGAACGACAGAATGGGCTTCATCACGTGATGTCTAAGGTCTACGTTGGGGCTCAATGTAAGTAAGGGGGGGTGTCTCTAGAGTGCCTGCTTGTGCCAGGCCCTGGGCTGAGAGCTTTAGAAACATGGCCTCACGGGCCCTCATCCCAGCCCTCAGGGCTAGCGATTATCACTGTTGTACAGATGAAGAAATCAAGGCAGTTAGTGTTAATGACCTTCCCAGGGTCCCACAGCTCATAAGTGTTTGAGGCATTATTTTAATTCAGGGCTTCCTGACCACTATGCCAACAGCTACCTCTACAGGCCACGTTGGGCTATGCAACAGTTCATGAGAAAAAGACCTGAGGATCTGAGTAGACCACAAGCTCAATCTGCTACAAGACTGGAATGTAACAGCCAAGTAGAGTGACCACAATCTTAGGTAGCAAGAAGAGAAACATAACATTTGGAATGCAGTCGGGCTGGTAATGGGCCGGTTGTCCCCTTCTCTGCTCAGACCCTCCTCTGGAGGATTGCAGCACGTTGGAGGAAGGACCTTAATAAGCCTGAGGGAACTCATGGGGGCAAAGGCTAGGATCAGGACAAGATGGGGCGCTGTGCCCTCGCAGGAACTGAGAAAGATGAGAAGACTAGGGGAAGAGGGGAGATCCATGCTTGGTGAATGTGAAGAGTTACCAGAGGAAAGAGGGAGGGATGGGAGGGGCTCCAGAGGGCAGACCCAGGAGCAATGGGGGTGGCAGTGAAGGATGTCAGGCTAATAGAAGGAAAAACTTCCTAATGGCTGCTCTAAAGCGGAGATGGGGATGAGCTTCCCATTGCCAGAGGTGTGCGAGTGGAGACGAGATGACCTTTTCTCAGGGTGGCCTAGATGCCCGCTGAGGTCCCTGGTGCCTCATCATTTCTAGGATTCTGGGACACTGTGAGTGCCTGCTCTTGTGGGAGTATGCCTTTAACTAGGGAAGGCAGGAGCCAGCTTATCATGTAGGTAGTCCAAGTGATGCCCCGGCAGGCAGGCCTCCCTAGGGACGGCAGATTCCCTCAGGATGATTTGTGGGAGGTCATGATGGGCAAGAAGAGCCAAGGCAGCAGAGAGGGACTTTTGGGACCTGCAGAGGCTCCAGACTGCTGGGACTCTGCTGGGAAGGCTCGGGGTCTTCACCGGCTGAGGAGAGGCTCAGAAAACATCAGTGAGGTCCAGAGACCCCCAGGATCCAAGAAGCCTGGACCATCAGCAGGACCAGGGATCCTGCTGTGGGACACCCAAGAAGTCCCTGTCCCAAACTTAGCATCAGTTTTCTCACATGTAAGATGAGGAAAGGGCTCAGAGTCTGTTCTGAGGACTCTGATGTTCCATGCTTGAAGAGCCCTTCCAGCTCTGACTCCCCTGATTCTGTGAGCTGTTAATGTTCCCCCAACACCTACAGCCTTTCACTGAGCACAGCCAGCTTCTCCTCACTCTCTTGTAAACTTGGGGACAAGGATTGAAGCAGACGTCTGCCATCCCTCCCCAGAGTACACAGCAGAGAGCTGTGCGCACACATGCTTCTTGCCCGTGGGTGGAGGGTGGATTGTTGCAGGTGGCACAGGGAAAGACCCAGAGAGAGAGGCTGGGGCAGAAGGCAAGGGGTTGTGTGGGGAGGCTAGGGAGGAGCAGGAGTGGGAGATGGAGAGGTCCCTGCAAAGACTGACCTTGTTGTAGAGAGCACAGATGTGCAAGGCTGTATTCCCGGACGCGTTCTGGGCACCTGGCTCAGCCCCATAAAACAGCAGGTGTTCCAGGTGCTGGGAGTTACCCCTCTGGCAGGCCTGAGTAGGGCATCATGGAAAGGGAAGGGAAGTGAGGAAAGTCCTTTCAGAAACTCCCTCCAGCCCTCAGGGACCCAGGCATCCATTCCCTATTAACACCATTCCCAGGGTCCCCAGAGCCCCAGACATCTACACACACCCCACCAACCTCAGGGACACAGGCATCCATTCTGCCTTGGTCCCTGGCCCTGGTGGCCACCTTCAGATACTCAGGCATCTGACTCCCAACCTTGCACCATCAGTGCTCCTGGTCATCTGCCCATCCCTCTGGTTTCCTCCCCAGTCTCTGCCCCCCAAGGAGCCTTGGATTCCAGAGACCTGGTGGATCTCCTGCCAACCATTCTCATCAGCGATGCCCAGCTGGGCCCGATTATAGAGCAGGAGTTCACAGCATCGAGGGTCTCCACCCACCATGGCCGTGTGGAACAAGGGAGTCAGCCCCCGGCGGTCCTTGTAGTTGGGAGATCCTCCAAGATCCAGCAGAGCCTGGAAAGGAGGCAAAAGACAGAAAGGAGGTTACAGGGTAATGCAAACCCTTGACCCTCCCTGAGAAGAGAGACAGAGTGAGCCAAGGCTGGGGGCAGGATTTCAATGGCATGGGAGGATCAGGCTGGAGCTCACAGCACTCAGGGTCAAACTCTGGTTCTGGACCTCAGCAGATGAGTGGGCAGGGCTAAAGTGACCTTGAGCAAAGAGGATAACATGGTGTAGTGGAAAGAGCCAAAGTTTGGGAGGCAGGAGATCTGGATTCCAATCCTGAGAATCTTATTTTCTAAAGCTGAAGGGACTTCAAAGGCCATCTTGCCCAGCCCAGACTTATCTCATCACTCTAGGAATCTCTGGTGAGGAACCTCCTCCCACCAGCAGCTGGAAAGGAGAGAAGGTGGATTTTTGTTCATTGAAAAAAATAAAATTAACAGAAAATGTAAAAGATATCTACCCCTAACTTTAACTCATACCACTTATGAACAGCCGTAGTTGATAGGAAGTTTTTCTTGACAGGCTATGAATTCGCTCTCTCCTCATTCTGGCCCTTGGGGTCACATATTTGAGGGCATCTCCCACCTGTCCCCTAAGACTTCTCATCTCTAAGCTGACCCTCCCATGGCAGGCTCTCTAGTTATCTTGCCTTCCTGGTCTCCTTCTGAATGCAGTCCCCTTTGTCCACATCCTATCTAAAACGTGGCACTCTGGACTGCACACAGTTCTCTCCATGTGGTCTGAGAAGGGCAGAGTGTGGTGGGACTATCACCTCCCTGACTCCAGATACTAGCATTTTCTTTACACAGCCCAAGATCTGTTAGGCTTTTTCGTTGCTATTGAAGTGATGGCTGGCTCCCCTAGAGCCTCTCCCCACCCAGGTCTTTTTCTCCTAAACTCTTATCTAGCCACAAACCCCCCATCCCGTACTTGTGCAGATGACTTAAAACAAATGTAGGCTTTTACATCTCTATTAAATGTCACCTTATTAAATTCAGCCCACATTTTCCACTCATGAAGTTGATTTTTTGAGCCCAAGTGTAGGCAGTAATTTACATTGATCTGTTCATTTCATTCAGCCCATCACTGCAGCCTGTTGACAGCTTCAAGGATCTCAAGGGAGAAGGAACATATGACTTTGGGAGGCAGCCCTTTCTACTCTTTGGTAGCTCTAAAAGCTAGAACATTTGACCTGACATGAGGCAGAGATTTTCTGCATTTGTAGGGCTTCTCTCCGTGCTCCTGGATTCTGCCCTCTGGGCTCAAGCAAAACCAATCTAAACCCTCTTCCCAATGATAGCCCTTCAGATCCTTGAAGACAATGGCCATGTCCTCATCAGGTCTTCTCTTTTCCATGCTAAGTGTCCCTGGCTCCTTCAACTGACCCTGACAAGCCCGTAACCATCATGGCAGCCATCAAGATGCTCAGTTTATCAACATCTTTCCTAAAACGAGATGCCCAGAATGGAGCATGTACTATAGATGGAATGTGAGTCAAGCAGAGTCCAGGAGCTGTGCCCATGGAGAGTCCCGGCCACATTCTGTCTTTGTGAATGCAGTCTGGTGGGCTTGCTTTGTGTCACTGGGATGACACTCTAGCCAAAAATCTCACTTCCCAAAAGCTCCCAGATCTTTATCAGATGAACTGCTTTCTATGTTGCCAACCCTCCTCCCTCTTATGCTTAGGAAGTTTATTTTTTGAACCAAAGTGTAAGACTTTATATTGATCTCTACTAAAGCTTATCTTATTCAAATGAGGCAGGATCTTTTTAAAAAAGACATTGTCTTCCACTGTGTTAGCTACCCCCCCTGCTTTTTTCCATCTGCAATTCTGATAAGCATGTCATTCACGTTTCCATCCATGCCATTGTAAAAATGTTAAGCAGCTCAGACCCCTGGACCTCTCTATTGAAAGAGACTTCCTGCCAAGATGATAGCAAATTACTGACCACACTTTGGGTCCAGCCATGCAAACAGCTCCCATTCCATGTAATTGTAGGATGGCACTGCCCACGTCTCTCCATTCCTTCTAAAAGAGCAGCAGGAGAGGTTTTTACCAAATGCTTTGCTAACTCTGTACCTACAGCATGCCCCTGACCTGGCAGGCTAGTAACCCTGTCAGAGAAAGAAATGTTCACTTGCTATGCCCCTGTCATGAGGAAACCACGTGGGCTGTAATCAATGTGTCCCTTTTTAAACACTCATTGACCATCTTCTAAATAATCCGTTCTAAAATTCTGCCAAGAAAGTTTTGCCTTATGTCTACCTACTGAAAAATCTAAGCCATGCTTCCAGGTACAGCTCAATAGCTACCTCCTATAGGAAGCCCTCTGTGCCAAAAGCGATCTCCCGTCTTCAGCTCCCAAGAGTACTCAGGAGTTTGTGAACCAGGCACTGGCACACTGGGCTCGACTTATCTGTGGGCCTATATGATTCTGTGTTAGTGTCCCCAGAACTTGGTGCAGAACTTACCCCTAGTAAGTGATTCATAAATGCTAGTTGGTTTGGGGGACACCTGGATTCTCGTCCTGGTTTGGCCAGTGTCCTGTGTGACCTTGAAAAGGTCACTTTCCTTTTCTCTGGCTTAGTTTCTTATTCTTCAAAATGAGTGTCAGACTAGAGGGTCTCTCTGCCCCATTCCAGTTCTAATGTCATGCACTGGGTCTCTCCTAAGGCCTTTCTAAGCTCTGTGTTCCCTCCCAGCTCTGACATTCTTGTGTCCTAAACTCCAGCCCAGCCCCTCTCCATCCCATTCTTTGCTCTCAGTCCCCTCCCAGTTCTGCTCTGCTCCTAGGACTCTCTTGGCTCCAATATTCCTAGCCTCAGGGTTTTGTAATTCTACAGTTGTCTGTGTCTGATCCCAAGATGCAGCATAAGGAATAAAATGGAGGGCAAAGAATGAAGCCAAGGGAAGGGGAGGGGAACCAGAGGTTGCCCCCTGGGAAGCATTCACTACAGCCAGAGATGAGAAGGAGGCCTTAGACAGAATCTAATCCAATCCTTCCATTTTAGAGAAGAGGAAATGTGACTCCAAAGAGGACAAGAGATTGGTCCAAGGTCATCAAATAAGGAGTGACTTGAACCTACCTCTCCCAATGGTCTCTAGTGTTCTTTCAACTAGGTGTATTTGTGCTGGGATTCAGTGGGTGAGGAAGTCGGGGAAGACTGCTTCAGGGAAGAGGAGCTGGGAGAAAGCATATCTAGGCATTTAGAGGCCCTGGGGGAAGGGAGTCTACACTGGAGGTGTGTGAGGACAGTCTGGGTGTTCAGCCTCCTAAGTACAAGATGGAAACCCGAAGATGGGCAGACTCCAGCTCAGCCTGAGTCCATCTGTGGCAAAGCAGCCCCGGAGGCTGAGAAGCCCTTAGGGAACATCAAGAGGGGTGGGACAGCATTTAGGCTTATCTCCTCTGAGCCAAGTCCCATCTGGAGTTTGTGAGGAAGCCAGACTGAGAGAGGAGGGCAGCAAGGATGGGGTTACGCCACAGGATGCCCAACCCAAGGCTTGGAACATTTCATCTGGAGAAGAATGGCCTCCAGAAGGATGTGATTGCCAGGCTCAGATATTCAAAGGGCCGGCCCCAGAAAGAGGGCTCAGCCTGGTTCTGATCGGCCCCAGTGGGCAGGATGAGGGGTAGGATGAGGGATGCTGAGAGCGGTAGACAGAATCTGATGTCAGGGCTGTGCAGCCTCCTGGAAAGGAGAGCTGCCCTAAGAGGGAAGGGGCTGTCCCAAGAAGAGCCAGGAAGCTCAGGGGCCATTAAACAGTTAAGGCAGGATGAGTGCTGTTTGGGTCCATGTAGCGGTAGAGGCAAGGCTAGGAGAGGGAGTGGGTATCCCAGGGGCAAGGCAGAGCCCCCTGGGGGACTGTCCAAGGGAGGCTGGGGTTGACGTGTTCCATTTGGGGGTATTTTAATAGTCCTCTGAGAGGCCTTCCTTTGGGGTGAATCTCTGAGGGGACTGTGGAGGGTCTTCATTAGGAGATCTCTGGGGTCTTGGTGCTTCCTTTGGAAGTGGGAGTGAAGAATGGGTATTTCAGAGCATCTCTAGGGAGATCTCTGAAGAACTTGGAAGGGTCTCTGTTGAAGCATTTCTCTGTAAAGCCTCTGAAGGATCTCTGGAGAATCTTTCTGGGTAGTCTCTCTTTGGGAGAGTTCCTTAGGAGTCTTTGAGGTTTCTGTTGGGGGGGTCTTTGTTGAAGGAGTCTTTCCAGAAGGCCCTGCTGAAAGGGTCTCAGGGGAATATCTAGGGAATCTGAATGGACTATATTTGTGGAAGGAATAGTATTTCTACTTGTGTGGAGTGGGGTCTCACCGTGAGGGCCATGCAATGCCGGGCACATACAGCCTTATGTAGCGCCGTCATTCCATCCCGAGCCCGGAAGTCGATGTGGGCTCCACCCAAGCAGAGTGTGCGGATCACATCCACTGAGCCCTCGATCTGGGCAGCCAGCGTCAGAGGAGTCTCTGAGGAAGGATGAGGGGTATGCTTATGTCCTTCGGTCTGTCCCCTCTTCCCCTATTCTTTCCACCTCAGGGTCCCCTGAGCTCCCTGATCCTGCTCTGCCTCTGTCCCCAGCTTCCCAGATCATGAACCCCTGGTCCCCGGTCTTCCAGCCCCACAGATCTCAGGAATGGCCCAGCTCTCTGACTTCTGACAAACCACCCAATCTCCATATCCTTTAGTCCCTTAACTGCCCAGAATTCCCCAGTTCTTCCCCACCCTCAGACCTCCTGAGCCTGTAGCCCTTACAACCTCTCCCCTCCTTCCTCAGCCCTCTGAATCTAGAATCACAGAGCATTCAAATTAGAAGGGACCCCAAAAGTTATTAGTCTAACCCATCAGTGAACAGGAGTCCTCCCTGGAACCTTTGAGAAGGGGTTACCTGACCCCCGCTGGGACCGCTCCTGGGAGGAGCCGCCCCACGCCACAGCCCCTTCTCACTATCAGACTCATCTCCCACTAACCATCACTCACAGCTCTCACATTTGCCTCTGGGCTTACAGGCACAGCTTCACTCCCCAACTCCCCCTTCAAATATTTAATTATTGCCATCATTTCCTCCCCTAAATTTTATCTTAAGTACCCCAGACCCTCAAGTCATCTGGCCCCTAAAACCGAATCTCTCGATCCCCAGAGCCCCAGTCTTCTACTCCCCAGTTCCAGAATTCCTAAGCTCCCAGATCTTCAGAAATGCCATGCCTCCTAATACCTTAGCCTGTAAGCTTTTGCCACCTGTAATTTCCCCAGACTTCAACCTCTAACCTACCAATCCCGTAGCTCCCCTTACTGTCTCAGGCCCCCTTCACCTCAATCCCCAGGACCCCTTTGTCCTCTATATTCCTAATCCTTCTAGTCTTTTAATATGCCTCCCAATCCTCTAGGACTGGACCCTCACCTCCTGGTGTGAACCTCTGAATCTCCCTATTGTTCCTCATCTTAGACTCCTAGCCTCCAAGCCCCAAGCCCCCAATTACCTAGTCACCACTCCTGTAATCCCCAGCACCATAGAGATCATACCTCCTGAGTCAGAGTCATGATAATTGGGGTCCAGCCCCTTGTCCAACAGTCTTGCCACCTTGTCGGATGTGCCAAGCTGTACATACTCCAGAAACTTCTTCAACCCGGTCTAGGCGAGGAGGGAGGAAGAGAAAGAGAGAGAGAAAGAGAAAAAGAGGGGGAAAGAGAGAGAGAAAGAGAGAGAGAGAGAGAGAGAGAGAGAGAGAGAGAGAGAGAGAGAGAGAGAGAGAGAGAGAGAAAACATACTTAGGGACATGGAAGAGTAGGGGATAATGCACAGAGATTGGAAAAGGATGGAGGGAGGTAGGAGATATAGGGTCTCCCAATGACAGATATCCTCTACCTCCCTTCTTTGGTGGATTCTGGAATCCCCAGGCCTATCCCTCTCAGGGGGGAGGAGAACCTTAGGGAGATGAAATGGGGAATGGTTGGGGAGGGGATAAGGATAAGGGATAGGAATGGAGTGTTCCAGGATAAGAAGTAAGGGGTCAAAAAAGAAAGCTATGAGGGGTCAACAGAGGATGCTTGGAGGAACCATGAGATGAAGAGGGAACATGGTGGGGTCATAGGAGGGATGTGGTGGTCAGTAACTCAATTCAATAATTCAACAAGCATTTATTAAATACTCAATATATGCAAGACAGTGTCCTAGGAGCTGGGCAGACAAAGACAAGAATGAAATGTCCCTTGCCCTCAAGGAGCTTACCTTTTACTTGAGGAATTAAAGTGGAACCCACAGCTGTTACCTTCTTCCCCACCCCCATCCCAGCATCTTGCAATGTAAGGAGAAATAGGGGATGTAGAGAGATAAAAAGACAGACAGACAGACAGATAGATTAGATAGATAGATAGATAGATAGATAGATAGATAGATAGATAGATAGGCAGAAAGAGACAGAGACAGATACATAATCAGACAGACAGATAGACAGATAGGTAGATAGATAAGGAATTGCAGGAGGAAGAACATGGGGTTTCAGGTGAAGAACACAGCAGACACAATGGGGAATGTAAAGATTCAAGGGAGAAGGCCACCAGTGGGATGAAGAGAGACGAGGAAGGGATTGTGGAGATTCCCAGGAGACAATAATGGCTCCTATGTTTAGAGCACTTTTCAGTTTGTCAAACACTAGACACGAAGCCATGTAACTGATTAGAAGAACTTGGAGAGTCCTGAGAAAAATTCTGAGGCTCACATATGGAGGAAGGAGATGAGGGGGAGATATGGGAGGGTGATGGAGGCATCACAGGGACGGGAGCAGATGATGGAGATAAAGTCCCTTTCTTTCACCTTTGTATGGAGTTTTGCTAGCTGCTTCTCATCCAGATTGGTCTGTTTGTAAACCCGGGTCTTGTATCGGAACTGAGGCAGAGTGGGAGGTGAAGTTAGAGAAAGACATGAGACAGAGTTAGGGAGACAGTCAGCTAGCAAGGAAGCCCAAGACTGGGGGACAAGCAGGGGATGAGGGGGGAGGTGAAGGGAAGTGTCCCTCAGCCCCTGGCCCCATCCCTAACTTGGGCTGAACAAAAGGGACAGGAGAGCAAAGGATGTCAGGCAAAGAAGAGCAGAGATGTGGGTCCCCAGGGTGAAAGGGGGGGACAGAGGCAACCCCGAGGCTTTCCATGATAGGGGCCAGGAGAGCCTTGAAAATGAAGGCTCAAGGAGAGCATGAAGTGTTCTGAGACATCAGGGGCTGGCAGTCAGTTTGTGCTCTATTGTCCTGGGGAAGCTGGGGTCATGGCCACAAGGGGTAACTGGAATGGTGAACAGCAGCAGACTGGTGAAGAGAACCTTGGGGGAACAGTCTACAGGAGGACATAGGGCCAGGGGACTAGCTGTGCCTGTGTGCCAGCTAGAAGGGGCCAGAGGGACCACCCATTCCAACCTCTCCTTTTACAGGAGGCCCAGAGAGACTAAGGGACTTGATCTGATCCCACCAAAGCTGGAAATGTGTGTCCTTCAGCTGCCCTGAGGACAGCGGGCAGTAGGGGAGAAAGCCTTGGCTTTGTGGTCTTCTTACTTCTCTGACCTTGAACAAGGCTCCTGACTCCTCCTCCCACCATTCCCTCATGTCCAATACAAGGGCACTGCTCCATCCCCAGGCCTGGCACTCTACTGCTCTAGAATCCAACAATCCAGGGCTCTCCTTTCAAAGAGCATCACCAGCTAGAAAGTCACTGGAAGATGTCAAGGCCCCTGGAGCCCTTATCCCTCAGTTGGAGGAGGTGCCCTGGAAGGAGGGTGGAGGAGAGAGCTGGGCAGACCAAGAACAGGGGTGCCACTTACTTCGAGGTAGGGTACGCCCTTCTCAAAGGACTGGGGATATTCTCGAAGCAGCCTCTCCTCCTCCAGGAAGTTTGCATCCCGGCCAGAGGATGCTGGCTGAAACAGCCCATAATTGAGCACGTCCTGGAGGCTTTCGCTCAGGGCACACAGGACTTGCTGCTTGGCAGCCCAGATGGTGGCATCCGGATTGAACCGCAGACATTTCTGGGGTAGGGAAGAGAAGGTGCAGAAGGTCAGAAGGGAGGCGGGCCTTTCTGAGGGAAGGGGAGAAGCTGCTTAGAGCCATCCCTCTGCCTCCTGTGGTATCTTCCCCAAGCAGAGTCAGCCGCCCCCATCCCCTGAGAACAAGAGATGCTAGGGTCTGGAGCAGGAGCTCTGGCCTTCTTTCCTGTCCCTGACACACCTTGGGCCCTACATGTGTCCAGACCGATCCAGACTCTCCCCACTCACAGTCTGATGCAGATCTGGGATCCCAATCCGGAAGACCATCATACTGAAGTGAGCGTCGTCAGGTACCGACATGGAGCGGCCCTGCAGGCGGCGGGCAGAGGCCAGGCTAATGCCGGCCCCCCCAGCCCGGCCCCGGGCCCCTTTGGGTCCCCTGCCCGGGCCGTCCCGGGAGCTGTCGGACTCGGAGCCCCCTTCGGGACACTCGCTCACACTGCGACGCTCCTCCTCGCTGGACACGGGACTTCGGGGCATTGTGGGGCCGCGGGGCCACAGGGAGCCACAGCATCACAGGCAGCTGGAAGAGACAGGTGGTCACCCTGGGGTTGTGAGAAGGCAGAAGAGGGGAGCAGGGAGTTCACAAGGAAAGGTTTCCAGGGGTGAGGAGGAGCTCACACGGGGGCTCACGCTCCACAGGGATTCTCCTCTGTCTCTCCCTCCTGTTCTGCTGGACACAGATGAAGGAGGGAAACAACAGGTTCCCATGCAGCTGGGGGTCTCGTCCCCACTCCAGATGGGGAGCAGGGCTAGGGCGACAGCTGCTGTCTAACACATTCAGAAGCTCTGGTACCCAGCAGCTGCCCAGGTACCAAGGTGGCCACTGCCCTTCCTCACCTCCAGATCTGCCCCCAACACAAGTCACCTACATGCACACAGCCCCAAGCAGTCCCCTTGCCCTTGTCCTTGGCTCTCCCCCCCCCCCATCTGCCCCACTTTGCTGCTGACCCAGGGTAGCCGTGTCCCAGAAACCGAGGAATCACCGCGGGAGCTACTGGCCCACTTTGCCAAGCCACCGAAAATGATGCTAAAATTAGGCATGGGAGCATGAATGGCCTGACAGGTAGCCTGCCCTCCTGCCCTGGCCTTGCTCCTCACCCTGGCCCAGCACCTAGAGGAAGGGGGAGATTGGGATCATTGGGCTGAGAAGAAAGGGGAAAGAAGGGATGGGAAGGCTGCACAGGAGCTTTGGTAGGTAGGCTGGCTGTGAGCATGTGTGGAATTGGACAAGGTAGCTTAAAGGGTGTTGTCGAGGTAACTGCCCCCAGAGGAAAATGTGGTGAATGGGGACAGAGTGGGGTGGAACATCGTGCAAGTGGGGGGAGGCAACCAGATAGATTTGGGTGAAGAGTGAGGGTGACAGCATGGGGCAGGTGGAGGGGAACAAGGCCTTTCATGGGGACGGGGTGGGTGTGGCACCCTGGAGGACTGATACATTGGTGCTGGTGCCAGTGGGACGGGAGTGAGGGTGATGGTAACTGGGTGAGGGGTCAATCAGGACAGAAATACATGGGGATGTAGGGCTAGGGGGCAGGCTTAGAGATACGGAGTGGGAGTGGTGCTGAAAGTGGGTGAAATGAGGGGACCTGATCTCTCTCTCTGTCTCTCTGTCTCTCTGTCTCTCTTTGTCTCTGTCTGTCTGTCTCTCTGTCTTTGTCTCTCTCTCTCTTTCTGTCTCTCTCTCTGTCTCTGTCTGTCTCTCTCTCTCTCCTCTCTCTTCCTCTCTCTGTCTCTATCCCCCTCTTCCTCTTCTCCCTTTCCATCTCTCTCCTCTCCCCCTTTGCCTCCTCCTCAACTGAGGCTGTGTGAGGAAGTGGTCCTGAGGTGGAAGCAGGAGTTGGCTTAAGACCACCCCCCTTGTCTAGCCCCTTCCCCTCAGCCCTAGAAATAAGATTGCATGGTTTTTGTCCCACCCCCCCACCCCCATCCCAAGTAAGGCCAGGCTCCTGGGTTTCCATGGAAATCCAAAGCAGCCAAGGCCCAGCTGACTTTGGGAGGGGGGTGAGGGGAGGACAAATTGTGTTGGAAGCGTTTTTCCCACAGGAACGCAGGCAACCCCCCACTCCTCCCAGCTCCTGTTCCCCTCAAGATTTGGCATCTAGTCACATGATCTCCAACCCAATGCTCCAGCTGACCTCAGCCCTGATGGAATTGGGGGGAGTGGAGTTCCCAGAGACTCAGCTCATTACCCCCCAAACCACCCAGAGCAATAGAGCTGCTTCCTGGCTCTATCTGCCTGCAGACCTGCTTCCTTCCTTCCCAAGACTAGCATTAGAACCCCCCAGCCCCCAGCCCTGGACAAACACTGACTCCCCCTTCCCCCCCAGGCCTGGGCTGAGGGCGGGAGCTGGCACACATCGCTGGGGCGGCATGAATCAAGCGAGCCCGTAGCTAAGAATAGCTAGAACGCAGCTGGTGAGGAGACAGGCTGAGGAAGGCGGCCCTGGGGGTGGGGGAAGAGAAAGGGGAAACAGGGGGTATGGGGTGAGGGGCAGCCCAGGGGCCGCCGGGCAGGGTGAAGCTGAGGGAGAAAAAGAGAGATGAGAAGGGAAGGGGAGACAGGCTGAGGAATGCGGCGCTGGGGGTGGGGGGAAGAGAAAGGGGAAACGAGGGTAGGGGATAGGGGGTGAGGGGAGGTCGAGGGACCACCGGACAAGGAGAAGCTGAGGGGGAGAGGAAAGGGGGAGTGAGGATGGTGGAGATGGAGAGAATAGAGAGATGAGAAAGAAGAGAAAGGGAGACAGGAGGTTCCTGGGGGAGGACAGGGAGAGAGTGGACTGAGGTGGGAGAGAGAAGAGGGAAGTACTGGGTGATGGGGGGCAGGTAAGAGAGAAAGGAAGGAGGAAGGGCAAAGGGGGTGGGGTGGACAAGGGAAGCTTTCCAGGAACTGAGAAGGAATGAGACTGGGGGTAGGGGGGGACGTGTAATGAGGGGAAAGAGATAAGAGAACAGGGTTGTAATGAGGGCGGAAAAGGGGAGACTGGCCCGAGTCTGGGGAAAGGGGGAGGGAATAAGAGGCTTGGGGGAGGGGTGCAAGGAGAGAAGGAAGAGGAAAGGGAAGAGTATCATAGTACGAGCTGAATGAGGGAAGAAGAGCTGGGATGGCAGTGGGAGGAAAGAAGGCAGTGGGAGAAGGGGACTGAGGTGTTAATGGGGCACGGGGGTAAGGAATACTGGGGCGAGATGCTGGGGGACCATGGGAGGGAGGAGAGAGGGGGGCAGGGAGAAAGAGATGGCAGCAGACAGGGATCCATGGGAAAGACAGGAAAATCAGAAGGAAGGCTGAATGGGGAGAGTACCGGAGGGGAGATGAGGCAGAAAATAGTGGGGAGAAAAGGGGTCTCTTAGGGAAAGAGCAAAGCAGAAGCCAGAGTGGGAGGAGGCTCGGGAGAAGGGGCCTCTCTCAGGATGAAGAGGAAGGACATGGAGGCCCAGGCCTCACCGACAGGAGGGGAGGGGGTGCCACGGCCAGAGAGAGTATGAGGTGAGGGCTTCTGGGGTGGCCTGGGATGAGGGAGTGGAAACATGAGACAGAAGAGACGAGAGATAATGAGGAAGAGAAGGAGAAAGCGGGCAGGAGGAAGAACAAAGCGGACAGAGGACAAAAAAGAGGCAGGGAGACGAGAGATGGGGTGACAGGGAAGAAGGAGAAAGCACGAGAGAGATGGGTGGGGGCGCTGGGGCCAGAGGAGACAAAGACAGATGGGGTCAGAGAGGACAAGGGGGACAGAGACGCCAGAAGGGATGGTGGGACCAGGACAGGAGACAACGGGGGATGGGGGAGTGGCCCGGGAAGGGGGGAATACTGGAGAAGCAGCACCCAAACCCAGGAGGCTAGGAAGGTAGGAGCGGAGCGGCAAGGCCATGGTTTGGGGGAGACGGGAGCCAAGGGGGCCACCACCCCCTCCCCGCTCGGCTCGGGATCTGGGACAGGGCACCGGGGACTGGGGCGTAACCCAATTTACCGTTGCCCACGGCACCAACCGTTCCCCTCACCCAGGCCCTCCCCCTCCCCCAAATGGGGGAGGCAGCGGCTAAAGACGGCTTGGAGCGCCCACCCCCCATCCCTTCTACCTGCACTCACACATGTTCCAAGCCCCGGCCCCCCCCACACACACGCCCCCAGTCCCCCTTACCTGACCGGCGGGGCTGCTGGGTCCCAGTCGGCGGCGCCCGCGGGCCCCTGTCCCCCCTCCCTCCCCACCCCCCACCCCCCCGAAGACAGAGACCCCCCCTCAGGCCATGCCCCAGCACCCCGGAGGGGGGGAGGGGGGAGGGGAGGGCCGGGGACCTCACCCCCCCCTCAAGCTGGGCCAGGCCCTGGGCATCCACAGAGCGCCCCCTCCCTCCTCGGGCCGCCCCCTCGTCCGCCTCCGGGTGGGCTCCGGGCTCCTGGCTCCGGGCTCCCCCTTCCCCGCCCCCCTCGAGGCTGGCAGGCTTGGCGGAGGCTTCGGGATTCCTCCTCCTTCTCCTCCTCCTCCTCCAGCTGCCGCCGCTGCCGCCTCCCGCTCCTTCCTCCTCGCCTCCTCCTCCTCGCTTCCTTCCTTCCAATTCTTTCCCTGCTCCCTCTCTCCTGCCGTCTGCTCTCCCTCTCCCTCTGTCTCTCCCTCTCTCCCTCTCCGAGTATGTGTGTGTCTCTCTCTCCTCCTCCTCTCCGTTCCCTCCCTCTCCCAGCCGGCAGAAGAGACCTCGCCCCTCCCCACGCCCCCAAACCTCGCCCGCCCCTCCTCTTAGCAAGTGGGACCCCAAGCCCTTTGGTTCCCTCTCCGCCTCTAACTGCGTCCCCCCCTCCCGCGACCCGCCCACCTGAGGCTTTGCCCCTCCCCCTCTTCCCCACCCCATCCAGGTCCCCCCTTCCCTTACGCCCCAGCCAACCCACGAGGATTTGAGAGGTCCTCCACTTCTCACCCTCTCCTCCTTCTCCGCCTCGGACCCCCCTCACCTTCCTATGGCCCTCCCTTACCCCTTGGCAGTCCAGCTCCGGAGGGGGGGGGGGGGCTGGCTTCCTCCCTCTAACAACCGAGCCCCGCCCCGCCCTTTCAGACCCGCCCCTTCCCCACCTGAAGACCGAGCATCCTGACCCCCCTCTGGTCTAAGCACACTCATACTCACATGCAAATGGACACACACATTTGTTCACATGCATACCCAGTACATACATACTCGTACTCACAGACCCAAACGTGCGTGCACACAGAATCCAAGCTTCCTCCTTGGCACATTGGAACGCCACACACGCTCATCTTATGTTCTACTTGTCTGGGTACCTATGGTGTAGTTCCTTTGCAGAATGAGGCCAGGGCTGGCTCCTTGGTGCCTCCATATCCCCACACTGTCCAGCTTCCCCAGAGTAGAGTAGAGGCCAATTCCTGCCCCCAGCCCAGATCTAACCCCCTGCACTGACATGCCAGCCGGCGGGCTGTGTGCCCAACACGAGGTGTGGGGTTTGGGAGACTGAGTGCTTGGGAGTAACCATGGATCTTCTGGAGGTGAGCCGGGGGGAGCTCCACAGAGACATGGAGGACCTCACCCTCTGCCATCCGGACCTTGTCATGGTGGACATGCTCCATGACAGTGTCATACACTTTGGCTAAGCACCCATCCCACTCTGTGCCTCGATGGACAGCCACAATCACAGGGTCATTAAGCAGAGTTCTCTTGGTGGCTGCGTTTATCAAGGAAACTTGGATGACCTTAACATAGATTGAGCCTAAGAGCCCTATTCTGGGCCTCTGCCTACCTGGCCTTCTCTTTGGTCTGCCTCCCCTTAGCAGGTCTTTGCAGCCATCAGTCACAGCAAGAATGCCCTCCCTCCTTATTTCTACATCCTGGAGTGTCTCCTTTAGTTTTCAAGATTTGATTCAGGTGCCATTTTCTACAGGGAGCCTCTATGGTCCTCTCCCAACTGCTGGCACTCTGCTTCCCAAAGTATCTCCAGCATGACTCCTTTGTATGTATTTGGAGTCTCTCTGTTCTCCTGCACATACTGACATGTGCAGCTTGCTCTGCCCTTCACTAGAACACAGGTGGCAATGTCTCCCTCTTTGGACTTGACCTCTAACACCTCACCCAGCGCCAGCCACATCAGCAGGCACTTAAGAACCGTGTGTTGTGTTCGGACTGACTGACTGAGTGACAAAACCACTTCCAGGCTGTGGCTGTCTGACCCGCTCAAATGATCCTTTTACTTTTTTAATCAACAAATGGGAAAAACAAAGGGATCTTGCATCCTCAGTACCTTCCAGGACCTTGTGTGACAAGATGTTGTCTGCTGTACAGAACCGCGTGCAAAAGCCTATCTGATGGGTCCATTCTCATATTTTTGTTAAGAATATCAATGATCCCTATAATGCTGGGCTGCTTCCCAGTACAAAGAGCTGTCTTCCTTCCTCCCTCCTTCCCTCCTCCCTCCCTCCCTCCTTTCCTTCCTTCCTTCCTCTTTCTTTCTTTCTTTCTTTCTTCTTCCCTTTCTTTCCTTTTTTTTTTTTTTATAAATGAATGCTAGATGGTTATAAAACTTGAGGACATTCCAATGTCCAAAGGGTCACAGTGACAGGGGGTCCAAAGGGTGATGGAGAGGTTTCAGCAAGGCACAGAGTAGGCTGCTGCATTTCTGCCATGAGAATACACCAAGAAGAAGTGCCTTCAAGGACATCATGGAGGAAATAATTTACCAGAAAAATAGTTGGGCAGCATGGGTGGTAAGGGCACCGCTAGTACCCATGCACATTAAGAACCTTGAAGAAGGCACAGGGGATGGAGGGTCAATGGAAGAACTTGAACAAGGATTAAACAAGCCTCTGGACCAAGTCATTCATCCCACAAACATTTCTTTCCAGCTCCTGTGATCTGTGAGGTATCACTAGCCAAACTCTCCCCAAGACTCACAGATGGCCATCCTCAAGCCACCTAACAGGGAACTAGGCATTTCTTGTCCTTACCCAGGTGGGGTCACTTTGCCCCAAGGTCTTGGTTTCAACTTAGTCACACTCAGCCTGGCTGGGAGGGGTCAGGGGGAGGAGAAGGTTGCCTGTTGTGATTTGTTGGAGATCCCAACTCCTCTTATGGACTGACCGAATCGACAGTGGGAAAGCCTGAAGAAGCCCATCACATCCTAAGGCACAGTGCAGACAGCAACCATCCTTATGAGACCCTGTCCACTCCTCCCATAAATCTTCCACATGAGGTTCACCAAAGGGTCTGGGGGTTTTCCTGGGGATCTCTGATCCCACTAAGAGCCAGAAGCCCTCCTCCCCCATACCATCTAGACAGGGAGGGAGGGTCTTCAGCCCTCCACTCAAGGTCTCTCAGTGTCTCCAGGAACAAGTACAAAGCATTCTGTTTGACATTCAAAGCTCTTCATGAATGCTCCCTCCTACTCTTCTGTGCTCACACCCCAGAGTGCACCCCAGGCCCTTGAGCCTGGCCTTTTGGCTGCTCCATGAATGACGCCCTCCAGCCCTTGGCTCCTGCCATGTTCTCTAGTCCCGAATGCCTGGAATGCTCTCTTTCCTCACCACCTACTGATTTCTCTGGTTTCTTTTAAGACCCAACTTCATTCCCATCTTCTATAGGGAGCCTTCCTTGAGCCCTCTTAATTCCAGGGTCCATCCTCTGTTCCCTATTTCTGATTTAGAGCTTGTTTGCATAGATCTGCTTGTTTTCTCCCCCACTGGACTGTAAGCTCCTTGAAGGCAGGGCCTGTCTTTTGCCCCTTTCTGAATCCCCTGCTCTTAGCACAGTGCCTGGCACATCTGGGTGTTTTATAACTGCTGGCTTTTTCCCCCTGTTCCTGACCACATGCCCCACACAAAGCCCCCCCTACATGTACCTTATATGTATCTGCTGTATACCCATATGTATCAGATGAACACACACGCTCCACATACACCTACATGCACCCCTTACTTTCCTAGGCTACCATCCGTTGTTTCTTGTCAAAGAGTACCAGTGACATTATGGACAATGTCTTGACTCCTGTGTGCACTGGATTTACGTGAGGCAGAGCTGCACCAAGTCATCAGTCTCTTTGTCTCTTCCTGACTCATCAAAGTCCAGCGGTAGGACAAAAATCAGGGCTGGAGATGGCCTGGGATTAACGGATGACCTTGGCCATGGCCAACCAACCTCGGAGCTCTCCACAGCGCCTGCTTCAGTCGCCTTCGTGGTTGTTGGAACAAATTATTCTCATCCTCCCATTCTGCTTGGGGAAGTCTTTACATGGTTCTTTACATGGTTGAGGCAGACACCCCTCAGTTCAAGGAAGGGTCTGAGTCTCCTCGGTTATCCTCAAGCTGGTTTAGCCCGTCTGCCGAGGGTGTGGCCGCCATAGACACAAACTTATGAGACACACGAAGCCCATAGAGAGCCATAAGGCACACATCCACACAGGATTTAGAGCTATCAGATTCAATCACATCATTTTACAGATAAAGAAATCGGTTTGGACATATACAGGCATAGACACACGGGCACAAGTACACTGAGAGACGCAACATCTTATTTATGGGTTTTGTGACCTCTTACCTGTTCTGGACCAAATCTTTCCCATGTCCTGTAGACACAGACACACACTCACACAAACACATGCACTCACACACACACGTTCACACACACTCATACACACATATACTGTCTCACACACACTCACACATTCACACACATACCCTCACACTGATATACTCACAATACTCTCTCTCACACACACACATACACACACACACACACACACACACACACACTGCTCCTGCTCCTGCTCCTGCTCTCTGTCTCTGTCTCTCACTCCATCAATCAATACACACTCCTTAAGCACTCACTGTGTGCCAGGCTCTGTGTCAAGCACTAGGGATACAAAAAGAAGCAAAAGGCAGGGCCTGCCCTCAAGGAGCTCACCACCTCACGGAGGAGACGGCATGCAAACAAACAGACACTAAGTAAGCTCTACACAGGGTGAGCAGGAAATAATTAACCGAGGGAAGGCGCTGAAAAAAGAGGGTTTGGAGAAGACCTCCTGCGGGGGGAGGGGAGGGGGGGCGCTAACTGGGACTTGAAGGAAGGTGGGAAGTGGTCAGAGCCGAGAGGGGGAGGCTCTTGTCTGGGAAACAGTCAGCGGGACGGTGTCTGGATAGAAGGGCACGTGGTGGGAAGGGAAGGGTGAGAAAGCTGGAAAGGGAGAAGGGAGGAAGCTCTGTCTCCCTGTCTCTCTATTCCTGTCTCCCTATCTGTCTCTTGTCTCCCTGTCTTTCTGTCCCCTGCCTCTCTGTCCCTGTCTCTCCATCTCCCTGGTTGGGACAAAAGAAGGTGAAAGCTCACCTCTGACCCAGGGGCAGTCTTTCCTAAATATTTTACAGAAGCATTCCTTGACATTGAACTGAAGTCTGCGGCCCTAGAACGTCTTTCTCCCAACCCCACAGCTTCAAGGCTGCACTGCAGGAATGGATTGCTTAAAGGGGCCCCAGGCCTCCAGGCCCCCCACTTGCAGTCCCCCTCAAATACCCAAGAATTTAAGGGCTTAGGACCCAGGGTTTGAGTCCCAGGGATCCAGACAATGAGCCCCACCCCCACCCCCAACCAAGATGAAGGCCTCTACAGTCTGTGCTTCCCTCAGAACAGGCACCACGGTTCCCTTCCCAATATCATCCTTTCCTTGGAGACCCAGGTGTCCAGGGCTCCCCATCGCTTCTGGTCCATCCTCTGGAGTGGGGCTGACCAAGCCTGACCCTTCAGATGCCCAAGGCGTAGCGTGACTCTACCCTGGTCAACCCCCTCCGGACTGGAATGTTAGGCCTCTTTGTAGACGACGGTGCCCACCACTGAACTCGGGGATCCAGATGAGATATGAGCAGGGCAGAGGACAGAAAGGCTCTTCGTGCTCCCAAGCAGGCCCGGCCCCGAACCCCAAGAGCATTAGCCACCGGGCCGTCCATGCCATGCCCACTCCTGATGGCATGAAGTCTGCCAACACCCTGAGCTGGCTCCCACGGGAGCTCCCTCGGGCATAGCTCCCTCACCTCTGTGGCTCAGCTGGCTCTTTGGACCCAAAGGGAGAACTTCACACTTGAGCCAATTACATGTCCCCCTTTCAGCTCTCCTCCATCACTCTAGATTAGTGAGACCTTTGGGGACGTCAATGATGTGGTCCATCCTTCCCAGCGTTTTGGATCCAGCCTCTCATCTCCTCCCCACCTCAGATGCAGACAACCGGCCAGGAACCAGGCACTGGGGCTTCCTCAGGGCCATCCCTCCTCAGACCCAAGTCCTCAGACCTCTGACTCTAGTCCCCTTTAAGGATCCCCAAGCATCTAGCCTCTGGCTCAGCCACCTAGGCCCCGGCTCCAGTCCCCCTTGGGGACCCAGTCCCCTGGGCTCTCCCGCTCTTGACTTCCCACCACTAGCATCCAAGCACACACATCCTTCCTGGTGGGAGGCCTGTGGATCAAAAGAGGTCCCAGAACCCCCTGGTGGCAGGGTGGGCTCCATCGTAATGAGAAAGGACTAGTCTAGGCGTCAGCTGTATAACAGCTATTTACAAATAAGCCCTGACTGGCTGGGCCTCTTCCATCCCCTCTGGGAATGGAACTCAGAAATGGCAGGAGAAAAGGGACCAGGCTAACTGCCACCACAGCCTGGGACCAGACAGCTGGGGGAAGGGCTTGGGGGAGGGACCCTTGGTGCCTGGTGCAGGGAGGCAAGGACTGGAGGGGCCTCCGTGGTGGTGGGGGAGGGACTGCACCCTTGCATCCCTGACGCTCAAAGCCTGGATCCCTGGGACGTGACCCCTGGGTCCTAGGTCCTTAAATTTGTGGGCATTTGGGGGGGGGGAGCTGCAACTGGGGGCCCTGGATATCTGAGTCCTAAAGAGCCTGTTTCTCCAGCCCAGCCTGAACTTGTGCTGGAGATCATGGGAAGAATGGGGCGGAGAACTCTTGGAAGTAAAAAGGGAGGCGGGGGGGGGGGGGGAGGGGGGGGACCCAGGGCGGGGAATTTAGCTAAAGAACGTTAGAGGTTTCCGGCCACAGCGGCAGGACCTCCTGGGAGCCAACAGGCAGGGAGGGATAGCTGGGAAGAAAAGAAAGAAGTAAAAAAGAAGGAAAGAGAAAAAGGGAGGAAGAAAGAAAGAGAGAAAGGAAAGAGAGAGAGAGGGAGAGAGAGAGAAAGAAAGAAAGAAAAAGAAAGGAAGGAAGGAAGGAAGGGAGGGAGGGAGGGAGGGAGGGAGGAAGAGGAGAGGAAGGAAGACGGGAGAGTGAAGCATTAAGAGAGCCAGAACAAGAAAGCCCACCTCTAAGGCCAGGTGTTCCGAGGGCACTGTGCCATGCAGTGGGTCTGGGTCCTGGGCTCCCTTCTGGCCCTGGGGTCCCTCGGTGCTGGGAAAGGCCAGAAGGGCCTGGGGAGGAAGGAGAAGGGAGGCCGACCTGATGCCCAGGCAGAGGAACAAGAGAGAGAGTCCCTTATGCTTAAGGTAAGCAGGATAAAAGGAATGTGGGGATGAAGGGATGAGGGTGGGTGGGATGGGAAGGAATTGGGAAAGGGGAGGTAGAGGAGGGAGATGTGTGTTAGGAGAGAGGTGAGGGGTTAGGGAGGTGCTGGCAGCTAGGCATGATGGACTTGAGAATCAGGAGAGATTGGGGCTCCAATCCTGTGTCTGGAGCTCACTAGCTAGGCTGGTCACTTATGCCTTTTAGACTCAGTTTACCCTTTAAATGCCACATAAGTATCAGTTATTATAATGGGGAGCAGGTATGGAATAGAGAGAGGGATAAGGATGAATTCAGAGACAGAATCAGGAGAGGGGAGCTGACAGAAAAGTGCTGGGGGATCAGGAGGAATCACTGAGCCAGAGGAGAGCCAAAGGATTGAAGGGGGGTTGGGACACAAGGGAATTGAAAACCCCGAGGTCAAACCCTTCCCCCCTTGTCCTCCAGCACTTACAAGAGGCTCTGGAGCTGTCCCCTTTCCAAGAGCCAGAAAGCCCCGCTGGAGATTCCGAGGGGGAGGAAGACGAGAAAGAGCCGGCCATGACTCCTAGCCCCAGCTTCGCTCCATCCCCAACACCTGAGGATGCGATTTCCTATGTCTGTGAGTAATGAGAGGGGAGGGTGTCACCTCTCTGAGACCCGACTGCAGCCAAAGAAGGGCTCAATTAGCCTCCACACCTGGGCCTCCCTTCTAAACAGCCCCCTCCTCATCCTCTGAGGAAACGAGCTTGGGCAGGACTAGAAACCAAAGCTAGCCAATGGTCCCCCCTCACGGTCTCTCCACTGGCTTCTCCCTCTCTGACAACTGCTGGAACCATCCCTGCTGAGCTCCCCTCTGCTGTCCATTTCCATGCCTGGGCCCCTGCCCCTCAGTGCCCCACTACTCCCCCCACTCACAGAGGACCCATATGTCTTACCCCTCCCCAGTGGGTCGTCTAACAGGGCTGGATTCTGGGCTCCATCAGCTGCATGTCAGGCTCTACACTCTGGATGCTCGGGTGGCAGAGCTGTCCCGGGGGCTCCAGCTACTGAGGAAAGAGGCCAGAGACACTCGGGACATCCTGGAGGCCCTGGAGGAAGCTCAGAAGCAGGGGCAGCGAGATCGGGGGCGCCTGGAGGGTGAGTGTTGGCCAGGGCCAGGGAGAGCTGGAGGGCAGAAGGGAAGGGGGGACTGGCCGTAGGTGGCCCTCAGGATTGAAGGGAGTGGAGGACCCCATGTGGAGACATGGGGGATGTGGTCTTAGAGGATGTCACATAGCAGGGAATTTGGGGGCACCTGGTGAGGGCCCCCAGGCCAACACCACACCCGGCTTCTTGCAGGCTGCCTGAAAGGCCTTCAGCTGGGCCACAAGTGTTTCCTCCTATTCCGGGATTTCCAGGCCCAGAGTGCAGCCCACGCCCATTGTGGGGCACGTGGGGGCAGCCTGGCCATGCCTGCTGATCGGGCCCAGATGGAAGGCCTGACTCGATACCTTAAGGCTGCCCTGGCCCCCTACAATTGGCCCGTGTGGCTGGGCATTCATGACCGGAGGGCAGAGGGCCTCTACCTCTTTGAGAACAGCCAAAGGGTCTCCTTCTTTGCATGGCATCGAGCCCCACCTGTGGGTGGCCTAGGGGCTCCTACTCCTCATGGTCCAGGCCACCCTGCCCTTGGACCTGACCAACCCAACGGAAGGGAGCAAGAGAATTGTGTGGCCCAGGCTTCAGACGACGGCTCCTGGTGGGACCATGACTGTGAGAGACGGTTCTTCTATGTCTGTGAATTCCCCCAGTAACGGTACAGACTCTGGAGTTCTCTGTCCTCCCCCACCCCCCTTCTCCTGGGATCTCTTCCCTGATGGTCCTCCCTCCCTCTCTCTTACAAAGCCTCTTACTCTCAAACCTTCCTTGATGACCTCTTCCTCCCCTGAAATAACCTCTCCTACGCCACTACCCGGCTTCTTTCAGAGCACCCCAAAGCTGCCCTAAGTCTCCTCTCCCTCTTTGGGAAGTGCTTTCCCTTCCTGTTAAGGGGCAGCTCCAGGATTCACCTTTCAAGACTCAACTCAAGCCCACCTGGGCCATCTCCCCCTAGGACCTTCCCTCGGAGCTCCCAGCCAGAAGTACTAGGTGCAGCTTAGAGGGGCCCTGTGTGTGAGCCCTGATCCCTCCCCTTGCAAGCTATGGATCTCCTTCCTCCCAACCTGGTGCCTGATGCAGGGCAGGACCCACAAAGGCAGTCAGAAAATACCAGCTGACCTCCAACTATGGAGCAAGCTGACTCGGGAGCTAGTGAGCTCCCTGTCCCTGTAGGTCTGAAAGCAGAGACTGGATGGTCTCATGTCAGGAAGGCTCCAAGATGGTTCATGTTCTGAGGCTGAATGGCTGAGATGACCTCCGGGGGCCCAGCTCCCCAGGAAGGACTGGCTCTGTCCTTGCCCTTCTCCCTGCCCAGGTCCTCCCCCCACCCCATGGGCTTGGAGAAAGTGGGCATGGGTGAGGAAAACACTGAAGGCTCGCCAAAAATATGTGTGGTTGAGGACGGAGAAGTACAGCTGTGATCAGACCAAGCAGGAGTAGGGCGGAAAGGGTGCTGGCCTGGGAGTTGGGAGACTCCCTGGGTGACCTTCCCCAAGTCCTTTCCTTCCCAGCCTCTTTCCTCCTTTATGAAATAAAATTTAGAAAGAGGAGTCAGAAAGTAGTGAGTCTGCTCGATTCAACCAGCATTTATTAGGGGCCAACTGTTTGCTAGCACTGTGACTACAAAGGCAGAATTGAAACGGTCCCTACCCTCTAGGGGTTCATTCTCTTCTGGTGGATGAGAATTTCACACAGACAAGGATGTGACCCAGGCCACAGAGGCTCCTTCCTGACAAGAAGGCCCCGGGGGCATTTTGGAGACACTCCCTCTTCCCTTGCTTATCACACCTCCCAGAGCTGGGGGTGTCAGCATTTCAGCCAGGCAGCCAGCCAGCTTGCTCTGCTTACAAATGTGGGAGCATAATTGGAGGAATGAGCAGGGCTCACGATGGGCACAGGGCATTTAGAAGTCTATGGAAGGCAGGAGGGCTCTTCCTGGTGCCCCCAGGCAGCCAGCTGTTCCCTCAAAGCCTGTGCAGCAGCTGTCACTTGTAGCACTGCCCTGGGCAGGGGCCCCTACTTGGGCTGCCCTTCTGTCCTTCTGGAGGTCCTGCAGGCTCCCTTCTCCTCCTCATCTCACTGCTGTCTGTGTGGCCTTCAGCAGATGGCACTCACACCCTTCCCCAGGGGACCAGCTCTCTGACGGCGAACATTCTAGAGCAGAAATGCTGGGGAAGTCTAGGGACCACTGCTCTGAATCTGTTTTGAATGTATAAAGGAAAACACATGAGTTTACAACAGAAATCAATTCTACTGAAGTACAGTTAGCAAAACATTGTGGGGTTTTTTTGG
>CM053588.1:19910043-19968603 GCA_028646515.1 Pseudochirops corinnae
ATAGACTGGGGGAGGGGGGACACACTGGGATGGCTGTTTTGGGGCGGTGGGTGGGGAAAAGAGGGGGAGAAAATATGTAACTCAAAATCTTGTGGAAATGAATGATGCAAACTATAATAAAATTAAAAAAAAAAAAAGAAGCTGACCTGGTCTAACCTTTCATTTTGCATTTTAGAGAAGCAAGGTAGAAGGAGGGGAAAGTTACTAGAGCAAGCTGCTGCCAACAGTGTTTACCCAAAGTCACAGGAGTAGACCCCAAAGCTAGTTCTAGAAGCCAGCAGGTAGAATCCTAAGGGTCAGACATGAAAGGCGTGTTGTTGCATAACAACATTGAGAGGATGAGGTAGCCCAGTGGATAGAGCCCTGGGCCTGAGTTCAAATCCTGAATCAGACACTGGGTGACCCTGGTCACTCTTTCAGCCTGTTTCCTCATCTGTAAAGTGGGGGTGATAATTATAGCACCTACCTGCCAGGGTTATTGTGTGAGGATAAAATGAAATAATATATGTAAATTGTGCAAAACTTAGTAGTTCATGTAAATATGAGAGGAGGAAGAAGAGGATTGGGAGGCCTAGAAAGGTAGGGTCAATCCACATTTTTAAAGTGCCTGCTGTTTGCCAGGCATCGAAGTGAACCCTAGCCCAGAGTCAAAGCCAGGGCCTCTCCTTCCAGGCAGCACAAATGTGGGACTGCTTCTGCACACAGTGTAATCGGGTCGGGAACGAACCTCCATTGAGGACCACTGTGGCAGCAGCAGACTCAGGGATAACCTCCAGGCTGGCTGGCCCACAGGGACAGATAGTCCCAAGGCAGAGGCTCTACAACTGGACACTCAAACCCCCAGACCCTAGGATGCCCTGAATGGAGGCAGGGCTGGAGCTTGTCAGAGCTGGTCCTTCCTTAGACACCATCTGACCCCATCCTCTCATTTTATGGAAGCCCAGGGAAGGAAGAAGATTCATCCAAGATGTCATAGCCATCCCAAATCAGAGACAGGGCTCTGGAGTTTATAGGAGACCATCTCCCAGAAGAGGAGACCAAAGGCTTGAATGGTCTCCTGGAAGGAAATGCTCCCAGAACCTATGGACCATTCCGGAATGGGGAGCAGATCCTGGCAGGATCATCAATGGCCTTGGGTGTCATGATGGCTCTCCCAGAACAGAGGGCTCACTATGTTGTCAGGAGGCAGAGGTGTGAACTGGAGTGAAGGCCCAAGAGGGGAAGCCAGGGGAGGCCAGACAGGGGACTTCTCAATCCCTTTGGAAGAATGGGGAAGAGGATGAGAGTTTACATAGCACCTATGACATGTGAGGCCCTGTACACCTTACAAATATGATCTTTGATCCTCCCAACAACCTTGGGAAGAAGGGACTGTTGTTATGCCCATTTTGCCAATGGGGAAACTGAGGCAAGTAGGGCCCAAAGTTGCTTAGCTAGGCAGTGTCAGAGGCCAGACTTGAAGGCCTCCTTTTCCTAAATCAGTCAGGTATTCATGAAGAGCCTCCTATGTCCAAGCCATGTTAAGCAATGGGGACACAGAGAAAGACCCTGTCCCAAGCAGTCTCTCCCATTTCTCTGTCTTCTTTGGAGGCTGATTGAAGGACCCAGGCAGGTTTAGCCCAAAGATGAGAAGACCAGCGAGGGCGCAGGAACACAAGAGTGGCCTCCAGGTATCTGAGGGGCTGTCAGGTGGGAGGCACAGCATAGAGTAGAGAGAGAGCAGACCCAAAGTCAGGAAACTCTGGCTATGTGACCTTGGGTAGGTTACTTTGCCTCAGTGATCTCTGCCTGTCTGTAAGTGGTTATTAAGCACCTACCACATGCCAGTGATACAAAAAGAGGCAAAAGGCAGTCCCTGTCTGCCCTCAAGGAGCTCAGTCTAATGGGGGATCCAACACCCAACAGCTCTAGAGTAGAAAGCTACAGGCAGGACAAGTGGGTGATAATCAGCAGGAGGAAGGTTCTAGAATTAAGAGGGCTGAGAAAGGCAGGGGGCCACCCTCCCCACAGATATTTAAATCCTGGAAGGCCACATGGCAGGGGCTGTAAAGGCATGTGGGGCTTGGGTGGGAGGCATGGGAGGCCCTCTCCTGTCCTGCGGGCCCTGGAGCTCTCTGTCTATCATAGGCCTGAGTTGGGGGTGGGACAGGCATGGTGCAGGGTGCAAAGCTCAGATTTGTGAAGGATTCTAAAGATGGGTGGTGAGTAGGGGCCTGTGTGTGTATGTACATACAGGTGTGTGGTATGCGTGAATGTGTGTGCGTGCATGCATGGCTGTGGCATTTGTGGTGTGGTACACATGGGCAGAGTATGGCATTGCATGCACATGTGCATGGCTGTGGCGTGCTTACAGTGTGGCACACATGGGCAGAGTGTGGCATTTGCATACACATGCATGGCTGTGGCGTTTTTGCAGTGTGGTGCACATAGTCAGAGTGTGGAGTTTGCACACACATGCATGGCTGTGGCATGTTTGCAGTGTGGTGCACATGTGTGGAGTGTGGCGGTTGCACACACACGCATGGCTGTGGCATCTGTGGTGTGGTGTGCATGGGCAGAATGTGGCATTGCATGCACACATGCATGGCTGTGGCATGTTTGTGGTGTGGTACACACTGCATATCTGTGAGCCATGGTGTATACATGAATGCATGCATACATGATGCACACATAAGCTGTGGGTGCACATGTGTGTATGTGTGTGCACACTCAGTTCTGGCACCACGTGGTGCTGTACCATCTGACTGGGAGACCGCACACGTGTCCGGATGTGCTGTGCTGTGTGTATGCCTGTGATGAGTCAGCCTTCCAGGACTGGGCTGGTGTCTGGGGATTGGATGTGAGGGGGTGCAGAGAAGGAAGCTGTCCCTGTTGAGAGCCCCCTTGGAGCTTCTGGGTGGGTCTGGACCCTCCTGGCTCTGTGACCCTGCAAAAGGTGTTGGGGAGGGGAGACCATTCTTCTCTGCTAGTTGCGCCCTATGTGGTCTCCAGCAAATCCTGTCACCTCCTTGGGGCTGTTCCCTCATGTGTAAAGTGAGGAGGTTAGACTGAGTGAGCTCTGAGGTTCCTCCAGCTCTCCACTTATGCCCCTGTAATCCTTCTCCCCCCACACCCCTGCTTCCCACCAGGGAAGGGACTGCCTGCCTCCCATGATGCTCTGAGTTTTGGAAAAGCAGCCACAGGCTCAACAATCCAGGGACAGAATTGAGCAGTGGGTTGGAGAGCCTGGGAATGAGGAATGGTGACAGGGGGAAAGAAAGGAGGAGACAGGGCTGGGCAGCCTGCTGATTAGAAAGAAGACACTGGGTCGCAGTGGACCCCAAGAGAAGGAAGCGGTAGGCTCCAAAAGCCAAGGAGATGATGGGATTTCTGGCTACCCAGTTTCTAGAAGGGGCACTCAGGACCAGCCCTCTGCTCAGACTCCACTGCATTCAGTTTTAGGATACAACATAGGAAAACCAGGGAGACTTCATTTTGGCCTTGAGCTGGGTACACTTTGGGAAGCCTTAGTGGTTATTGTAATTCTGGATCTGGGCAGCCTGAGGAGGAGCAGGGGCTGGAGGGCAGGCGGTGGACTTAGGAACATCTGCCCTGGAGGAGAGTCCCCTAAGGGAGAGCCGGCAGCTACAGCAGCTTCAGAGGCAGGAAGGGCAGCCCTGGGGGCTCACCCCAAAATGACATTAAGCCTCCTGGCTCCCCATAGGAATGCCCAATTCCACATGGCACTTGGGTCTGCTGGGGAGCTTCAAGCCTCACATTTACATGCAGGTTATCCCAGGTGATTCTCACAACAACCCTGGGAGGTGATGCTGTTATTAGCCCCATTTTACAGATGGGGAAAATGAGGCAGGCCGAACAGAAATGACGTGTACAGGGTTTGAGGCTGGATTTGAACTCAGGTCCTCTCACTGCTATGGCTCCATGGGGGCTGGAGAACAAAGTCCCTCTGACCCCCCCATTTCACAGCTCCCTGGGTCCCCTGCTTTCTTTCCAGAGAAGGCCTGGATGCCCCTTCACCTTGATCTGGGCAGAGGTGACCCTCCACAAGATGTCTGCTGGCTAGAGGGGAGGCTGTGGCCACAGTCACAACAAGGTCCAAGGCTTTTGCCCAGCTTCCTATTTCACCTCCTTCAGCTGCTTTTCCTGTTTCTGTTCTCTCTTCTGTCTTGCAAAATATGGGTAAACTAAAGACAAAATCATCTTTGTGTGTGCGTGTGGTAGGGGAAGCACTAGCAAGGAAGGCTCCTGCATGAGAGGGAGCTAGGGGCAAATGAAGGAGTCAAGAAGTCTCCCAGGCAGAAGTGAATTGGGAGGGCATCCCAGACAGGAGGGTCAGCCTGCGCAAGAGCCCGGAGGCAGGGAGGCCAATTTGGTCGGACTTCGAGCTTGTGAGGGGGAGGAATGGATAGAGTCTTGGAAGGGAGGCTGGAAGCTGACTGTAAGGGTCCTGAAATAACCCCCATGGGACCCTAAAGGCAATAGGGAACCACAGGAGTTTCAGGGGGAGAGCAAAGCAATGAAGGTGCCTTCAGGAGTAACAGGGAGGGTCAGAGGAGAGGAGGGCTCTGGCGGAAGGGTGAGTTCTGCTCAGGCCAGGCTGAATCTGAGGTGCCTGTGGGACAGCTGCTGCACAGTCTTCACCGACTGTGGTCCCCGGGCCTGGCTTCCTCCAGGTCTCAGCGACCATCCCTGATTCTATGAGAAGCTTCCTGATCATGCCCCTCAAAGCACTGGCCGTCACAACTTGTATGTACACAGCGGTTTGACCTGCTCTCCCCATTAGATGGTGAGCTCCTGGAGGGCAGGGGCTGGTTTTGCCCTTTTGTATATCCCCAGGGCTTAAGTACTGCACCTGGCACACAGTAGGCATCTTACTGACTTGACTTGGCAATATCCCATGGTCAGTGAATGGGACTGCAGCTCAAGAGACAGAACAGGGGTGGGTATAGATTGGCACCCAGTGGCACTGACCCCATGGGAGCCGATGAGAGAGAAGGGCTAGGGCCCAGCTTGAGGGCCACCCAGGCCCTGGCTGGTAAGCAGGAAGGGGAAAGTGCTGGCCAATCAGAGACTTCAGGAGGAGAAGGTGGGAATGGTGTCTGGCCCAGCAGAGAAGGGGCGGCCAAAGTGCCGGGCTCTGCCTCGGCGCTGTTCCATACGGTCTCCCAGTTCTGGAAAGCCATGGACACGATGCTAAGAGCGTGACAAGGCTGTCTCCCAGTCCTCCTGGGACCTCCGGGTCCTCCTGGGACCTCCGGCTCCTCTACCACCCAGCTAACGCAGCTCTTCTAGGGGAAGTCTGCTGATTCCCGAAGTTCCACGGTGGTCCCTCCCCAAATCGCTGCCTTTGCATTCACTTACTATGTTCTCGAATTATGTCTCTGTGTGTGTGTACCTGGTGGAGTACGCTCTGGGAGGCCAGGGACCCTTCCGACTTTGTCTTTGCACAAAAGCCTGTGTTTGGCACGGTCTCGTTCAGGTTAATGAAGGCTTGTTGACTGACTGACTCATTGACTGGCTGGCTGACTGGCTGATTGATTCACATCTTGTGTTCCGGAGAGGTCTCGCCCCACATATTCCTAGCACGGCATTTTTGTGCTAAGGAAGCCTGAGAAACCGGGACGGAACAACCAGAGTGTTCGGTACAAACTGTGGTGCATGAACGCAATGGGCTAGAACGCTGACCATGGGGGTTCAAAGCAGCATGGGAAACTCAGTTTAGAGGGATGCGGGGAAGCAAGACCAGAGGGCTGTGCAGCAGAGAAGATGGATAGGGAGGCGGAAGGCTGCATCCCTGGGATCATCATGATGGCAAGGTGGGCTCTGTCTGGGTGTGGACTACTGTCCACACTGGCAGACCCAGGTGATGGGATGACTGGTCTGGGCTGTATTAGAAGGGGGAGAATCCTCTGCTTCCCGTCTGGGTGTGGACCGCTGTCTACACTGGCTGAGCAACTCCAGTTCCCCGAGTGGATCCTCCGCGTCCCAGAAGGGAAAAGTGAGGCTCAGAGAGGGCCAGGGACGTGTGTGGGAGCAGAAATTCGGGACAGACGAACGGTGAGAGGAACAGAGGGCACCAACGTGAGAGCATCCTGCAACTATCGGGCTGCCACGTGGCTGCACCCCTCCCCCCTCTCTCCGCGGTCTGGGTCACGTGAGACACACCTAGCGCGGACGGCGAGCGCCGCGCATGCGCAGACTCGGCCGCTGCTGCAGAGCCGCGGCCACCGCCCCCAACCTAGAGTACGGTAGGAGCACCAAGGGCTCCTTGGACTGCGCGTGCGTCCCACCTCCTAGCCCCTCCCTGCCCTCGTCCCCTGCCCGTGCGCTTGCGCACTGCAACCCCGCTAGGGGGAAGCGGGAGAAGGGGGAGGGGGGCCGTTGACTGACGGGCGAGGGGCGGAGGCTTGGACCCGGCAAAGACAGCCCGCGCCAGTGTAGACCCGAGAAATGAAGAGATACCCCGAGACCCTGCCCAGAGCCCGAGGGTGTGGGCATGCGCGGCCCGGGACAGTCCTGGGGGAGCAGCTGGGGGTCCTTAAGCCCCTCCCCCTCTTCCCCCACCCCGAGGAGCGGGGGAACGGGGGGGGGGGGCCGGCCCGAGGGGAGGGCGGGGCAGCCTCTGCCTCAGCCTCGCTGTAGCCGCGGCTATTTAGGGCCAGACGGAGCCAGACCGCCTGCGAACCTTCCGCCCCCTCCCCCGCGTCCCCCATCCCCCAAGGCCAGCCGAGGACCCTGGCCCAGAAAAGGCTCCACCTGCCTCAGTCTCCCTCGCCCCCGAAAGTGTCGCTGATGCAGATCACGCTTAAAAGTGTGTCCCGCAGGGTTTTCCTGGGAAGCTGGTTGTTAAACATTGACAGCACATCTGGACATCGGCTCCTGACTCAGCTCCGCAGGGCCCCCTTACTGAAAGGGGACGCGACTCGGTCACACCGGCGATAGGAAGCAGGATTTGAAAACAGGCTCTCCGTGTTCTTTTTATAAAACAATTTAAGCAAATTGAATTTCTTAGCTCGCTTTTGGCCCGAATAAAAGGAAGCGGTCGCCGTTTTGAAGCTTCACTACCCGCCATTCCCCCTCCCCCTCCTCCCACGTGGCAGCCGCCCCCCCTCTCCGCAGGCCCTGCAGGCACCCGCTCCGCAGGGGGCCTTTATGACCCCCCTCCCCCCGCGGGCCTCCTTGTTAATGACAGCTGCCACTGATACTTTGTATCCAGAGTTTTGTGCGTGCCTTCCCCTGGGAGATCACAGGGCCAGGTGCCCAGACCGCAGGCTTGCAGGGGTTCTGGCTAACTAACGGACGGTGCCCGCTCCATTCACCAGTCTGCGAAGGCGGGAAGGAAGGCCTTGCGCTCATTCCCACGCTTTTGAGCAAAGTGTTTTCAGCAATGTTGTTGGTCAGCTACTGCCCCATAGTAAACTAACTGAAAAAGGCTACAAGCCAAAACCAAAGTGGAGGGAGGGTTGGTGCATGACTTTGTTCACAGATGATTGTGCACACGGTGCCGCCTCTGAGGCTGAGCTACAACAAAGTATGGATCCATTCTCGGCTGCTTGTACTAGTTTGGGCCTAACAATGAACGCCAAGAAAACAGGTTCTCCACCACACACCATACATAGAACCATTAGTTATAGTAAAGGGAAAAATGTTGAAGGCTGTGAGTTCACTTACCTTGGCAGTATACTTTCAAGGGATAATGATAATGAGGTTGTCGAATACATTGCCAGGGCTAGCTCAGTGTTTGGGAGGCTCCAAAGAAAAGTCAGGGCAAGAAGAGGGATTAGACTGACCACCAGACTGGAGGTCTACAGAGCCATGGCACCAACCTCCTTGTTGGATGCCTGTAAAAACTGGACAGTCTCCCAGCATCACCAGGAAACTGAATCACTTCCACCTGAACTGTCTTAGGAAGATTCTGAAGATCACCTGGCAGGATAAGGCACCAGACACTGAGGTCCTTACCAGGCATTCAGACTATGCTTCAGAGATTGCAGCTCCCATGGGCTGGCCGTGTTACTAGAATGCCAAACTATGGCATTCTATGGAGAACTCACACAAAGCAGGTGATACAAGGACACTCTCAAGGTCTCTCTGAAGAACTTTGGAATTGTGTGACATGGAGACCCTGGCCCAGGACGGCTCAGCATGGCATGCCCACATCAAAGGGGGTGCTGTGCTCTGTGAGCAAAGCAGAATTGAAGCAGCTCAAAGGAAATGTGAGATGCACACATTTAGAGGACTCACCTCACATGGTTTCATGGACTATTTGTGCCTGACCTTCGGCAGAGCATCCCAAGCTTGTATTGGGCTGATCAGAGGCTGTTGGACCCTGTGTGACTTGACACTAACATAGTGATGTCATCTCTGCAGAAAAAAGGACAAACCACAGGAGCCTTCAGATGTGTCTCTGCCTGTTAAAATGCAGCCTCCTTGAGGGCAGGGACTCTCCCTTTTGTCTGGGAATGCACACGCTGGCCTGTTTCATAACCTAGTCCTAATTCTTTTGCAGCAGCCATAGCAGAAAACCCCCTTTCCCACAAAGAAGCTGCTGCAAATGGCAGCTAAATCTGAGCTGCTGTCTTTGAGAAACCTGTGAACTCCCTCGGTCGCACCAAATGCCGGACTGAGGTTCACATGCCTCTTTCTCACACACAGGATGTCTTGTTCACTGCTCCAGTGCTGAAGATCAAATGTATCTTATTTGTGGCAAACAGGCTCCTTACTTATTCCATCTCAGACATGTCAAACAGGGCATGTAATCAACACGCTGGTCTTTCCTTTGTTTCTCATCCGAAGGCCATGTCTTTCTAAAATTGGGAAACATAAAAAATATTTTCTGTTGATTAACCATAGCTCTTTCTCACGAATGCAGTCAATGTATCTTTCTGAATCAGAGGATGAATCTGAAGACTTCATTTTTCAAAAATGTTCACCATATACACAAGTTTTAGGAGGAAATTTTTGTGATTACATGGATTTGCCTCCACCTTAGTATCACTAAGAGAAAATGGCAATGTCTTCCTTCAGCTCAAACATGCTTCAAAGTATTTTGGCAAGAGAAAGTAATAATGTAAACGTGACTACTGTTCTGCCCCCATGTTGTCTGACCATTTTTGCAAATAGCCTTCCATATAATGGACTATTTTAAAAACCTGATTACTCTTGTAACAATATGAAAAATGGTATGTAGCCACTCTTCCCTCAGTTCTTTGGACCACTAATGGCCTGCGACACACGCCGGTTGTCACAATAGCTCAGTAGGCCACCTAGTGCTTGTGGACTTGTGTTCATTCAAAGACCCTATGTGTAGTAATGTCATTCCTCTGGTGGGGAGGTCAAGGCTGGTGGATAGCTGGAGTTCAAGAGTTCTGAGCTGGAGTCATCTGTCAGCATTAAGTCCTGCACCAATATGCTGAGCCCCTGGGAGAAAGGGGCCACTGGTCTGCCTATGGTGGGCAGACTGGCTCAGGTCAGAAGAAATTGAGCAGGGTAAAACATCTTTCTATAGCAATCAGTATTGGGATCTTGCCCATGAGTGACCCTGCAAGTTCAGCCTTGGTGAGATGGGGAGACTGAGTCTTCCAACCAAAACCAAAGCAATGTTAGGATTATATAGCAGAAGGACTTCTGGGCTTGGAGTAGAGATCTGACTTCAGATCTTGTTTCAAACACATCCTAGCTGCAGGAGCCTAGAACATGCCCCTGGAGCTCTCTGGGGACCCATTTCCTCAGGGGCTTGGACTGTGACTTCTGAGGTCCCTCCCAGCTCCAGACTGGTGCACCCGAGTTTCACATTTGTACTCTCTGCTTATGTTTTGGTCACCATTATGTAGAATGTTCCTTCCAGGTTCTGCTGCCTTTGCTCTGCCCCATTCCATGTCTTCCATGTTTCTCAGAATTCTTCCCATTTTTCACTCCTCTTTACATGGATCCATGACCTCATCAGATTGGATGTTCCCACCTACAGTCAGTTAATTAAAACACAATTATTAAGTGCCTGCAATGCACCAAGCACTGGGGCTCCAAATGACGGTGAAGAATCCCTATCATCAAGGAGTGTGTAGCCTAAAGGGGAGAGACAAATGCCGACACAAAAGAAGACAGCAGCTCCTGGGTAAGCAGCAGATGAGCCAAGAACGTGTGCGTTTCAGGCACGAGGTCCGCCGGAGTGAAGCTCTGCCACGGAAAGGGTGGATGCGAGGCCAGCTGGGTGAGGTGGCCTGGAAGGGCAGATTGGCAAGATCACGAAGGACTTGGTACATTTTATCCTGGAAGCCCTAGGGCGCCCGCCGCTGGCAGTCAGTAGGGGAGTTGCATGGTCAGATCTGCACTTTAAGAAAATCACTTTGGCATCTGTGTGGAGGGTAGATGGGGAGAGATTTGGAGGAAGCCAGGGAAGCCAGAGATGAGAAGAAAGAGCATTCCAGGCATGGAGGACAGGCCAGCCCAAGGAAATGATGGCAGATGGAGAGCCTTGTGCAGCCAGGAGCAGCCAGGAGCCCAGTGGCTCTAGATGGGTGCATGCGTATGTGTGTGAGGATGGGCCTTAAATGCCAGGGGGTGCAGATCCTGAAGGTGATAGGGAGCCATGGAAGTTCATTGATATGGTCAGACCTGAGATTTTGGAAAACCATTATAGGGACCAAGTGGAAGATGGCCTGGAATGGGGAGAAACCTGAAACAGGAAGATGCCCCAGCAGCTAGAGTGGTAGGTAGTGCAGGTGTGAGCTCCAAGAGGTGGCTGTGTCAAAGAAGAGAAGGGGGAATATTTGAGAGATGCTGCCAAGGTGACATCACCAGGACTTGGCAACAGATGAGATCTGGGGGATGAGACAGTGAAGAATCCAGGGTGGCTCCTGTGTTGGGAGCCTGGGGAGGGAGGAGAACGCTGTAGCCCTCTACAGTACTAGAAAGGCAGGAGTTGGGAGAGGGTTGGGGGGAAAGATAACAAGTTCTATTTTGAACATATTGACGTTAAGATGTCTACTGGACATCAAGTTCAAGATGTGTGAACCATAGTTGGAGATGTGAGATCACAGGTCAGCAGAGAGATCAGAGCTGCATAAGCAGGTCTGGGAATCATATGCATAGAAATCATAGTTAAATCCATGGGAGGTGATGAGATCCCCCAGATGAAGTAGTACAGAGGAAGAAGGAGGCCCAGGACAGAGCCCTGAAGGACTCTTATGGTCAGATGGTGGGATCTGCAGGAGGATCCAGCCAAGGAGACAGAGAAGGGAGGAGGAGAATCAGGAGAGAGAGGAGTGTCCTGAAAACCTAGAGAGAAGAGTCATCCACAGGGTCCAAGGCTAGAGAGGTCAAGGAGAAAGAGAAGTGAGAAACAGCCATTGGATTTGGCAACTAAGAGATCACTGGTCACTTAAGAGAGAGCAGTGTGGGTAGAATGATGAGGACAGAAACCAGATCTTAAGGGGTTAAGAAGAGAAGAAGCAGAGTGGAAGTGGAAGCCCAACTGTAGACGGCTTTTTCAGGGCATTTAGCCACAAAAGGAAGGAGAAATATAGGACGGCAGCAGAGATGGAGGGATGAAGGAGTGCTTTGGGGATTGGGGACACGGGGCCATGTTTACAGGGAGCTGGGTTCTCATTTGCCCTTCGTTCTCGAGGAGGAACATGTCATCAGGAAGGTGATGCCACGACTGGCAAATGAATTGGATGGAAATGAGGGAGGGTTGGGCAGTCTCCACCGCTGTCTCTCATGTTCATTTTCACAGTTCCTTAGTGTTCCCCACTGTGATGGAAATGCAGCATGGAGCCCAAATTGAGGAGACAGATGCTGAGGTCCTCTGCAGACTCTGGTTGGCAGATCACAAATCCACATGGCCAAAGTGCTTTCTACAAGACATCGGTTTGGACTGACCACCCACGCAGGAAGCAAAGTCTGGAAGAAGAGTACTTACCACCGGGTTGATGTATCTGGGAAAGCCGCTCAATCAGGCCCAGAATTCACCTGAGGCATGGGGGTGTGGCCTTGAAGACTTTGATGGACCTGCCAAGCACCCTTAATGACCCTAGGCCCATCTTTTTAATGGCAATACTCTTAATACTGATGCCTTATGCCTTCTTACAATACAACATAAAACACAGCAGTCTTTTCGGGTCTCAGGCTCCATCAATATTCCAGTGCATTCGATTACCTCAGAACCAATTGTTTCCAGGCCTTTGCTGCCACAAAAGGCTCAGTTACAAATATTTTGTATATGGATGATGGGGACCTTTCTGTCTTTTTTTGACCCCCTTGGAGTAGATGCCCAGCAGCAGGATCTCTGGGTCAAAGGAGATGGACAATTTAATCACCTTTTTAAAAGAAGCATCATTCTAAACCTACATTTACAATTAATTTCTGTTTTAAGATTTTCATTTGTTTGTTTTTGGCTACACTGTGAGTTTCCAGTTGTCTCTCTCCTCCTTCCATCCCTCCCATTAGAGAAGGCCAACACTTAGTGCAGATACGTATGTAGAACCATACAGTACATGCTCCCACAGATCAGCTCTTTCTCTGGAGGTTGAGGGCATCTTCCTCCATAGGTCCTCTGTAGTTGATCTGAGTATAACACTCAGAAAGGTCAGTAATTCAGTTACTCTTTGAACAATACTGCTGTTACTGTAGACAATGTTCTCTTGGTTCTGCTCGAATCACTCTGCAATATTTCATGAATGTCTTTCCATGTTTGTCTAAAACCAACCTGCTCCTCATTTCTTACAGCTCAGTGGTATTCCATCATGTGCAGTGAATTTCAAGGTGTTGCTTCAGTGTGCTAGAGTTTGCATCATCTACTTCTGGACAGCTAGGTGGCGCTGCAGTGAATAGAGTACCAAGCTTGGAGTCTGGAAGACTTATCTTCCTGAGTTCAAATCCAACCTCAGATACTTCCTAGCTGTGGAACCCTGAACAAATCACCGCACCCAGTATGTCTCAGTTTCCTCATCTGTAAATTGAGCTGGAAAAGGAAAAGGCAAACCACTGAAGTGTCTTTGCCAAGAAAACCCCAAATGGACACAACTGAACAATGACCATCTACTTCTAAAGTAGCCACAGAGTGACCACAATGACCTTGCTTCACAATATTTAGGAACCTCAATGATAAATATAGTAGAATAACAAGAGAGACTGATCTTGTTGGTATAGGGAAGTCCCAGGTGAGGAAACTCCTTCTACCAAGACAGGCTGGCACCCCCTCTAGAACCCACAGATTTGGAGCCACTGGGACCACCGAGGAGGGTCACCCAGCCAGGATGTGTCAAAGGTAGGACTTTTAATTCAGGCCTTCCTGACCTGGAGGCCAGCTCTGTCCACTCCACAAATACCATCCCTTTATGTATGCATAGAAGTAGAGAGAAATGTGAACGAGGTAACTTTGGAGAGAGGCACGATCACCTGGATATCTAGAGAGGTTTCATGGAGGAGGCAGAGTCTGGAAGGAAGCTAAGGAGGGCTTGGGGCAGGAGGGAGGGGATTCCAGGCACAAAGGACAACCTGCACAGACATGGGAGATGGGGTCACAAGTCAAGAACAAGGAGATGGCTACTGTGGCTGGGCTAAGCCTGCCCACAGACATTAAATGTCTCACGGCCATTTGTGTTGGATCCTACATGCTGTCAGGAGCCACTAGATATCATGGAAGGGGGCAAGAAAGGGGGCACCTGCATAGATGTGGAAGCTACCAAGCACCATGTCAGGTGCTGAGAGAGGAGAGCCTGGAGGAGGGAAAAGCAAGAGGAAGTTATGGCAATGATTCAGGTGGGCAGTACCCAGGGTCCAAGCCAGGGTGGTGACTGTAAGTGGAACAGCTGCTAATGAGATGGCCTGAATGGCTGCAGAGGCATGGGATGCCAAGAGGTTGAGGATTCCTGCATGATGGCCATAAGTCCAGGGCACTGGACAGAAATGAGGAGGTTGGCTTGAGCGAGCCTGGGGGGAGAGGTAAGTCTGAGTATTTCTACTACTTAAAATCTCTCCACTCTCTTTGCTTGTATTGGTTTCAGTTTCTGTGGAAGATTTTCTCTTCAAAGCAGCTATGTATTAAACCATCACAAAAGACTATTTCATTTTATGAAAGTCAGACAATAACATATTTAAGACAATTAAACCTCAACTTAATTGTTGAACATTTCAACTGATTACCTGTAACCAACTATTATTACAATTATTAAAGGTTCTTTTTGGAAACTAGATTATTCTATTGTACTCACCACAATGTATGACTAAGAAACAAAAATCTCACTTTACTCTGCTTTTCCACCCCTCACTATTTAGCTTCGAGCTTACACACTCCACATTGCAAATGTGGTGAGCAGCCGGGCTCATCTGACTTAGGAGCTGTGATCACTGACAGAGACCGTCAGGAGGTGCCCCCGACCATGTCCGTTCTGACCTCATTTGCATAAGTCACGTTAGTCACCATGTGAGTTAAGAGTGGAATTCACTAAGCTTGTCTTGTATTTGTCATCTTTTCACCGAAAAAGTTAATGTATTTGAGGGCGCCACACTTGAAAACCTCCATTGATCTTGGCCATTACTCCTGTCTTTGACAGCACACAAATTATCTCTTGCTGCTCCCCCTGCCCCTCCTCCCCTCCCCCCCTCGTTCAGTGGCGTCTGACTCTTCATGACCCCAATGGGACTTTCTTGGCAGATACTGGGGTATCAGTACAGCTCACTGGACAGATGAGGAAACCGAGGCAGTCAGCGTTGGATGACTTGCCCAGGGTCACACAGCTAGTGTCTGAAGCCAGACTTGGACTCGGGACGGTGAGTCTCCCTGACTCCAGGCCCTGCACTGTCCACTGAGCCAACCCCCGCCCCCCCCCCAACAGGTTTTCCCAAGCCCCAACTAAAGGGACTGGCCCCCTTGACAACAGAATCACACTGCCCTCTGCTGGCGAGGCTTGGGAAAACCTGGCCCTAGTGAGCCTTCTCCCTACAGGGCTCTGGACTGAGACCATCTGTTAAATAGGCACATTGGGCTTGCTGGGATCCAAATACTACTACCGTCCAATTTCCAGTGCCCAGCAACACATCTGCCAGCATCTGCCTGCGGAGGAACTCCCCGGCACAGGTCAACCCCCCATCAACATCTCCACTGCTGCCTTGGGGACTGGGCATCCAAGAGTGGAAGAGGCAGCCCTGGCCCATAGTGGGATGCAGGGGATCAGCCCCGAGCCCAGAAATGCTCAAGATGCCAGAGATCATGATAAGGCTCAAGAAGCCAACCTGAGGCTGGGCTCCTCTCCCAGGGTGGACCCTCCTGGCTGCCATGCTCAGAGGGTTCATGACATCCTCCCTTGTGGGCTGGAGGCGCCATCCGGGGCTTGGGTCCCGCCATGGCCTTCAAAGGGCCTTCCTAGTTAGGCAGAATCCATTCTCAAGCTCTCTCCAGCCCAGACCGCCTCCCTTCTGGGGCCAAAGGCAGTTCCCAGGTATTTTTGATCACAGACATTCCTAACAAGTAACACACCCCACCTCCATGCAGATTTTGTCTGTGTAACATCACACCATTAATCCATCGTGCACCTTACAAAACACCCAAATTAAGAAGGACAAGGAGGCTCAACTGTTTGCAAATTTATTTTCTCTAACGGTAACCACAGTAATGACGCCAGCCCCACCCCAGGCCATCAGCTGGGCCTCCTGCTTCCTGAGAGCCTGGTTTCCAACGGTGCCTTTGGAGAAGGACAGGAACATTCCTAAACCCCCTTCTCCAAAGGGTTCTCCAGTCCGCCCAGAGTTTCTCCGTCACTGGTAAGACTTCATCTTTACCTAAAGGGGCTGGTTAAAAGTGTTCAAACGTCTGTTAAGTCACTCCCAAGGGCAGTCACAAGAGAACAAAAACTCAGTCCACCCAGGACCCTCAGATGTTGTCTAAGTGACAAGCACAGGAATGCCCTGCAAATCCTGCAGCCCTCAGAAGGCGGCAGCAAACCAGCCTATGGGCACCAGGGGGGCCTTCCCCACAGCTGGGAAAGCCCTGCTCCTGAGAGCGGGCAGGTTCTGCCTCTCCTACGGCTTCCCCACCCTGGGTCTTTGGACACCTGACGGGGCCTAGGGACGGGAAGGCACCTCCACGACCTTTCTTTTAACCCTCTTACCCTGAGCTCCACAATCTGCCAAGGGGCAGTAACGGGGTGGGAGTAGCTGGGGCCCCTCAGACCCCTGAGAGTCAAAGTCCCAGGGGGCACCAAGTGTCTTCATACAAGTCAGAGCCCAGTGCTGGCATCATCGGGGTACCGGTACTCCCTCTACCTCCAAGGCCCCAGCCCTGCTCATCCCAGGCTAGATCTGTGCTAAGAGGCTTCTGGGACAGAGAAGGAAATCCAAGCCAGATGAAATTCTTGACCCCCCCCAAATCTGAGGGTCTTCTCTCAACTGAGGCACAAAGCAGGAGTGGGTGGGGAGTGTTCAGAACCCAGTGACTCAACTGCCTTCTCATTCCCTACTGGGGCCTCACTTCCCCCTCCACATCCCCTGGGCAGAGGGTGAGGGGGCACCCAGAAAACACCTAGCCCCTCCTGGCTCTGACAACCCTCCCTATTCACCCCTTTCTGTTCCTCAGCTAAGACTGGGTCCTTCTCATGGCCAAAGTTCCCAGTAAGCCCCCAGTCTCTGGACTATGCCAGGGCTGAGGCTGTCCCCAGAACCACCAGACGCCCCACATCCCAAAGAGGTCAAAGAGCCAGATGCACAAAGACTCTGCTAGTGGGTACTTTCATGGGGGCAGGGCTTGGATATGAGGGGTGATGGATGGTCCCAGAGCAGGCCAGCAGGCTGGTGATGCAGGGAGGCAAGACTCCCAAAGGCTACAGTGAGACATCAGGGAAGCAGGGACATCCGGGAAGGGGACGTGGGGGGAGACAGACTTGGGTCTGGCCGAGGTGGGAATTGGGGGAGCCTGACTGTGACTTTGTGAAGCTGTGGCAGGGATTTTGTCTTTTTTTACCTCTCTTTCAACAAGGCAGGAGAGAGAGGAAAAAAAAAAACCAGAGGAAAAGATATGATTTAAAAAAGAAAAGTCTAGAGACAGAGTCACAGATGAAGCCGTGGATAGAAGCCAGACCCCAACGGGGGCGCTGGGCAGGTGGGGGGGCTCACCAGAAGGCATGTGAGAGCAGCTGACTTGCTGGAAACTCTGTAAGAAAGAAATGGGAGAGGGGGTGAGAGGCAGAAGTGGGGCTGGGGACAGGCCTTCCCGCCAGAACTGGGACCCCTCAGGCCCCCAGGAGTCAAAGCCTGGGGGGCACCGTGTTTATCGTCAGGGGTCTCAGAGCCCAGTGCAAGCATCACAGGAGGCCCTGTTCTTTGGGCTGGCCCGCCCCTGCCCATAGGGGTCCCAAAGCCTAGGAGATATCCCAGCCTTCCCCAGACTCCCTCAGGGGTCTGGGCAGGCCAAAAGGCTTGGGTTGGACCATCTCAGGGACATGGAGCTGGGCCCCTGCACCCACTCTGCTTTATAATCCTCAGTTTCATCTGCAAATGAAGGAGGGGGCTGAGATGGTCTAAGCAGGGACTTAGGAAGGGGGGAAGGGAGCAAGAGGTAAGGACTTCCATGGTGGAATGGTCTTGGTGAGGGCCCTGGGGAAGGGGCAGCCTCAGCCATGAGGCTCATCCCTGAGCCCCTCGTGGTCCTCACAGCCCTGGGTACAACCTGAGGTGAGGAAGACCAGCTCCCAATTCAGACTCACTAGTGGCAGGGGGGGTCGGGGCAGGCCCCCAGGGGCACCTCGGGGCACAGGGAGCTCTAATCCAGCCTGGAGACAATGAATCACCTCTCTGCCCAACCGGCTGTCCATGGTCATCTGTAAAGCGGAGACAATAATGGCAGCGGCCCCCCAGGCCGGGGTGAGCCGGCACCCTGGGTGCTGTCAAAGTCACTGCCCACAATCCCAGGGAGCCCACGTGGGGGTGGGGGCCGCGCAGGGCAGGGCCAGAGACCACCCCCAGCTCACCCGGCCTCGCAGATGTGCGCCCCCCAGACCAGGAACAGGCCTGGGCGGACTGACAGGGGGGGGCCCTCGGCTCTCCCTCACAACCCCGCTGAGAGGGCCCCCCAGGAGGGCAGGCCCCGCGCCTGGCGACCCCTCAGACCCCCGGAGGCCCGGGCGCCGTCTGTCCTTCACACGCAGCCTGCGCCCAGTGCCCGCATCACAGGGCCGCTCCCGGGGCGCCCACCGGACCCCCAAAGTCGGGCCTCTCACCGCGGGGGGCAGGGCCTTTCTCTGCCGCTCTGGCCCTCCCCACCAGGAGTCCCCCCCCACATCCGCCTCTTCGAGGGGGAGCTGCAAGAGGGGCAAACTGAGGCCGACCCCCTCCCTCCCTGGCCCCGGGCTCCTTTCCTTCGCCCCCTCCCCAAGGAGGGTCCGATGCCTTCAGACCCGAAGAAAGAGGGACTTTATAGGGCACCGGGGCCCAGCCCCCCTCCCCCCCGCCACGTGCTCGCCTCCCACTCAAGCGCTGCCTCCGGGGGCCCGACCGGCCGCTCACGTGTCTTGGCCCCTCCACGGTGGTGCAGACCCACTCCCCCCCTTCCGCGGGGGGCGCGTGGACTCACGAGCCGAGCTCGGGCCCACGTGGAGGAGGGGTACCAGCCTGAGACCGGTAGCTGCAGCGCCTGCCCACTGCACGAACTAACTTCCGCCGAGCTTCCGGACATGCACAGAAGGCTGAGGTGGGGGTGGGGGGGTGGGACCGAGCTAGGGGCGGGGACAAGAAGGGAATTGACAGGGGGGAGGGCGGAGCCTCATGCTGCTCTGAGCGGACGTAGGGGCCCTGAGATCAAGAGGAGATCCCCACTCAGATACCCTGCAGAGACCCCTGCCCAGAGACACCCAGAGACCCTGTAAAGATCCCTACCTAGAGATACCCAGAGACCCTGCAGAGACCCCTGCCCAGAGACACCCAGAGACCCTGTAGAGATCCCCACCTAGAGATACCCAGAGACCCCTGCCCAGAGACCCTGAGAAACCCTGCAGAGACCCAGCAGAGACCCCTGCCCAGAGGCCCTGGATGTAGATACTTGGCTGTTTACAGGGCTATATCCCAAACTCCCACCTGAAGAGGCAAGTTGGGACCAGAGGTGATAGAGATGTCACCCTAGAGGGCCTGACTCTTCCTCTTCGAGGTTCTTGGGGAGCCCTCAGGGGCCCTCACCAGCCTTCTGCTCCTCTGCTCCTCTCCTCTCTCTAGGTTTTCAGGACCCCACCCCCTCCTGGCTCTCCTCTGTCTCCTTGGCTGGAGCCTCCTCCAGACTATGTCCTAAACCACCCGTGTCCCCCAGGGCTCTGTTCTGGGTCCTGTTTTTCCTCCATTCTACTTCTCTTGGTGACTTCACTGGCTCCCACGGATTTAATGGCCACTTCTACAATGAGGGTTTTCAAGTCTACCTTTCTTGCCCCGACCTCTCTGCTGACCTCTAATCCAGCATCTCCAGCTGTCCTTCAGACACCTCCATGTCCAGTCGTGTCTGACTCTTCATGACCCCATTGGGGGTTTCTTTGTCAGAGGTCCTGGAGTGGTTTGCCACTTCCTTCTCCGGCTCATTTGACAGATGAGGAAACTGAGGCAAACGTGGTCACACTGCTAGTGTCTAAGGCTGGATTGGAACTGCCCCATCCACTGCCCCATCCAGCTGCCCTGAGTGCTTTAGACATCTTAAATTCAGTGGGTACAAAAGATAACTCCTTATTGTCCCCGTCACAGTAGAGGGCAGCTCCATCCTCCCAGGCCCTCAGGCTCCCAGCCTAGGGGTGCCCCTGGACTTCTCACTCTCTCTTGCCCCTCCTCCCATCCAACATGGCGGCAAGGCCTGTCGATTTCACCTGTGACACCACTACTACCCTGGTGCATACCCTCATCACCTTCCACTTGGATTACTGCAATCGCAGATGGGGGCTGGTGGTTAGAGGGGTGTCTGCGTGCCTCAAGTCTTTCCTCTTCCACTCCATCTTCCATTCAGTTCCCAAAACCCAGATCCAACTACAGCACCCCGGCCCCGCCACCCCCCTCAGTAACTTCCATTGTCTTCCTGTCACCTCCAGGATCAGATCCAAAAGGCTCTGTTAGCCAGAGCCCTTCAGACTGGGCTGTTCCTCCTTTCCCGATCTTCCTGCACCTCCCTTCCCACCCCAGACTCTTTGATCCAGTGACTTTGGCCTCCTGACCAGTCCACAGAGACAATACCCTCCGTCTCTGGGCTCCTCCTCTCCACCTTCAGCCTTCCGGCTTCCTTTGAGGCCCAGCTAAAATCCCCCCTTCCACAGTATCCCCCTCACTGCTACTGCTGTTCCTGCCTCGATTATCTCTGGTTTATCCCGTCTAAAGCTTGTCTATACAAATGTTTGCATACTGCCTCCCCCATCAGGCCGGGAATTCCTTGAGGGTAGGAATTGTCTTTTGCCTTTCCTTGTACCCCCAGTGCTTAGAACAGCGCCTGACACAGAGACCATATAGAAACCCTTATATGTGAACCCTCAATATGGACACGCACAGTTCTGCAGGCTGCCGCAGCCACACGTTCAGCCCTCATCCATACCTCCTGGGACTGCGCTTAGAAATGTCAAAAGACCAATGTGGGGGCGGGGGGGGGGGAGCTGCCCAGGCATCAGTCTCCTATCCTCGGTTCATCAGCCAGGCCAGTTCACTTGACTGACCTGCCACACAGTCCCAATATGGAAATCCTATGGGAAAACTCAAACTCTACCAATGAATGCCGTTGTAGTATGGGTCACAACTTGGGTGCCTGGAGAAGTGCATCAGTACCAGTTCTGTGATGGCATGCTTGCCCAGGTTCTAGATAATGGACAATGGAGCTGATGGAGTGAAGCAGGGCTGTGTGCCTGCTCCCAAGCTTTTTAGCACGATGTTGTCAGAGATGCCTTCAGTGAAGACAAACGTGGCGCCAAGGTCAGCTACTGCGCTGATGTAAGTTATTTAACTTGAAAAGGCTACAAGCCAAGACCAAAGTGGAGGGAATGTCGGTGCATGATTGTCTGTTTGCAGATGATTATACACTCAGTGATGCCTCTGAAGCTGAGATGCAACAAAGTAAGATTGATTTTTTTTCTCCTTATCCTAATTTCAGCCTGACAATTAACACCAAGAAAACATAGGTGCCCCATCAGCCACCACCACACCAGCCACACATGGAACCAGCGGTTACACAGATAGAGAAGGTTTGGATGCTGTGGATAAGGTCACTCACCATTGATAATGAGGTGGATGCACGCATTGCCAGAGCTAGCTCGGTGTTTGGGAGGCTCCTCGGGGAAGTGTGGGAGAGAAGAGGCATTAGGTTGCCTACCAGACTGAAGGTCTACAGAGCTGCTGTGCTGACCTCATTGTTGGATTCCTGCTCTGTGGCCACCATGCCAGGAAACTGAATCGCTTCCCTTTGAATTGTCTTAGGAAGATTCTGAAGATCCCCTGGTGGGATAAGGGACCAGACACTGAGGTCCTTACTCAAACTAAGCTGACAAGCATTCAGATCCTGCTTTCAGAGAGCACAGCTCTGATGGGCTGGCCACGTTTTTTCGAATGCAAAACGTATGCTTGCCAAAAAGACATGAAGAACTCACATAGGGCAAGTGTTCACATGGTAGTCAGAAGAAGTGATACAAAGACACTCTCAAGGACACTCATAATATTTCCAACTTTTTCATTATTGTTACATCTATTATGATGACCTGGGATCAGTGATCTTTGATGCTACTATGATCATTATTTTGGGGCCCTACAAACCACACCCATACAAGACAGTAAACGTAATCGAGAAGTGGTGTGTGTGTGTGTGTGTGTGTGTGTGTGTGTGTGTGTTCTACCTGCCCATTTCTCTGCTTCTTCTTCAGGCCCACCCTTAACCCTGAGACCCAACAATATTGAAACTGGCCCAATTAATAACCCTACAATGGCCCCTAAGTGTTCAAATGATAGGAAGAGTCAACTGAGACAGCAAACTTCATTGTCATCTTATTTTAAGAAATTGCCCCAGCCCTGCCACCAACCTTGAGCACCCCCCACCCTGGTCAGTCAGCAAGACCCTCCCTCAGCAACAACATGAAGAGTTGCTGAAGGCTCCGATGAGGGGTCATATTTTTTAGTGATGAAGCATTTTAAATCAAGGTGTGTACATTATTTTTTAGATAGAATAACACTATTGCACACTAAATCAACTGTGGCATTGTGTAAACATAATTTTTGTTTGCACTGGGAAACTAAAAAAATTCACGTGACTCACTTTGTTGCAATATTTACTTTATTGCAGTGGTCTGGAACAAAATCCTCACTATTGTCCAGGCTGGCGCACACAGGAAACAGGCAGAGGGAGCTCGAGACTCCCCCAAAATTTGGTAGGAGGTGTGGATGAGGGCACATGGCACACTGCCCGGGCCCTGAGGAAAGAAGGAGGTGAACCCAAGGAGTTCCCCTGGAGCCAAAGCCAAAGGCCCACTGGGTAATCCACTATGAAGGGACTGATGAAAGGCTGAGCTATGGGCCCAGAAGCTTCTGCCTGGCCCTGGAGATGAGAAAGAGCACCAGAGACATGAGCAGAGCCAGAATGCTTTGGAGAGCAGGGACTGCTATGCAGGGTAGCAAGGAGGGAAGGGCCTATCAGCAGGCCTCATCCAGGGCAGTGCTGTGAGTCACTGGTGCTATACAGATCCCTGAAGGAAGGAAGGAGGGAGGGAGAGAGGGAAGGAAAGAAGGAGGGAGAGAGAAAGGAAGGAAGGAAGGAAGGAAGGAAGGAAGGAAGAAGGGTAGGAAGGAAAGAGAGGAGGGAAAGAGTGAAGGAGGAAGGAAGGAAGGGTCTCTTGGAGTACCTTTCTCCTAGGAACCCTAGATTTTTTCCACACTCAGATCAAACTCCCCCTTCTTCATGACACCTCTCCTGCATTTCCCCACAAGTTACATTGCATTTATTTTGTACATGCTTATGTGGCAAGACTTGGCCCTTGGTTTCCCAAGCCTCGAGTACCCTAGTAGGCAGGCCCTGAGCATGCCTGACTGGATCTCCCCACAGTGTTCCAGGGGTTCCCCTGAAGGGCAGGGGGCTCTTCTAATGCTATCTAGCTCGAGCCCCAAGTCTGGCATGTTCTTCCCAGCATTGATCACTAGTGAGTACCTCCTCAGTATCATACTGATCATCAATATCATCTCTCTAATATCAGTTTGACCATTTGCTTTCTCCTTAGTATCAATGCACCAATTAGCTTTGATTATATTTAACAAAGGAAGTAGACCCAAGTACAAAGCTGCCTGAAGCAGAGCACACTCTTCTTGGGTGCCTCAGGCCCTGAGGAGAGGGCCTCAAACTCCTAGGGCTGACTACAGCCTCAACTCAGTTCACTTTGGGCTGTGGCCTCCTGAGTGGACAGCTCCCTCCCTGGCCGCAGGACGGAGGGTCTCAGCTCAAGGGTTGATCCCCTGCTGGTCCTAATTCAGCCAGATTGCATCTCACCAGGTTCCACCACCAACAGACTCTGCTTAAGGAGAGACCTCTGAAGTTTCCAGAGTTAACAGGCAGACGGCAGCCCCTCGAGGTCAGAGAAGACCCCAGGCCTTTCTCTTGAAATATTTCCTGTGCACTAGCTTCCCTGGACTGCCCCCAGGAAAGAGAGCGGGTTTGGGCCAGGAATGCACTGGCCCAAACTACCCACAGGTGAGTAGCCAATTAAAAATCTTTGTCTTCACCAGGAAGTAAGAAGAGAGGAAAAACTCGCAGTGAATGCCTGTGCCCATCACGAAGTGGAGGGCAGAGTGTCCCTGAGCCAGGAAACAGGCTCCCCAAGTAGCCAGTGGCTTGGCACCAGGCAGAGCAGAATGGGCCTCCTTGAGGGAATAGGCCCTCCTCCACCAGGCTACCAGGCTGACTTCCTCCCTACTGTGTGCACTATCTCCCGCAGCAGAAAAGACCCTTCTGGAGAGCAGTGGCTTACTTTCCTCTTTGTTTTTGTCTCCGGCACCTAACATATGGCATAAATGGACGCTGACCTACAGGGTGACTGTATGCACATCCTTCTGCCTCGTATTGTGTAAGTAAAACATCTAGATTTTGAAGCTTTGGGCCAAGTAGAATATGGTGAAAGTTAATAGGTATAGATTTCAAGTTTAATGCTGGGCATCAAAAAAATCAGCTACCTAAGTCCAAGACAGGGGAGGGCTGGTCACAGAGCGACTCCCGTGGGAGTTTAGGGAACCAGGAGCTTTCTATGTCTACAGTGTGTGATGTAGGGCCAAAATCCCCTCCCGCTGAATTGTCTAGAAAGAGCTGGGATCCAAACTGAGATCACATTTATGCCAAGATGCCTGAAGAAAGGCAATTGTTAAATTTTATTTTTGTCTTTTTGGAGGGGGGAAGACAGGGCAATTGGGGTTAAGTGACTTGCCCAAGGTCACACAGCTAGTAAATGTGTCACGTGTCTGAGGCTGGATTTGAACTCAGGTCCTCCTGACTCCAGGGCTGGTGCTTTATTCACTGCACCAGCTCAGCACCCCAATTGTTCAGTTTTTACTGGGAGCTATTACACCCTGGGAATCTACAAATCGGGACTTCCTTTCTTGTTTCATTGATTGTGCAGACTTAGAAAGTGCTAAGAATGAGAATCAAACTTTTAGATGTGTCCTGCACACATCCAGGAAGTTGACAGTGGCTGTTTATTTAACATTTGTTGGCCCTGGGCTGGATGGTCAGGTGCTATGGAGACAACAGACAGCCATGAAGTGGGTGCTGTGGCCAGAGGAGAGCATTGGTAGTGTGCTGGACAGAGATCTCTGGAGACACAGGAATCACAGCCCTGTAAGAGCATCAGAGAGCTGGAGCTGCAGAAGGAGAAGGAAAAAGAGACAGAGACAGAGACAGAGAGAAGCAGAATTTAAAAAAGAACACCCACAGCTGAAGGAGTTTCCCTGGGTGCTGCATTCCTCCTGGGGCTAGGAAATGGCTCCCTTTTAGTCCTGCTGGTGCTACAATTTTGGATATGTAAGGGGGAGTGCCTTGGGACTTTAAGGCTTCACCTTGTGCACAGTGAGAGATGTCACCATCCCAGCTGTTAGACCTGCTCCAGGAGGGATGCTGGGCAAGCAATTAGCACCCATTCTCTTCCCCACCATGGACACTGGACTGATGTCAGCAAATGGAATTAGACTTCTCAGGATTAGCCACATGGGAGAAGGAAGTTTGAGCATGAGGAAGGACCAACTGCTTCGTTTAATGCCTTTGGCTAACCGTTTCCCAAATCAACAGAAATAGAATGAAACACAAACAGCGCTAATGTGCGGTTCTTTAACTGTATACACTGACACAGGGATCTATTTCTGTATGAGTTTGACCCTTCTGGTCCGGAGCATTAACAACTGGGATCAGGAAAGGCTTCTTATAGGTGTTCTCCCAATGGAGCCTTAGAGGAAGGGAGAAAGCTTAGGATTCTGGGAGGAGAAGGTAAGTGGTGAGGATGTTACCAGCACTGGAGACAGTCTTGCAAAGGCACAGAGCAGAAATTGAGGAAACAGTTATTCCATTGGATCATAACATACAATGTATGAAGGACACTGGAAGGAAATGTGTCTGGAAAGGGAGCAGGCACAAAGTACAGAGGGCCTGTATTAGCCTAGAGGCAAGAGAAAGCCATTTTTAATCTGTTTTTGAGCTGGGGAAGGTCATGGTCAAATTGTAACATCTTGTGTCTCTTTAAAAATCCTTATGAAGGGGCAGAGTCAAGATGGTGGAATGAAGGAAGGGGCTTGCCTGAGTGCTCCCAAATTTTCCTCCAAACTGATAGAAATAATTTGTTGGACCCCTATTTTATTCCAATCAGAATTAATCAGTTCAGAATAAGACAACAAAGTCAAAAGAGCTACATTCAAAGCCTCAAAGAAAAATGTGAATTGGTCTCAGGCCCAAAAAGAATTTCTAGAAGAGTTCAAAAAAGATTTTAAAAAATCAAATAAGTGAAGTGTAGGAAAAATTGGAAAAAGAAATGAGAATTATATGAGAAAATCATGAAAAAAGAGTCAATAGCTGAGAGGCACAAAAAAATTGTGAAGAAAATAATACCTTAAAAAACAAAATAGTCCAAATGGTAAAAGAGGTACAAAAATCCACTGAAGAGAAGAATTCCTTAAAAATCAGAAATAGCCAAATGGGAAAAGTTGTACAAAAATTCACTAGAAAGAATTCCTTAAAAAGCAGAATTGACTAAATGGAAAAGAGGTAGAAAAGTTCACTAAAGAAAATAATTCCTTAAAAATTGGAATTGTGCAAGTAAAAGTTAATGACTCTGTGACATATATGTCGTTGTTCAGTTGTTTCAGTCAAGTCCAACTCTTTGTCACTCCACTAGGGGGTTTCTTGGCAAAGATACCAGAGTTTTCTTCTTCAGTTTGTTTTACAGATAAGGAAATTGAGACAAACAAAATTAAGTGATTTGACCAAGATCACACATTTAGTAAGTGACTGAGGTCAAATTTGAACTCAGTTCCTTCTGACTCCAAGGCCGAGACTCTATCCATTGCACCATCCATCTGTCCCATGAGACATCAAGAAACAATAAAATATAATCTAAAGAAGAACAAAGAAGAAAGTGTGAAATATCTCCTTGGAAAGACAACTGACCTTGACAAAGATAGAGGAGAGATAATTTAAGAATTATTGGACTGCCTGAAACCCATAATCAGAAAAAGAACCTAGACATCATCTTTTAAGAAATTATCAAGGAAAACTGCCCTGATATTCTAAAACCAGAGGGTAAAATAGAAACTGAAAGAATCCACTAATCACCTCCTGAAAGTGATCCCAAAATAAAAACTCCCAGGAATATTACAGCCAAATTCCAGAGCTCCCAATCAAGGAGAAAAATATTGCAAGCAGCTGAAAGAAACCATTCAAACATCATGGAGCCACAGTGAAGATAACACAAAATTTTACAGCTTCTACAGTAAAGGATCAGAAGGCTTAGAATATGATAGTTTGGAAAGCAAAGGAGCTAGGATTACAACCAAGAACCATTTACCCAGCAAAATTCAGTATAATCTTTCATGGGAGGGGGGGTGGAATGGCTATTCAATTAAATATGAGACTTTCAAGCATTCCTGATGAAAAGTCCAGAAGTTAATATAAAATTTGACTTTCAAATAGGAGACTCAAAAAAAGCATGAAAAGGTAAACAGGAAAGAGAAATCATAAGTGATTCAATAAGGTTAAACTCTTTGCATTCCTACATGGGAAAATGATACTTATAACTCCTTATCATTATTAGGGGAGGCAGAAGGAGTACAAATAGACAGAGAGCACAGATGTTGTAACAACAACACAATCTTCACAACACCCACAGTGACTATAAATATGCTGATGTAGTTGTGAATCACAAAATGTAACAGGCTCTCTAAATGGAGGACAAAGCCTAAGTGTTTGTTCAAATACCAGAAAGCTGAGTCCCAAAACCAGAAAGTCAAAGTCATTACAGTAGCCACAAAGGTGGTACACATAGTTAATGCAGTGAACACCCACATTCCCAAGCCTTCAAAACAAAACAGGCTCCCTCAGGCAAAGATCCTCCTCTCCTCACTCACTGTAGCTGCTCAGCCTCCATGCTGCTCACTCCCAGCAGTTCTCGTTCCTGGCAGTTCTCAGCAGAAGTCCTCAGCAGAAGTTCTGGCTGGCTCTCAGAAGAAGTTCTGCCACCATCAGTTTTGTTCTCAAAATCTCTTCCCTCTCTGGCCTGGGCCTCTTATTAGTTCCTCCCTGCCCCACTCCTTCCTGCTACATCAGCAAGTTCATCCCACTGTGTGATTCACAAGTTCTGGCTCTTAATACTTGATACAATTATGGACTTGAAACTAAGTGCAAAGTACCTGTTAGCTTGACAATACAAGGGTCATGGAAGATCTTCAAATCCCATTACCATTACAGGTGTGAGCTGACTATGATGGGATGTTATAAAGAAATAAAATTAAGTGAGAAAGAGGGATACATTGGGAGAAGGGGTAGGGAGAGGGAGAATGAGATAACTTATCTCACATTAAAAAAAGCATGAAAGAGCTTTTACAGTGGAGGACAAATGGGAGGGGGGATGTGGCAGACAATATTTGAAGCTTATTCTCATCAGAACTGGCTCAAAGAGGGACTAACATATATACTCACAGGTATAGAAATCTATCATACCCTACAGAGAAGTAGGAGGGGAAGGGAATAATAGAAAGGAGGGGGGATTGGGGGAGGAAGTGGACAGAAGCAAAACACTTTTGAGGAGGGTCAAAGTAAAAGGAGAGAGGGAAGAATAAAGAGGGGAAAATAAGATAGAGAGAGATATACAGTTAGTAATCATAACTGCAAAAAACTTTCGCAGCAAGTTTCTTTGATAAATACCCCATTCTTCAAATATGAAGAGAACTGAGTTAAATTTATAAGTCATTGTTAGATTGATCAATGGTCAAAGTATGTGAACAGGCAGTTCTCAGAAGAAATCAAAGCTATCTATACTTATATAAATATGCTCTAAATCACTATTGATTAGAGGAATGCAAATTAAAGCAACTCTGAGGTACCACTTCACACCTATCAGATTGGCTAATATGGCAGAAAAGTAAAATGACAAATGCTGGAGGGGACGTGGGGAAATTGAGACACCAATGTATAGTTGGTGGAGTTGTCAACTGATTCAACCATTCTGGAGAGCAAGTTGGAACTATGTTCAAAGGGCAATCAAACTGTACATACCTTTTAATCCAAAAATACCACTTCTAGGTCTGTATCCCAAAGAGATTTTTTTTTAAAGGAAGAAGATCCACATGAACAAAACTATTTACAGCAGCTCTTTTTGTGGTGATAAACAATTGGAAATTGAGGGCATACCCATCCATTAGGGAACGGCTGAACAAGTTGTGATATATGATTGTAATGGAATGCTATTTTGCTATAAGAAATGACCAGCATGATTTCAAAAAAACCTGGAAAGACTTAAATGAACTGATGTAAAGTGGAATGTAGAACACTGTATACAGAAACAACAATATTGTATGATGATCAATTGTAAATGATTTAGCTATTTCAACACCACAATGATCCAATACAGTTCTAAAGGACTTATGATGACAAATGCTATCTAGCTCCAGAGACATAACTACTGGAGTTTGAATGTAGGTCAAAGCATATTTTTTCTTTATTATTCTTAGGGTTTTTTTGGTCTGTGTTTTCTTTCACAACATGACTAACAGGGAGATATGTTTTGCATGACTGCACACACATAACCTATATCAAATTACTTGCCTTTCTCAATGGTGGGAGGGGGAGGAGAGAGGAGGAGTGAGCGAATTTAGAACATAAAATTTTATTAAAGTGAATGTTAAAATTTTTTAAAATGTAATTGGGAAAATGTTTTTAAAAATCAAATCCCTATCAAGTTGAGGCATAGAGGGACCTTTTTTGATATTATATTGTCTTAAACCAATAACCAGCATTATATGCAATGAGGATACACTAGAATCTTTTCCAATAAATACAAGAGTAAAGAAGGACACCTGGTCTTTCTGCTGTTATTTCGTATAGTTTTAGAAATGTTAGAAACAAGACAAAAGAAAGAAATTAAAAGCATAAAGTAAGTAAAGATGAGATAAAACTCTTCCCATTTGCTGATGATATGATGGTTTGCTTGAAAATTCCTAGAGAATCAGCAAGATACCAATTGAGACAATTATTAGCTTCAGCAAAGTTGCATCCCTCAAAATAAACTCTCAAAAAATTGACTCTATTTCTACATAATAATAACAAAATTCAAGAGATAATAATAGAAAAATCCTATTCTAAATAACTATGAAATATGTAAAGTATCTGAGAATCAGTTTACAAAATCATTCAAAAGGCTTGTATAAGTGATCCTTAAAGAAATAAAGAAGAATTTAAATAGCTAGAGGAATATCCAGTGCTTATGGCTAGGTCATGCCAACAAAATAAAAATGACAATACTACCAAAGTTAATTTACACTTTTGATGCTACAAAAATCAAATGACCAAGAGGATACCTTCTAGAATTTAATAAAATAATAACAAAATCTGTTTGGAAAAAAACAAAAGATCTAGACTATCAAGAGAAATTATGAAAAGAAATAGGAGTAAAACGGGAATAGCACTTCCAAACCTCAAATTGAGTTATAAAATAGGAGTCAACAAAACCATCTGGTATGGGGTTAAAAAAAAAAAACCAAACAAACCAGAAAGGGAAATAAATGAACAGACTAGATGAGAGGAAATGAAAAACAATGGAACTTAATAAGTCAGCATTCTATAAGGCAGAAAACACAAAGAAAGAACTTCCTAATTGGTGTGTGTGTATATACACATATATATGTGCACATATATGTATATATGTATATGTGTATATATGAACTCCTGGGGAAACTGGAAAGCATTCTGGCAAAAATTAGACTTACCTTATACCACTTTTCACAATACATTCTAAATGGATACATGACCATAATATAAAAGATGATGCTATAAAAAAATTAGAAAAGAAAGACCTCACATACCTGTAGCAACTATTGGCAAGAGATGTTTTCTTAACCAAACAAGAGAAAGAGGAAATTACAAAAGATAAAGTAGTCTGATTACCTGAAAAACTTATGCACAGACAACATTAATTCACCTAGGATAAGAAGGGATATGGAAAAAAATTGTATCAACTTTTTCTAATAATGATTTTGTACCAAAGATACATAAACAATTAATATATATACACACATACACACATATGTGCATATATGTATGACAAATAGCCATTCCCGAATAAGTAAATGGTCAAAAAATATGAACAATTCTCAAAAGAACTACAAAGTATTAACAGCCACATGAAAAGAAATGCTCTAAATCACTAACACTAAGAGAAATACAGATTAAAATAACCCTGAAGTTTTACTTCACACATTAGAAATGAGCAAAAATAACCTAAAAATGGCAACAGTCAATGTTGAAAGGGTTGTGGGGAGGCAGGTACATAAGTACATTGTTGGTAGAGCTGTGAATCACTACACCCATTTTGGAAAACAAGTTGAAATTATTGTAGTGCCAAGCAAAGGCAACTTCCAAGGTTCGGATTACCAGCATAGCAAACCCCATTTATTCAGTGACAGATTAAGGCAAACATTCACAGAACAGAGAAAATCAAAATACAGTGTAACTCATTCCTTTAGCAAGTAAGTTCTCCATTCAATCCAGGTACTGCTCCACCCCTGGACAGTACCTTCATTCAGTCAGTCAAAGTCTCTTCTCAAATGGAGGTTAGTTTCCAGTCATAAACAAAGTACATTCATCTGGTCAATCAGGGAGCACAAAAAAAGTCAAAGGTTTCCCACCCCTGGATCACTACTGAATTACAATGCCATCCATTAACACCAAACACTTTCTCAAAAGGGGCAGGAGAGCAGGAAAGGCCATCTACCCTTAAGCTACAACAAGATTAAGGTATCATCATAGTGTTCAATGCCCAAAGACAGGTCCTGTCTTCATCTTGACCTGAGACAAGTTCTCAGCAATCACGGTTTGTGGGGAGACAAAGCCTAACAAAACCACCACACATTGCCAGTGTCCTCATCAAGTCACTCTCTGCCTGCAGAACAGTCCCAGAACCCTTGAAAACATCAGCAAGATGCTCTTCCAGGATTTCTGTGCAGGTACCACAAGAAAATCCTCCTTCAGGGCTTCTGAACCAACAGCCAGGTTCCAAGACCTCTACAACAGCAGCACTGTCCTTCACCAGCAGGTGAATCTGGCAAAACAACATCAAAACAGACAGACAAAATGCTAGCATCACAGCCATGCCTCCTCAGTTCTCGGCAGCTCTGAATGGCAGTTCTCAAAAGTCCTGGGCAGATCTAACTGGCCCTCAGCAGTCCATGACAATGCTCTCCAAAAGTCCCTCTGGCCTTCTCTGCTTGGGCCTCTCTCCCAATTCATGGCTCCTCCCAGTTCAGCCCTCTCTCTTCACGTCAACAAGTCCATCCCACAAGTGGGATTCACAAGCTCTGGGTTTTAATACTCAACCCAAAAACCAAGCCAACACAGGGGCATCTCCAAATTCCATTACCAATACAATTATGCAAATAAAATTGCCATAACCATTGACCCAGAGATTTCATTGCTGGCCTTTTACTCCAAGAAAGTCATAAAAAACAAAGAAAATCCTCCCATCCTCGAAGATATTTATAGCAGTAGTTTTTGTGACAGCAAAGAATTGCAAACAAAGTAGATGGCCATAGACTGGGGAATGGCTAAACAAATCGTGATACATGTAAATAAATGGCATATTGCCATGCTGTAAGAAATAATGAATTGATAAGTACAGAGAAGTATGGAAGGATCTGGGTGAACCATTACAGACTGAAATAAGCAGAACCAAAAAAAACCAACAACAACAAACAACCACAATGTAGATGGAAAGAGCAATGACCCACCAAAACATCAACAGTAAATGTAACAAAATTATAAAGATCAAACAGAACTCCAGTGGAGAATATAGGGTAAGAGATGAAGCTCCCAACCCACCTCTTCAGGGAGCTGGGAGATCCACAGGGCTTACATATTGGCGCATGGTTTCAGACTTTTTCAATATATTCATGAGTTGAGTTATGCCGATTTTTTTCCTCTTCCTTTTTATTGTCTTTTAAAAAATACTATTTGTTACATGAGATGACTCCCTCGTAGGAGTGTGGGAGGAATACTGAGGAAAACTATGATGATGTAAAAAACAAAAGGCATCAATGAAAAAAAGAACAAGAAACTGAATCTACTATTAGACCCTGGTGTCTCCTCTCTCGCAGTATTGTGAAGCACCAAAAAGAGAGGGAAGTTCAGAGATGAAATAGCTGGGGGGGGGAGGGGTCCTGATAAATCAATGTCAAATATAAAATCCATAATTTCTGCAAGAGAAAGCACTAACAGCTTGGCAGAGAGGATCAAGCTTCATCTAAGATACAGCACTTCAGCTAAGCCTTGAAGGAAGATGAGGATTCTCTAAGGCAAAGAGGATGGGTCTCATCATCAATAAGAATTGTGAGAGCATCTGTCCCCCTTGAGAGAAGGGAACAGAATGTAGAAGGAAGGGGCGGGGATTGTACCATAGCTACTCACAATAATTGCAATAATGACAACAGCTAACATTTCTCTAGCTCTGGAAGGTTTGCAAAGCCCATCTCTTGTGATCCACACAACCACCTTAGGAGGTACATGCTATGATTATGCCCCATTTTACAGATGAAGGAACTGAAGTGACTTGCCCAGGGTCACACAGCTAGTGTCTGAGACCAGAGTTGGAACTCAGGTCTTCCTGATTGCAGGCCCAGTACTCTACCCACTGGACTGCCCAGCTGTCTTGGTCTGTTTAAATCACTTTGGATTTTTCAATGCTGTTAACATTTTTCTTTCAATTTCCTTTTAGTGAGCTCCATTTACTCGAAATGCTAGTAAACAAATCTTTTGCAGCTATTGTGAGAAGGGAAATAAAGGTCAGGAACCCAAGTGAGAAAGGGAGCTGACCTGTTTGACAGGTTATAATTCAGAGAGCAATCATTCCTACTCCTAGTTGGGACTATGAGCCCACTATGTCAGGAGGGATTGCAAGCTGAGCTGGTAAAAGCCCTGTTTGTTGAGCTGGCGGAACACTAGCTTTCACTGCCACCTGGTGGCTAGTACAATTATAATACAATTCTCCTTCGAGTCACACCTCTCCAGGTATATGCTTCCATAGGCATCAAACATAACAAGTGTTTTACTTACGAAGATCATTTTGGAAGCCATGTGCAGGATGTAACAGAGAGGGGGAGATGTTAGAAACCAAGAGTCCAATGACAAATAGGCCAGATGAGAGGAGACGAGGACCTGAGCTATGGTAGCAGTTATGTGAGGGAAATGGTGGGGGGAGGCAGAGCAAAAGATGTTATGAAGATAGATTCAATGATTCTTAGTAACAGATTGGAGTGAGGAAAAGGGAAGGGTCAAAGATGACTGAGATTGGGAACCATAATTGGAAGGATGGTTGTGCTTTCAACAGAAACAGAGAATTATGAAAAGAAATTTTTTTAAAGGCAATGACACTGAATCCTGTTTTGGATATGTTGATTTTGAAATGTCCAGGGGCAGGCATCTAGCAGCCATCTGAATTCAGGAGAGAGGCTGAGGCTACGTGTATAGATTTGGGAGTCATCTGAATAAAGATGATTATTGAAACCATGGTTGTTGTCCTTCATTCTCAAAGAGGACCAAAATGCTATCACTATGCTAAAGTCAAGTTTGATGTGTCCAACTGTGACTGATAAGACCAATATGAGCTTGGAATGCTCTACCACAGGTCAGGCACAAATAGTCTGTGAACATTTGGGGTGGATTCTCCAAATTTTCACATCCTGTGTTTCCTTTGAGCTGTTTTGATTCTGCTTTGCTCACAGAGCACAGCACCTTCTCTGATGTGGGCATGCTATGCCAGACAGTCCTGTGCCAGTGTCTCCCATGTCACACAAACAATTCCAAAGTTTTTGAGAGAGACCTCGAAAGTGTTCTTGTATTGCTTCTTCTGACCATCATGTGAACACTTGCCCTGTGTGAATTCTCCACAAAATAGTCTTTTTGGCAAGAGTACGTTTTGCATTCAAACAACGCGACCAGCCCATCGGAGTTGTATTCTCTGAAGCAGAGTTTGAATGCTTGGCAGTTTAATTCGAGTAAGGACCTCAGTATCTGGTCCCTTATCCTGCAGGTGATCCTCAGAATCTTCCTAAGACAGTCCAGGTGGAAGCAATTCAGTTTCCTGGTATGGTACTGATAGACTGTCCAACAGGCATCCAGCACTGAGGTCAGCACCACGGCTCCGTAGAGTTTGGTGGTCAGTCTAACACCTCTTCTCTCCCACACTTTCCTGCGGAGCCTCCCAAACACTGAGCTAGTTCTGGCAATGCATGCATCAATGTCATTACCATCCTGGAACGTACACTACCAAAGTAAGCCAACTTATCCACAGCGTTCAAAACTTCCTTAGGAGCTAAGGAAGTCACCAAGTCTAGTGAGAGCAGAGGAAGAAAGAGGTTCAGGACAGGGCCACACTCAATAGCTCATAGGATCACAGAACTGGAAAGAACCTCCAATGCCAGCTGTCCCAGCCCCTCATTTGATCTCATCTTTTCCAATTAACCAACGTTTATTTTCTCTCCCCTCCTCCCAACACCGGGTGAACAAAAGGGAAAGAAGCCGCGTAAACATGCACATTTGAGTGAAAGAAATTCCCTCATGGGTCGTGTCCAAGAATAGCTGCGGGATTCTTGAGTCTGTCACCCATGGCTGGAGGTGTGTGCACCTGTTTCATCTCAGCTCCATCCGCTGGTTTTACAGATGAGAAAATTGAGGAGTAGGGAGATAAGGTGATTTGTCTAAGGTTGGTAGAGAAAGCTCTAGCAACGGATCCTGAGATGGAGCAGTCAGACAGGTAGGAGAAGAGCTAGGAGACGGTAGTGTCAGTGAAGGCAAGGAAGAAAGTCCATGCAGTTCCAAGGAAGGGGGTGGTTGAAAGTCCCAACTGCCCCAGGAGGTCGGCAAGCTGCGATTGCTTCATTCTGTCTTTCTATCCCAGAATGTGGCATGGTGCCTGGCACATAGTAGGGCCTTAACAAATGGCTGTTTATTGACTGACTGAATGAAAAGGCATCATTGGGCACCTGCTGTGTGAGAAGCACCATGCTGACAAAGCCCGCAGCAGAACATTCACATGGGAGATTTCAACCATGAGTAAGATGCAAAGGGCTTTAGGGAGAAGCAGATGGCCAAGCATCTCCTTTCGGGCTGCCTTCTAGGCTAAGATCCTGTCCATTTCTGAGGGTGCCAGAGACCTCAGGACAGAGAACTTTGCAGGCCTTTAATAGCTTGACTATATCAAGTGGGGACAGAGGAATTTGTTTTGCTTGACTTTTGTATTTGTTCCAAGGATTCTCTCTCTATCTCTCTGTTTCTCTCTGTGTGTCTCCTCTCTCCTCCTCCTCCTCTTCCTCCTCCTCCTCCTCCTCCTCTCTCTCTCTCTCTCTCTCTCTCTCTCCCCCCCCACCCCCCCTTTCTGTTCCTTTCCTCGATTGAAGTGGAATGAGAGAGAAAGAAAATAAATGTTTGTTAGTAGAAAAACTAAATAGAAAAGCAGACTGAATGAGAATAGGCTGTTGAATTTAGCAGTGGTTAGTCTGCTGGTGACCAGAGAGAGTGGCTTTCACATGGTAATGGGGCAGAAGTCAGAGTTCAGGGAGCTGAGGAAGGAGGAGGTGAAGAAAAGGAGGCAAGAGGGGACCAGGATATAGGCAGTCTAGGAGTGTGGCTATGAAGGGAGGAGAATCATAAGTTGAAAACCTAAAGGAATCACACGATGGGGAGACCTGGATCTGTTTGTAGACAACAAGCAAGGTACTCGAAGCCAGGGAGAGAGAGGAGATGAGAGAGGAGGGAGACAACAGCCTCAGAGGCAGCAGGACACGGGCTTGCGAACCCCCCAGATGGTCAGCCTTGACCAAGGGGATAACACCAGAGCCTGGAACCAAGGAGGAGGACATGGCGGGAAGGGATGTGGAAGGCCTGCTGGTACTGCATGGGGTCTGTGAGAGCATGCCAAGCAGGGCAGGTGTGCTGGGGACAAGAGGCTGGCTCAGGTACAGCCTGGTCCCTCAGGTCCTTCTCTTCAGAGATCATGATTCCTGAAGGCCCTGGGACTCCAGAGAGGTCTCCACCTTCCTCCAGCTTCTCCAGTCTGGCACCCAGACCAGACCCTTTCCAAACATTGGGGCCCCTTCTAGGGTGCTTCTCTTCCCCTAGAAGGGACACTTGAGGTTAATTATTCACTGGTGCCTAGGATAGGAAGTGGCCTGAAGTGGGGAGGAGGGAAAGGGAGAGAGGGCTGAGGCTCTGGAAATTCCCCAGGGGTGTAGGCTGACTTTGGCCTGTCCAGAGGGGCTGGGGTTTAGAAACCCCTGAGGCTAATCCTAGTTTTACATTTGAGGAACCCGAGGCCCAGAGAGGGAGAGAGCCTTATCATATTGTACCCAAGCATTCTAGAATTGAAGGACGTAAGAGGTAGATGGTTCATCCCAGTTCTCTGCAAGACTGAGGCAGTCAGCCAGCTGCCTCAAACTGAGGCAGGACCTAAAGCAATGGCCCCAGCACGATCCAACACCATGCCTTTCTAGCAGCATGCAGTAAATGTAGGATTGGGAGGGGGAGTGGAAGCACCAGGCTTTTTGAGGAGGGGGGAGATGTCACTCCAGGCTGGAAGTAGTCACTAAGATCCTTCAGAGCAAGGAGAGGGGAAAGGAAGGGGGGTCCTGACCCTTCTGTGCCCAAGTGTTCTCCTGACAAAGAGGGGTTTGTGAAGGGCCCTTCTCCAGCCCTTCCGGCCCTCCTGTAGGGCTTGGCAGGGTAGGGTGGAGACTCCAGGGAAAGATCCCCACAATCATTCCTGTGTGCCCCTCATACCTGCTCCAGGATGTACTTGTGTCAGGAGCTGCTTCTGCTGGCCCTGCTGAGCCCCGTGATGGCCTCCCTCATCAGGTAGTGGGGGCTCCCTTCTCTCCTCCCGCCCCCAGCACCATCCTCCCTGACCTGGACACCTTCCAATTCCCTTCCAAACTTTTCCCCTGGTTTTTGCCAACACGTATTTCAATTGTCATAGGACATTTTCCCCCCAGCCCTTAATGGGGAGAAAGCTCCCCCTGCCCTGACATTCTTCATGCTCTCCAGGGATGGGGGTGGGGGAGGAGAAGACAGTCTTTGGGGTGATGTGGAGAAGAAGAGAGGGAAGAGAAGGCGCATTTCTCCAGAGCCGGCTGTCTGCCGGACACCGTGCTAAGTCCTTCACAACCGTTCTCTTCTTTTATTTAATCTCAGCCATTCTAGGAGGTTGGGGCTCTTATTTTTCCATTTTACAGGTGAGGAAACAGAGGCAGAGCGAGGTTAAGTGACTTGCCCAGGGTCACACCACTAGTAAAGTGTCAGAGGCTGGATTTGAATTCAGGTCTTCCTGACTCCATACCCAGCACTATGACTCTGTCACTTACGGGTCTTGAGTGTTTTAATTTGCTATAATGAGTATTTACTGCACCTTCTGAGTTCAGGGTATTATGCTGGGGATACAAATCAATTACCCGATCAGTTGGCAGCCATTTATTAAGTCTCCTCTGATGTGCCAAAGGGCCCCAAACAGAGCCTGTCCTCAGAGAGCTTACATTCCCTCTGGGGGATGTCCCATGTACGCAGAGAAGTAGCTACAAGGAGCTCTGAGGAGAAAATGAAGAGGAACAACAGAGAAATCCAGAAGGGCTTCCTGGAGGCCAAAGCCAAGGAAGTCACCCTTTGAGATGTCCAAATGTTTGCCAGGGCAGGGGCAGGGGGGTTGGTCCCCATGAGGTCCCCCAGCAGAGCCCTCCCCTTCTCTGCAGGATCCCCCTGCGCAGGGTTCCAGGCTCGCCTGGCACCCTCCATGCACTGAGGGGCTGGAGGACCCCACAGGTCCCTCTGCCAGAGAACAGGCCCATTCTTGAGCCACTTTCCAACTACTTGGACGTAAGTACCCCTATCCCCTTCTCTCAACACCATTCTCTCCCCCTCCCCCATCAGGGTCTCTTCTCAGCATTTTCTCTCTCTCCCTCTCCAAGAAGGCTCAGTATTACGGGGAGATAGGGCTGGGGACACCCCCCCAGAACTTCTCTGTCATCTTTGACACTGGCTCCTCCAACTTCTGGGTGCCGTCTCGACGCTGCAGTTTCTTCAGCCTGGGCTGCTGTGAGAAAATGGGAAGTGGGAGGGTGTAGGGGAGGTGGGTGGTCAGGAGGCCTCCATGGAAGTCCAAAGTCTGGTCGAGCCTCTCGCTGTGTGACCAGCCGAGTCCCTTCCCTTTTCTGGTCCTGTTTCCTCCTCCATCAAAAAAGGGGGTTGGTCTAGACTCTGGATGGTCTCTATGTGTGCTATGTGACCTTGCAAAAGTCCCCCTTCCTGGGCCCGAATTTCCTCCCCTGTCAGATCAGGAAGGTTGTTGGCCCCAAGGCTGCTGGAAGACCTCTGTTCTCTGGGCCTCAGCTTCACTAAATCACGGCCTCTCTAGCCAGGAGACAATCTAAGAGGTCATTGCTCCCAACCTTCGATGACAGGGATGAGGGGGTTTGCTTCCACTCACTCTGTGCAAGGCCATTCCATGGTGCACAGCCCTTGCCAGTGTGTGCTCTCTGGGGCCTAACAGAACAGGGCTGCTGCCTCTTCCCGAGATGGTCGGTCCTTCAGGAAAGCCATCATGCTCCAGGGTCTTCTTCTGACAATTGACAAGTGTCCCTGGTCCGGCATCGGTTTCATCCTCTGTCAGATGGGAGGGCTGGATGGGTCCTTCGGGCTCAGGCCCAGGGCCAAGAGGATGGAGTGAGGGACATCACAGAGACTCCCCTTAACAGCCCCACGTCCCTTTGTGGCCCAGGGCTCCATCGCCGATATGACCCCAAGGCTTCCAGCTCCTTCCGGCCTAATGGGACCCAGTTCTCCATCCGCTTCGGGACAGGGCAGCTGGATGGCATTTTGAGTGAGGACGTGCTGACTGTGAGTTAACCCAACCGTGGCTTGTTGGCTTTGGGGATGGGTTTGAACTGTGAATGTCCTTCACTAGCTACAAGGCCTTGGCCTCGGCTTCAGCCTCCTCATTTGTAAAACCAGGGCAATGACTGCAGAACTTCCCTCTCAGGGTTGAAGTGAGGCCTGGATGATACCAGACAGAAAACCCTCGGACAGTGCTTAGTGAAAGGAATGGTTAGGGAGGCAGGCATGCTGCCTGGGGGATACCAACTGCCTAGGGGAAAAGAGTTGATTGTTTTCAAGGGGCCAGGACTTCCTATGTGAACCTCGGGGTTTGCAGCGTGGCCCCTCCTTTCACCCCAGATTGGAGGCGTTGGAGGGGCCCCCTTAGCTTTTGGGGAGGCCTTATGGGAACCAAGCCTGGCCTTTCTGCTTGCCCACTTCGATGGGATCCTCGGTTTGGGCTTCCCAGCTCTGGCCGTGGCCGGAGTGCAGCCTCCGCTGGACACGCTGATGGAGCTGGGGCTGCTGGACCAGCCCATCTTCTCCTTCTACCTCAACAGGTGCTGGCCTGGGATGGGCAGCCCCGCCCCGCCCTTCCCCTTCAGGCTGGAAAGCCCCTCCCCTCCCTCCACTCTCAGGAGAGCTCACCTCCCGGGGCAAATAACCCTGTCCCCCTCTCTGAGTTCCCGTTTGCTCTTCTATAAAGTGGGGCTGGATGAGATGTTTCCCAAGGTCCTTCCTGGTTCTTCATCCCAGGGGCCTCATGTTGTCATGGGGCCTCATAGATACACACAGTTTAACGCCCTTATTGGGAAACCCTGGAAATCCTACCCGTCCCTTCCGGAGCCTCCACGCCTGCCCCTGCCCCTGCCCCCGGGGACCTGATCATTCTCCCCCATCAGTGCACAGAGCCATCGTTGAGAGACAAGAGATCTGAATTCAAATCCTGATTCCCAGAATTATTAGCTGGGTCACCAAAGGCAGGCTACTTTCCCCTTCAGTTCCCCATCTGTGAATGAGGGGGTGGAACTCATCTCTCAGGTCCCTCAGGCTATAGAGACTCCGTTCTTGCCACGCAGGGACCCTGAAGCAGTGCCGGGTGGAGAAGTGATTCTAGGAGGCTCAGACCCAGCTCTCTACATCCCCCCCCTTACCTTCCTGCCGGTCACCCGGCCAGCCTACTGGCAGATCCATATGGACCGGTGAGGGGTTTAAATGCCCGGCTCCCTAAGGGGCACGAGGTTGGGGGACTGAACAGGGCCTAAGGCCAGGAAAGGCCTGGGACTCGATCGCTTGCATGCCTGACTCCCCTGGAGTCCCTAAGGAAGGGTCAGTGTGGGGTGGAGCTGTGTGGGAAGGATTGGAGGGGCAGGTGCCCCGGTAAGGAGCTCATGTCCTCTCTCCCTCCCCAGTGTGATTGTGGACCACTCCCTGACTCTGTGTCCTAATGGTTGTGCTGCTATTCTGGACACGGGCACTTCACTCATCACCGGGCCCTCCAAAGAGATCGGAGTGCTGCACAAACTCCTTGGCGGCTTTCCACTGCTGGCTGGAGAGGTGAGAGAAGGTGGGGGAGGGGAGAAGTTAGGGGTCCGGAACTCTCGGGCTCAGGGTGGAAGGTGAGGGGATAGGACCGAGATCGTCCCACTGACATTTGCTCATCCTGACCTCTATAAGAAGGGGGCTAAAGCACACGCAGACCTTTGGGTCAGGGCTGATCCTCAGCATCCCTCCAGGGGCTGGAGCACTGTAATGAGCCCTGAGAAGGCAGGGAGAGAGAGAAGTGGCACTGCTCTCTGCTGGGAGCTGAGATGGGCTGGGAGGAAGGAGAGACCTACTGTGCGAGGCACTGAGGAAGGAGACAGGCAGAAGACCTCAGTGCCCGCTGGCCGCTGAGCGGAAACCTAGGAAGGGCAGGGTGGGCACTGAACCCAGGGCAGACCGAAATGATGACACAGTCCTGGAGATGGGGCCAAACAGGTGGTGGGAGGAGGGGAAATACCCTCAGGCAGTTGCTGTGAGCTCCAATGGAAGCTTATATCCAAACAACTTTGCAAAGGAGAGCCATAGATGAATGTCAGCTTTAAGTAGCAGGGTCTGCAGAGCTGGGGGAGGGGGGGGGAGGAAGATGGGGTGCCTTGGGATGCCAGGAACCAGCTGCTAGGAGGTGATGGCCTTTGCCGCAGAGACCCCGCAGGTTCTGCTGTAAACTGGTCGTTATGGGGAGCCCACGGTAGACTCAAAGACCCGTGGGCGAGAGGAGGATGGAGAAGGGCCCGCTGAGAAGGGGAGGGAGGGCGAGGTTTCGCTCAGTGCGGCCCCCAGGAGGGGGGAGCGGGTGATTCTGGTGGGAGCAATGCTGGAGTGAATGGGGAAGGACGAGATGAGCGTGACACAGCAGAATGGACTTTTGCCCTCCCTACCCCCCCCCCCCCTGCAGTATCTGATCCCTTGTGACCGACTCCCTACCCTCCCACCCATCGCCTTCCTGCTTGGTGGTGTCTGGTTCAACCTGACCGCCCAAGATTATCTCCTTCAGGTAGGGTGCTCACTTGAGGCTACTTACTTAAGTCATAGAAAATAGGGGGAATGTGCGGGTGGGCCCCCTAAGCTTCTTGCACTAGGGGGCCCGATCTTGGGCGACTGCAGAAGGTGAGGCTGGGCTCCCACCACCTTCCCCTCCCCTACTGACCAAAGCAGAGACACAGTCCTCCTCCCTCAGCAGTGTGACGTCATAGGAAATTCAAGAAATAGGAGCTGCATTCCCTGGAGAAAGGAAGGAATCTGGAATTTGGTGGGGGAGGGGTAGCCACATAGACCTGGGGAAGGGGCTGTATCCCAAGGATGCGGCAGGGGCCCCCTGAGTGAGGAATAGGGCAGTACCCCTTGGAGAAGGGGGGAGGGAAATGAGATAGGAGCAGCCGACTGGGAGCTTCTGCTGACGTCACAGCCCTTTGAACGAGGTCCGACACCCAACCACCCCCGCAGTGACGTCACCGATCAACTGAGTGCGGGAAGTAGTCCAGTTAAGGGGGGAGGGCTGGAGGTTAGCGACGCCACTCCAGGGGCCCCAGGGCACAGGGCCAGGGGCCCCCGGAGTGACTTCACCTCTGGCCGCCCCGGTGGGAGACTGGGGCCTCGTTTCTGGCCCAGAGGGGACCCAGAGCAGAGACAGTGCTTTGGGAGAGGGATCCTCGGGGGGCGGGGCGCGGTGACCTGCTGGCGTCCCTTGAGGTCCGCAGCCTCCGCTGGGGATGCGCTTGGGCTGCGGCCGGGGTGACCGCTGGGGGGGGCGGGCCTGCCCAGACGCTCCTGCCCTCGCCCCGCAGCTGGCCAGCGGCCGCACCCGCTTCTGTCTGTCCGGCTTCTTGGCGCTGGACGTGCCACCGCCCGCGGGCCCCTTCTGGATCCTCGGCGATGTCTTCTTAGGGCCCCATGTGACTGTGTTTGACAGGGGGGCAGCCCGCGTGGGCCTCGCGCGGGCGCGGTGGGCCCCCCGGATCCCCTGAGCTGGGAGCTTCCCGTCCCCCCCCTCCAAGTCCCCCGAACCACCCCCCCCCCCCGTCGGGACCCTTGAGCTGAGCACCGCGTCCCCTGTACCGGGACCCCTGAGCGGGGTGCCCCTCGCACCCCTCCGCCAAGAGATCCCACGGGGACCGCCTCGCCTTGGGGTTCCTCTTCGGCTCTGGGCTTGGAGATCTCCGGGGTGGGGGGTTCGGGGCGGGAGAAAGTTTGCAGGCCGAGACCAGGCCGCGCCTCGCCTCGGTAACATCTTGTCCCCTCTTCTGCCTCCCCTCAACTGCCGAATAAAAAGCTGCGATGTGTCTTTTCCTCTGCGTCCTTCCCTTGGTCCCTCGCGCGCGCCCGCCCCGCGTGGGCGCCTGGCGCCTGCCCGCAGCCTGGTGGGGGTAGGGAAAGGGAGCGGCGGCTGAGAACCCGAGAACTACACTTCCCGGCGTGCCCCGCGGCCAAGCCGCGGCCGGAGCGCAGGCCAGTTCCTCCAAGAGCATGCCGGGAGCTGTAGTCCCTCAGCCCGGAGCTCCTGAGCCTCCCTCTCCCGCCCTGGTCGGTGTAGGGCGGGCTCCTGGTTGACAGGTGGCTGGGCCGGCTCGCCCCTCCCTTGTTCTCCTAGTCAGGGATGCCGGGGTCCGCCGCAGGGGTGGGGCCAGCAGCCTCCGGAGGCCCAGGGGTGGGATGGGGTGGGTGGATTAGGGTGGTCCCTCCCCCCCACGGGTAGTGATGTCAGACCCTCCCCCCAACTCCGGCCCCCTCCCCCTTCCCCCCTGAGCAGCAGCCACCGCCCGGATCCCGGAGCCGCCGGCCCGGGTCCGAGCCCCGCAGCCTGAGCCCCCACCTCTCCCCTTGCTCTCTCCTTCTGTCCCAGGGGCCAAGGCCTGGAGCCACCCCGCCTCCCCTGGAAACCACAACCCCGCCCCCACCGTGAGTACGAGAGGAGGTTGGTGCGGGAGAGGGGGACCAAACTGAGGGTAGAATCTGGCTGGGTTGCGGTGGAGAGATAAAGACACTCCAGACTGAGGAGGGGGACACGGAGGTGGGGGAGAGGGATCGTGGGGGCTTAGGAACGAAGCCCAGAGAAACTGGGCAGGAAACTGGAATAAGCCGGTACTAAAGGGGCAGCAGAAATGGAGTGATGCAGATAGAGCGAGCAGAATGATGGGGGGGGGGAGGAGGAGAGGAAGGGGACTGGGAACTGAGGCAAAGGCTAGAGAGGAGACAGAGACTGCGTGGACTGGGCAAGGAGAGCGGCCTGGGGTGGGGGGAAAGGGGGACAGAGGGAGTCAATAACTGTGGTGGGGGGTCCGATGGATGGGGACGAGGAGGGGGAAGGGTCTGGCGGGAGCTAAGGAAGAGGATTCTGAAGGCTGCAGACCCCGGGGAGGGGCCAGGGGAAAGGCACAGTTGATGAAGGGAGAGAGAAGACTGAAAGCATTGAATCAAAAGGAGACGGGCAGTCCAAGAGGTAGCGAGGGCGATCTCTGGATTCGTTGCCAGAGGACCTGGGTTCCATTCCCGATTCTGCTATCATTGCCTGAATGACTGACCCAGGGCAAGTCACTTGTCAGGTTTGGGATTTCCCGTTTGTAAAATGAAGGGTTTGGCCTCACGAGATGATCCCTTCTGGGTCTAAAATTTGGTGAAGCTGGAAAGGGGGGAGGGGAAGGAATGGGTGAGACAGTGGCGGATTGATGTCAGAAAGGAGAGATGGGGCTAAGGTGGCAAGAGAGAAGGACCAGATAGAAGAGGGGATGAGGGGTAGGGGGAAGGGAGAAGGGAGAAGGGAAGAGATAGATGGAGCTGGGGGTGGGGTGAGAAGGCAGGACAAAGGGAGATGGAGAGAAACCACACTGAGAAGGGAGGGAGAAGAGGTAGACCAAATAGAACGAATTGGAAGGGAGGCAGGGAGAGAGGGAGAGCGGAGTGAGGGGCCATTAGGTAGTGCAAGGACTGGGGGAGAATGAAGGAGCCAGCCTAGGCCTGAGGAAGAGACCAGCCCGAGGATTTAAAGGAGCCACAGGTGGAGAGAGGGGAGCAAGGAAGAAGGTATCAAAGATGGAGAGAAAACATCAGATCAGGGCTGGGGAGAGAGGGGGCTTATTGGGGAGGAAGCTTGAAGGACCCAGGAGGAGAGGGGGCACTGGAGGAATAGGGGGAGGGGAAAGGAGAGCTAGTTGAAGGACCTTGGAACCTGAGGAGGGGGAGGAAATAGGTGTCTAGACTATCAGAGACAAGGAATAAATGAGGGATTGGGTAGGGGACTCCTGGGAGGACATGGGACTCAGGAGGGAGTACAGATGATGATGGAGTGAGGATGCAGAGGCCAAGAATGAGGGACAGAGATGGGGGAAGTGGGGAGAAAGGATCAGAATCGGGATGGACTGGGAGGAAAGAGAAGAGGGCAAAAGAGGAGAGAGAGGAGACTTGGGGGAGGGTTGTCTCTTTGGGAGAGAGGCTACTTTGAGAAGAGACCTTGAAGGAGGAAGAGCTGGAGATATTTTTTCGGCGGGGGGTGGGGGGAGATTATGGAGATGCTTCTTTCCCCTCCACCGTTTGGATCTCAACAACCCAAACCTCTGGGAATCTCGGGGATTTCATCTCTTTGCCTCCTCCATCAGGGCTAAGGAAGGGGACCCCAGAGTCAAGAATCAATTTGAATTTCAACCCGAGTCCATATCCCACGACCCATTCTCCAGAGTCCAGTCTTCCAGGAGCCGCTAGTCTAAAGCACCCATTTCATTTCCTCCCAACCTTCAGAACCTCTTCCTCTTTCTGTCAGCTCAGTCCACCACTAGCCCTGCGTCCACTTCAGCACCACCGTAGGTCCGCTCACTTCTCCAGACACCAGACCTTTATCTCTCTCCTTATCTTCCTCCCCCTTCTTCATTCCTCACCTTCCATTTCTCATCCTGTTTCTCTTCTCTCCCTTCCCTAGTCCACCTCCCCCTCTTTTCCACTCTCCCTTCTCCCTATTTGTCCCCATTTCCTCCCCAGTCCCCTCCCCCTCTCACCAGAGGAAGGCAGTGACTGTTCAGTCCTATGGTGTCGGGGTTGGCTGTGTTCCTTCGTTCTGGCGCGAGGGGAGCCAAGGACGCCTGGGTCCTGGGGTGGGGGGAGGTAGTGGTGTCAGCTCTTTCCAGTTCCTCTAGCAGACGGTGGGGAGGCATCCTGTTGGAGAATGAGAGTCGGATGCCAGAGGGACTAAGGACCAGTGGAGTTGTGAGGGGAATCTATGCCTGGTATGGAGAGGACAGGGTCCAGATAGAAGAGGGAGCTCTGGATGCACGCGAAGAGGACTGGGGGAGGGAGTGGGAGTCCGGCAGGGCAGGGTTGGCTGGGGCCCTGCAGGGAGGCCACCCCCCCAACTCTGCGGTCTGGTAGTGAGCCAGAGTCCTCAGTGCGGACGACGGGGGGAGGGGGAAAGAGAAGAGGAGTAAAAGACGCAGAGATAGAGAGATACCGAGAGAGAGCCACAGAGAGAGATATAGGGAGACTCAGAGATGGAGATGGAGGGAAGGAGGGTAGAAACAGAGACAGAGAGGAAACATACACGAGTAAAGAGAGAGACGTGGAGACACGAAGATTCCGGAAGAGACAGGTTCAGAGAGAGAAATATAGAAGAGACAGAGGTACAGAGATTCAGACTACGAGACATATATACAGTGAGACAGAGACCAGGATAGAGATTCTCAGAAACTGACACCTCGAGAGACAAAGACGTGAGGAGTGAGGGATCCGGTCGGAAAATGAGGCCGGCCTAAAGCCAGTTGTGGGGGGGCGGCAGGCCTGACGCCCCCCCCTTTCTCTGTTTCTCCCCCCGCCCCTGCCCAGGTCCGCCTTCCACGGGTACCTCCGCCCCCTTTCCCTCCTCCCACCCTCTCGGCTCCGCCTTCGGGGCTGCGCAGCCTTCGGGCTGGCCCACCGACCCCTCGAGCGCCCCCACCAGCCCTGCCCTCGAGCAGAGAAAGGGCGGGGCCAACACCCTGTGTCCCGCCTTCTCCTAGAGGAGAGCCCCGCCCCTTCCTAGCGCCTGGCTGTAGTCCCCTCTCTCACCCCTCTCCTCCAAGATCCACCCCTACCCCGGGGGGGGCCCTGGCCCCGCCCCCTCCTGGGCCCCGCCCCCCGACCTGGGCGCCCCCGCCCCCTCCAATGCTGAGCTCAGTCTGTGTCTCCTCCTTCCGCGGGCGCACGGCGGCCAAACAGCCGCAGCAGCCGCCGGCGCAGCCTCCTCCCGCTCCTCCTCCTCCTCCGCCTCCGCCTCCTCCTCCCGGCCCCAGTCCTTGTCCCTGTCCCTGTCCCGGTCCCGGCCCCTGTTCCTGTCCCTGTCCGGGTCCCTGCCCCGGGCCCGTTCCCTCCTCCCCCGACGCCGGCTCCGGGCCCGGGTCCGCCTCGGCCCCGGGCCCCGGCCCGGTTCCTCCTGGGCCGCCCGCGGGGGGCGCGCCATGCCCCGGGGGCCCGGCCATGGGGCGACACGGCGGCGGCGACAGCGACAAGATCGTGATCAACGTGGGCGGCGTGCGCCATGAGACGTACCGCTCGACGCTGCGCACCCTACCCGGGACGCGGCTGGCCGGCCTCACGGAGCCGGGGGCGGCGGCCAACTTCGACTACGACCCTCGCAGCGACGAGTTCTTCTTCGACCGGCACCCGGGCGTCTTTGCCTACGTGCTCAACTACTACCGTACCGGCAAGCTGCACTGCCCGGCCGACGTGTGTGGACCCCTGTTCGAGGAGGAACTCGCCTTCTGGGGCATCGACGAGACGGACGTGGAGGCTTGCTGCTGGATGACCTATCGGCAGCACCGCGACGCTGAGGAGGCACTTGACTCTTTCGAGACCCCCGAGCCAGCCGCCGCCTCCGGGGGGCCGGGGGGGCCTGGGACCGGGCCCGGAGGGCTAGGAGACGACGAGGCCGGCGGCTTGGACGCTGCCGGGGCTGGAGGGGAGCTCAAGAGACTCTGCTTCCAGGATGCGGCCGGCGGGGCTGCCGCCGGGCCCGGGGGGGCCGCAAGCGCAACGTGGTGGCGCCGCTGGCAGCCCAAAGTGTGGGCACTCTTCGAAGACCCTTACTCGTCCCGGGCGGCCAGGGTAAGGAGGCCCCTCCGTGAGCTTGCCATCCCCTTCCCCCCAACCCTGGGAGATTCCGCGGGAGCTGACCCTCCCCATACCTCCCGGAGCTGAGCTTCTCTGGTCCTCGGGATGAACCCTCTCCAAAGTCTCCAGACCCCTCACCCAACCTCCTAGCAAGGGTCCCCCGTTCAGAGCGTTCCTTCCCCTCCCCCTCATCCCTAGAGATCCCTCCCTGTTTTAAAGTCCCTGGACAAATGCAACTCCTAGCCTTGGGAAGGTCCAGCGAAAGTTCGCGGCCCACATAGGCTGCCCCCCCACCAATCTCCAGCCTCTGGAAGCCTCTCTCGATTCCCAAGCCCCAGAGACGTCAGCTGGGGGATTCCCTTTCCCCGCGAAGACCCGCCCCCTCTTGCATCCTAAGTCCTTTGCCCCTTTGAAAAACTTTAGATTACTTCCCCCCCCCCCCCTTCTGGAGGGCTTCCTCTCCGTCGTCCGGAGAATCCTGCACTCTTCCCTTCCGTTGACTACCGAGATCTCATCCCGAGGCGTATTGGAGGGAGGGAAGAATCTGGTAGTCTCTTTGTGTCCGAGAAGGGGAAGCGGAAAAGAGGGGAAGGGGGAGGATAGTCGAGTATCCTCTAGGGAGGATGCCAAGCCCTCCAGAGCCAGGAGATTCGGAGGGTCAGGAGCCCCGTGGCTGCTGTAAATTCCCCTCCCCCCAAGGGCTGTTTGCATCCCGGGCTAGGAAAGGACAGGGAGCCACCGCAATGCTGCATCCCTCTTCCCCCTCCCTCTTTCTCCTCCTCCCCCCCGGGGGGCTGCGTGGAGGAGGCGACTTGTATTCTCGGAGAAGTTAGGTCCCAAAGAAATGCTGAGTATGCAGGATTGATAGAGGGGGAGGAGAATAAGGAGCACGTGGCTCGTAGATACCCTCCCACCTTCCAGTGACCTCTTTTCGGGAGAACTGTTGGGGGCGGGGCTCCCCTTCCCCTCGACCCTCACCTCTTCCATCCCTCAGCTATCCCGGAGAGAAGGAGTTAAACCCATTGGGGGTGCAGAGTTGCTTCTGAGCCTGCGAACTGCGCAGGGCGCCCCTTCCTCCTTTCCTCCCCTTCTCCCCTTCCTTCCCTTCTACCCGGGCTGGGTTGGGAAGGAGTTAAGATGGGGGGGGGGGGGGGGGGGGCGTTTGGAGGCTCCGCAGCTGCGCAGTGCGGCTCTGGTAGGGATGGGGTTAAGGCCTAGCTAACGTTGCGACTGCGTAGTGCGGCGGGAGCTGTCCTCTGTGCTGGCCACTCCCCGCCCCCACTGCAGTGCCGCAGCCTTCCCCCGGGGGGGGGGGAGGGGGGGAGTCCAGAGCATGCGCACTGCGACGCCCCATCACCCAGCTCACTGCGGAGAAGCTTGGCTGGGAGTAGAAGAGGGGCGGGGCAGGAAAGGAAGCACTATGAAATAGTGGATATATGCCCTAGCCCCTTACCCAGATAGGGGAAGGGACTGGTCCAAGGTTACAAAGCAAGTCAGTTAGAGCCTGGGTTCAGACCCAGATTTTCCACGCTGTCTCCAGGAAGGCAGACGGGCAGTGCGCAGAGCGTGGCCCGCAGAACTGTGCCCCTGGCATCCCCAGACACCTTCTGGCTCAGATGCCAGGGTCTCCTATCCCACCAACCCTATGAACAAGGGGTATGAGTGAGAATGGGGGTGAGGAGGTGGGGGGAAGACTGTTCACAGTCTGTAGACCAAAGGTCTCTGTCCCTCTCCTTGCCCTAAAGCAAACTCTGGGATCCCTCAGTAGCTGGAGGGAGCTAGAAATGTGAATTTCTGAGGGGATCTGTGGAGCCTGGACTCTTCTGTCTCTAGAGGGGCAGAAGGTTGTAGGAGTCTGGAGACTAAGATCCATGAGAGGGGCTACAGGCTCCACATTTGGGTCTGAGGGGAGGTAGGGGCTTGAATGGCCAGGTCCTTGAGGGGATTTGGGGAGGGTGTCTTGATATCTAGAGAGCAAAGGTTGAGGGAGGTTTGGGTGTTTGGTTCCCTACATGGGGGTTGGCATGAGTGTGGATGGAGAGGCCAGCTCAGGCTCCTAGGTCACCCTCTTCTTTTCCCTTCCCCTTTCTGCAGTATGTGGCCTTTGCCTCCCTCTTCTTCATTCTCATTTCCATCACCACCTTCTGCCTGGAGACCCATGAGGGCTTCATTCACATCCACAACAAGACGGTGACCCAGGCATCCTCAGTGCCAGGTGAGCCTCCAGAGAATGTGACCAACGTGGAAGTGGAGACGGAACCCTTCCTGACCTATGTGGAGGGTGTATGCGTGGTATGGTTCACCTTTGAATTCCTCATGAGAGTCACCTTCTGCCCGGACAAGGTTGAGTTCCTTAAGAGTAGCCTGAACATCATTGACTGCGTGGCTATCCTCCCCTTCTACCTGGAGGTGGGCTTGTCGGGGCTGAGCTCCAAGGCCGCCAAGGATGTACTGGGCTTCCTGCGAGTGGTCCGCTTTGTGCGGATCCTCCGAATTTTCAAGCTGACTCGCCACTTTGTGGGACTTCGGGTGCTGGGACACACACTTCGAGCCAGCACCAATGAATTCCTCCTGCTCATCATCTTCCTGGCTTTGGGAGTGCTCATCTTTGCCACCATGATCTACTATGCGGAGAGAATCGGGGCTGACCCTGATGACATCCTGGGCTCCAACCACACTTACTTCAAGAACATCCCCATTGGTTTCTGGTGGGCCGTGGTTACCATGACAACCCTGGGGTATGGAGACATGTACCCCAAGACTTGGTCAGGGATGCTGGTGGGGGCGCTGTGTGCCCTGGCAGGTGTCCTTACCATCGCCATGCCAGTTCCTGTCATCGTCAACAATTTTGGCATGTATTACTCACTGGCTATGGCCAAACAGAAGCTGCCGAAGAAAAAAAATAAGCATATTCCCCGCCCGCCCCAGCCAGGCTCTCCCAATTACTGCAAGCCTGAGCCCCCTCCCCCCCCACCCCCAGCCCCTGGGCTCCCCCACCATCACAGTGGCCTCAGCCCTCCCCCACCCGGATCCTACCCAACAGGCCTGCCTGGGCCCCATGGCCACGTGCACCCAGGGCTCTTGAGGGGTGGGGCAGGGGGGCTTGCGGGAATGGGCCTGCCCCCTCTGCCTGCCCCTGGAGAGCCTTGTCCACTGGCTCAGGAGGAGGTGATTGACATCAACAGGGCAGGTGAGGAAGGGGTGACAAAGGGCCGAGTGGGAGGAGGGAAAGGGGAGAAAGTAGACAGAAAAGGGCCAGAGGGGGAGAGAGGGTCACTGTAAGAAGAAAAAAAAGGAGTCATAGAAAGGTGGTCGCTGAGAACAAGAGAGGTGATGAGAGATGGAAGGAGACAGAGGGGTGGTTTCAGAGACAGAGACTATTACAGAGATAGATACAGAAATTATTAGAGACAGAGTATCACAGAGGTGAAGAGAAACAGGAATGATCCTAGAGAGACAGACTGACTTAGAGACAGGGAAACAGTTTGTTCAGTAAGAGACAGACGCTGTCACAGAGATAGAAAGAGATGCAGAGGGATGGTCAGAGACAAGGACCAAGTTGGAAAGACAGAAGGGTGGTCAGAGATAGACTATTCCAGAAGAGACATAGGAGGTGATCAGAGACAAATTACTATCACAGAAATGAAGAAAGATGCTGAGAGACAGAATATCACAGAGATGGAGAAAGAGAAATGCAATAGGTTGGGTCCACCCCAGCAAGCACTTATTATGCAACTTTTGTTGCAAAGCATCCTGCAAATTGCTGGGCACACATGGACAAAAGTGAAATCATTCCTGATATGGATATACATGATCATTTGAGGAGGAAGGAAAGAGAGTAGGTTGAGGAGGTTTGATTTCCCAGTTAGTAAACTGTGTCTTGAAGGAATCCAGGGATGCTGAGAGATGGGAAGGGAGTGTGCACAGAAACCGAGCCACGCCTGGCAATGGCTATGGAGACAGTCAGAGAAAGGGTCATAGAGATGTCAAGGAGGAGAGACACAGAGACACCCCTATACCTTCTGAGAGATATATTGTCCCTGAGAGACAGGAAAAGGTATACGGATTGTCACTGAGCCAAGAGACTGAGACATTGAAAGATGGTCATGGAGGCAAAGAGGCGATCTATCACCAAACCAGAGAAACAGGCCAGCAAAAGAAATGGTCATGGAGCTCTCAGTGAAGATTCTTAGGACAAACACCAAGCAAGAGAAGCAGGCACAGAGATGGCGACAGATTCTGGAGAACGTGGCAGGGAAGGAGAGACACAGGGATGGGGACTGACAAAAGGCAAGGGTAGTCATGAAGATGGCCATGGATAAAGGGACAAATTGTCAGTATGACAACCTCAGAGAAAGAAGAGACAGGGGTGGCAACAGAGTAGAAGAGGGACAGACACTGTGGAAAGGTCTCTGCTAGATCTTGACTTCCGGGGAGCCTAGAAGGGAGAGGGAAGGAGGCTGGGTGGGCAGCTAATCAGAGCCATGGAAATGAGGGGGCCTCCATCCCTTCCCCTCCTTTGCTTAAAGTAGGTCAGTCATGGTGGTTGGGGGTGGGGGGAGAGAAAAGACTGAGCAGCCCAGTCCCTGCTCCCTTAGCAGCTGACCCACATTCACACCAATTAAAAATAACGAGTCCCCCCTCCTGTTCCCCTTCCCCTCCTCCCACTCGTGCATCCCATGTCCTCCCCCAAACCCTTACCTCTTTCTTTAGGTCTGCACACCTACATTGCCCTTCCTGCCTTCATGCTCCCCCTCCCATCCCCCATTATGCCTGAACACCCTATTAGCCACGTCCTCCCCACATCACCTCCTCTTCCCCATCTGCATTCTCTCCCCCATCACCTCCCCTGCCCCATCTGCATTCTCTTCCCCCATCACACCAGGGGCACCCCCGCCCCCATCTGCACTCCCTCATACCTAGAGAACTGCCAAATGTTCCTGTTGGAAGGCACATCCAAGGCCATCTGGTCCAATGCATACCTGAACCCAAATCCCTGCAATAGCATGAGCAGGAGGGGCTCAGCTGCCCTTGGCTTGAGGCCCTCTAGTGAGTGGGAGCCAATGTTTTGGTCAGCTCAGTCTACTTTGTGGCAGGTCCAAGGGCTGCTCAGAACATTTTCCTTCTGTAAAGACTTAATTGGCTTCTTTGCCAATTTGTCCCCACTTCTTTGCCCCCACTTACTCCTGGCTGTCATTTAGGGCTAAACAGCCCACCTCAATTCTGTCTTCTACAAGATACTTGAAGGCAGCTGACATATATGTCTCCCCTCGCCATTGCCCCATCCCCCAGCCTTCTCTTTTTTCAAGCTAAATAGTCCTGGGTCTTTCCGTTGATCCTCCTAGGAATGGCATAGATGACAGACATCCTTCACCATTCCTGGGGCTCTCTGCACACTTTCCAGTTTATCTAAGTTTCTTCAAAGGTGACAACCCAAGCTGATCATAAGGGCAGAGACTAGCCAGACTGACATCCGGTGCCCCGCTCCTATGCCCCAAAACCATTCACAGTCTGGATGGTCATACCACCTTATTGACTCATATTGCCCTTTCAGTCTAGCAGAAGCTAATTTATCCTTCACCCTGGAAGAGAAGTACTCTTATGATCTCCATTTTACAGGTGATCAAACTGAGGCAGGGGTGAAGAGACTTGCCCAGGGTCGCATAGCTAGGAAGTGTTTGAAATTGAATTTGAACTCAGGTCTTTTCTGACTCCAGGACCAGGGCTCTGTGCACTCTGCCCCCCCCCCCCAGCTGAACTAGGACTCCCCCCGCAATTTTTTATTCACATGAGCTGCCCCCCAACCACTACTTTTAACTTGTAGTATTGACCTTTTGAAATCATGTTCATAGTTTCCATTTCTCCCTATTGAATTTTCTTCTCAGCCCAATGCTTTAGCTTAGCTATTTTCAAACTTTGGTTTCAGAATCCCTTTACACTCTTTAAAATTATTGAAGATCCCACCCCATATTCTGCCCAGGACCTTTCTGTTTATGTGGGTTACATCTATTTACCACAGTATAGTAGAAATGGAAAAGTCATGGTGCTATTGGGAAAATAGCTTCGACCTCTCAGACTCCAAACTTAGCTTTAGCCTTTTAGTCCGGTCTTGGATCCTGTCTCTTTCATTTGCAAATTCAGTGAGCTTGCTTGGTGTGTTTTCTCTCAGTCACTGACAATGATGTTAAGCGGCACAGATCCCTGGGGCACTCCACTCTAGACTGCCTGCCTGGTGATGTTGAACCACTAATGACTGACTGTTCCTCAGCCTCAGGTCTGCCCAGCTAACCAGTCCCACAACTATTTTTAGCTCGAAATTCTATCTTTTTCACAATAGCATTAAGACTTTGTTAAGTGTTTTGCTCAAATCTAGGTAAACGGCACCTCCCGCATTCACCTGATCCTCCAGTCTTGTAATTTGTCAAAGCAGGAAATAAGGTTCTTCTAGCCTGACCCGTGATTCTGACAGCAGTCAGCCAGCCCCCCCCTTTACTTCATCCCCCCTGTTAGCGCCCTCACATCTGATCCCTGCTCACACCCTCACAAAATAACCACACCTCTTAAAGTAGCCCAAGCTGCTTTTAGACAGCTCCCTGTATGACCTCCAGCCTAAATGGGTCTCTCTGCGGCTGCCTCCACTGGTCCTGGTCCTGCAGAATGGAGCCCCTTCCACAGGATAGCCCTTGTGATACCAAGCCCTCTCTTTGCCAGACTAGACTTCCCCAGTTCCTACAGCAGGATCTCTTTGTGTTGGAAGCTGGAGGCTCTTCATCATCCTGGTGATGACCCTGGGAGTGCCTTTGCTGCCTGGCCAAGCCTGGCACATATCCCATCCTGCCACACCTTCCAACCTCTGCTGCACCACTCCATTATCCCTCTCCGCTCACTGTGCCCTGTGCTCCTTCATGCCTCATTCCCCCCATCACAATCCCCCGTCCCTTTGACTTACTTCTTCCACCTTCCCACCATCTCACACCCTATTGTCTCACAACTCATTCCTTCTCTTAATACTCACACCCTAAACCCCCTCAGACCTTCCTTTTCCTACCCTTCACCTTCTCCTTGCTTCCAGATCCATCTATTTCCTCAAAGTCCTGGTATTTCTATCTCTGTCTCTGACTCTTTCCCTGTAGCCTGATCTGTGATTCTGACAGCGGCCTCCCTCCCTCTCTCCCTCTCTCTATCTCTGTCCTTCCCCTCCTCCTCCTCTTCTCTCTCTGCTCTCTCTGTCTCTCTCCTCCCATTTTCCCCCTTCTCCCTCCCATCCTCTCCTCCTCTCTCAGTCTCTCTGTTCTCCCTCCCCCACCCTCTCACTGAATGACCTTGGCCAAGTCATTTTCCATTTCTGGGTACCCAGTTTATCATTTGAAGGAAGGTTATTATTCTGTGACTCTTTCCTATTCTTCATCATAGACATAGAGCCTGCAGGTTCATTGAGTACACTCCTCTCATTTTACAGACAAGGAAACAGAGGTCGGGAATTACAGTCACTGGCTGCAAAACACAGAGGGAGGAAGTGGCAGAAGCCAGGTCCTCTGGTGCCAGGGCTCCTGCTTCTGTCCCCATCTGCCTCTTCCTCTCTCTGGACCCAAGTTTCTTCTTATGTAGAATGCAGGGCTCAGATCAGGTAAACTCTGAAATTCCTTGCTGCTCTAATCCTTAAGGATTCCATTAATTCTATCTCTCTATATTCCTTTCATCTCTCTGTCTGCTCTGTCTACCTTCCCCACTTTGCCTCTGGGGAACAGACCCTCGCCCCAATGGGGACCCGGCAGCTGCTGCCTTAGCTCATGAGGACTGCCCTACAATTGACCAGGCAGCCCTGTCCCCAGAAGACAAGAGTCCCATCACCCCCGGGAGCCGTGGCCGCTATGGACGAGACCGGGCCTGCTTCTTGCTGGCTGACTACACAGCTTCCCCAGATGGCTCCATCCGAAAAGGTGAGACCCCTTCCCCCTGCCAAGGACCCCTTTCCCCATCCCAAGGTGCCCCCTGGCCCCTAAAAGGTCCCTGGGAGAAGAAAAGAGAGGCACGGGGGAGGGGGTAGAGACTGGGGACAAGGAAGATACTTTATTGCAGGAGTGTCCAAGATGCCATCCTCCCCTCTGCCCACCCTGGTGGGGCCCCACTCCTGCTGTCACCTTCCCCTTATCCCTGCCCCCCTCCTCCCGTCCCAGGCTACCTCACCATTGCCCTCCTCATCTATTGTTTTGTTCCATCTCCATCCCCTCCCCCCTTGATTCCCTGGCCCCTTTCTGCTACCTCCCCCCAAAAAAACTCAGCCACCAGTGCCCCCCCGCTGCCCCCCCCGGACTGGCAGAAGCCTGGCCCACCCGGCTTTCTAGCCGACCTCAACGCCAACGCTGCAGCCTGGATCCCCCCCTAGCTGGACGCTCCCCCAGCCCCCCTGGTAAGTGATCCCTGGCTGGCTGTCCAGGCTCCTCTCTCACCCCCTGGGACCAGCTTCTCCCTGACTAACACCCACCGTCTCCTGACTGACCAGCTGTCAGGCCTTTGGCCATCACCTGCTTCTCCCGCCTAACTCATGCCCTGGGCCTTCACTGAGCACCACAGGCCCAGCCACACAACTCATCCCCTAGACTCCCAAAGTCCAGAACTAACGAGCCCCGCCTCCTCTAGCCTCACCCCCAGTGACCTCACTGTCCTCCAGCCTCTCCTGCTAACCACACCCCCAAGTACCCCTTTCTCTTTTCCTCCCTTGATGTAGTAATCCTCCCATTGAGCCCCCAGCCATCATCCCCAACTTCCTCATCATCTCCATCTCCATCCCTGCCCTTCACACCCCTCCCTGTCTCCCTCTCCCTCCTCTCCCTCCTTTCCTGCTGGGTCCCGAAGTCCTGACACTGCTCTCTCTTTATGCTGTGTGGCCTCTGGCTCACCCTCTGGGGAGTGGGGTGGGGTGTGGAGAGTTGGGGCGGGGCTGGATGGGGCTTGGGTGGAGGGAGGTCTTCAGTGGCTCCCCTTCCCTTCCTTCTGATGCCAAGATCCATTCACTGAGCACAAATATTGGCTGGAGCAGATGGGGCCACCTGGATCCCCTGCTTTTCCGTGGTTGACCTGCCCTGTGCCCCCCAACCCCAGTCCATGTCCATCTCCCTTCCCCTCTTCCCCCCACCCCATTACCTCACCCAGTCGCCCCAGATGCTCGTTCCATATTTGGTGTCTCTGGCCACCCCCATTTTGCTGCTCTTCCTCTACTCCCTGGAAACCACCACAGAGGAGGAGGATGGAGCCCCAGGGGTTTCTCCTTCACCCCCAACAGCAAGCAGTGTTGAGGGGCCCCCCTCCACCCCCTGTGACTCTGTGTTTCTGTCCCCAGCTCTTGTCACCGCCTGAGACCTCTCGAGATTCGTGGGCCCCCCCCTGCCCCTCTCCCCCAGGTCAGCAGCTGGGATTGGCTGGGAGGGGGCCCCACTGTAACACAGCCTTAGATAACCTCCTACAGCTAAGAAAATTCCAGGTACCCCTTGAGCACTCTCAGGATACACCCTTTAGAGGTCAGAAGACAGTCTTAGAACCTTTAAAATATCCTCCACCCTTAGAACCTCCCAAACCTCCAGCCCCTCAGGATGCTCTCAGACTGTCCCAAGTTACATCCTTAGAAGTGCCCCCCATCCAGGTCCTTGGTCACAGCTCTAGAGCTGGAAGGAGGTCAGACAGTAAAGAAAGGACAGGTCCCCCAACTAGCTGAGCCTGATGGGAAGAGGGTCCCCTGCTGCCGAAAAAGTGCTTTGGTCCTTTTATTGCCCCAACTTAGGGTGCCAAGGAGCTCTCAAAGCCGTCCACATGCTGCCTGAGACACTTGGTATTACTGTGGGCTCCTGGGAGCCTGCCAACTTTGGCCCACTAGAGGACCCGGCCCCCTTTCCATCCATTTCCCTTTCATCACCTTCAGCTGCTCCTGGGACCCTGCCTTGATCTTTGGCCCCAACTCCACCCCTCCCTTTGACAGCTTAACTGGCCTTCCCAATGAGATGCTTCACCCATCTCTTCCCATGGCCTCCTGCCTCCATGCCGTTGCCACCCCCCAGTCCTCCAGCATGTTTCCCGACCCAAAGGGAGGAGAGACTGACCAGCACCCTGTCCCACTCACCCACACCTGCAGCTTCATGCCCATATCACCTCATCATTCGCCTTCTGCCCCTTTCCCCATCTTAGGCAATGGAACCTGGGGTAGGGAATAGGCAAGGAGAGGGTCGGAGGGGAGTGGGGAGGGCCACAAGCTCCAATCTGCCTCCTAACCCTGCATCTCTTCTCCCCACCCCAATGTCTCTGTCCCCCCTTTGTGGCATTGACTGTTTTTCTCTCTCTCTCTCTCTTTCTCTCTCTCTCTCTCTCTCTCTCTCTCTCTCCGCCCC
>CM053588.1:19969103-19989558 GCA_028646515.1 Pseudochirops corinnae
TTCTCTCCCTTGTTTCATCCTGCTTCCCATTGCTTGGGACTGTCTGTATATCTCTCTGTGACTATTTCTTGGCCTCCATCTCTGGGTCTGTGAACATCTCTCTTTATTCATGTCTGAATGCTTGTGTGTCTCCATCTCTGTGTCTGTCTCTTGGTCCCTCCATCTCTCTCTCTCTCTCTGTGTCTCTGTTTTGTCTCTCTTTCTTTGGGTTTGTCTCTTGGTCCTGATATGTCTGGACTCCTGTCCATTTCTTGGTCCTTGTCCCTTCCTCCATGCCCCTCTTTCTTTGTCTCTGACCCTCTCCATCCCCACTCCCCCAGGTTATGAGAAGTCTCGCAGCCTGAGCAGCATCGCAGGGCTCAGTGGGGTGTCCCTGCGTCTTGCCCCCCTTGCCACTCCCCCTGGCTCCCCAAGGGCTGCTCGCCGTGCCCCTCCTGCCCTGCCCTCCATTCTCTAGCCCCCCCTTCCCCTCTTTGGGGGGATTCAGGGGTGGTGGGGGATGGTTCCAGGTGTAGGGGTGGGGGTATTTTTAAAGGGTCACAAACAATATGCAATTGATATGACCGCCAGCAAACCCCCAGACCCCCTCCCCACTTCCTCTAGGCCCCCAAGAAGGAGAGGCAGAGCCTCAGTCCCCCCCAAAGCCTTCTCAGGTCTCCATGAGCCATATCGCCCCCTCCCAAATCCACACACTCATTGAAATGTGGAAATAGGTGAGACTACACTGGTTAACTTTGGGCTGCCCCACATTTTCTGAGGCAGTCTCTGTCCTCTTCCATCTTTGTGCATGTGTCCCCTAGGACCCTAATTCTCTGCAAGAGCAATAAGCTGCCTCTGGCCGCATGCTATGTTCCACCCGAGACCACCTGGGCAATAGGGAGTTGGGCCAGTCCATTCATCCCCTGGGCCTTCCTTGGTCATCTTACCCCCAGCCTGGAGTAGAAGGAACTATGGCTTTTATTGCAAATCAAAGACAAAAAACTCTTTGGGTGGGGGTGGGGGTGGGGGTGCCAGGGCACTGAGAAGAACTGAAAGTGGATCTGGAGAAATAGGGTTGTTGGTTTTTTGGTTTTTTGGTTTTTTTTTTACCTTTTAAAGGCAGTAGTAGTGGGCATTGGGGTGAAATGTGGCTTGTGTCCATGCTGCTAATCCACAAAGGTGTTGAGCCATGCACGGGATTAGTGGGGTAGTGCTGGATGTGTGTGTGTGTGTGTGTGTGTGTTTGTGTGTGTACATGGACCATGATAGTAGGCATGAGATCCAGGACTGGATACTTCATCTCTCTGGAAGGGGATCGGCTGCCCCTCCTCTCCCCACCGGCGTCTTGCTGTTCTCAATCGCTGCCCCCACCCCCACATTCTAACTCTGGAGTTGCTGGACTGAATTCATGGACTGGGGCAACTCCCCCTTCCCCCCCCCCCCCATATGTATTCCCATGCCTGAGCTTGGGGAATGTCCTCCCAAGGACTGGAGCTCCCTCGTCTTTCTCATCTATTCTCCTTACATGGAGCAGATCGTGGGGACTGGGTCTGCATGTGCATGAGCTCCCAAGAGATCCTGTGTTCTGTGTCTTCTCCACCCCCTACAACCCCACATCCCAGTGGGGGCAAGGAATGGGACTTGTGGGACACAAGGGAAATCACAGGGACATCCCCAAATCCCTGCCTGAGGCCAGGCTCCTAGAGCCACTTTATCAGGGGCCCCCAGATACTCCAGGGCATCATCACCACCTTCCATGCTCACCACCAGATTGCAGTGTGGGGCACAGTCTCCTCCGAGCCCGCGGTCTCTCTCTCCTCTCTCTCTCCCTCCCTCCCCCCCTCTGCCTTTCTCTCTCCCTTCCTCCTTCCCCCCTTCCCTCCCTCCCTCCCTCTCCCTCTCTCTCTTCCTTCTCCCTCTCTGTCCCTCCCCCCTCTCTGTTTCTCTGTCTCTGTCTGTCACACACACACACACACACACACACACACACACACACACACATGCACGCATGCACGCAAGAACATACACGTTGGGTGCCTGGTGGTCTTCTCCTAGAGCCCTCCCTCCACTTCCATCCTCCTGGCTAGATTCTGAATCTAGCCTGTCTGGCTAGATTCTGGGGCAGAGTTTCTCCCTCTGTAATCCTGTGACCGCGGGTCCTTCGTTTGCCCGCCCCGCCCCCGCAGCCAGTCTGGCCACAGTATCTCAGAGGTAGCTGGGCTCAAACACTATTTTGCACATTGGGGTTTCCAGGTCTTTCCAGAAGCCCTCTTCTGGGTTCTCTGATCTAGTCTTCGACAATTTATCTTCTCCAAGTTCTCCAAGGACACCCTCGTCCCACCCGCAGCCCAGCATTGCATTGTCTGGCCATGGTCTTAGTGTTAACTGTGCTCACCAATGGTCCCAGACCTCCCCTCACTAGGCTTCCAACTCATCTCCTCCACCACCAAAACTCAGCCATCATATATCACCCTCCACCCTCAAAGGGATGTGGAATGTGTAGTATCACTTCTCTAGCATCCCAGGAGAAAGTGCAATTCCCCCCCCCCCAGTTGGGGGTTCACTAAGTTGGTAAGCCAATTGCTCTCCCTATCCCCCCATGCCCCGCATGGACCCAAGCATCTTTCCCAAGCCCAGGACTGGCCTGTACCCCCTTCTATAGCTCCTAGACCCGCAGACTTTGCCCCATACTCCTCTCTCCTGTGGGGGAGGGGCAGGGAGTTTCTCCTTATGCAATGTTTCCTATGCAAGGGGCTCCTTGGACACCCCCACCCTCCTCTGCTCTGCTGTCCTTTTCCCTTGCTACTGAGCCTGGAAGATCAGGGTTGGGGGGCGAGAAGCCAGGGTTCTCTAATGATTAACGTTAGAACCTAAATGGAGCTAGAAGTGGCTGGGAGGAGGGGATGCCTGGGTCCCTGGTGGGGAAGGAAGAGAAGTAGGGACAATCGTGCCAAAGGGTTAAACATTCTCCAACACCACCCCCTCATACACTCATATATACACATACCCTTCCTCTCCCAGGTTTTGAGACTTGGAGAGTTTGCAGGTCTCCTTCAAAGGATCCTCCCCCTGATCCCCACCCCCAACAAAGCTTTCAGTTAGCTTTTTACAAAAATAAACTTCGATACAACTTTATTTGGGGAGTGTGGGATTTGGGGAGGGAGGACTTCCTGTCCCCCTAAATGCTCCCTGGTCTCCCTCTGGCCGCCACGCACACGCAACTACACGCATGATCTGCATGTCTGCGGATGCCTCCCCCTCCCCACGCATGACAAGGGGCAGGGGGTACGGTTAGGAGGGGAATCTCTTTCATGCTCCCCTTTTTTGCTAGGGGAGGGAAGAGTAGGGGTGGGTCCTTGTACCACTAGCCCCCATCTGAGAGCTCCTAGGGATGGGGGAGTGGGGGTAGGCCATGGGGAGGGGGTCCTGTGCCCCCACTCCACCCCACACATATAGCAATAAAGATTTTCCCCCCAACCCGGTCCCAGGGAGTCCCACAGAAAGTGGGGGGAGGGTTGTGGGGGGGTGGGTTGGGGGCTCTCAGGGATGGAGGCGGATCTGAATCGGCTAGGGGGGAAGGTCTGCAAACTTCCAACTCTGGTGCTAATGGGGGGTGTCTCCCCCCCACCCCCAGGACAGGGGAAGGGGGGAGCCCTGCACTCCTCCACGTCTCCCCCACTCCCCGCCCAGGGGTGCATGACCCGCGAACCAGCAGAGCCGCCCGCTGCAGACGCCGCATGTCACCTCCTTTCTCCCCCCCCAAACAAATAAAACAATCCCTTTTCATTTACATGGCCCCTACTCCCCTTACTGGGAGGGAAGGATGTTCTTTATTTGGCAGAGGGGGAGGAGGGAGTGGATATCTGGCTTCCTGCTAGATGGGCGCCGACCCTGTTTCACACACACTGATAATGGTCTGATATGAGCTGTCCCTGACAATGCACATTGGGCTTCCCAGCTCTCTTCCTCTCCCCCACGTCTTGACATCTGGATTCTGTTGGGAACAAGGGCCTGGTCTGCCAGGCAAGCAAGGACCATGCTAGAGCGGGCACACGCAGCAAGGGACGGACCTCAGCCCCGTCCCCACCTCTTCATTTTTTGGAGGAATAAACAAGCCGGCTGTGGCGGTGACTTCCTAGTCAGCGCTCCTAGTGCCCACTACAATTTCTCTGGGATTGGAGAGTGTTTTTCGGAGCCACTGGTTGGCTGGCTCCCTAATGGGCAGAGCTTTCACCCTTCACCCAGTCCTTAAGCTCTGACTCCAGGCTTCAGACACTCGGGCACCTGACCTTACAGCAAGGGTAGATGAGAAGAGTGTGACCCTTCCACATCACATTCTCGGTGGTTCCATGTGTCAACTCTGCACACAAACCACGCTAACAGCAACAACATGCCTGGTTCTAATGGCAGAGGACCTGGGTTCGAATGTCACCAGACTCGGAGTGACTGGGGCCTGGGCAAAACACAGACTGCCTGGGGCTCGGCGGCGTCCAGCCAGTTGACAGGCAACCTCCCTCCAGCCCCCCACCCCTCATTAGGGCACGTGGTGCTCAGGGCCGCAGTAGCAAATCCACTCTAAGGCTGGCGGCCCCTTGGTCGGAGACAGTCTGCAGAGCTGTGGCTAGGGACATCCTTGCAGGTCTGGGAGATCCAAGATAAGATTTTATGAACCTGAACTGGGTCCCGTAAGTCCTGGTGGATTCCCTATGGCCTGTCCCTCACTCTTAGAGGCTGCTTAGTGGGGAGGAGGCCTTCCACACTCCCCAGACACCCCAATAAGGCAGCATTTGGGGCCAGGAGAGGCTTTGAAGTTTATTTCCATTGGAGTGGGAAGGGGGGGGGGGGGGAGAAGGACACGTGCTACTGTTATCCTTGACCCTGAAACTCCAACCCAATTCACACAAAAGCCATCAGAACATTGGGTGGGGGAGTGGAATGAGGGAGAGGGAGATGAGAAATGGGAGAGAGAGATGAGATGATCCCATGAGATAAGGATGGAAGAGCGGGAGATGAGAAAGATCAATCAATTGATAAACATTTAGTAGACACCTACTAGGCGCCAGGCATTGCCCTAAGCGCTGATGGTACAAAGGGAGGCAAAAGGATGAGGGAAGGAGGGAGGTGGGAGATGATAGAGCTGAGTATGGAAGAGAGGGAGGTGAGCGGGGAAGGGAGATGAGATGAGACGACAAGCATGAGATGAAGGGACAGGAGAAGGATCAATTGATCCACAAACGTTTATTAAGCGCCTGCTACATACCAGGCATTGCACTAAGCGCTGATGATACAAAGGGAGGCAAAAGCACGAGGGAAAGAGGGGGATGAGAGGAAGAGAGGAGATGAAATAACCCAGGAGGCGGTAAGAGAATGAGGGAATAGGGGAGAGTATGGAGGTGAGGACGGAAGAGAAGGAGAGATGGGGGAGAGAGAAGGCAAGGAGAAAGGGAGATCGGGTTGAGAGGAGAGGGAGGTGAGAAAAGAAGGGCTTGGGTGGGCAGTCGGAGGTTGGGAAAAAAAGAGGACAGAAATGCGGGGATGTTGGGGAGGAGAGCCACAATGGGAGAGGACTGGAAGGAAGGCAGGCCTGAGCCCCTCCCCAAGCCTGCCTCCAGCTAGGTGCCCGCTCCACTACTTGATTTGGGGCCAGGGGGCTCTGATGGCTTAACGTGCCTGGTTGGGCACTGGGGTCTTCAAAGTGCAAGAAGGCAGGAGGGGAAGGGGATACAGGGCAGAGGATCACTGAAGGAGTCACTGTGGCTGGGACTGGGGAGGGCCATCAGGTTCTGGAGCAGGGGGGCCAGTGCCTCCTTCTGCTTCTTCTCCTTCCTCCTCATCGGAGGCGACCCCCTCCTCCAGGCGGAAAACCTGGCGCACTGTCCTGGTGGTGAAGGTGAGGGGCCCTCGCCTGGAGAGAGAGAGAGACAAAGAGTGGAGCTTGGCCCTTCTCCCCTCCCCCTTCCCATTCCCCTCCTGGCCTGCCAAGGGGTCCCGGGGCTCACCGAAGCCGGTTCCTCAGTGTGGTGACCTCGCGGTTCATGGATTCCGCCGACTCCGTGACGTCGTCCAGCTCCCGCTGCAGCCGCCGCCGCCCAGCTTGGGCCCTGGAGGCCTCCTCCTCGGCCTCTTCCAGCTGCCGCTTCAGCTGCTTCAGACGCAGATTGCCCTTCTCCAGCTGCCGGGGTGGGGAGAAGGAAGGCCAGGCAGACCGGCTTGGTCCTCCCCACTTCGTGCTCTCCTCGGCCCCTTATCTTTACACATCTGCCATCTCCCGTGCTCTCTGGGGTCCCCTTTCTGTCTACTCCATTCTGTGTCCCCACCAGGCTCTCCCCTCCTATCGCCTTCTCTGGGAGATCGCTTCCCCCCTTCTCTCTCCATCTCCACCAGGATCTCCCTGCCTCTATCTCTCTGTCCACACCAGCTCTTCTCCCCATTTGGGGGACCCTTATTAGCCTGGGAAGCCCAGTTCTCCTCCCCCCCCCCCTTTCCAGGTCCAGCTTTCCACTCCTGACAGTCCTCTGCTCTCCCCTTGGGCCTCTTAGCTTCAAAGAATGGCAGAGAGAGAAGGCATAGCCAGCCCGAGGACCCAATTTCACAGGCAGGGCAGCTGAAGCCCAGAAGGGGCTGGCCAGTGAGCCCCTCACCTGATCCCGGAGCTGGTCAGCCACTCTCCTTTCCTCATCCACCTGGAGGACCACCTCCTTCAGGCGCTTCTCGGCTCTTCGTACAAGCTTCCCGGAGAGAATGCGCTCCCTGGGGCAGGAAGGGGGGAGTCACTCCCCAGGGCTTCCTGCCTGGGGTCCCCCCTCAGAAGCAATTATTGCCCCTCACTTTTGAACCCTCTTCCCCCCAAGTCTCTACCCATCTGCTCACTCCCCAGCGCAGTTTTTCATTCCTTATTGTCTCTTTCATTCTTCTCTCCCTCACCCACCCACCTTCTTAGACTCTAGAGCCTCCTTTGACTGACTGGCTGTGCAGGCTAGACGGTACCCAGAAATGCCATCCCAAATGCCGATCCTCTAAGTGAGCCAGCCAAGCGAGCTCCTCGCTCAGGCCCCACCTGCTTTCCTGCTCCAGCTGCTCCTCAGCCTGGGCCAGCTTGGACTCCAGGGCAGCGATGAGCATCTTGTGGCGGGCCCTGACCCCAGCATCTTCCTCTCCCAGGCGGCTCCGCAGTTCCTGGATCTGACGCTCCAACTGCTGCCGCCCACTTTCGGCCTTGGCGGAGAAACTCCGCTCAGCCGATAGCTCCGTGGTCAGAGACTCCACCTGGCCAGAGGAAGGGGGAGGGTGGCGGTAACGACAAGGGGGAAGGGGCCTCGGAGGAAGGAGGCAGGGGCATGGGGGCTAGGGAGGGACAGGGGGCAGGAGGCGGGGCTCCGGGGAAGAAGGGACTGTGGGGAGGAGGGGAGCAGGAGTATAGGGGGAAGCAGGGTCCCTGGAGAGGTGGTGGCCCCAGAGAGGAGAGGGGCAGGAGCACAGGGGCGGGGGAGGCTCGCAGGGGGCAGGAGGCGGGGCTCCAGGGAAAAGGGGACTGCCGGGAGGAGGCGAGCAGGAGCATAGGGGGGAGTGGGGATCATAGAGGTGGGGGGGGAGCAAGTACTGTGAGTGGGGGGGTACGGGAAAAGGGGGGAGGAGCATATGGGGAGATGGGGGCCCTGGGACGGGCGGGGAGGAATGGGGTAGGAGCATGGGGGGACGCGGGGGTCATGGAGCTAGGGGGCTGGAGGCCAGGCAGACCCAGGCCGAGAATGTCAGGATTGAGAATTGGAAGGAAACTCCTGCCCTTTCCCCAAGGCTAGGAGGTGATTGTCACCCCCTGGCCAGTCTGCTTGAAGCCCTATTGCCCAGCAGCCTCAGCACAGCCTGTGCCCTGACCAGACCATGTCGCTGTCACTGCATCCAGGCTTGGGACAGGAATTTGTGAGGCCTTTCATTAGGAAGGTCACTGAGGAGTAGGTCCAGAGGAGAGTCACTGGGATGGGGGTGGGGAGGTGACCTGCCTCTCAGAACCTGGGAGTTGTTCTGTGTTGGGTTTGGGTCTGGCCTATGGTTCTATCAGAATAAGAAACTTCCTCTGCATTTGGCCTAGCACCAGCCTAGAGCCACAAGGGGAACCTCGGTTAAAGTCACGTAACGTGCACCATCCAACTCTCTAACTGTACATTGAGGAGAACGTATCAGCCTGTCTTGTCTTTGGTAGAGGGAGTCTCCTCACCTGGTCGTTCCCTTTCCCAGTGAAACCCCAGGCCTTCCCCCTCTCATCCTCCCCCCACCCCGCAGCTAGCATGGCCTAGTGTCAGATCCTGGGCTGGAACGGAGCTCTGGATTCCAAACCTGCCCCAGAAGCTGGCTAGCTCTCCTAGCTAAGTCTAGGCCTGAGAAGGTTGGACTCCATGATCTCCAAATGCCCTTTCAATTCTCCATTTATGATCCTCGGGTGAAAAGGAAGACCTCCCTGCACGTAGGTGGGCGGGCCCCTTCTTCCCTTAGGTGAACGGGGCTGGACCCTCCCCTAAGTGGGCGAAGCTGGTTTCTCCCCTAAGTGGGCGGGCCCCTTCTCCCCTGGGCGGAAGTGCCCCTTCCTCCCCCCCGTGGGCGGGGCTGGTTTCTCCCCGTAAGTGGGTGGGGCTGGTTCCTCCCCTAAGTGGGTGGGGCTGGTTCCCCCCACCGTGGGCGAGGCTGGTTCCTCCCCTAGGAGAGCGTGCCCCTTCCCCCCCCCCCCCAGGGCGGGGCAGGGCCGGAAGGAGGTCACACACTGGCAGGGTTCGGAGCCGTTCAGGAGCATGGGCTGCCAGCCAGGGGGCTCCAAGGGTGGATCCGATCAGCCGGGGGGCCCTCGGCTGCCCACCTGCAGCAGCAGCTTGCGGTAGCGGTCATTCAGCAGCTCCAGGTTCCCGTGCTCCTCCTCCAGCTCCTCTTCCAGCTGGCCCAGCCGCCCCTCGAGCTGCCGCTTCTCCTCCACAAGGGCCGCCCTGGAGGGTAGGGAGGGACGTTAGTGCCCGGGTCGCCCCGTAAGCCCCAGACATGCTGGGGCACGACACCTGGAAGGGACCAGGGCGGGGGGGTGGGGAGACGCACTTGGCCAGGTTCCCGTTGGCTGCCTCGTCTGCCATATCGTCACGATCCTGCTGCGCCTGGCGCCGGGCCCGGTCCGAGGCCGCTAGCTCCTGCGGGCAAGAGAAGAACCGCGGGCGTGTCAACCGGCACGGGAGGACACGGCCTGCCCATCTTCACGCGCATTAGCGCTACCCGGCCCCGGGCCTTCTCTCGCCTGCAGGACTGTGGTCCCCAGGAGTCGGCCCCACGCTGAGCCCAGCTCTGTGCCTCGCCTCTGCCAATAGCAAGTACTTCCGAGGCGCTTAGTGACCCCCTACTGGCGGTGGGGAGGCTTGCTGCCCGGCCTCATCTCCCTCCATCTGGGCCGTATGCACCCGCCCCCCATTCGGGGACTTCCCCCTGGCCCACCATCCCTTCAGTGCTAAATCGGACCCCCTTTTCTTAGGCATCATCCCCCTGCCCTTCCTCTTCCGACGCTACCCATCCTCGTCTTCACCTCAATTCTATCGGGTCAGTTTTGGGGACAATGCTCTCTCCTCGTTCGCCTCCCACGCCCAGGGGCTGGCCGCCACCCGGGTACAGATCCTTTTCCCCTCCCCTCACACGTGGACTAGGGCCATGCAGCTGCTCACTCTCCCCAGAAGGCAGGGCTGATTCTAGGCTGCCGCCCTGGAGCCTCCTAAGGAGCTCTCCAGCCTCTTAGGACACTTGCCTCCCTTAGGCACTCGGAGCTCCACGAGTTTTCCCTCCAACTCTATACTTCATCTCCAACCTCCATGCATTTGTACACACTGTACCTACCACCTGGAATGCACTCTAAACAAGCTCATCTCAGCTGCTTCCTCTCTGGTCGGATCCTTCGGATCCTTCGGATCCTTCGTGCCCTGTGTCGCTGTCCGGGTTGTATCATGCCCCTCCCCCCAGGGGAGGGCAGGGTCTCTGACTTTTCCCCAGTATCCCCGGCTTCCCCCCCCCCCCCCTCACCTCCTGCAGCCTCAACAGCTCGGCCTCAAGGCTCTTCAGCCTCTTCTCACTCTCCCGGTTCTGGACAAAGATTTCCTCTCTCGAAGTCCGAGACTCCTCCACTTCCCGCCACAGCTCCTTCATCTGGGCCTGGAAGAAAGGCCTGCAACTCGTCGAGAGCCCCCCTCCTCTGCTGCCTCTGCATGCTCTGTTCCTGGGAGTCCCCTTCACTGCCTCCCCTGCCTCTCCTTCACCTTTTGGCTCCGGACCAGAGTCTAACCATTTTACAGATGGGGAAACTGAGGCTGAGAGAGGGTGACACCTAGGTGATGTCAGGTGGGATTTGAACTCGGTTCCTAGTGACAATATGAGGGACAGTGAAGGCCACACACTAACATGGGTGATTTGGTCATTACTTCCCACCTCCAGCTTTAAAAAAACAACAGATCCCTGCATCCAGGAAGAACTCTAGGTGGGCTGCATATGTGTGGGGGGAGTGTTTTCAGGGCAGATGTGTTTTTGATGCAGCTGATGGCTCTGTGGAGAGAGCCTCTGACCTGGAGTCAGGAAGGTCCGAGTTCAAATCTGACCCTTGACACTTACTAGCTGGGTGACCCTGGATGAGTCACTGTACCTGCCTGCCTCAGTTCCCCATCAGTAAACTCACCTCCTAAGGCTGTTTTGGCTGTTTCGAGGAACAAATGAGCTTGTATTTGTAAAGGGTTTTGCCTGTCTTTGTTGTATCTGTGTGTCCAGAATCTAGTAGGCTGCCTAGCACACAGTAGGTGCTTAGCAAGTCTGCTGAAGTCTAGGGCTTTTTAAAGATCCCTTGGAATCAGTCAACAAACATTTATCAAACACACTAGTGCTCCTTCCAAGTCCTGGGGACAAGGAAAATGGTGCCCCTGCAAAGTAACAGCCATGGCTGGACCTGCTCAGCTGTCTACCAGCCCAATTCTGGCTAAGCTGCACAGCGGCCAGAGGAGGGGAGGTCAGGTTTGGGAGGGCTCTCTGCTCAGCCCCAAAGGGCTCATTTGGACCTGGGGTCAGGGACTGCTTCTAGCAGTGAAGGCAGCCCTTGGAGCAGAAGGCTGAGGACCCATCTCTGGGGATGACTTAGAAGGACTCTCCCTTCAGCCGGCCCTGGGGAGGCAGAGGAGGTAGGGGACCCTGACACAGATATCAAAGACACTTGGAGCCCCCAGGCCAGGGGAAGTTGGCAGGCCACTGGAGGAAGGCTCAGCCCAAGGCTCCCACAACCTCCCAGTAGCCTCAGGCAAGAGTTCTCAGGAGGCTGATGGTGCGAGTGCCAGTATCTCCAACTCAGAGGAGGCCCAGAGGCTCTATGCTCCTTGTAGGTACCATTAGCTGTAAGCTCCTGGGAGGTGAGGGCTGCTCCACCTCAGTCATTGCACTCTCCAGAACCTAACAGATACTTGAAGAACACATCTTTGGGAATGACTGATCCAGGGCCATACAGCAGTCCAGTGGCAAAGAGGGGTCTAGGAGCCCAGCCTTGGCCTCCCAGTCTGGGACCCCTTCCAGATGGTTCCAGAAAGAGATGGCTTCTGTCCACAAATTTGAAACCCTGGGGCCCAGAACAGAGACACAGGCCAACAGCTCCATGGCCACAAACCCCCTTGGTCTAGCCTTAGTTATAGAATCTGAGCGTCTCAGAGGTGGAAGGAACCTCAGAGGCATTTAGGGTGGCCCTTGCCCCCAAAGAAAGCCTTCTGTGCCATGCCAAGGAGAGAAAGGAAGGCTGGGAGCATGGGAGCACAATAAAGTGTTTAAAGGGAGGAAGGGAGGAATTTTTTTTTGAGTCAGTGCTGACTCCTCCTCTCCCATATAATGCACGGCAGGATGGCATCCCTCTCACTTAGTGCTGCCAGGTAAACAGCAGGTGCCTAATAAATGCCTGGAAACTATATGCAACATCCCCATTTGCTCTCTTCCTGTTCTACTTTGCCTATGCAATGGGGGAGGGAAGGGTCATTACATTCAGGAGAGATAAAGTAAATCAATTCTTGAAGACTGATTAGATGCTGTCCCTCCCCCTCCTGCCCTCCTCCACCACAGCCTTGTGCCCACCTGTGTTTTCCGAAGCTGCTTCATGGCCTCCTCCTTCCCCTGACCTGCAGAGCCCACCTGGGCCTTCAACTCCTCCAGCTCCAGCTCAGCCTTTTTTCTGGCGGCCACAGCCAGGGCCCTCTGCTTCCGCTCCTCATCTCGTTCAACCTCCGCGTCCCTTAACTAAGGGAAAGGGGATGGACAAGGGGGAAGCCAAACCCCTGGGGCCAGCCAGCCCAGCTCCTCCCTCCCTGGGACTCCCCCTCCTTGTGGGGGCCTCCCCTCTCCCTCAGGACCTCCCCACTCCTTATAGGGGTCTCCCCTCTCCCTCGGGGTCACGTGCTCCTGAGCCCCACCTGCTTGGCCAACAGCCGCCTCCTCTCCTCGCCAGCTTCATCCCGACCCTGCAACTCCCGCTCATGCTGAGCCTTCAGCGCCTGGGCCGTCACTTCTAAGCGCAGCTTGGCATCCTCGGCAGCCACCAGCTCGTCCTCCAGCTCGGTCACCTGAGTTCGAAGGTCGGCAGCCGCCTGCTCCGCTGCCCGGCGGGCTCTCTCCATTTCGTGCACCTGGGGAGTGAGCAAGTAGGTACCAGGCCGGGGGAGGCAGAGAGGGAGCTGGGGGGGGTGGAGAGAGGAGACAGAGAGGGAACCCAGGGCCCTGGGGGGAGGGGAGAAAAGCTTCTAGCTGAATGGGGGGGCAGGGAGGGGCAGGGCGGGGTGGCAAGGGGCCCGGGGGCAGGCAAGGACTGGCCTTACACTCTTGCCCACATCGTCCTTGCTACTCAGCAGCTCCTCCAGCTCTGCCCGGAGGGCCCGGTTCTGCCGCTCCAGCTCCTCACGAGCCTCACGCTCCTCTTCCAGAGCCCGAGCCAGTGCCAGGGCCCGGGCCTCGCGCTCCCTGCCCTCAGCCTCTGCCCGCTCCCGCTCCTCCACTGCCCGCTGGGACACCGCCTTCTCCTCAGCCAGGAGCTGATTAGAAAGAGACGAACGTCCCCATGGGGATGAGGAGGAAAGAGGGATGGTTCACCGGCTGAGCAGAAGGACAGGGGTCAGCTGCAGGAGCCCAAGGAGTCTGAAGCTTGGGCCTAGCTGGGTGAGCACTCTGGGCCACATCGTGCTCGGACCCAGACGAACAGAACGTCCATGCTTGTGCAAACCCAGGTGGGGATAGAAAACAACCCCCAGGGCCTGGCCCCCTTGGCGCCGAGACTCTGTGCCCCATGACTAAGAGGGCGCTTCTGGGCTCCGATCCCCCCTCTCTCCTGCTCTCGGACAGGACCCCTAGTTTCTCCTGCTCGAAGCTCGTCTGTCCATCACTACTGGCAGGGTCAGGAGCTCTTTGGGGGCCAGCAGTGAGTTTCTGCCTGTCTTTCGATCCCCAGCACACACAACACAGTAGGTACTCCACGAATGTCTGCTCATCTGACTTGAGGAACAAGTGCTCTGGGGCCAGGGGATGGTTCAGAAGGCAGAGAAGCCAGGTTGGGCCTGACCTGGCAGGGATTCCTGCCTGGGTGTGGGGCTGCCTCTGGAGGGAGCGAGCCTCCGAGCCTCCCGGCGCTGGAGGTCTCAAAGCTGGCTCCCCTGCCGCTTTCAGCTCTGAGGCTCCGCCCCCACTCCCCAAGTACCTGGTCGAACTTCTTCTGTTTCTTCTCGAGGCTGATGACCAGGTGCCGCTGCTGCTCCAAGTCCATGGAGACGTCATCTAGCTCCTGCTGAAGCTGCCGCCGACCCCGCTCCAGCCGCTCGGCCACCTCCGTCTTCTCGGCCAGCCTCTGGGCCAAGGCCTCGGCCTCTCGTGCCGCTCGGCGGCGGGCCTCCTCTCCAGCCTCCAGGGCCCCCGCCTCTTCCTCCTGCCGCCTCCGCCACTCTGACAGCTGGGGATGGAGGTCACCTTGACCCTCAGCACTTGGCCCCAGAAGCTTGGGACCTGCACTCCTTCATGATGGGCAGCCCCGCCCTGCTCTGGCTCTGTCCTGGTCCCCCTTTCATCTTTCTCCTGCTTCTCACTTTGGGGGGCCTCCAGGCTCCTTCCTTCCCTCTGCACTCATGGCCAGTGGCAGCCGGTGATCTCTTCCTCCCCAGCTCCGGACCCTCTGGCCATCCCATCAATCTGTCCCCAGCTGCGAATCTCTCTCTTCCCCCTCCTCCCATCTCAGCTCTGGCTTCTCCAGAATATCTCAGGGAGAATTTCCTTCACGTGACAGTAGGACAAGGTGGCCACAGAGATCTTGGGTGAGGTTTCTCCTACGGCATCTTCCCTGTCTCCTCCTCTCCCAGTCCGAGGGGGCTGTCAGCCAAGGCCATTTCCCTCACTCTTCCTCTCTCCAGTTTTGGGGACGGCTGACCTCCTCCTCACCCTCCTCCCACTGGGCCGATGTAGATGGTCTCAGGCTTCTATCGGCCTTCTCTGTACTCTCTCATTCGCTTCTGTGTCTGGGACCCTGACCTGCCCGTCTCGAAGCTCTCCCATCCAGCCCTGACCTCTGTCCTAAGCCCTGGAGTCACAAATCCAGGTGAGTGTCTGCTCTGCTCGGGACCCACACCACCTGTGGCATCTTTCCTTAACCCAGGCCCTCCTGCTTTGGACAACCATCGTCCCTCTCTCGAACCCCCAAGGAGATGGTTGACAGGTGTAGCCCCCAGACCGCCCTGCCCAGGGCATTTCCCAGCCTGCCATTCCCTCCCAGTTCACCTGAACCTGGGCGGTTTGCAGCTCCCGCCCGGCTCGCTCCCTGGCCGCGGCTTCCTCCTCCAGCTGCTCTCGCAGCCCAGCGGCTTCGCTCTCTAGCCCTCGGACCCGGGACCCCAGAGCCAATTTGGCCCGTGTCTCCTCCTGCAGGAGCTCCTGGGGTGGGACAGATGGATGGAGGGTGGGGGAGAAGGAAGGAGGAGCAGTGGGGATGGGCACTGGGGGAGGACTAAGGGCAGACAGACAGATGGACAGATGGACAGAGGCGATGAGGTAAGGGGTCACAGGAGCTCCAAGCTGGCCTAGGCCAAATCTCTCCTTATTTTGGGCTGATGCAGAGCCAGGGATAGGGGACCCAGAGCCAAGGCCCAGACAGGGGAGGGGACTTGTCCTAGGGGATCCGACCCCCTCCCTTTACCTGGGCGTCATGGAGCTGGACCTCAGTGCTGCTGAGCTCCTTACTCAGACGGATCACTTTGGACTCAGCCTCACTCAAGGCCCCCGAGACACTGTCCAGCTCCGCCTGAGAGGGGGGCGCAGAGACTCCTTGTCAGCGCCCTCTGGCTGCCCTACCCCCAGCCCCACCCCACTCACCCGCATCCAGAAGGGTGGGGGGAGGTGGGCTTGGAGAAGTCTGATCCAATTCCACAGTTGGGGAAACTGAGGCCCAGAGAGTCCAAAAAAGAAGATGCTAGGGGAAGGGTGTTGGCGCCTGAGCAGCGGCATCCAGTCCTTTCTAAGGACGCCAATAAGCTGGAGAATGCAGCGAAGGGAACCAGGATAGTGCGGACGAATGGCCCAGACACCTGGGCATGCTAGGTTTCCTCAGGGCAGGCTCCGCCTCACTACCAGGGCCTGGCAGGGCCTGCCACCCAGCAGGCGCTTATTAACTACTTGGAGCACTGACTGACTGATGGAGAAGAGCAGCCCCGGGGCGAAGAGGGGTGGTCCGAGGGCCCTAGCAGGCCCAGTCAGCTCCCTGGGGCGCTGGCGGTAGCAGACGCTGACCATCCACACAGCTGCCTTGGAAGGCACTCGGTTTGGCACCGGAGGCCCGAAGGCTAGGGACCCACCACCCCGCTCCCCGAAGCCGGGCTCACCTGGGCTCTCTGCAGCTTGTCGGTGGCTTCAGCCCAGGAGCGCTCGCCGTCACCAGCCCGGGCCTGCAGCTCTTGCAGCTGAGTCTCAAGCCGACGGCGCCGCTGGTCGCCCTCCTGCCTCGAGGCCTGCAGGCTGCTCAGCTCAGCCCGAAGCTCGGACACCTCGGCTTCCAGGGCTAGGCGGGTCTTCTCCCAGGCGCCTTTGCCCTGGGGGGAGGTGGCAGAGCGTCAAGTCCTGGGCCCAGCCCTGGAAGGGCTGTAGGACATGTCCATCCATGACCCGGCGCAGTAGGCACCCCATGCTACTGATGGTACCCCCCAGATAAAACTCGGAGACAGATGACAGGATTTACTGGGACCACACAGATATCAAGTACCCAAAGCACGACTCAAACCCAGGTCCTCAGTCCCTCCACTCTCTGTCTCTGAACTGGAAGACCCTGGTTAGAGACCTGGTTCTGTCATTTATCAGCTGTATGGTCTGGAGCAATGGCACAATGGGGGGGGGAGGAGATCGGAGCTATCCAGTGAGGGTGGCCTCTACCACAGTCAAATGTCACTCCTCTCTGATTTAAATGTGCTGATATGTTAATAAAAAAAAAGACATCCACAGACACGAGTGGTGACCAACAGGAATCCTGGGGTACTGTTTAGTGACCCCTGTTTTGACTGAGTTTGGCCCTGTGACCTACAGGGCCACTGAGCCCTCCCATTCATACACTTCACCCCATCTCCCATCCCTGGGCCTTTGCCCAGGCTGTGCCTTATGGTTGGAAGACTTTCCTCACCTCTGCCTCTTAGAATCAATCCCAGGTTTCTTTCCAAGCTCCTCCTACACGACCCCCCCCCCCCAGTTTCCACTGTATGTGTTTGTGTCTGTTTTAATGTGCATGCCCAATGTAAGGTGCGTGAGGGCAGCGCCCCGTGAACAGCCTGGCACCCTGCAGAGATTGAATAAACGCACGCTGATTGGTGGATTGACTCAAGTGCCTCGCAGTCCAGTGGCCTAGGTTCAAATCCCAGCCATGTGATCTTGGGCAAGCTACTCTCTCCTCGGAGTCTGTTTCCTTGCTTGAAAGGTAGCCCTGAAAATGCTTGCCCTCTCCGCCTCTCTGTGTCAGTGGGAGAAAGCACTTGGCACTCCTGGGATCACTTTGCTGCAGAGGGGACCCATGTGTGTCAGTGGAAGGGTTTTCTCCACAGGGAGGGCCCTGCCCTGATGAAATCAGAGATCTGGACACAGAAAGTAGTTCCTGCATTCCAGGCTCAGTCCTGATCCCTGCTGAGAGGGTCAGGCTTAAGCAGGAAATCAAGAGGCAGAGGGGGCTTTCTCCTTGGGCACGTTCTTTCCTCCAGCTGACCTGGCAGGTCTCACACATTTGTCAGAGCGGTGAGGAGAAAACCAGTGTTTCTGTGGCCCTGGATGGCCTCGAGGCAGGAGGCCTCCCCACCTCCTGAAAGGCCAGGTTCTGACCCCTCACGTCCAGAAAAGGCCCAGCCGTGGCTTAGTTCAGAGTCAAAAAGACAGAGACAGAGGGGGGAGAGGAGGAGAAAGAGAAAGAAGGAAGGAAGAAGGGATGAGGAAAGAGAGAGGAAGGGAGGGGGGGAGAAAGAGAGAGACAGAGACAGAGAGACCCAGAGACAGAGAGAGAAAGAGAGGGAGAGAGAGAGGGAGAGAGAGAGAGAGAGAGAGAGAGAGAGAGAGAGAGAGAGAGAGAGGAGGGAGGGGGGGAAGAAAGGGAAAGATCACAGCTGCAAGCAACCCCAGAGACCACTGGGTCCAACCCCTTCATTTTACAGGTGAGGAAACTGAGGCAGAGAGGTTAAGTTACTAACCAAATATCACACAGCTACCAGGTTGTGGCAGGGTTTGAATTTGTGTCTTCCTGAGCCTAAATGTAGACCTCTGTGCCCTGAGAAAGTCTATGTCCCTGATGATGGTCACTAGAACCTCAGACCCATGGTTCAGGACCAGCATTCCTCCATTAAGGCCCAGGTCTTTTCCAGAAGCAAGTCTGAGGCAGGAGAGGGAGGTCACACTATTTCTGGGGCTGCTCCTTAGACTGGCCAGCCCGTCAGCCCCTCATTTTCTCTAGAGAAGGAGGCCCCAGGGACATGGAGTCACATGGGGGTCTGGGGCCAGGACCTCGGCCTCTTTCCACATCTCCCCCTGCCCTGGGGTGACTTCTGGGCCTTCCTGGGGCTTCCCGCCAGACCAGGAGGACTGCCCATTCCTCCTCTGGGAGGACATGCCCTGGCAAAGAATCTAATGGCTGAGGACGACCATTAGGTCCTCTGACGTTTCCAGACTATGAAAACCAATGGCTATTTCTAGGCAGCTCGATGGGGAATCGGCTCTCCAGAGGCAGGAGAGAGGGAGGCCCAGCCATGTGACAAACGTCCAGCCCAGCAGAGGCTTCCCAGGCTAATGCCAGAAGGGACCCGAAAGGGCGGCCATCAAGCCCTCACTTAACGGTTTGCTCGGCCTGGCACTGGTGAGCCAGAGCAGAGCTGGGGGGGGGGGGGGGTGGAGGTAGGGGGCAACACTGTGCCAGCACCAGCGCATTGCTCTCACCCGCCGCGCCTGCTCCAGCTGTTCGCCCAGCTCGCCCAGGGCCTGGCCGTGCCGCTGCCGCAGCTCCTGGACAGCGGCTTCATGGCTGCGTATCTCCTCCTCCAGCGCCCGCTTCAGCTCCGACACTTCCTGCTCCCTTTTGGTCCTGGCCCGTGAAAGAAAGCAAGGCCAATTTGTACCTGGAGTGTGGGAGGACTGCAGGGCAGAGTCAGGGGGAGTCACACACACACACACACACACACACACACACACACACACACACACACACACACACACACACACCCCGAGGGATCAGTGTCCAGTTGTATATTTGGACTCAAGATGTCCCTTTCCCATCTCCTGGATTGGGAAAGAAGGTTTCACAGCAGCTCACCTGAGAAAGACCTGGGCTTTGGGTGGGCTGGAAAGCTCTCACTGAAACAACGGGCCTCCTCTCGCCCGCCTCCCCCAGCCCTCAGACTCTGGGCCCTGGGGGCACCAGCCTCCTGCATAGGCCTGGTCATGTCCCTCCCCTGCCACGCACAAAGGAGCGCCAGGGTCCCTTAGCTTGGCATTCAGCCTTCCCTCTCCCTAAACTGGATCTCCACTCTCCTTTCCAGCCTTCACACAATGTCCCCCAAAGCCTCGCAGCTCCAAGCGTTTGCCCCTGCACTAACCCATGCCAAGATCACTCTTGCTCCCTGTCACTGCCTGGAGAAGGAGCTCAGTTCAGATGCCGCCTCCTCCAGAAAACCTCTCCGGAGGGTCCTGATTCATAAGGACCCCTCCCCAGTGTTCATCAGTGGGTATGGGCACCACCCTGTCCCCTACAGGAGGTCCCCAGGGCAGGCATTAAAGGAGGACCTCTACTCTCATCAATGCCGTTGACCAGACGGAGGGGCAGGGGGGCGCCAGGGCTAAAGGATCAGAGAGGGGAAGGAACTTGCTGGGGTCCGCAGCCAGGATGCACCAGTGAGAACGTGAGCCCAGGCCTCTCCCTTCATGCCCCTTGTGCCCGTTCTCCAGAGGAGGGAGGGCTGGCCCCAAGTGCGCCCTCACCGGAGCTCCTGCTGGGCATTGGTGGAGTCCAGGGTATCTTCGAGCTCCCCCCGGAGGGCCTCGAGCTCCTCCCCGAGATCTCGACGCTGCTTCTCGGCCTTGGCCCGCGATGCCCGCTCGGCTTCCAGGTCCTCCTGGGCTTCGGCCAGCCCCGCCTGTGCCTCTCGGAGGGACTTGAGCAGTGTGGCCCGGGCGCCGCCCTCCTCCTCAGCCCTGGGAAAGGAGGAAGGGGAGGGCACTGAGTGACTCTGGGGGAGGCCAGGCTGACAGCCCCTTGGCTCAGTATGAGTAGGATTTCTGGGAGTGGGGTCTGCGGCAGGGGCACTACGGAGGCCCCTTCAGACACCAAGGCTATAGAAGGGCCTGCAAAGTCATTCAAAGCAGAAGCTGGGGCAGGGGAGATGGTTGGTGAATGTGGGGGGAGGGGGGAACTAAGGTATGTCTGAGGGTGGCTGGGGGGGGGTCTCAGGGTCTCTGATGGGCTGATGATGGCAAAGGGTCTTAGGGTCCCTGGGGGAAGCTGGTGGCTGGGGGGGGTGTCTCAGGGTCCCTGGAGGGGGGGCTGGTCACTGGAGGGGGCCTGAGTCCCTGGAGGGGGGGCTGGGAGCTGGGAGGATCTCAGGATCCCTGGAGGGGGCGGTTCTCAGGGTCCCTGGAGGGAGGGGACTTGTCACTGGAGGAGCATCTCAGGGACCCTGGGGGAGGCTGGTAGCTGGGGGGGGTCTCAGGGTCCCTGAAGGGGGAAGCTGGTCACTGGAGGGGCATTTCAGGGTCCCTGGGGGAGGCTCGTGGCAGGGGGGTGTCTCAGGGTCCCTGAAGGGGGGGCTGGGAGCTGGGAGGGTCTCAGGGTCCCTGGAGGGGGGGGTCTGGTCACTGGAGGGGGGTCTCAGGGTTCCTGGGGGGGTCTGGTCACTGAAGGGGGGGGTCTCAGGTCCCTGGGGAGTGGTCACTAGAGGGAGGTCTCAGGGTTCCTGGAGGG
>CM053588.1:19990058-20063878 GCA_028646515.1 Pseudochirops corinnae
CTGGGGGGTGGTCACTAGAGGGAGGTCTCAGGGTTCCTGGAGGGAGGGACTAGTCACTGGAGGGGGGTCTCAGGGTCCCGGAGGGGCTGGTCACTGGAGGGTTTCAGGGTCCCTAGAGGGGGGGACCAGTCACTGGAGGGGGGTCTCAGGGTCCCTGAAGGGGGGGACTGGTCACTGGAGGGGGGTCTCAGGGTCTCTGGAGGGGGAAGATGGTCACTGGAGGGGGGTCTCAAGGTCTCTGGAGGGGGAAGATGGTCACTGGAGGGAGGTCTCAGGGTTCCTGGGGGTGGTCACTGGAGGGGGGTCTCAGGGTCTCTGGAGGGGGAAGCTGGTCACTGGAGGGGGGTCTCAGGTCCCTGGGGGGGCATTGGCTGCCCACCTGGCCAGGGCAGCCTGTAGCTCCTCCTCCTTGCGGCCCAGCTGGGCCCGGAGCTCCTCAGCACGGTGCTGCTGTTCCAACATTTGTTCCTGCAGCTCTGAGCTCTCCCCATCCAGGCGCCGTTTGGTCTTCTCCAGCTCCTGGCGGCTTTTCTCCTCCAGCTTGAGCCGCTCTACACGGGGAGGAGTATGGGGGGCAGCAGTGAGGGTGTGGAAGGGCTTCTCCACACCGGGATCCACAAGACCATGGACTGGCCCCCACAGATTGAGGTGGAGCCCACAAAACAGGGGCCCAGTGGGAGCTGCCCAAAGTCAGGTGTGACCAGAACCAGGCTGGCTGCCTCCATGACACAGAGGACAGAGGAGGAGGGCATGGCCGGGATGTCACAGACCCTGTTAGGACCCCAGCCCCATCAGCTCCACAGACAGAGAAGGGAGGGAGTGCTCCAGGGGTGGGAAGTGGTGGGGTGAGATTAGGTAGAAAATGACAGAAATGTCAGAGCTGGGGGGGGGAACCACAAGACATAGAACGTGGAATGTCAGAGCTGGGAGAACCTCAGGATACAGAATGTGGAATGTCAGAGCTGGGGGGAACCTCAGGACATAGAACATGGAATGTCAGAGCTGGGGGGGAGCCTTAGGGCATAGAACATGGAATGTCAGAGCTGGGGGGAGCCTCAGGACACAGAACATGGAATGTCAGAGCTGAGGGAGCCTCAGGACATAGAACGTGGAATGTCAGAGCTGGGGGAACCTCAGCACACAGAACGTGAAATGTCAAGCTAGGGGAACCTCAGCACACAGAACGTGGAATATTAGAGCTGGGGGAGCCTCAGGACACAGAACGTGGAATGTCAAAGCTGGGGGAACCTCAGGACACAGAACGTGGAATGTCAGAGCTGGGGGAACCTCAGGACACAGAATGTGGAATGTCAGAGCTAGCGGGGGAACCTCGGGGCATAGAACACAGACTATCAGAACTGGTAGAGGAGGGAACTTCAGGACACAGAACAGGGCACGTGAGGGGAGGCATCTCTGTGCTCTGTGCATAGTGGGGCAGGCCTCACCTTCCATGTCCGCCATCATGGCTTCATATTTGTGCCTGAGCTTGTTAAGGCTTTTCACTTTCTCTTCCTCCTCGGCCGCCTGGGAGGAGAACTCTGCCAGACGCTCCTCCAGCAGCCGCCGCTCCTGGGGATGCAGGGAGGAGTGTGTGTCAGAGGGGCTCCCCTGCCTGGCCTGGGCCTCCAGTGATTTGAGGGGGCCCATGGGCCGGCTGAAGCCCAGGAGCGCGTGCTGCTCCCTAGCTCCTCTGGGCCAACCTCTTCTGACCCTTCGTCTTACAGAAGAGCCAGCTGAGGCCGGGGAGGGGGGGGAGTGTGCATGGCCCCTCTCCTCCCCTCCCTCAGGGCCCACCTTGCCCAGCTTGGCGTTCTGATCCTCCAGGAGCAGAAGGTCCTCCTCCATCTTCTTTAGCCGGGCCTCAGTCGTCACCTTTTCCAGTTGCAGTTTCTGCCGGGCCCCTTCCTCTGCCTCAAGGTGCTGCTCCAGCTCCTGAAGTGGGGAGAGCGTGGGGGAGTCACCACTAGCACATGGCTGCTTACCACCTGCCTCTCCAGTGCCCCCTGTACCCGGGCGACCAATCTCCACTCTATGGTTGGGTCAGCTCTGACTGTAGGGCTCTGTACACAGCAGAGGCCTAAAACAGGTTTTCTAGATGGAGCTCAACTCTCAATTCCACTGGGCTTTGGTTAGCCCAATCACACACAGGTCATACCCAGCATGTACAGGTTGTACTGGCTGTGCCCATCCCATGTGGGCCACGCCCATCATATACAGACCATACTGGTTGTGCCCATCCCATACAGGCCATGCCCATCATATACAGGCCACACTGGCTGTGCCCATCACACATAGGTCATGCCCATCAAACGTAGGCTGTACCCATCATGCCCATCAAAGAAGAGGGAAGACAAGGACCTTCTCCCAGGGTAGTGAATGGCCAAGTGACCAGGCCAGGGTCACAAAGAAAGTTCGTCTCAAGCGGCAGGACTTGCGCCGGTCACCTGTACGTGCTGCTGCAGTCGCTTCTTGTCTGTCTCCAGCTGCACACTCCGCTCCTCTTCCTCGCCCACCCGGGCCTCCAGCATGCCCACCACAGTCTCTAGCTCCTGCTTTCGGGCCACCAGGCGGCCCCGGGTCTCCTCTGCCTCAGCGCACAGCTCGGCCTCTGCCCGCAGCTGCTCAGAGAGCCGGGCTCTCTCCTCCTCCAGCTGAATGAGGGGGCAGGGGAGCAAAGGTCAAGGAGCTGGCAGGTCTACTAGCCATGGAAGCACCGCCCTCTGATCCTGGCATTTAAGGCTCTCACCTAGGGAGTCCCCGCTTCTCTGGTCTCATCGCCCACCCCTTTCTACACATGCACTGGGTTCCAGCCTCCCCCTCGATCCTAAGCCTGACTTTGGAAACTCTTCTCTGAAGCCTTGCCTGGTGATCCCTTCTTCCCTCTCTTCATTGCTGAACCTCCCCATGTCCATGTACACACAGGGTCACACGCACCCCTAGACATGCCACAACATGTGCCTGGCACACCCTGACAAACTCAGTAAAACAACCCCTCTCTGTTCAAGAAACCTCCCATGGCTCAATATGGCCTTCCCCAACCTCTCTCTCTCTGTCCAGTGAGTCCCACCCAATAACCTCCATGCTGTTCTCTCTTCATCTGCCAGATAGGGCTTGGATGCAAGCCCTGTCCTTCCTCTGCCATCTCTATCTGCTACAGTCCTACCATTCTAGACTAGCTTGGGGGGCCCAGGCTGCATCCCTCCAGGGGCAGGGAGCTCACTACCTACACTGGTCACTCTGACAGTGAGGTGAAAGGGCTGGGCTCATCCCTGTACCTTACCTGGACCACTCGGCCTTGAAGCTGGTCCAGCTCCCGGGCACTCTGCAGTTGCAGCTCTTGTACCTTCTGGAGCTCCTGGGCCCGTGCCTGGAGTACCTCATCCTGGCGGGTCACCTGAAGAAGTGGCTTCACCTGGGGAGGAAAAGGAGGGGCAGGTCAGAGGAGGGAGAAGGGCCAGGTAGGCCAGGGTTTGAGAGCCCACACTCCTCACACAGCGATATTTTGGGAAGGGAAAAACAAAGAATTGGGGGGGTTATAGGACACCTCCCCCACCCACTCTGAGAGGAGCTGTGCCCGCTGGGCAAGGCCCTTCCTATCTCTGGGCCTCAGTTTCCACATCTGTAAAATGATGGTAGGAGGAGGAGGGACTCTCAGAAATCCCAGACTCATCAATTGACCAAGCACTGATGATACACCAGGCACTGGGCTAAGCTAGTTCTGCCCTCCAGGGGCTTACACTCTCCTGGGGCCAACAGCATGAGTAGAACTGGGCACGTGCAACACACACATAGAGGAGATGCCAGGTCACCTCAGGGAGAGGGCAGCTCCCTCGGCTGGCTGAAGGTCAGGGGGCAGAGGGCAGGAGGGACAGTGGTGAGCACTCTCTACCAGCTAAGAAAAGAAGTGAGAAGGCAGCCTGGGGTTGGGGATGGCCTGTACGTACACCTGGAGGGCATCTCTCACAAGTCCCTGTGTGACCAAAGCCTGGTTGTGCCACACACCCTACCAGGAGCTCCATCTCCCCAAGGACAAAGCTGAGGCTGGACGGGGGACAGAAGGATGGTGGAGAGAGTCAAGCTCACATCCTGCCTCTGTTCCTGCTACCTGCCAGGTTTTGGCTTCCTCTTCTGCAATGGAGGTGATCTCTATAGGGTGGCAGGATGGGGGGTCCCTCACCTTGGTAAAGAGGCGCCACCACTGCCAATGGCGCAGCTTGAGGTAGGCCGCACAGTTCCTCTGCATCACGCGTAGGGCACTTTGCTGCTGTTGCCGTCTGTGGAAAGCCCTGGGAACATGGGAGAGCCGGCTCAGCCCAGCTGCCCACAGAGGCCCCAGGAGACACCCGGCCACAGGGGAGGGCACCTGGCAGCAGGGGAGGGAACCTCATGGCATGGGAGGACACATGGCCACCCAGAAGGGCACCCAGTAGCAGGGGAGGGAACCTCGTGGCACAGAGGGCATCTCGTCTAATGCCCAACTTTGAAACAAGATGAAGGCTACTCAACGCCAGAGAAGGTGGTGAGCTGCCCATTCATTACCTGCTGTCATTCAGCAGACTCAAGCCCAAATCTCCCAGGCCCCTTATCATAGGCACTGGCCTTCATCCTTCCCCTCCCCACTGGGGCCCTGGCTCAGAAAGCAGGGGGTCAGCTGCCTGTGGGGGCCCTTCAGGGGTGGAAAGGGGCCCGGGCTAGGGCATTCCTAGCAGAGTCGGCCTTCCTTGCCCACCTTCGGGCCAAGTATCCTCGGGCAGCCGCCTGGAAGGACACGATAATGTCTGTGATCTTGAGGTCACGCTCTTCCTCCAACTGGGCCAGGACACCAGCCCGGAAAAAGATTTTGCTTTGACCAACACGGTACAGGTTGGGGTCGAGCTCCAGGGCCTGGATCTGGGGCGGGGAGCACAGGAAGAGTGGGGGGGGGGGAAGGGGAGAGGTAGGGGAGATCCCAGCGCTGCCCCACCCACGGGCAGGCCCCACCCCACATGCTCAGGCCCCACCCCATCCCCCATGCTCAGGCCCCACCCTTCCCCTGCACACTCAGGCCCTGCCTAGACCCACCCCTCCAAATCCCTCTCTAGCCCCTTACCATTTTCTCACAGGCCTGCTTCCCATCCATGAAGCCCTTGGGGATGGCATTGGGAGTCAGAATCTCATACCTGCCAGATGAGCAAGAGGGGAGGGGAGGGAAGGTGAGCTGGACACAGAGGAGAGAAGGCCAGGTACCTGTGACTCCTCCCCTACCCCAAGACTAGTGTGACTGGCTCCTTCTAGCCCAGTCATCAGCCGTCCAATACACCCATCCCTCGTGGGCCCTCCCTCAAGGAGGGGACATTCTGCCCTGCGAAGCCATAATCAGGAAGCTTTGAGCCCAGAGGAAGAACTCGGGTCTCGGGTAGAGGGGCCGGGGAGGAAAGAGGGCAGCCAGCCCAGCCCAGCTGGCAGCTTCCTATTTGAACCAACTCTGTCATTTGAGGCTTGGGGGGAAAGTCCCTCTTTCCCTACCTGGTTATTTCTCCCAAGGGTGACAACTCCCAGAGAGAAGAGCCACTACAAGGCTGCTCCGGGAAGGCTGCCCGTCAAAGGCCAAGGGCATTAGAAGAGGCTTCCCAGGGAGGGGCAGGAAACCCAGCCATCCTCGGGAGGGCCACGAGAAGCATCCTCTCTCCTCCAGCCCCTTTCCACCAGCTCCTTCCCTCGGCTCCAGTCCTGCCCTGGCCCACTGCTTACCTCTGCCGGAATTCCTGAAACAGGATTCGGTTGGGAAAGCCCTGGCGACAGATGCGGATCCCCTCCAGGACCCCATTACAGCGCAGCTGGTCCAGTACCAGCCTGGGCTCCAGCTTCCCTGCCTGAGAAAGGAGAGCAAGTCATGGAGGGGTGCTGGTGGAGGGGGGTGGCAGAAAATTCAGGGCAAAACCTTGTTGTCCTGGCCAGCTGCACAACCTTGGACAGCTCCCTCCTTTTCTTCTCCCTCCCTCTACCTCTCTCCTTCCCTCCCTCCTTCCGCCCTCTTATTCCTCTTCCCCTTCCTTCTTCCTTCCTCCTCCCCCTCCTCTTTCTCCCTCCTTCTCTTCTCTTTCTTCTTTCCTTCTTCTTCCTCTTTCTCCTCCCCGCCATGATCCCTTGGTCAGCCTTTCCTCCCTTGGTGGTCAGGGCCCTCTTCCCCTCCTCACACAGATGGTCTAGCTCACAGTGTACTTAGGGCCTGCTGTGTATTGTGTGAGGGCTTTGTGACAGCTGAGGAGGGCCTGGACCATGAGGGGATGGCCACCAAAAGCGCATCTGACTGGGACATGAGGCTGAAGCTGACCATCAATCAGCTCCAGTCAGAACACATCTTACTTTTGGATTTTAAAATTAGCTTCGTCAGTCAAAGCCTGAGAAAGACTCCTTAAGACATTAAAATGAGATAATCTGTTTAGAGCCCCTTGCTTATGTAGCTTATGGTGCCATAGCCACATGCTAGCTGTCATTGCTATTATTATCACAGGTCATGGGAAATGGAGGTGGGGCTCTTAGTGGACCCCAAGCTCAACAAGTTACAGCCACCCCAGAGAGCCCCTGGGAGCTGATAGGCTGTCGATAGATGGAGAACAGGAGCAGGGGAGGTGGGGGTGGGGACTCACTCAGGGCAGGAAGGGGTCTTAAAGACTTTCTAATCCTACCCTGAAAAGTATGAAGGAGGAGGGACAGGATTTGGACACAGGGCTCCGGACTCCGAATCTAGAGTTTGCTCCCCTATGGCTTGCGCCTGGGGCACTGGGTAGTTACAGGGGAGTCCCAAAAGCATGGATGAAGCCTCTGTTGCATGCCAGCCTCTGAGCAGGAGCTGGGAGCAAGAAGCCCACGTCCAGGTTGGCACCAGGGCCCAGGGTGCTCACCCTCTTCTCGTGGTTGGGGATGATGCAGCGCACGAAGCTGGGGTTGGTGTTGCTCAGTGTGGCCATGAGCCGGCTCAGGGACTCCTTGTACAGCTGACCCACTGTCCGGAACATTCCTCGGCGTGGGCGTCCACCAGGTGCGCCCCCATCCCCGAGGCTGCTTACCTGCTCCAGCCCCACGATGCCTTCCACTGCAAGGCCAGGCCAGAGAGAGACGGGGGTCAAGGAGACCCAGGAGGGGCAAGGGCCACACCAAAGGGCAGGGCAGGGGCCAGGAAGGTACCCAGAGAAAGTGACTTCGGTCACAGTATAACCCTGAGGTGGGCTACTGGGAGACAGGGTTGGGGGGAGTGTTTGGGGGGGAGGGAGCTGTCAAAAGGAGTGATGTTGGGGGGGGTAACTCCCAGAGATGGAGGAAAGAGGGAGAGAGAAACAGGTAGAAAGAGAGACAGGGAGACACAAAGAGATGGGCAGGGAGGGAGAGACAGAGAGATGGGGTGAGGGGAAAAAGAGACAGAGACAGAGACAGAGAGAAGCAGAGATACATCAGAGAGACAGGGAGAGGAAGAGGAGGAGGAAGCAGAGGAGGAAGGGGAAGAGGAAGAGGAGGAGGGAGAGGAGAGGGAGCTGGGGAGGGGACAGGGACACTGGGGGGTAGGCAGGGTCAGCTCCAAGTGTTGGAGGACGAAGAGCCCCGCCCACATCCCGCTCCTAAGCCTCCTGCCCAGGGCTCCCCCTGGCCAGGCGCCCACTTTTGGAGGGTTCTTCCCCTCTTGAGGCCAGCGTGGCTCTGTGCTGCATCCTGGACCTACAGGTCCGATCTGGAGCATACTCCCCGGGGCCTCACCGTCCTTCCAGATCTCCGCAGTCAGCTTGTCTGTGCTCTGGTGTAGGAGGGCAGCCACGCTGTCATTCAGCGGGTCCATGTTTTTCATCAGCCACTCGTTGGCTTTGTAATCTACCTGTGGGGAGGAGAGGGAGGCAGGGCAGGGGTCGGGCCCCAAGCTCTCCAGGATATTGCCAGGCTCCTGCCTCTCAGGCTCAGTCTGCTAGGGATTGAACTGCTGGCCCTACTTTGTACTCCTCCCCGCCAAAAATCGGGTAGTATAAAACGGGGTGGAGGTGGAGATGGGGGGCAGCCCTACTTGGGCTCCTGGTCTCACTTCCATCCACCATCACTGCTCTCTTTCATTTGCAGGCGGCTCCCCCTTCTTTTCCCCAAGTAGAATGGAACTTGCCTGGTTCCCCATTGCCCAGGCAGACCATATACCCTCACGCACACACACATATTCATGTACACACGCCCACACGTTCACACACGTTTGTGTGCACACACACGTTCACGCACACACACATTCACGCCCCCATGCACCTTCCCGGCATAGTGCAGCACGCTGAAGTCCGCCTGGTCTCGCAGCTGCCGGGGCCGCTGGAACTTGGGGTGGCCGCCCTGCTCCTGAGCCACCTTCTCCACAAAAGACTTGTCGGTGGCCTTGGGGAACCAGCACTCCTCGTCCAGTAGGGCCAGGAGCCCCGGGGGGTTGGCCTAGGGGGAGGCCGGGTGTGGGGGGTCAGCGAGCTGGGAGGCCTCCCCAGGCCCTCTTCCTTTCCCTCCAGGCCCTCTGCCCCCCAGGCCCTCTCCCCAGCAGGGGCAGAGACGACAGTGGCGCTCACAGGCCTCTCGATGAGGTCGATGCAGGGCTGCAGGTCGAGGCCGAAGTCCAGGAAGGTCCAGGGGATGCCCTCGCGCTGGTACTCCTCCTGCTCCAGCACGAACATGGTGTGGTTGAAGAGCTGCTGAAGCTTCTCGTTGGTGTAGTTGATGCACAGCTGCTCGAAGGAGTTCAGCTGCGAAGAGGAGCTGGCCAGGTGAGGGGGCGGGGCTAGGCAGTGGGTGGGGCAGGGGAAGAGGGCAGGCGGTGGGCGGGACGAGGCGGTGGGCGGGCTGGACAGGTGGGCGGGGCCAGACAGTGGAGGCGGGGGCTGGTCAGGGTGAAGGGGCCACACAGCGGCGGGGGCTTAACAGCTAGGTCAGGCCCCTCTCTCCCAGTCCTAGGACTGCTACCCGGCAAACATTACAGATGAGGGAGGAGACACAGCCGGCCGGTCCGCCCAGCTGGGTAAGCCAGAGCTGGTGAGGCGGGGGTGGGAGGAGGAGGAGGCGGAGCGAGGGGACGGGAGAGACCCGGGCGGAGAGCATGGTGATGATAAGAATGCTTCAGAGCACTTCAGGTTTGGCAAAACGCTGCAAATATTGTCAAATGCTGCATTTGATGCAATAACTCGGTAAGGCAGGTGCTACTGTCATGCCCAGTTCGCAAATGAGGAAACAGGCTTGCAGAGAAGTCAAGGCACTTGACCAGGGTCACGTAGCTGGTAAGTGGCAAGATCTGAACTTGGGCCACCTCGTTCGGTGCCCTAACCACTGCACCATCTAGCAGCCTTCCTTTAAAGAGGAAGGGTGGGTGGGGGAGAAGGAGAAAGCCCCGAAGAAAGAGCAGGGTGAGGAGCAGCGGAAAAGCAAAGTCTCACTTGGAAGATCTCGAAGCCAGCGATGTCCAGGATGCCCAGGAAGGAGGCCCCTTGGCGCGGACTTCGGTCCAGGGCACGGTTGAGGCGCAGTACAAGCCAGCGAAAGAGGCGCTCATAGGAGGCTTTGGCCAAGGCTTCCAAGGCAAAGTCAGCCTGTGCACAAGAGAGGGCCCAGAAGGGTTGGTGGCAGGGGCCACAACTGGCAAGCAGCCATCACAGGGGCCCTGGGAGGCCTTTTGGGCCAACCTCAGCCACAAGCAGTGAGGAGGACAGTGAGAGACCCTTGGGAGAGGGACAGAGATGGAAAGGGAGATGAGAAAGAGGGTCGGTGAAGGATGGAGACTGAGAGGGGGAGGGAGAAAGGGACAGAGACAGAGAGAGGATGGAAAGGGACTGAGTGGAGGCCAACGAGGGCTAGGAGGAAGAAAGAAGAACAGCATTTGTTCGACGCCTAGCCCAACCGGAATCTCCTCCCACAACATTCCTCACACAGCCTCACCCTCCTTCCCCAAGCAGCCCATTGATCTTCCTCAAGCAGCTCTCATTGGGAAGGGTTGACCCCGCCCCCAGCACTCCCGGCTTTCCTAGCTCCCTCCTTCCCAGTGTCCCAGGGTGGCCTTTCTTCAGCCACAGCCTCCCTCTGCCCACCCTGGGTCAGTACCTGCTCCTTGGTCTGAGCCTTCTGCACATAATCACGACCAACCTTGATGCGGGGGGAGAGCAGGGCCCGGGAGAAATCGGTCACTCCCAAACCCAGCAGACGGCAGAGTTTCTGGGCGGCTATCAGGAAGGAAGGTAGGGGTAGGGTAAGGTCTTGAGCCTCACTTACAGAAAATGGATGGCGAGAAATCTTTCAAGACTACGCCTAAGGGGAGAATTTGTTTGTTTTTTCATTGCCTAAGATTTTATTTTTTAAATGTGTTTTTTAAAATGTAGACCTTTGGTTTATGGATAACCTTTTCTACCCCCCTGTCCCCGCCCCTAGGATTTTAAAAAGAAAGCGAGCTCTTTAGCCAAGCGAGTGAGCCCTTCCCGGGTGTGCAGAGCCCCGCCCTCAGTGCCGGGGCGGGGCGTGGGGGGGTGAGGGGGCACATCTCCCCAACGACGACCTTTTCTGGGCTCTGGGCTCGTCATGCAGCATTTCAGCGTCTTTGTTCTTCCCACCATTTTCCTAGCTTCTCCCGCTGCTCTCCCCAGCCCTTCTCATACTCCTTCCTGTGCTTCTCCAGCTTTCTCCTCCTATTTCTGATCGTGCTCTTATTGAATTACACTCATGTGCCCCAATGATTTTAGCCATTTTAGGGGAAGAATCGTTAACTAAACAAAGGATAGAGGAGATTGCAAGAGATAAAATAGATCGTCTCAATTACAGGAAATAATAAGCTTTTGCACAAACAAAATCAATGCAGCCAGCATAGGGGCACTCTAGTCTGGGGGGAAAACTGCACAAAATATCTGTGATAAAGGCCTGGATAAAGGCAGGGAGTTAATAAGCTATAGAAGACCAAGAGCCATTCCCCAGTAGGTAACTGGTCAAAGGATATGAACAGTTTCTCAAAAGAACTGCTAACTATTATCAACCACATGGTTGCCCCCAAATCACTAGTAATAACAGAAGTCCATTTCAAAATAATTCTGAGTTTTCACCTCACACTCAGTGAACTGGCAAACATGACAAAAGATGGGAATAGTCAAAGTTGGAGGAGTTGAAGAAAGACAAGGACACTAACTAGTACATGGTTGGTGGAGCTGTAGATTGGTCCGGTCATTCTGCCCAAAGCCCTTCCATTCTGCTCTCCTCTGGGTACTCTACAGGCCAGCCATGCTGGTCACCTGCTCCTCCACAAACATGACCAGCACTCCATCCCCAGCGGGGGGCCTCTGCACTAGCTGTTCCTCTGGCCTGGAACGTATCTCCTGACCTCCCACTCTCAGTATCCCTGGCTTCCCTCAAGTCTCAGCTCAAGAGTCACCGCATCTAGAAGGCTTCTCATGGTCTTTTAAATTGCTAGTGATGTCTCTTCTAAGGAAACCTTCCACTCACTCTATATTACGTGTGTTCAGATTTATCAAAGCTGTCTCCCCCACTAAAAGGAAAGCTTCTTGAGGGGAGGAACTGTTTTTGCTCTTTCTTTGTATCCTCAGAACAGGGCACAGAAGGGACAATTGTTGATTGATAGGCCAAATCGTCCCTGCCCTTGGACCCTCAAACTCTCAAGAAGGCCAAGGACAGAATGAACAGTACTATAAATAACAGAAGATTTCTAGCAGCATTTTTTGGTAGTAGCCAAGGAATCAAATGGAAGCCTGAGTCTGATTCTGACCCTACTGGGGAATGCTTAGACAAATGGGAACATGGTCGGGTGGTAACTTGTTGTACCCACAGGAAGACGAAGCTGAGGAATTCAGAGAAATGTGGGAAAATTCGCATGAGCTGATAGAGCCTGTACAAGTGTGCAGGACTAGACAAACATTCTAGACAAGGACAGCAAAGCAAACAGGAAGAAATAACAAAACTGCACTGAATGCCAGAGCCCACGCTTTGCCCTGGAGGAAACGCAGCCTCCTCTGCTGGAGAGCAGGGACCAGTGGAGTACTGAGCCCATCTCTACCCTCTGACCTCTGGGGTCAAGGCAGCTCTTGGCTCTGCCCCAACTGCTTTGTGGGCACAAGGGAAGGTTTGGGAGGTGGGAGTGGGAGGGGTCTATTCAAACACTGATGTGCTATGAAAATCAAAGAACTTAAAAAGTCTGTGCGAAGCCCCTGCTCTGTAACACTTGGGGTTGTTGGCAAAGCCCTCTAGACGTTTGAAAATGCTGTGACGAGGGAAGTTACTGTGCTTCTCACCCCTGTTGTTATTCCACATTTTTTATCAAAGACTTGGATGAAGCTGTAGTTGGCCAGGTGTTGTGTGGATCATACACACACACACACACACACACACACACACACACACACACCCCACCCCCCCCACGTGCACATGCACACGCGCGCGCGCGCTCGCGCACACACACACACACGCAAACTAGAAGTTGGGAGGGGCCCTAGGGGCTGCCTAGGTACAGCTAAATGTACCAGATCAGTGATTCCCTCTACATCTGCCAGACTGCTTGAATACTTCAAGTGACAGGGAGCTCATTACCCCTAAAGGTGTCTACTTTGGGATGGCAGAGTTGGAGCTCTCATGAACCAGCCCCTAGACCCTCATCCCACTCACTGCTCCCTGGTGGCTCCCTGGGTTAGGCACAGCAGATGGGGGCCTGGGGACCCTTGCTCTGGGGCTACCTGTGTTGTCCGGCATTGTGGCCTGGTCCGAATGTCGCTCTTTCTTCAGAGAGATGTTTCCAAATTGGAGAACAGCAGACACCACTCGTAACATGGCTGTGGGAGTTGGAAGAGAGGGGAGCTGAGCAGCAGTGTCTCCTGGCCAGGTCCTCTCCAGTTCTGCCCTCCATTAAAGGACGCCTCTCTGCCCACTAAGTTGGCCTCTTGTTTCCTCTGCCTGGATCCTCACACCTTCCTGGGGGACCCTTGCCCTGCATGTAGGTGCCCCCTCTGGCCCTGTCCTGGGTCCTTGCCCTTGGTGAGCAGGGCCTAACATTTTGTGCACATCAAATTTATAAGGCTAAATCAGGCCCTGGGGCCCTGTGGGCTGTGACTCGCCTCTGCCTCTCTCAGCCCAGCAGCCCCTAGGTCTGACCCCGGGCCTCCTCACTCCTCCTGATGGCCACAGGGTGGTCCAAACCTCGGCCTAAACTGCCCAGTCCTCATCCCTCCCACTCCTCATCTGTTGGGTCAGGTCTTGAGGAGCTGAGACTAGAATGCCAAGTGTCCTTCCTCAGGTCCTGAAGAGCCCTCTGGGTCAGAGGTGGGGGAGGCGGGGGCATTCCAAAGGCCAGCTCCTCAGCTGGCCACACCCTGCCCTCCTGGGGTGGGGGCACAGGCAGACACCTTCCCTGCTGATCCAACACCACCAACACTCAGCCTCCCCACAGTCCTCCAGGTTCTGCCTAAAGCCCCCCTCCCAAGAAAGCCCCCCCAGACACCTCCCAGCTACGAGGGCTCAGCTGCCACCCAGGCTTATTCTGAGCCTCTGCAGGCAGGCATGGCTTCACCCAGCTACCATAGAGCTAACCCCAAGCCAAGCTTTGGCCCATGTGACATCCCTGCCCCTAGACATCAGGACCCGGGAAGCATGTCCCTGCCCCCTGCCCTCCTCAGTCTGTGGCAGCTCAGCTGATTCCCCAGAAGTTAGTGTGGCCCCCTGGCCCCGGCACTCTGGGCTGGGGACACATCTATGTGGGGGTGTGGGCTCCTGGAGGGCAAGGCCACCTCATTTTCAGATCTGTGTCCTCCCTGCTTGGACCACAGTAGGTGCTTAATAAATGGGTGCTCCTGGCACTGCCCCCCCCCCCGGGGCCAAACAAAACAAACCTGCTTCTTCCACATAACCCCGATCATCCCCTTTCCCTGCCCAGTCTCTTCTCCAGGCTAAAAGTCCTGAGCCCTTCACATGAAGTGGCCCTGCTGCCCCTCATCCCACCCTGGCCCTGGCACAGGAGCGTGCCCTCTGGCTTCTGTCTGTCCTACCTCCAGTAAAGCAGCTTTACAGTCAGAGTAGGTGTTTTGGAGCCATTGACACACAATGAATGTGTGGTCCACTAAGACCTCCAGGGCTTTTCCATGACTAGCTCTCTAGCTAAGCCTCTTCCATTCCCATGCTCCACAGCTGCCTTTCGTAAATGCAGCTTTCGATCACATTTGTCAGCTTGCAGGGTTAATTGTCATAATGGTTTTTTATGGGAACATCACCCCAGGCTCTGCATGTGGAAACCAGTCTGTCTGTAGGTGGATTGCTGAGACTTTGGAGGCTGCATGAGGCTAAAAGTCAGCAGACTTGGGCTGGGTTCCAAAATCAGGAGGAAGAGCCAGAGGCACGGGGCAAGGCCTGGCTATGGGCTCCTAAGGGGAGACTGCGGCACTTGGGGGAGGGGAGCCTGTGGCTCTTGGAAGAAGACAGAGGAAGACATCCTCATCTAAAAAATGGGCAGAGATACCAGGGTCCTAGGGCAGGGCCCAGCTATTGACACTTGTGGCCTGGAAGGAGCCAATAACATCTGGGCCTCTGTTCAGTTATGAAAACAGCCTTATCGACCTCAGTTTCAGAAATGGATGGGGCCTTAGTAGGCAGAGCTCAGGCCTGGGAGAGCCAAAGAGGCTGGGAAGCCCTAGCTCTAAGCTGCTGCAATGAGTCCTTCTTTGCCTCAGTTTACACCTTTGTGAGCTGAGGGCCCAGACAAGTTCCTCTAAGAGCTGGCCTTTCCAGTGCTAACTGAGCTGCTCTACAGCCACCAGGGCCTACGGGGGGTGGGGGGGGGCCGCTCACCTGTCCCACAGAAGACAGAGGCATTTTGTTGATTAATTAATGGACCCCAACCCCAACTTGGGGCAGAGGCAGGCAGCCCCATTGGTCACAGGCCAATCTGGCCTTGAACCTGGTCCCTGGCTGGGGCTCTCTATGGCTCACCCTTCCCAAGTCAAGACTGCAGGGCACTGTGGGAAATGTGGCCAATTTGGGTTGAACCCCCTGGCCACACCTTGCAGCCTTCTGAGGGCCCCTCCCACTGTGAGTCTTCCCTCCTGGGGACATTCCCATGATGCCCAGGAGACAGACCCAAAGCCAGTGCCCCAGCTCTGGCCCACACCTACTCACAGACAATCTCCTCATGGGTGAAGCCCAAGACACGCAGGGATTCCAGGGTCTCATGGAAGAGCTCCCGCTCCTGGCCAGGGGATGATGCTGGCCCATTGGTGAGGAAGCGGTACTCAGAGCATGGCTGGAGGAGGAGGTCCTCTGTGGTAGAGGGAGGGTGTGGAGCTTGGGAGGGGGCACCCACAGAAGAGCCTCCGGCCTCCCCCACCCCACCCCCCTGGGGTGCTGGGGCTTTGGAGAGGAGGAAGAATGTGGGAGCTGGGGGCAAGGGGAGGAGGGAGCCATGGAGGGTGAGGGAGGGGCCCATCCCCCCACGAAGGCCACCTGATGCCTCTGGAGTCCTGGGGAGGGGGGCCCACGGACCTTTCAGCTGCTCCCCTGCTCCCCCAAGGAGCTGATAAAAGATGTGGAAGCTGCACTCATCCTTGGCCTGCCGGATGGCCCGGGACTTCTCCAGCAGGTCTGGGGTGAGGGCAGTCAAGGAGCCAGGCCACAATGTTACCACCCAAGCAAGTCCTATAGACACCGCCCTCTCCCAGTCCTCTCCAGATGCCTCCCACTGATGCTCCCCAGATACCTCCCTGATGCCCCCAGTTACCCTCCCTGCTCCCCCCCAGACATCTCCCTGCTGCCCCCCAGACATTTCCCTGCTCCCCCCCAGACACCTCCCTGCTGCCCCCCAGATACCCTCCCTACTGCTCCCAGATAACCCTCCCTGCTGCCCCCCGACACCCTCCCTGCTGCCCCCCAGACACCTCCCTGCTGCCCCCTAGACACTTCCCTGCTCCCTCCCAGACACCTCCCTGATGCCCCCAGTTACCCTCCCTGCTCCCCCCCAGACACCTCCCTGCTGCCCTCCCTACTCAGAACCCCCAGCTGACCCTCCCTGCTCCCTCCTCCCAAGCCCCCAGTCCCAAGGATACAAGTCTCAATATTGGCCCCCACTATATAACCGGCTGCATCAAAGTTGATCCTGATGAATTTGCCCTGGGGTAGAAGAGAAGAGGAAACTGTCCAGGCTCTGACTCTTCCTCCCTTCTCTGCCTGCCCCTTGCTTCCAGCGAAGGCCTAAGCTCCTTGTGGACCCAAGAGGCCTACTTGAGGCCCCCAGCCCTTAGTGACTCCCCACTGCTGCCTGCTGCCTCCTTCCCTGGGGTCCATCCCTCACCTGCCCCACCATGACTCCCAGAGACGTCAGCTTCTGATCTGCTTGGCCCTGGATCCCCACGGGGGCTCAGAAATCCAGACTCTACCCCCCCCCAACCAGGACCCTGAGGCTTACAAAGCGGGAAGAGTTGTCATTCTTGACCGTCTTGGCATTCCCGAAGGCTTCCAAGATGGGGTTGGCTTGGAGGAGTTGCCGTTCCAGCTCGCCCTGAGGAGCCAGGGACAAGGGTCAGCTGGCAGGCATTAGCCTGGGCCAGGGGAGGCCGCTGGGCCGAGGCCCAGTGCACTGTGGGAGGGGGGACAGGAAGAGGGAGGCTGCTACTCACATAGGCCACCGTGCTGGCAGGGGCCTGGGGAATTCACAGGAAGGCAGGACCCAGACCCAGCACACGGGAACACAGGACACAGACCGGGACACAGCACATGGAACACAGGACAGACACGTGGAAGGCCCCCAGAGTTAGTCACTGGTGCATTAGGTCACAGGAGCAGATTCCCCCCTCCTCATGCCAGCATTACAGGCCTCCACTGGCCATCTGAGTCCCTGCAGCTCATTCTCCCTCACTCAGGTCACTAGCCTGTCCCTGGCCATCTCTGTTAGCCCCACTCCCTGTGCCTCTTCCAAGAAGCTTCCAAGGCTCCTCCCCTCCCCCAGATCCAGATCCACGTAGCTTCAGGGCAACCATTTCTATCCTTGCCCCCCCAGAGAGCAGAGGTGCTGCCTGTGGGGGCCCCCTGGTCCTGGCTTCTCACTCAGCCCCCACAGGGCAAAGATGCCACCTTCGGGGGTCCCTGGGGCCTAGTCTCTCACTCTCTGTCCTTGGGGACCATTGTGGCCATATTCTTACAGCTCTATGAGCTGCAAAGCTCTTTCTCCACATTTTACAAACAAGGAAATTCGAATAGAGGCTGCACACCTCCAAATGGCTGCAGAGCCCCTAAGAGAATGAGCCCCTGGCTGAGGACGCAGGAGGAAGGCCCAGATCTGGACAGTTCTCGGCAGTGCAGGGCCACTTCAGGGCACCTCAATGAGGGGCTGAGGCTGCACCAACTTGCAGGGTGGGCTCTCCAAGGGGAGAATGCAGCGGTGTGACCGAGAACCAGAAAGTACCAAAGGACTTTAAGGTGGCACTTCAGCGCAGCCCCTTCCCCATGCTGGCCCTCACTTTCCCCATCTGGACCACCATTGCCATCAGCAGAGGAGGGGGAGGATGGGGCCGGGGGAGAGGCCAGAAGGGAAGGGGCTAATGTGCCCAAGCAGGCCTTGAGGTGGAAGGAGCAGCAGGACAAGAGGAAAGGCCAAGGCCCCTGGGCCTGGATGGACAGGCCATAGTGGGGGGAGGGTGCAGCTGGAGGGAGACTCACCGGGGCACCCTGCTCCCGCCGGCCTTTCGGGGACGAGGCTACATGGGCCAGGTACTGAATGACTTTCTTCGTGTTTTCTGTCTTGCCGGCCCCAGACTCACCCCTGAGGGAGAGGCAGCAGGGGTGGTCAGCAGGCCCCACTCTCTCCTTCCTAAGCCATCCCGCCTCCCTTAGAGTCTGGGGGGGGGGGGTCACTTACGTGCAGAGGATGGATTGATCCTCCCGGTCTATAGGGGACAGAGACAGATGTCACTAAGATGCCGCCACCCACTCCCCCAACCCCAAATCCCAGGACCTTGGGCCCATCTCTGTGAAGCAGGGGGTGCAGCAGTCGAGCCTGGAGTACCTCTCCCATTCTCCTGTCCTGCCCTCCATGGGCTGTGTAGCTTAGAGGGGACCTGCTAGGCTGCCGTCCCCTGGAGGGCAGGCCCATGGAGGCTGGAGGGAAGCCCAGTGTCACTGTCACCATCACCATAGGGGTCTCAAGCAGACTGCTGGACCTGGCCTTCTGGGCCAGCCAGAGCTCAACCCTGAGGCACAGGACTAGGTGTTGGTGGGCCTGGCCAAGGCGGGCACCACCTTTGCTCTGCTATGCCCACTAAGGACAAGGGCTGAGTTTTCTTTTTCTCATGAGGCACAAATTAAATGCTCACTAATTGAAAAAGGTTTTTGTTTTTTTTTAAGTTCTGAAACCCTGTAGGATGAGTGTCCAGAGACTGGGGCAGCGCCCTGGGCACAAGGCATTGGTCCACATGGGACCCTACAGCTCTTATCGGGCCCTGTTAGTCAGTGTGGGAGACTCCTCTGAGTGTCCTGGCCAAGCCACCCCGAGGAAGGAGCCCCTCTACCCGGAGGGTTCATGGGGACAGACACACAAGGGACCTTAGCGCTGGGCAGTCTCCTCTGCCTCACATTCACATACACACACATACACATGCACACACACTCATACACGCACACACTCACACACACATGTGTGCATGCACACACACACTCATACACGCACACACATGTGTGCATACCCACATGCACACACTCACACACATGCACTTACACACACACAGAGGCATGCACATACATGCACACACTCATACACATGCATACACGCATGTACATGCACACACATGTACACTCACACATATGCATGCACTTACACACATGTATACACACACAGAGGCACACACACACATGCACACACACTCATACACGCACACACTCACATGCATGCACAAACAGAGGAACACAGCAGCCCAGGGTCTCTGCAGCCAAAGCCAGCTTCTTCTCCATGTCCCAAAGCCTCAGGCCAAGATGCCACATGTGCCTGCTGCAGTCTGAGCCCAGCAGGACAGAGGGAGCCCAGGCCCGCACCTCCGTCGGGAGCCTCAGACCGGGCTTGTCCCTTGGGGCACCTGTTCAGGCGCATCCTGACTTTCCTGCCTTTTTTTCTCCCTCCCAGAGGTCTCCAGCCAACACTAGGGAGGTGGTCTGTGTTGGGCCGGGATGACCCCTAAGGGCTGGTCGCTCGGCTCAGGCCGGTGCTTGGGCCCTCACTTGGGGTGCCCTCCCGCCCCCTGACCTTGCAGCATGCTGCGGTAGGCACCCTCGGTGACTGCATAGACATGGGGCGGGACCTCGTGGCGCTTTTTGCCCCGGTACATCTCCACGATGGCTTCGGTATAGATGGGCAGCTGCTTGTAAGGGTTGATGACCACGCAGAAGAGGCCTGAGTAGGTCTGTGGGAAAGGAGGGGGTCAGAGAGCTCCCCCAGGCTCCAGCCCAAGCATCCGAGGTGGGGCCTGGCCTGGTCCAAGCATCTACCTGCCTCATCTAGGTGACTCACAAGTGTTCTGTGGCCCCCTCCCGGGTGCTGGGGGAGAAGGAGGAGGGGGCATGCAGCAGGCACTTAATACATGCTTGTGGAATGGATGGATGAGTACGGATCTGAGCGACATCACACAGGCAAAGTGCTTGGCAAACCCTCAGGCACCATGCCAACATGGTGAAGGGCAGGCCCTGAGATCAGAGGGGCCCCAAGCGTGCCCCTCCAGCCACCAGGGAGCAGCATGGGGAGGGAGAGGGGAAGGGGAGACAAGGAGGAGAGAATGGGGAGGAGGAGGAAGGTGAGGGAGAGAGGGGGGAAGATGAAGGAGGTGAGGGGAGCCAGTGTGGGGCCAAGGGGCAGTGGTGGAGGCAGGGGAAGGCCCGGTGGGGAGAGCTGGAGGGAGGCCGACGCTCTTGCCAGAGCCAGAGCAACCGGTCGGGTGGGTGAGAGGGCCCCACCCTGGGCCTGGCACCAAGACCGATCTCACCATCCTCTCTTCTTGCCGCCCTCCCCCCCCACCTCTCAACACTTCTGGAGGGCGGGTCTGCCCACCCACATTCCCAGGCCAGGTAGCTCATGTTTGGTGGCGCCACCATGAGGGGTACCCCCCCAAGGCCCAGGCCTGGTTAGCACCAGGCTGGGGATAGGGAGGCCGGGAGCTGGGAGCCGGCCGTCTCCCTGCACAGTCATTGCCAGATGGGCCCAAGGATGAGGAGAAGGCAGCCAAGGCAGCTCTTTCTCCTGCCCACTCCCACTTGACAGAGGGAGAAACTGAGGCCCATTGAGGGTGGGCTGTTGGCCAGGGTCTCTCTAGGAGGGTGGAGGCCCTGACCCTCAGAGGAGCTTCCTCCTTCCCGGCCCCACCCGCTCCAAGGCCAACACCCAAGGAAGGAGTCAGAATGTGAGCCTGGCAGGGACCAAAGGGCAGGCAGAGATGGCCACGCCCGGATCAAAGATGGGCAAGGGGGCCTCTAGGCTCATTCAACCCAACTTCCTTGTTTCAGAGAGGGCCAGTGGAGGCCCAGAGCATAGGTGACCTGCCCACAGTCACCCATGGACATGCAGTCCACTGCCTCCTGGGGGCCCCCAAGCCCTGCCCTGCTCTGGTAGAGGGATCCATGGAGGTGCTTGTCAGCATAGCCACCTCTCTCTGGCCTCCAAAGTGAAGGGGCTGGATGGGGTGAGGGTCCTGTCCATGAGCTGGCAGGGACTGGCCAGCCCTGGATGAACCGCAAGCATGTCTCTCTGTCTCTTCTTCCTGCCTGCTCTGGGCTTCTCTCGGGGAAGGGTAAGTGGGGGGCAGGCCAGTGACCTGAGACCTCCAAAGGAGCCCACTGAGGCAGGCCCTGGGAGGATGGCCATTCCCCAGTTTTGTACAGGCATGGATTGAGGCCTTGAGAGATCAGAAGTGTCCAGAGGCAGGGCTTGGGCACCCACCCTCAGAGCAGAGAGGCCTCCACACTGCTCCTGGCTGCTGATGGAGAGGGCGAGACTGAGACCAAAAAAGACGGGCCCAGGGGCACAAGAGGGAGCCATTTCACAGAGGAGGAAGCTGAGGGTCAGGGAGGGACAGATTCTTGGCTCGGTCCTGCAGAAGGCCAGCGGCAGAGTCAAGACCAATACTGGGTTTTGGCAGAGGGATGGATGGGCACGTGCTGAGCCCCGCCCAGCAGGCTCAGCACTTGGGCCATACAGGTCACCTTGCTCAACCCCCTCATTGGATGAGTCGGGAAACTGAGTCCCAGAGCAGGGAATTTTGGGAGTGGGCCAGGCTCACAGGGCAGAACCAGGCCAGTTTTGAATCCAGAACTCCCAGTGAGAAGGGGCAGGAGGTCCTAATCAATTCCCTTTGGGCTTGGCCCATGGCACCATAGCCCTGGTGCCAGGACAGGGGCTCCTGGAGACGGGTAAGAAGGTGGCATCTGGGGCAGCACTCACATAGATAAGGCCGGAGTAGTATCTCTCCCGGAGGTTGTGCAGGACCGAGGCTTCATTGAGGCAGGTGAGCTCCGCCATGTCCTCAGCCTTGCTGAACTTGGGGGGGTTCATGCGCTGCACCTGGTCCCTGGGCAGCCGCAGCCGACGTCCGCTCTCTGCCAGCTCTACCTCCACCTCCTCGGGACTCTCGTCCCGCAGGGCGGCTGCCTCGAAGCCGTGCAGCTCGGATGGTACCCACACCAGGCGCCGGGCAGCCCACTCCACCTGGGGGGCGCCCACACTGCTGGCCAGCCCGGGGCCCGAGTGAGGGGTGAACAGGAAAGGCTGGGCCGCCTCGGGCACCGGGCCCGCTGCCTTCTGCACCATGCTGGTCGCAGCCATGGCCTGTGGGTGAGAGGGGGCCATGAAGAGTCGAGCTCAGATCCTCCCCCACCGACAGCTTAGGAGACCCCCACCCTATGGAGGGGACGCTGAGGCCCAGAGCAGGGACTGGGGTCAAGGAGTAGGCAGCCAGGCAGAAAAGACCCTTGAAGACAGACTGAGGCTGCCAAGGATCCTCTGTCACCTTCCCAAAGTGGGGACCAGCTAGGACAGCACCATGGGAAGCACCAGCCAGTCATGCAAACTTGGGACTGGTGGCATCAGCCTTGGGACCTCCTGGGACCAGGACACCCTCCCTCCAGAAGCCATGACCTCAAAACTGGCAGCCTCCTCTGTGCCCCTTCTCACTGACCCCCCATTGCCACCCTTCTCCCAGGCAGACACAGCTCACATGCACTCAGCCCCAGTACCTAGCCGGCTGCTCTCTATCCCCCTCCTGAGACCAGGACACCCTCTCTCCAGAAGCCACGACTCCCCCACTGGCACTCCCTCCTCCTTTCTCTGTGCCCCTGCTCACTGACCCCCCCCCCATTGCCGCCTTCCTCCCCTGCAGATACTGCCCAAACATTCCCAGCCTCAGTACCCAGCTGGCTGCTCTCTATTCCCCCCCTGAGACCAGGACACCCTCTCTCCAGAAGCCACGACTCCCCCACTGGCACCCCCTCCTCTCTTCTCTGTGACCCTGCTCACTGATCCCCCCCCCCCGCCACTTTCCTCCCCTGCAGACGCTGCCCAAATACTCCCAGCCTCAGTACCTGGCCAGCAGCCCTCTATCCCCCCAAGCTTGGGTGCCACCTCCAGTCCCAGCCCCCATGAGGACCTCATGCCCCTAACTCTGAAGCCTGTGGCCCTCACACACAGGAGTCCCTGGAGGACAGGAAGAGGCAGGCCTCAGTTTCCCTCTCTCTAAAAAGAGAGGGGATAATGCTTCTGGCAAACCCTTCCTCCCAGAGGTGCATCCTGAGTGCTTGAAGTCACAGCTGCTATTATTAGCGCAATTATATCATGATCATTAGGCTGGCTCCCCCTTCTCACCTTTGGCCCCACTCCGACTCTGAGCAGGCCTGTGGTGAGCCGTCGGCCTCCCTCTGTCCATGCTGGTCTTCATTCCCCCCAGAGCCCCTCTTTCCAGCTGCCCCCAGCCCTTCCATCCTTCCCCGGTCACTGATGGTCTCCCCAGGGCTCCCAGCTGCCCCGTCTGCTGCCCCAGGCCTCCCAGGGCTCACCTGGGTGTCCCTCGGGGCCCCGCTCAGCCTGCTCCTCCTGGCCTCCATCCTGCAAACTGTGATACCTAGCACCCAGGCAAGCAGGACACACCTCAGGGCCCAGGGCCTTTGACCAAGAAGACTTTGGATTTTCCTCAGGATGCACCCTCCTCCCTTGGCCTCCAGCCTTACCTAGAGCCCCCTGCTCAGACAGGAGCGAAGGCCCGCCCAGCCCCACCTGCTTTCACAGATGCCCAGAGCCTGAGCCACACCCCTGTCAGACCTTATTGTTACTCAGGTCACTGGGCAAAGGGTGGGGGCACACTTTGAGTCAGGGCAGGTACAGGAGGCATCTCTCCCCACAAGCCATCAGTCTCCAGGACTCAACTGCCCCCTAATTCATACATGCAGCCCCCTTCCTGAGCCCCGCACTGCAGCCCCCTCCTCCCTCAGGGACCCTGGCATCCTGAGCCTCTGCCTCATAAAACTCAGGTATCTCTCCCCCTTTCCCCAATGACCCACGAGCCTCTGCCCATATTTTCTTGTGAAGCCCTAAGATGAGGGGACTTTGAAGAGCTAGGAAGCTTCCAGCCTCTCTAACATCTCCAAGGCCTTGCAGAGCCAGGTAGACACTGAGGATTCCAACCCAGATCCTCCAGCCACAGGCCTTTTAAAGGCCTCTTCAGCCCAGGCCCCCACACAGGGCCCCGCTGGCCTGGGGAGGGGTGAGGGGAGGAGGTTGGTGGCCCAGGAAATGGCAGCCCCTCCTGCCTGGCGCTCCCAGCCCTGCCCGCATTAGCAGGTGCCCAGGCGTAAGCCAGCCAGACCCAAGCCTCGCCCCTGTCAGAGCTCAGGGGCTGAGTCAGGCCTGGGAAGACTCCGGCCTCTGTCCAGCCAATGGCTGCTGCCCTCCTCTGGGCCGCCCCAGCCCCTCGGATCCCTCCGGCCAACAGCCTCGTCCTCTGCAGGACAGGCTCCCTGCCCATGCTCAGAGAATGGCATCTCGCCTTCCTCTCCCCCGCCCTCTGCCACCACTGGCATCCTGGCCCCCCGGGGCCTCTGAGAATCAGCCACCAAGCCCAGCAGCCCTGGGGTGCTCAGGGACCAGGCCACCGGACCTCCCCATCCCCAGCAGCCCCTCCCCAACACACACACACACACACACACACACACACACACACACACACACACACACACACACACACACACTTCTGCTCAGAGACCTGGGCAGACTCGGCTTCGAGAGACTCAGTGGGCGCCCTCTCCCCTGACCCAGGACAGGAAGGGAGCTGACCTCCAGTCACCAGAGGAAGGGAGGCAGGTCCTCCTGGCCTCACCCAAGTGAGAAGGGCCCAGAAGAACTTGAGTGTGGTAGGCAGAGGTATGGATCCTGGACTAGGGGTGAGCGCGGGTCTAGGCCTCAGAAGTCACTGCTCTCCTGTGCCCCCTGCCTGCCTCCTACCCAGACCAAGGTCCCTCAGAGGGCTGGACACTCGGCCCCCAGGTCCCTTGAAGACCCGTGCGCTCTGCCAGGCCCCTGCCAAGGGTCCCGCTCCACTCAGCATGCTCCTCTCCCTGGAGATGCTGATGCCCATCTCCTGCACACAGCCAGGGTGCCCTGTTGACCACCGCTTCTCTTCCCCTCCCCTGAGCCCTAAGGAGACTATAAAGGAAGGAAGGAGAGAGGGAAAGAAGGCCAAACATCCTAGCTTGGGGGTCCTGGGCCGGAAGGTCAGGGGGCAGGAATCGGTCCTGGGGGGTGGAGGATGGCATGGGATAAGTCATGCCCTGGTTCTTATCAGCATGCCAGGTCAGGACTTGCCACCACCCCACCCCCCAGTCCTTCCCGAGCACTGGGCATCCTGGGCTCTGGCTCCTACTTCTCCCCTGGGTGAAATAACTGGGCAGTGACTCTGCCTCTCTGCCCCAGGCCCTGCCCTGAGGCCCCCAGGCTCCCCACAAACCCTTCCATACAAAGCCCCTCACACACCTAGGAACCTACTGTCCCAGCCTACATGCCCTCAGAGTGTGTGGGGGGTCTTAGGGTGCTTAGGCCAGAATTCTGGTTGGGGGTCTGGCAAAAAGGAGAGGGGACAGGGAGTTGGTGGGCACAGTAGGTGAGGAGGGGCTCACTGGCAGAAGAGAGGGGGAGGAGGAGTCACCTGGCACACGGTGGGGAAGGGGGGAAGAGTCCTTCGTGCTGTGGAGATAGTTACTGGGTGTGTGTCTGTGTGTGTGTGTGTGTGTGTGTGTGTGGCAGGGCTTCATCCATCACAAGGAAAAGTGAGGGAGGAGGGGTCTGTGTCTTGGCTTGGGTGGATTCCTGCTCTGTGGTAAGCGGGCTTAGTCAGTGAGGGTGGTAAGAAAGGGCAGGGGATTACTGGGGCACTTCCCTGGGGGTTACCTGGCACACTGGGGGGTTACCTAGTGAGCAAGCGACCACCTGAATCACTGTAGGGGCTGCCTGGCTAGAGGAGGGTACTGCCTGGAGGAGGGGGTGGCCAGGTGCAGTGGGAGGGTGGGGAGTGGAGTGCTACCTGGGGCACCAGGAGTTAATCTCTCTTACTTGGAGAGGGTAGTTTCCTGGGAGAACAGATCTCCTGGCACACTGGAGGGTTACCTGAAGTAAGCAAGGGATTGCCTGGCACCCCTAGAGGTTCCCTGGGAGGGGAGCAGGGGTTACCTGGAGTGCCTAAGGGATGCCTGGCAATGGGGGCGGTGTTACTTGCAGTTGCAAGAGATTACTTGGTGTACCTGGGAGTCACATGGGGGTGCAGTGTATTATTTGGAGCAGAGGGTCCTGGACCTGGGGAACAGGGTCTGAAGTGACTCACCCAGGGGACTGCCTGGGAGGAGGGAGGATCCCTGGGGGAGCAGGTGAATCATCTGGGTGGGAGTACACTTGGGGATCACCTGGGGGGCTCTCAGGAGAGCAAGAGATCACTTGAAGGGGGAACTCACTAAGGGGGGAGTTGGGGATCACCTGGAAGGTGGGCTCTCAGGGGAGCAGGAAATCACTGGGCACACCTGGGAGTATTATCTGGGGAAAGCTATGGGAAAGAGAGTTGATTACCTGGGGGCTCACAAGGGAGCAGGAGATTACCTGGTGTACCTGGGGGAATCACCTGGGGGCTCTGGGGATCACTTAGTGCATCTGGGGAATCACCTGGGGACTGGGGGGCAGAGCAGGAGAGAGAACCTGGCGATCCTGGGGGCTCCCAGGGGCGCAGATCACCTGGCGCACCTGTGGGATCATCTGGAGACTGGGGGGAGGGGAGAAGCAGGAGAAAGAACCAGGTGCTCCTGGGGGATCACCTGGGGGGGTTGGGAGGCGGAGCCGGGATCCCCTGGGGGTGGGGTGAGCCCAGATCACCTGGCCCTATCACCTGGAGACTTGGAGGGGAGCAGGAGAAAGAACCCGACGCTACTGGGGATCACCTGGGGGGAGTGGGAGGGGAGATCCGGGATCCCCTGGGAGAAGGGGGAGCCGAGATCCCCTGGGCTGTCACCTGGGGGTCCCGGGGAGGGGGAGGCAGGGCATCACCTAGCGCACCTGGCAGGACCGGCCTGCTGGGGGGCGTCCTTACCTGCGGGGGAGTGGGGGCCGGTTACCTGGAGCCCAGGAGGAGGGAGCACAGGGATCGCCCAGGTGCGGCGGCCTCCTGCCGGGCTAGGCAGACGTGACGTCACGGAGGGCGGGGCCACACCTGCCGGGGGCGGGGCCGGGCGCTAGCGGCCTTATAAGGGGATGAGGCAGGTGAGGCAGGTGTGCAGGGGCGGGGCCGAGGTCCCGGGGGCCAGCCCCCGCCGCGGGGCGCCGGCTGCGGGCTCGGGGGCCTGACTCGGCCGCCTGTCCCCTCCTGTCCCCTCCTGTCCGACTCGGGCTCGGGATCGGGCCTGGGAGGAGGAAGGGGCGGGGGCGCCGGGGACGGGTCTCCTCCAATGAGAGGCCCCCGGCCCGGAGGCCTGACCAATCAGAGGCGGGAGGCGGGGGTCGGGCCGGCCCGCGGCCAATGGGAAGTTCTCGAAGGGCTCGGGCCGTGGGAAAGCCTGGGGGGCGGGGTGGAGGGGCGGGGGCGGGGCCAGGCTGCGGACGGGCAGCTCCACCCGCCAATGGGTGTGCTAGGGGTAGGCTCCCCCTCCCCCTCGGGGTCTGGATCAATGGTCCGCTTTGTGCGAGGAATGAATGGGGGGTATTGTGGCTGTCCGAGGCGGCTACGCTGGGCTCCCTGCGGGACTGGAGGCTGGAAGGATCAGGACCCCCGGGAGCCTTGGGGCTGGAGGCTTGGAGGATCAGGACCCCTGGGAGGCGGGGGCTGGGGGCTAGTGGACTAGGATTCTGGGGGACTAGGGGCTGGGGGCTGGAGGACCAGGAGCCCCAAAATCCCTGCGGGGTGGGGGCTAGTGAGTGTCTTGAGGCTAGGGACTGGGGACCCTGACTCTTGGGGCCATTGGATGGGCAGGCATTGGGGTGCTGGGATCCAAGTGGGAGGTTTGGGGAGCAGTTTGCCTGAGTCACCCAAGAGGAAGAATGACCATATGGAGCTTAGGCCCTGAAGGAGGAGGGACCTGCCACAATCAGAATCCCCTTCAAGACTCTGGGCCAGGCCTAGATTCTTAGGTGCCTCAAGGTACTGATGGTTTGGTCCTCAAGGAACTAGGGAGACCTTTGAGGGACAGCTCTGCCGTCTGCCCCACCAGACTCTGGCACTCTTGCCCTGAGGCCCCTAGTGACGGGCCCTCCCCAAAGTCTCTCTCCAGTTGCTTCTCTTCCCCCTTATTTAACCCCCCATATGGCTCCCACCCATCTACCTAAGAATTGCAGACCCAGAGCGAGAAAGAACCTTGGAGGACACCCAGATAAGGGCTGAGCCAGGAGAGATTCAGGGGCTAACTCAAGTGTCCCCAGGGAGTAAGACAGGCAGGATTTGAACCCAGGCCCCCAGTTCTCTCCTTTCATCATGTCTATCATTTCCCTTCATTTGCCCTTCATGCAATCAGACTGGTCTTCAAGCCCACCTTTTGCCTCCCCCTCTCCCCAGTGCTCTTCCTCCTGATCTCTGCTGACCCTAGGGGGTGGTTCCCTCCAGTAAGCTGGAGCTGTCCAGCTTAAACACCAGATGTGACGCCCCAGGTCCAGGGCCTTGCTCTGTTTCTTGTAGACTGAAGAAGCAAAGAGAAGGGGGAAGGGAAGGGGAAGGGGAAGGGGGAGGGGAAGAGGAGGGAAGAGAAGGGAGAAGGGAGGGGAGGGGAGGAGGAAGGGGAAGGGGGAGAGGGAAAGGGGAGGAAAAAGGGGAGGGGAAGGGGGAGGGGAGAGAAGGGAAGAAAGAGAGGAGGGGATGGAAGGAGGAAGGGGAAGGGGGAGCAGGAGGGGTAAGGGGAAAGGGAAGGGGAGGCAAGGGGATGGGAGGGGAGGAGGAAGGGGAAAGGAGAGGAGGAAGGGGGAAGGGGGAAGAGAAGGGAAGGGAAGGAGGAAGGGAAGGGAAAGGAAGGGAAGAGAAGGGAAGGGAGAGAGGAGGGGAGGGAAGGGAAGGGAAAGGAAGTTCTATAAGGAGTTGAAAGCACTTTCTAACCCTGAGTCAGATTGTGGCTCATGACAGAGGCCCTCCTCTGAGCAGAAAAGTCAAGAAATGCCCTGGAAGCGGTCAGGGGTGGCTTAGATCACTACCCATTCTGTGTTCCAAGAGCTTGGTCCCTATCATCTCAAGGCTCTCAGAACTGAAAGTTTTCTTGTGGGGGGAGAAAAAGCAGCCCAGGGTCTTTCTGTCATCTGATAACTAGATGCCAGAGGGCCCTGCCTATCCCACAGAGCTGTTGAGGCAAGGTAGTCAGGTGATGCAGGGGGCAGCATACTGGACTTGGCCTAGTCCTGAGTTCAAATTCTGTTGTAGACATTTGCTAGCTGGGCCACTCCAGGCAGGTCACTCAGCCTCCCCCAGCCTCAGTCTCCTGACCATGGTAACAGCACCCACCTCACAAGTTTTCTGTGAGACTCAAAGAAGCCACACATGTAAAGCACTCTGTCCAGCTTAAATCACAGTGCAAAGGTTAGCCATTATTAAAGCTAAAAGGGAGCTGGTAGAAACTAGTCTTCCTCCCAGAAACAGAGAAGTGCTTTGTAAGCTGAGGCCCAATGGAGCTGGCCCATCTGTGACCATGAGCGCAGGAGTGTTGTCAGTCATGCCAAGAAGAGATTATCCACCACCTTCACAGGAGCAGTGGTGACCAAACAGCCGCAGAGGCTGCACGCTGCTCCAGTCTCGCCAAAAGCAGAATGATAATATTATCAAGAGGTCCCGCAACCTGTAGGGTGAGGAATGAAATGCCCTCTGCCCATGCACCCAGGCTCCACTATGTGCCCACTCTTCCCATGGATGACAGGGGCATTAGTGGGAGAGGATGACCCAGGCTGTTGGGGAAATATTCTCATTCAATCAATCAACATGGATTAAGCACCTGCTACATGCCAGGTACAGTGGACACAGAAAGAGGCAAAAGACAGTTCATGCCCTCAAGGAGCTTGCCATCTGATGGAAGACACAACAGGCACACAAAGACATACGAAACAAGTTCTATAAAGGATCAATAGGGAATCATTCACAGAGGGAAGGCGCCTGTGGGCGGTACTTGAAGGAAGCCAGGGAGGTCAGGAGTCAAAGTGCAGGAGAGAGATCTTTCCAGGCCTTGGAGATGACAAGAGCTGAGGAACAGCCAGGAGGCCTGCATCACTGCACTGAAGAGTGCAAGGTGTGCCAGACAGGCTATTGAGCTAAACCAAGTGTGGAGGTGAGGAAGGCCTGCACCAGGGTGGGGGCAGTGTCAAAACAGAGGCGGAGGCCCAGTGGAGAGATGCAGCAGTGTTGGAATCAGCAGATCTTGGCAACAGCTTGGATATGGGGCACGAGAGATGGTGAAGTCCCAGATGACTGCAGGGTTATGGATCTGAGGGACTGGGAGGGTGGTGTTATCCTTCACAGGAACAGGGAATGATTGCTACTTTCTTGTCATAATGCCTTTGCTTTGAACTGGCTGACTATGAAAAATAAACTCACTGATGGGGGCTCACGAGCTATGGTTTTGAGTGGGTTTATAAATTTAGAATAGGAAGGGACCTTGAGGTCATCTCATTTTTCCTATGAGAAGGGTGAAGTACCTCATATGATGTGATAGAACTAGTGTCTGAGGTAAGATTTGAATCCAGCCCTCGAGGCATTATGTTGTTCTGCCTCTTGGATATAGATTCACACAGTACCTTGAACATGGGTCAGCTTGTCTGAGAGACCTTGCTCTTTCTCTTGGGGGTGCCCCCAGGCACTACATGTGAGGAAAGAACCAAGTCCAACTTGATGGAGATGCCTCAAAGGTCCTGCCTGTCCTAAAACCTTGGGATCTTGAGAAAACCTGGTCATGGAGTCAGAAGCGGCAACAAAAAGTCCCCAGGAAGAGGCCAAGAAGTGGCCACCTGTGGTGACTGGGAAGTGTCTGTGGGCTCAGGGCTGGCAGCTGTGGGGCCAGGTTCTAGAAGCCCATGTGTGAAGTCACAGAAATGTGACTTCTTCAGCTGCTCCTGGGTCTGAGCTTGGGGCTGGGGCTGGTGCCCAGCGCTCATGCCTGCCTGCAGTGTGAGGCCCCTTTCTGCCAGGCCCTGGCCAAGGCCAGAACACACCTCATGGCCCATAACTTCCATAATGAGCAACTTCAGGCCCAAGCTCAGACCCTGCTGCTGGGCATGGAAAGAGAATTCTTTGCTAACTACGCCACTGGAGCTTATATGGGGAGAGTGGGTATGTAGGAGAGAGAAAAGGGCATGCTTTCAGATGGCACTGGCAGCTGCCCGCCTTCACCTGGGTGATGGTCCCCACTTTCACCCTTAGGACTTGGCCAGTTCTCTCCAGCGGTGGCTGTAGCCCAGAAGAAGATTCAGGAAATCCAGAAAACCTACCTAATGGGTGAGAGTGCAGTTAAAGGGGAGAGGTACCCCGATGGGTCACTTTGGTGGGAAAAGTCTGTCAAAGTCAGGTGGAAGAGCTGGATCCCAGTCCTGGTCTATTTCCTATGACTCATGTGCCGTTCTCTGGGCTTCCCTGTCTCCTGTGTAAGGTGATCCCTAGGATTCTTCCTGGGCTAACAGTTCATGGTCTGACCCTTGGGACATACCTCCTCTAAGTCAGGCCTGTTTCTCTCTGATCTACTGGGAGATAGGGAAGATGAGGCCAAGTTCCCCCACAAATCTCATTTTATAGATGAGCCATTGCTGGACAAGTTGGTGAGTGTTGCGGGGGGGGGGGGGGTGGAGATAATGAAGTAATTGAAGAGGGCTCTGAAAGAACACCAGCAAAAAGGTTCCATGTCTGCTCCCCCCCTCAACCTGCCTCCCTGCCTCCCCTAGAACTCCATGTGGCCTCCCCTTCACCCCCTCTACTCCCCATGAGTCCCAGCAATGGCAGAGGACATCTCCAGTCCTGATTAAGACTCCCCTCCCTGTTCCCCACCAGTTGTCATGGCTGTGAGACTGGCACTGATGGTCCCATGCCCTCCCCAGCACACTATGGGATGGCTTTAGACCACCATGTTGAATCTTCTTTTGGTCCCTATTCTCCCTCTAGGACCCTACAGAACCAACCAAAACCCTCCTCCACACAGGAGCCCACCAGATAATTGGGGTGCTCCTGGTCCTCCTGGGTCTCCTCTCCAGCTGGCCCTTCCCTACCTTGGGGGCACTTCCCACCTGTCAGTGCCTTTCCTGAAATGCTGTGTCCACAGCTCCCAGCTCCTTAAGAGTAACTCAGTCTGTGTTCTCTTGTAGCCTGTGACTCCAACGCCTGCTGTGAGTTCTCACTTTGACTTTTCTGGTCTCAGTCACCCCTGCCACGCTTTCTGGGCACTCCTCCCTTCTGTTTCGGTCCAGTCCATCCACTCCCTCCCCTCCCTGGGAGCCCACTTTGCTCCTCAGGTTCTCAACCTCGTCCCCAGCTCCACCCACCCTGAATCCCCTACTGTCTCCATCCTTTGTCCCTGAAGCTTTGAGCAGGGCAGGGGAGTCTGGGGGTCAGGGGCAGTCCGCCCTCCCTCTATCCCGCTGGGTTCTTCTCTGCACTGCCCTTCACATGGCTTTCCCTCCCTCTCTCTTCCTCCCTGCTCTTTCTTCCATCTCCCTCATTCTCTGCACAGCCATCTGCTCCCCACCCACCTCAGCCCTCTCCTTTAGTCCTCCCCCCCCCCCAAACCCTCCATGTCCTCCCTGCTCATTCTCTGGCCCGTCTTCCCCTTCCCCTGCGGTGCCTCTCATCCCTGGCTTCTCCCTCCATTCTCTGCCTGCTCCAACCCCCACCCAGCCGTCCTGCCTCTGGGGTCTGGCTCTGTCCCCCCCTCAGTGTCACCCATGCCTGGCTTGCTTGTCCTTCTCCTCCTGATGAAACAGAAAACAGTTACTGGCACGCTGGTCCTCCATTCCCATCTTTCCCATTCCCCACTTTGTCTCCAATGGCCTTTCATGATTCTACCTTTGAGTCTCCTTTTCTCTGACTCTCCCTCATTCTTTTCCTCTTTCTAGGCCTGCCTCCTTCTCCCCTCTTCACTTTCTCTCTTTCCTCCTTCTCCCTTTTCTCTCTCCTCTCTCTCTCTCTTTCTCTCTCTCTCCCCCTCTCTTTCTCCCTCTCCCTCTTTCCCCTTTTAGTATCTTTTGTTTGTCAACAATTGTTTCCACCATTGTCTTTCTCTCTTCCACTTTGCTCAATTTCTGTCTTGACTTTTCTGGTCCCCACCATTTCTGTCTTGACCTATGTGCTTTCCCTGTCTCTGCTCTTCCTCATTCTCACTATCCATCTTTCTCCAGAACCTTCTGGCTCTGGCTCCCTGTCTTCCCCTTTTCTGAATCCCCAGCTCGGTGGATTTCTCTCAGCCCCCCCCCCCCACTCTACCCCCATCTTTCTCTGTCTCCTTCTTCTCCTTAGTATTTGCCTCTCTCTGGCTTCCCTCAGTCCCGCCTCCTCTCTATCAAACCTTGTCTGGCTGTGTCCATGCCCCACCACTTAGCCTCCCCCTTCTGTCCTGCTTTCACTCTCTACATCACTGGCAATCTCTGCCCCCTTTCATCTTCTCCTGACCACATGGGCTACCAGGTCCTGGGCTATCTTCACTGTACCTGTGTCTATGCAAGATGTCTGAATCCAACAATATGCTTTGGTGAGGAGAAGGTCGCCCCAGAGGAAAGGGTGACCCCCGGGTCTAGGAGTAGGATTGACAAGGAAGAGGTAGATCCAACTGGGGGACAGGGCAAGGAGCCCCAAAGACAGACACAAAGACAGAAGGGATGTCTGCAGAGAGCCCGAGAGTGTAAGAACGCACCTTGAGACCCAGAGACGCACAGATGTGGACGGGAAGCGCACAGATGTGCGTCTGCCCACTGCCTCTTCCTATTCTCCTTCTTGACGCTCCTCCACCAGCAGCGGAGCGCCAGCCTCGGCTTGCCCTTCACTATGAACTCCAGGGAATCCCGGTGAGGGATAGGATCAGGAAAGCCAGGATCATGGTGGGGTGCCTGGGAGTCATCACTTTTGGGGTCTTCACCATCACGTGAGTTTTTCTACTTCCCACCAACACTACCTTTCCTTCCCTGGTCAGTCCTCAGGCTAGCAGTGTGCTTCTGGGGAAGCCACTTCCTGCTTTGAGGTTTCACCCTCCTCGAACCATGATGGGGTCCACCCTCGGTCTCTGTGGTCCCTTCTGGCACCAACATTGTGTAATTCAAGTTTCTGTGTATCTCTGAGGAGCTCTGTGTCTGCAGCCCTCTCCCTCTCTCTTTGTCTCTCTGTCTCTGTTTCTGTGTTTTTGTTTCTCTCTCTCTGTCTCTGTCTTTCTCTCTGTGTCTCTCTCTCCCACCCTGTCCCTCTCTCTCTGTCTCTCTTCATCTCCATGTCTCTCTATCTCTCCCATTCTGTCTCTCGCACTCTGTCTCTCTCTCTCTATCTCTGTCTCTCCCTCCCTCCCTCTCCATATCTCTATGTCTCCCACTCTGTCTCTGTCTGTGTGTCTGTCTCTCTACCACTCTGTCTCTTTCTTTCTGTCTCTCTCCCTCTCCATGTTTCTCTCTATCTCTCCCAATCTGTCTCTGTCTCTGTCTGTCTGTCTCTGTCTCTCTGTCTCATTCTCCATGTTTCTCTCTATCTCTCCCACTCTGCCTCTCTCTCTCTGTCTCTCTCTCTGTCCCTCTCCATGTCTCTCTCTCTCCCACTCTGTCTCTGCCACTATTCCCTATTCATCTCTAGATGGTGCTAGCTAGATAGCTAGATGGTGCAGAGAATAGAGCACCCTAGAGTCAGGACCTGAGTTCAAATCTGATCTCAGACACTTAGTAGCTGTGTGACCCTAGGTAAGTCACTTCACCCTGTTTGCCTCAGTTTCCTCATCTGTAAAATGAACTGGAGAAGGAAATGGTGAAGCACTGTAGGATCTTTGCCAAGAATATCCCAAAAGGAGTAACAGAGAATCAGACGTGACTGAAGTGACTAACCACAACATCTCTAAGGTGCCTCCCAGTGCTAACACATGGCGTTCTCTTTTCTCAGATTCTTCCTGACTGCGTCCTCTTCCTCCTCACATCTTCCTAGACCCCTGTGTCATGGTCTTTCCTTTTGTCCCCCTCTCTTCCTAGCCTTATACTTGTCTATCCCTGTGTCATGTCTTACTAGGAGAATGTAAAGGCCTCAAGGGCAGGGGTTTTCTTTTTGAATCTTTGTACCCCTAGCACCTAACACAGGACCTTGTGCAAGTAATGTTCTATGTCCCTCCCAGCTCTTAGGACATCCTGTATCCTAAGACTTCCCCCCCCCCCCATCCCAGACTAGACATTCTGGGTCCTAGGGCCCCTCCCAGTTTTGACCTTCTATATTCTAAGATCCCTTTCAATCTTGACATTCCATGTTCAAAGTCCCCACTGAGCACTAACATTCTCCTTTCTGAGGTTCCTCCCATCTCTGATATTCTATGTTTTAAGGTTTCTTCTGGCCCCAACCTTCCATGTGATAATGCACTTCCTTGGAGTCTTGTAAAATCCAATCAAAAGACCTTTCAACTGAAAAGAATGGGGGAGGAAGAAAACTGCCTTTGTATGCCCACCAAGATGGACTCTCCAGACAGCAGTAGCTGCAACTTGGGAAGAACAGCGGTAGAGACATGGAGTTCTTAGAAGACGGAGCCACGAGTCCAGCCAATGGCCTTAGATGTCCAAATACAAATGCCCAAAGTATGAGTAGGGAGCTGGGCAAACCTTGGTGCTAGGAGGCAAATCTGATACCAGGGACACAATGGTCTAAGACGAGAATATGGTTCCAAAAGGCATATCTTATTCCAAAGCATCGGGAGAGGTAAAAGGGGGTATGGAGCTCTTAGAAGAGATGTGTGTCTGTGTGTGTGTGTGTGTGTGTGTGTGTGTGTGTGTGTGAGGGTATCCAGAAACCCTAGTGGAGGGCTTGGGGTGATAGAGACCATAGGCAACAGCAGAAACAAAAGTGCCATTGTCACTGTTGCATACCATGGGTCACCTAGACAGGATGAAAAGTGTACGAGTTTGTTAAATGGATTCCAAGCCCAGTACCACAGGGCCTTTGATGGTCCAGAAAGCTGTGGACTTGAGCCCGTAACAGATTTTTGCCTCACTTTGTTCGTGATTTCTTCCTCCAAAAGTGGAAGAGTCAAGGAGGGGAGATTCTGTTGGTTCTTAGCCACAACGCAAACCAATAACAGTATGGTGCAACCATACCAAAGGATCAGTGATGAAGTTTGTGATTTAGTAGGTCAGTCCCCAGGAATTGCCCATAGTACATGGAGACGGCATAACTTTGATTCAGAGACTCTTTGCCATGGTGGCATTTGTCCCCAAGGCCATCCACTCCCTGAACTTGCCTGTTTAATATAACAAAAGCAGCAGCTAATGTTGGCTTCTCTGGGATTCTGACTCTGTACAAGGCCCTCCTTTGATTCTATGGCCCAAGCAACGTCTCTTGACTCTCTAGAAAAACAGTCTATATTTATCCCTATGCTAATGATCCAGCAAGACGGTCTAATTCGAGCATAATATCTGAACGGCCTATCAGGTAACGGCCTCCTTTGAGCCTGGAGGGCAGGGCTTAATTGACCAATTATCTATTTTCTGATAGATAATGCTTAGGCTCTCCCTTTCCGAATAGGCTGCAGTAGCCTTACTGGCCACCAGAGGGTGATCAGTCTTCAAAGCCTAGCCTGCTCATTGCCATGCATGTTTGTTAACAATCTCTCTCAAAGTGACTTTGGTTAAATGCTCCCTTTCTGATCAGGTCCCACTTGAATCTAGGGGGTAGAAGGAAATAGGACTCAAAGTAGTAAAATAAAAAATCTGCCATCTATATCTAGCTCCCCCCACCTCACTATGGCTTCCACAGCTCCATTATCAGGATTATCACTTATCAGGGCTCCAATCTCATGGGCTCTTACAAACAGAATGAAGTGAAAAGGTGCTCCAGTGTGGAGACCTTTAGCTCCACCCATGTGGAAGCGCTCCTCTTTTTTCCTCAGATCGTCAAAGGCAGACAGAAGGTCATTTTGACTGCAGCCACCCCTTAGTTTGTGGAAAGGAAGGGGCAGAAGGGGTGCATCCTCCATCCCAGACTTATGGACTAAAGAGAGGAGTCAGGGAAGGCAATGGGGGTCTTTGCTTCCCTGTCTTGAGAGCATGGATTGGCTTTGGATCAGCTCAGCAGCCAAATGGGATCTGAAAGGTTTCTGGGTAGAGCTGCTGGGGGGTGGGATGGTCCTCACTTCTCCATATAGTCACCAGCCTTGGCCATTTCTTTTCTCTTCTGGAAGTCTAAATGGCAATGTCAGGGGTGGGAAGACTGGAAAGGGAAAGGGGACCCAGAGCATACAGATCATCTCACCTTATCCTATCCTCTGACTTCTGATCTCAGTCGTAGAGGAAAGGAGGTGGGGGCAGAGAAATCACCCACTTGCACCAGGAGCATCAGAAGTGGCTCTGCCAATCTCTTCTCAATTATCTCTTGGGTCTCAGGGGAAAACAAAATAGAGGGCAAACAGGGCACTGAGCCCCACATTCTTCTCCAGGGTTTGTGAGATACTTTTACATGCACCCTCACAATCATCCTTTGAGCTAGGTCCCCATTATATAGATGGGGAAACTGGAGCTCAGAGAGGTTAAGTGATTTGCTTGTGGTCACACAGCTCTTAGTATTAGAAGCAGAATTCAAACCCCCAACCCCAGTCCTGATTCCAAGTCCAAAATTCTATCGGACCACACTGCCTTTATTATTGGGTTGCTAGGGTAGAAATGATAGGAACCTTAGCAAGATGTGATTACTCCATTTTAGAATTGTGCTGGGGAGAAAATCAGGGATAATCCGAAGTACATCCTAGATCTTGGGAGAGCACATCTCCCAGGGCTCAGACAATGGATGGGTAGGCTCCTCTGGTCTATGACTCTAAAGGGGAAACCCATCCAAAGCGGAGGGAAAATTCTCAAGAATAAATCCTGAAGACACAGAGACTGTTTCAATTAGGAAGAAAAGGGAGGGGCACACTTAGCACAGTGTCCGGAACAAAGTAGGTGCTTTAAAAACGTTTGCTAATTGACTGATTGGTTGATTGGCTTAAATATGTGAATGTGGAGGAACAAGGAACTTATCTCTCTCTATAGTTCAGAAACTCTCATAGTTTTCAAAATTGGGTATACAAGACGGAAGCCTGCAAGGGCCACTTACAGAATGAATACAGAATATGGTCTCACTGAAATGCAGAATGAGTTGAAGTCAACAAAGAAGACCACAGAAATGTGGAGAAATGTGAGCAAGAAAGGGATCGAAGAAGTGGCAGGCCTGCTGCTGGGGCTGAAGGAACCACAGCAGGGTAGAGAGAGGGCTGCCCCATTCTTCTGGCTTCCTCTGCCAACGAGAGCATGAGTTGGACTGGTGGGGACCCAACGAAGATGACTGAAAGCAGCTGCAAACCAGAAAGAGTGAAGAGATCCCAAGAGAACCCCTAACTGCTCTGGAGTGAAGTCTGTGGGCCCACTGAATGATATCCCCAGGAACTCCCAGAGTTAGAGGGTGGGATATTTGAAAATACTTGTAGTTAGCTATGTTTGAAAAGTCATGGGGAAGGACAAAGGCATCACAGGGCCATGGAAGAGCACATAGCTCCATCAAAGGAAAAGGAGCCTGCAAACTCTAGGCCAGAAAACTGGATCTCTTTTGTAAAAATTCTAGAGCGTATTATTAAAAGGATAAGGTTAGTCGAACCTCAGAGAGAGAAAGCAGTGATCACCAAGTTGCAACATGTGAAGAATAATTCATGCCGAGGAATGGCTGAACAAGTTGTAGTAGATGATTGGGATGGAATATTGTGGTGTTATAAGAAATGATGAAGGTGATGGTTCTATAAAAACTCGGGAAGACCTATATGAACTGATGCCAAGTGAAGTGAGCAGAACCAGGAGAACATTGTATATATTAATACCAATATTGTACAAATGTATGTTGGATTGAATATTGGGTAAAAGATTTAGCTACTCTGGTCAGGACAATGATCCAAGACAATTCTAAAGGTCTCATGCTGAAAAATGCTATCCACCTCCAGAGACGAGAATATTGCAAAATTGTTCATGCTAGTCCTGTGGAAAAGAGAGGTAGGCTAGATTATGACAGCTTTGGCATGGGCTGAAAAGCTGAACCAAAAGTTGAAGGAATGATTTGATGTCTATTTGAGAGGTTTCTAGTGGAGTGCCCCAGGAATCTGTGTTTGGCTCTGGGCTACCTAATATTTTTATTAAAGGCTTAGATTAAGTCATGGGTGGTATACATGTCATTTGCAGATGAGGAAAAGCTGGAAAGAACAGCTGGAAGATAGGAACTCTTCCCTGGCTAGAACCGTGGGCTGAACCTGATAACAAGACATACTTTGTCATACTTTGAGCTGAAGTGGGAAAGGTGAGTTTCTCAAGTGCCCGATAAAAGAGGCTTTACTGGATAGCAGCTCGTCTGACCCGAAGTCTGGAGTTTCCGTTTGGTCCGCAGTGGGCTGAGGCAGCCAAGAAAGCAAATACGGAAGCTCCATGGAGGCTAAAGAGGCCGAGCAGGGCTCAGCGCCCATGCTCCTGCCTAGGCCACCTTGCTCAGACACGTCTGATTCAGTGCCAACACATCAGAGGAGAAGGGCAGAGTGTCCAGATCCTTCCACGCGAGGAGAGGCGGAAGGGGCTGGGGGCTTTCACCCATGGGGTAAAACAAGTCGGGGGGGCGTGCGGACTGTCTCGATGGCTGTCCTTCGGAAGAAGGAAGGCTAATATCTGTTCTGCCGGGACGAAAGGGAGCTACGGAGGCAAACTGCAAACTTCCCTGGAAATCCAACCTCGGTGGAGAAAACCCCTAACAATTACCGTGGGGCTACTCCGATCTGTGCACAAGCATTTACTAAACACCAGGCACCACGTGACACGGTGAGAACACAAGCAAAGAAAGGTAAAACTAGTCTCTGCACTCAAGGATCTTCTATTCTAAGGAAGAAAATAATATGTACATGATTAGGTGCCTCCAAGATACGTACCGAGGGGAATGGAGGGTAACTTTGGAGAGGAAGGTGTTGGCAGCAGGGGTGGGTGGGGAAGGGGACAGGAAAGGCGTCCTGTACAAGCGTACAGTCTCGAAGGGAGCCAAGGATTCCAAGAGGCAAAGGTGAGGAGGGAGGGTATTTCAGGCACAGGGCACAGTCGTGCGAAGGTATGGAGATGGGAACTGGAGGGCTATGGGTAAGAAAGAGCAGGTGAGTGTGGCTGCAGGGCACCAGGCAGGGACCAGGTTCTAAAGAGTGAGGACTTTCTATTTGACCCTAGAGGCAACAGGGGTCTCGGGAGGCTTCTGAGGAGGCAGCGAATGGCATGGCCAGACCTCCTCTGTAATAGCACCATCCTTCGAGCAGCTGCAGAGAAGCTGCTTTGTAGGGAGGAGAGACCAGACTCGGGGAGAACAAATAAAGGCTGCTTCAGTGGTCTGGGTGAGCTGTGACCAGGCACCTCCCTGGTGGTGGCAGGAAATCAGCCCAGCTTCCTGACTTCTACCGGCATAGGAGAAGGAGCAAAGGTGAAAGATGGTGGAGATAATCACACCCACATATAATCGACTTATTCTGCTTGGGCAGGTAGAGCTCTTGTGATGAATAGCTTTTGATGGCCTTCTGGAATTCCTGTTCTGCTAGAATGCCTCTGCGTCACTCATTCCCTTCCACCATCTTGTGTCCTGTCTGGCCTCAGTGTGAACCAGGAAGAACACCCAGTTATGTAGTGGTGGGATCACCCTGATGTGATCACACTTAGGGGTGAGGGTCTTTCCATGGCATCCCCTCCCCCATCAGTCCTCAGTCCATCACCTTCATCATTTCTTATAACACCACAATATTCCATCCCAATCATCTACTACAACTTGTTCAGCCATTCCTCGGCATGAATTATTCTTCACATGTTGCAACTTGGTGATCACTGCTTTCTCTCTCTGTGGTTTGACTAACCTCATCCTTTTAATAATACGCTCTAGAATTTTGACAAAAGAGATTATTAGTGTTTGGATTAGTGTTTGGCAAGGTGTGATGGGCAGCGGGGAAAGGGGACAAGATTCTAGAGGAGAGGGGAGGATAGCGTTGGACTGTCTGGCCAAGGGGTTGAGCCTGGGAAAGGAGGAGAGTGGAGCCCCTGCAGGGCAAGTACCAAGGCTGGAGGATGAAAGGTCCCATTGAGTATGAGCAGGGCTAGAGGTTATAAGGCAGAGGGGGAAAAGGAATGACAGAAACCCCTGATCTGGTGAAGGAATTTCCGAGATCGTTTTCTTAAAAGAGGAGCTTGGCTGCTGCCGAGCTGTTTTTCAGTCACATCCGAATCTTTGTAACCCCCCTGGGCTTTCTTGGCAAAGATGTTCGAGTGGTTTGCCATTTGGCCCACAGGGGCAGAATGTTAGGATCAAAGATATGACTGATCATGCCCGTTGGTGAGGTAGGGCAGAGGAGGTGGTCACAGGAACTGAATGGAGGAAGGAACAGAAGCTGAGGTGTTTGAGGGAGGAGTCTGGACGTGGCAATCCCTCAGATGAGAGCAGGAGCTGGAATGGGGAGAGACATGAGGCAAGCATCGGCTGATCTCATCTCGGGAGGATGATCTCCCCACAAATACTGGGCGTATAGCAATTTAAATAATGACGGCTTTGCCTGCTATTCCAATGAATGGGTGTGAAATGTGAGCTCTCCGCATAAGTGACAGCTCCAAGCATCTCCTGCTGAGTGAATCCTAGTTTCATCACACCCACATATAATCGACTTATTCTGCTTGGGCAGGTAGAGCTCTTGTGATGAATAGCTTTTGATGGCCTTCTGGAATTCCTGTTCTGCTAGAATGCCTCTGCGTCTTCTGGAATTCCTGTTCTGCTAGAATGCCTCTGCGTCACTCATTCCCTTCCACCATCTTGTGTCCTGTCTGGCCTCAGTGTGAACCAGGAAGAACACCCAGTTATGTAGTGGTGGGACCACCCTGATGTGATCACACTTAGGGGTGAGGGTCTTTCCATGGCATCCCCTCCCCCATTAGTCCTCAGGCTTCCTGTCAGCTCCCACACACACACACACACACACACACACACACACACACCACCACCATTTCATCTTCTCTTTAACAACAAAGTCTCAGTTCACATCTCTCCTGATTAATAGCTTAGTTGGATGGCCCAACTAGACTTTTGATTTCATTGACATAATGAATCTTCTTTACAATCTTGAGTCAGAAAGATTGCCTGGAGTACCGAGAGGCTGCATGAATCGCAAGGATCACACAGCGTGAACTGGAGCTGGCTCAGAGACCAGCTTTCTCCCACTCGGTCATTTGGCCTCGCCACTTCCTTGAGTGAAGTCAAACTAACAAACATATATATGCACTTATGTCCATAGCAACCATCATCTCAGATGCTTCAGATCTCTCATACAGACTGCCTTCTTTTAAAGAGACCCCAGTCCCTTGTCCAGTTGCCATACAGTATTTTAGGAGATGGGGACATATTAGCTGTGTGAAAGTATTAGTACTGTCCTGTGGAAAATAATCACTAGTGCTCCAACGTTGGCAAAGAACTTTAAAAAAATCATCTCATTTTATCCTTACAACAGCCCTGGGAACTAGGTGCTGTTATCCCATTTTATAGATGAGGGAACTCAGACAGAGGTCAAGTGACTTGCCCAGGGTGGCTGAGGCTGGATCTGAACTCATCTACTAGACTTTGGGTCCAGTCCTCTGTCCACTGTCTCATCTAACAGCAAGGATGAGGCTTGTTCTAATCCCTAAGAGCCTCGATCCCAGCAACAAATGCAAGGAGCAGAAATCATAGAGGCTTGATGTCAGGAAGAGCCTTCCAGATAACTAGAGCAATCTGCCCGTGGGCAGGGCTGCTCCAGGAGGCCACCACTTCCCTACACTGAAGGCTTCAAGCAGCACCTAGATGAAGAGGATTTTTATTCAAACATAGGCTGGATTGAACCTTGGAGATTTCTTCCAACTTTGAGATTCTGTGACTCCTTTTGGGCCCCGTTGTCACACCCCTCCCAGATGGGGTCCTAAATGGCTTATAAGCCGACCTTTCCAGGATGTAAATCTCGGGGTGCCCTGTAGCCATGCCCTGGCCCGGTGTCCACAGGAACCAAAGAGATGCCTTTCTAGACTGGAGCAGGGAGAGGAAACGCATGAGGCTTTGACTCATCCTGTTTCCCCAGTGTTCTCTCTGTGTGTGCCTATGTCTCTCCATCTCCTCATCACCGTTTGTCTCTGGCTTTGATTCCCTTTCTGTCACTGAGCCTTCCCTTCTCAGCGTCTCCTTTACCAGACTCAGCTGGTTTGAGCTCTTCCCGGGGTCTTCTCTCCCCATCTCTCTCTGACTCTCAGTGTCTCTCACTTGCCCCCATCTACCTCTGTCTCTCCTCATTCCTCTTTCTCTCCCTGTCTCTCTTCTGCATCCATCTCTGCACATCTCTGGCCATCTCTGGCTCTTATTATGTGGTAACAGGTATCCTAAATCATCACCCTCTCCCTCCATCAACGTGGTTTGGGATTCCAAGTCCCTTCTTGTCCAACAAGAATGCTTTGTGCCCTCACTCCTGAAAAGATGAAGAACTTTTACTTAACAAGATGATAGATGTACAGTGGAGAAATCAGGAACTATTGGATTATACTCATCAATAAATACATCAAGTGTCAGACAGCACCCACCCTCCATCCCCTGAGAAGGGAGTCCAGCGTTTCTCCAGGCACTGTGCCCGAAGAGCGGTTCGGCCACATACCCAGCAGCACCTCCGGTACTTCCTCCACAAAGGGAATAGGCCATCACTCATAGAGGATGGGAAGGGCCGTGGCTCCAGTTCTTGGAGCTGCACTGACCCTCAAACGTCCCTGCTGAACTTGGACAGTTGTGGAAAGAGTCCTGGCGGCTTCTGTCCGTGGCTTGGACCTGTCCATGGCTTGGACCCGTCCTCGGCTGCTGCCTCCACACTGACTTTCTCAGTAAGGCAGGTCTGGATTTAGCTGATTGTTACAGGCAAACACCTCGTTGGCTTTCAGCTGTTGGGGGGCAAAACCTCGAGCAGTCATTTCTTCCGCTGCTCTGCGTTCTCTGTAGCTTCTCTCTTCTTCTGTTCAGCTGTCTTGCCTTCTCAGCTTTAGCACTTCTCTGCCCTTGTTAGGGGCAGTAGTTCGCTGGCAAATGTTTGACAACCAGCTCTTCAAAGACCTGTACCCATGAGACATCCTTACATTTCTCCTGCATCATTCACATTTTCTCCATCACTTCAGTCTAGACTAGCGAACGGAACAAATCAAGACTTGATCTGTTGTTGTTCAGTCATGATCGACACTGTGACCCCTTTTGGGGTTTTCTTGGCAAAGAAACTGGGGTGGTTTGCCATTTCCTTCCCCAGCTCATTTTACAGATGAGGAAACTGAGGCAAACAGGGTGAAGTGACTTGCCCAGGGTCACACAGTTAGGAAGTGGCTGAGGCCCGATTTGTCCTCAGTAAGATTCCTGACTGCAGATCCTGGGCTCTGTGCACTGTGGTGCCACTCAGCTGTTTGCCAGTTTCTAAGGTGTAATGGCTTACACTGAACATCTGACAAGTTTGAGTAAGCTCCTGCACACCTCTGTGATCGTAAAGCACCATGGGTCAGGTAGTTTGAACCACTCCCCTAGGGAGGACATTGCCTTTACCCTGCTGGTATTATGGGAAAACAGCCATTCTCCAGTGGGGTTCCTTGCTGTCTTCATTACCAGAAAAAAAGTGTGCAATCCTGCAAAATTACACGTAGCACACTGTAATGTCTGTAGCCCCTATAATTATTCATTAATAAGCACAAACAGGCACAGGTAATGGTAATCCAAAGAATTCCATACCACAGTGTGCCTGAACGCACTCGGAACTGGAATGGAGAGTCAATAAAGGAATTAGTCATGGCGTGGTGCAGTGTGAACAGCTAGGTCCTGTGTAGCAAGTGGTGCAGCCTAGCAGCTGCAGACAGTAACGGGACACCCTGGGCACATGCCACACTTGATACGGATCCATCTGGCCACAGGACATGTAGCCAGTCATTCTGTGGATCAGCTCTACTAGGGGTGGTCCTACAGGCCACCAGAAAACTACAGATTAACATTATCTATGATGTCTTGTATTTTAGATTTTAATCCACCTTTCTGCCATTACTAGGAAAACACAAGCCAATTGAGTCACTCCAAATGGTCTCCACTGTCAGCTCTGTGCCTTTGAAATCCTCAGCCTTACCAGCATATAATCTGTATCCTGAATGTGTAGATGGGCCAGGATAGGCTATTGCTTTCATCAGTCTTTATGGATGTCTTCCACTCCCTAAGGGTTTCTGGGGCTGGAGTATCAGGCAGGAAAGGGGCAACATGTAGATTCCATCCTTCTCCCCCTCCTCCCAGCTTGACACACACCTCATTCAGGCACGGATAGACTCTGCTGATTTTCCAGTCCATGGGGGCACCAACATGGTGTGTCCTCATCCTCCAAAGCATCTCCTTCTGAGCTACTGTGACACTTGAAGTCGGTCTGCAGCTTGTCTCAAATCTCCTTGTCCAGCCCATTTGCTGTGAGCTCCCTCTTCTCCCCTCTTCCTCATCTCATATCACTCAGGTGCCTTCTGCCCCTCTCTCCTCCTTCACTCCTGTCTCCCATGATGAGGTGGCCTGACTCCTGACCAAGGCTGACCCCTCTATCTTATCTCTTCCCCCAGATCACTCCCTTTTAATGACATCTCAACTCTCATTTATTTTTAATATCTCCTCCTGGCTCCTTCCCTTCCTTCTTCAAACATGCCCATGTCTCCCCCATCCAGAAAAAGCCCTCCCTTGATCTCTTCTGCTCTTTGTAGCTGAACTCCTGGGAATGGCTCTCTCCTTTCACTTTGTTCTCAACTCCTTACAATCCAACCCCTGACCTCATCATTCCACCAAAACTGCCCTTCCAAGTTACCACTGATCTCTTCGTTGCCTTTTCTCAGTCTCCACCTCCTTGACCTCTCTGTAGCCTTGGACACTGGTGATCCAGCTCCTTTTTGGTACTTGCTTCTCTCTAGGTTTGGGGGATGCCCTTTCTCCTGGGGGCTCCTCCTCCCTCTCTGACTGCTCCTCCTCTGCCTCCATTGCTGGATCCTCCTCCAGACCATGCCCTCTAACATTAGGTGTCCCTCAGGGATCTGTCCTGGGTCCTCTTCTCTTCTCCCTCTATGTGACTTGACTTGGTGATCTCATTAGTTTCCATGGATTTAATGACCATCTCTATGCTGATGATTCTGAAGTCTACTTACTCTGCCCCAAACTCTCTGCTGACTCCAATCTCACATCTCCCACTGTCTTTCAGTCATCTTCAACTGGATGACCAGTGGACATCTTTTTTTTTTTTTGAGATTCTTCACGTTTTAAAAATTTTTTAATTAATTAATTAATTTACTTTTAGTTTACAACATTCATTTCCACAATCCCTTGAGTTCCAAATTTTATCCCTCTCCCTCACTTCTCCCTTCCCCCCCCCATGGTGGCATGCAATCTAATATAGGATTTACAAATACCTTCACATTAACGTTAGTCAAGTTGTAAAGGATTATAACCAATGGAGTGAACAATGAGAAAGAAGGAACAAAACAAAGCAAAAAAGAGAGTGAGCAGGTAGTTTGCTTCCATCTGCATTCAGACTCTATAATTATTTTTTTGGATATGGATACCCTTTCCATCATGAGTCCTTTGGAATTGTCTTATAGCCTTTCCTTGTTGAGAGGAGCCCAGTTTATCCAAGTTAGTCATCACAGATACAATGTGTCTGTAATTGTGTACAAGGTTCTTCTGGTTCTGCTCCTCTCACTCAGCATCAGTTTAATATAAGTCTCTCCAGGTTATTATGAAGTCCGTCTGCTCCTCATTTCTTATAGCACAATAGTATTCCATTACATTCACATACCAGTGGACGTCTTAAACTCAATATGCCCCAAACAGAATTCATCTTTCCCCCAACCCTTCTGCATCTTTCCCCCAACCCTTCTGCTCTCTTACCTTCTCAATTACTGAGGAGGGCAGCACCCTCCTCAGTCCCTCAGTCATCCTTGCCTTCTCACCATCTCTCACCTCCCATATCCAATATGATATCAAGGCCTGTGGATTTCACCTTTGCATCATCTTTCCAATATGTCCCTTCTCTCCTCTTTCATTGACAGCAGCCTGGGGCAGGCTTTCATCATCTTACCCCTGGAGGGGCTGCCTGCCTCAGGTCTCTCCCCACTCTGATCCATTCTCCATTTAGCCACGAAAGTGATTTTCCTAAAGAGTAGGTTCAACTATGTCAACCCCCCTAGACCCCAATAAACTTCAGTGGCTTCTTATTGCTTCTAGGATCAAATACAAAATGTTTTTTTTTTTTTGGCCTTCAAAGCCATTTATAGCCTACCCCACTTCAGTCCCACACCTTTCTAGTCTTCTCACACCTCCCTCCCCTACCTGTAGTCTTCAGTCCAGTCACACTGGACTCCTGGCTGGTCTGTGAACAAGACCCGCCATCCCTTGGCTCCAGGCAACTTCTCTGACTGCTCCCCATGCCTGGAATGCTCTCCCCCCTCCCCTCTGCTTTCTGGCTTCCTTTAAGTCCCCACTAAAATCTCACCTGCTGGAGGAAGCCTTCTCCAACCCTTCTTAATTACAGTGCCCTCCCTCTTCATAGTCTCCTGTTTACCCTGCATATAGCTTGTTTGTAGAGATGTGTTTGTATGTTGTTGCCCCTGTTCCAGTGTAAGCTCCTTGAGGGCAGGAACTGTCTTTTGTCTCTTTTTTGTATCCCTAGCACAGTGCTTGGTGCCTAATAAGTGTTTATTGATCAACAGACCTAAGCTCTCTGCTGACCTCCAGTCTAGCATGTCAGACTGCCCATTGGACATCTTGAACTTAACATATCTAAAATGGAACTCAGCATCTTTCCCTCAAACCCTCTCCTCTTCCCACCATCCTCCCAGTCACCCAGGATGGCAACCCAAGGGGGATTCCTGACTTCTCTCACTTTCTCCACCACCTTTCCAACATGTCTCCTCCCCTCTGACATTGGCCCACCCTGGTGCACACCGTCATCCCCTCACATCTGTACCATGACAGTAGCTGTTGGGTGGTCTGTCTGCTCAGAGTATCCCCCCACACCAGTCCATCCTCCCCCCAGCTGCCAAAGTGATATTCCTCAAGTGCAGGGCTGGCCACATCACACCTTGCCTGCCTCCCCAGTCAAATAATCAATACATTCCTGTAGCTCAACATCCCCTCCAGGACCAAACAGAAAATTCTCTGTCTTTCAAAGCCTTTCCTGACCTGTAGGTTGCACCCCCCCACCCCCACCCCATGCCCCAATCGTCTCTCCAGTTTTCTCAGCCCATACACCACCCTCCCCCATGTATTCTGTGAATTAGTGACACTGCCCGGCTGCTCCTTAAACAAGACAGTCCAGGCATTCTCACAGGCTGGAATGCTCATCCCTCCTCTCCTTCATCTCCTCCTGGCTTCGAGTGTCACGTGAAATCCTGCCTTCTACGGGAGTCTGTCCTAATGCCTCTGAATCCTAGCGCCTTGTAGGCTGGCTTCCCCATGAGGCTGTGAGCTCCCTGAGAACAGGGACTGTCTTCTGCTTACCGTGCCTGGCATGCAGCAGGCTCTTAGGAACCTGCTCGACAGACTCTCTCTGCTCTTTAACTCCAGATTGTACAGTATGTCTGACTTCTTTATGGATGACAAGTGAGCCATTCTCCTGTGTTTTCAAGACCCCGAATGCCCCCTGGGCTACTTTGGATGCGTTGCCTGCCTTCCGAATGCTGTGTGGTCTGATTATGTCAGGGTTTCAGCGGACACGGAGCTTCTTTGGCTAGACTCTGCCCCCTGGCGGGAGACTCTGGTAGGGCACTCAAGTGATACATTGTTGCTCACTCCTCTCTGCTCTTCTGAAATGTGGCCATTGAACACATTTGTTACAAAAGTGCTTAGTGCAAGTGCCTGGCACCTAGTAGGTACAATGGAAAGGCTTATTTCTTTCGGCTTCCCCCTTCTCATAGCTGGGTGGCAGGCTTTCTTCCTTGACCTCCAAGCCAAGGGACGATGCTAAGTCTCCCTGCATTTCTTCATCTTCTAAGCCACCAAACCACCGGAATAGGCCGAGGTTCTCAGCCTCGCCCCGCTCTCAGCAGCAGCAGCCCTTCTTGACAATGTGCGCCACGCTGGCTCTCCTGCCAGTCCGGTGAGCACAGCGGAGGCAAGAGCCAGGCCCACTGAGGCACACGATCCCGTACAAGCCTCAGAGGCACTTGTGTGTTCTCCACGGGGTCCGGCTCCCTAAGGTCCGCGCCTCATCTTCGCTCTTCTCCAGGTTATCATTCAGCTTCTGATTGAGTCCCATCTGACTCTCGGTGACCCCAAATAGGGGTTTTCTTAGCAGAGATACCGCAGTGGTTGGCCATTTCCTTCTCCAGCTCATTTTACAGATGAGGAAACTGAGGCAAACGGGGTGACATGACTCGCCAACGGTCATCAGGTAGTGCGCGTCTGGCTGGCTTCGAACTCAGGTCTTTCCGGCTCTAGGCAGGCGCTGTATGCAACACAGTGCCCCCTAGTGGGTCTAGACAGCCTCTAGGTCATGAGCTTTCCCCCCCCTCCGCCCTGTGAAGAAGGAGCCTGCATTCCTCTTGAAGGGAAAACGCGCCAGATTTCCAACTCTGACTTTCTTCCTCATATGACGTAAAACAGAGATAACCGCCTCTATCTCCCCGGGCCGGGATGGGCCCTGGAGACAGAGAGGGCCAGCCCCGGGCGGGGCGGAGGGGCTGCAGCAGGACAGCGCCCCGCCCTCTCTACTCCCGCGAGATCCTCTGGCCAATGGAGGCGGCTCTCCGTTCCCGGAGCATCATGGGACATGTAGTTCGGACTAGGAGCTCACAAGGAGACGCCCCCCGAAACTAAATCGTGGTGTGAATAAGGCTCTCAACCCAGTCGCTGTCTGTTCTCTCTGTCTCTCACTCTTCCCGGCCTTTTCCTCACAATGAAAGGTAGACTGTGTGGGTGTAGGTGTGTCGGGGCACCTCAGGCCGCACGATCTGCCTAGCGACCAGTCATACAAACTTCTGCTCCTGATAGGCTGGATTCCCTCTGAGGACGAGAGTAAGGAACTGGAGTCCCTTCTGATAAATGGGCTTCTTTTTCCTCTCGGATCAGGGCCTATACCTACAGGAGTAACAAGCGGGTGCTGCGGTAATAGAGACATCTGGATCAGGCCGCATACGAGTGACGTCACATGATTGCGCCCTATGACTGGAGAGGGGGCGATAAGGAGATTTTTTAATAAAGAGTTTGTGAGATTGTCTTCTGCGTTTCTTTAATGGCCCAAAGCACCCACCCCGGCCTCTCCAACCTCTGAAGAATCGTTAATTCCTTTGTGGGACATTCCCAGACTACGTTTCTCAAGAGCCACCAGGGCAGGACCCTGCGCCGCCACCAAAGGACGCGCACTCTGATTGGGCGTTTGCAGCGCCCCTTGGGAGCATGTTACCGTTGATACATGCGCAGTAGTGGTGGTGCGCAGAGGGCTTTACCCCTCCGCGCCTCTTCCAACCTCCCATCCCCCAACCTCCGCCTCTGCGACCACCACGACCACCACGACCCCCACTTAGGAAGGGCGTCTCCGTGAAACCGTACGCTATAGAGTCATTCCTTGAGTATATCTCCGGAAGGGCTACCGATTAAAGCTTGGGCAACGTCACGAAACCAGACCTCCCATCCTCCACCCCCCCACCCCCCCACCCCCGTTGGGAGTTCGGTCCCATCCGCACCGGCGCTTCAGCGTCGCGCTCGTCTACGCTAACGTGAGTTCTGGGCACAAGCCCAGTCACCAATCAGGGTAACTGTCATTCGCAAAGGCCCTTGGTTATTGTAGTTCTCTCTTGCTGCACATGTGCGTAGCCGCGGTGAAGGCTGGCACCGCCCCCGGGTCCGTTTAACCGGAAGTGGCTTCCTGATACGGGCTTGGAGCCCCCATGAGCGAGGTGAGTCTAGAGAGGGGCCGCCGGCGTCCTCTTCACCTCCAACCGGCGCTCTCTACTCCTTTCATTCCTGTCCATCCCTCGGCAGGAAGGCCGGCGGGCCACTCTGGCAACGTCCAGCCCTGCGTGTGACGTCACGACGTCGGGCCTCCGTGGTCACCATGGGAACAGTGGCCGCGCCGGTGCCGTGCGCGTGGCTAGCGGCCCTTCCTTCCCTCCCCGCATTTTACAGATGAAGGATTGGGGCCGGGAGAGGGCTGGGGGCTCGCCCCGGCCCCCCAGGCCGTCATGTCGTAATAAAAGCTCGAGATTCCAGGGGATCCATAACTTGGATGGAAGATCGCATCTTTGCGTCACTAAATTAAGCGTTTCCCTCCATTTTGAATTTAAAAAATAAAACCAGGTCGTGCCTCTTGGCCTGAGGTGGAGACGCTGAGGGTCCCGGGAAGGTCGTCAAGGGCCGCTCCCCGGGGCCCCAGACTCGGGGGGGGGGGGAGGGGGGCAGGGGCTCCTCATGGTGGCGAGACGGGAATGGGGTCTCCTCCTAGAAGAGAGGGGCCGAGATCGGAATGAACGGGGAAGAACGTCCCGAGCCCCTACCGCAGCCGGCCTTGCAGCGAGTCTCTGTCAGGGAGATGCTGAGAGACGCGGCCTCGGGCTTGTCTGAGAACCCGGGGCAGGCGCTGCACCTGTGGGGAAGCCCTCGGCCCTTAGCCCTCAAAGGTGATGGATGTCGTGAGCGTGGGGAAGCCTCTACCCCCAGCCCAGCTTAAGAAGCACCTTCGAACCCACGCAGACGTGAGGTGCCTGTGGAAAAGCCCTGATCGTCAGCACAGTCCTCACTTGGCATCAGAGGAGCCATGCTGGAGAGACCCTGCACATGCAAACATCATGGAAGCATCTGGTCAGAGGGGAGCTCTCCCTGCCCACCAGAGGAGCCATGCCGGTGCAGGGAGGCTCAGCTCTCCTTCAACACCAGAGATCTCAGATCAAGATGGGTGTCATCTTTGATAACAACGCCCACCTCATGTGGCTGAGGACTACCACGGTGGAGAGAAGAAGCCTGCCTGTGTGTCTAAGAGAGAGACTGCACCAGAGAGGAGTTCCTAGAAGTGTCTTCAAAGGGGAGACTTGTCACTTTTTTCAGTCTTTAGGAGACGCAGTGGAGTGGGAGGGACTCAAAACAGCTCAAGGTTCTGGGGACCAGATTGTCTGTATCTTCCTTGTACGGGCCTATCTCTGCTGGGTAATACATGTTTTCAATTAAAAATAAGTGATGGGTGTGCAGAGATTTCCCTGTTAGAAAAGCTGTCCCTTTCTATCACAACATCAGACATTGGAGGGAAAGCTTAAGAGGGTTTTCTGATGGGAGGTGTCCCACACACCCATTTTCCTGGCTCCTTAAGGCTTACTGAATTCTTTCCACAGCACCATTCTGAGGTAGAGAGTGGAGTCATCACTGCTTCCATGTTTTCAGTTGAGGACACTAAGGTGTAAAGGTTAAGTGACTTGCCCAGGGTCATACAATCAGTAAATATTGGAGCAGGGACCCAGCCACAGGGCCTGTGACTGAGCTGTGGGACTAGCATCGTGTGCTTTGAGGAATGGCCTTGATTAGGTCCAACTAATGGGTTTCTTAAGACTCAGGGAGTGGTCAAGTTGGGGGGGGGGGCGCCTTAGAGGCTGTTAAGTTCAGTTCCCTTTTGCACGGGGGTTGGGGGTGGAAGAAACTGAGGCAGGCCAGAATGAGGAAGGAACTTGGCCCCTGAGTGGCAGAGCATAGACTCCCCTGAGCCTCGAGCCCCCTTCCTTCCTTATCCTACATATTCTACCACTATGATCCAGAAATACCGACCATGCCCTTGTGGTCCCATAGATATGGCTGGGGAGGGGCTATGAAGAGAGGGTTGAAGGGGCCAGGAGTGAGGGGCCTTCTGAGAGCACATCCATTCTCAAATGTTCTCAGCAGCAGAGCTTTTGACCCTAGGGAATGAGAGTCTCCACTCCTGGCAGTGAGCCACTGTTTCCCTGGTTGGGATTATAGTTATCCTACAGTAGAATTGAGAGCTGGCTTTGGAGTCAGGATCTGGGTTCAGATTCAGCTCTGCTACTTCCTTACCTGTGTGGCTTGAGTCATACCCTTCCCCCCTCTGGGCTGGGAGCCCAGCTGCCTGGCTTTCCAGGGCCCTGCCAGGTTTTGAAGGAGCCTGTCTTTTCACAGGAGGAAATCCTCTGGCAGAAAATAGCAGTGTGACACGCGGTCAGCAGCCTCCCTGACACACCCTTCCCTCAGCCGAGGCAGCTCCTGGCTCCTGCCTTGTCTGACTGCCTTGGCAGAAGGCACCAGAGTGAGAGAGACCTGCTTCAGACACCCCCAGTGCACACGTGTGCACACACACACACATGCTCACATGCACACACATACGCACACACATGCACTCACACATGCACTCACACGCATACACATACTCAGTCTGCTCCCCCAACCCCAAACCAGGGTTTATGTAAAACTCTTTCTTACTTAAAAAAAAAAATAGGGACTCCAGAGCTTGGCCATTTCTATTAGAAGACGTAGATACACGTACATACATACATGCGCTCTTGCGCATACACACACACACTTACATCAGCGTAGTACCCTGGTGTGGCGGAGAGAGGCCCGATTCCTGCGTGATGCCCTAAATCACTCAGCCCCTTAGTACCTTCAGACAAAGTTATCAGAGGCCCACGTCTTTCCATCACTTTGCTGTCCTAGTAGATCCCTCACAGAGACCCGTGGCTCACAACAGAAGAAAGCAGAGGGGAGAGTTCTTTAAAACCAGGGACAGCCTCCCCCACGCCCGTGCTCTGGCCGCTCCTCGGCCAAGAGGAGGGAGGTGTATGCTCAGCTCTTCTCCCGAGGCCAAGTTGGTGCGGTGGTGGTCACTGTACCACAATCAGGGCTGAATTTTCCTTAGTCCCCAGAAAACGTTTCAGGAGCGGCTGCAGAGGAGTCGCTGATCTCCAGCACCAGAATCTCTGCTCCAGTGAAATCCCAGGTCTGGAGCATCTCTCCCTTCCAGAGAGCACTCACTCAGGAGCCACTGATGACCGCCGCATTTAACAGGGCTGGGAGGTTGGCGGAGCGCTTGGCTTCTCAAGGGTCAGCTGTTTGAGCCTCAGAACAACACGCTGAGGGAAGTGCCCTTATTACTCCCGTTAAATAGATGAGGAGAATGAGACATAGAGTTTCAGTGATCTGCCCATAGTGGTGGTGGGTCTGTCACTTTCCAGTTGTGTCCAATTCTCTGTGACCCCAGTGGGGTTTTCTCGGCAAAGAAGCTAGAGAGGTTTGCCGTTTCCTTCTCCAGCTCATTTTACAGATGAGGAAACTGAGGCAAACTGGGTGATGTGATTTGCCCAGGGTCACCCAGCTCCTAACTGTGTGACGCTGGATTTGCACTCAAGTCTTTTGGACTTCATGCCCAACACTGCCCACTGTACTACCTAGCTGCCCCTCCCAAAGTTAAAGACCTTCCGAAGATGGGGAAAATAAGGAGCTAGAGGCTGGGGACTCAGTCCAGGCAGACCCCAGCCCTGAGGAGTGACTGACCCCGAAGGCATCGTGCAGGGTCCTGAAAAGGGAGGGGCTAGGCCGTGGGCTCTCCAGCCTGTCCGAGTGACTTGGGTGGGGGAGGCAGACTTCCAGCTCACACACGGCTGCCCAGCAAGACCCTGGTGTCCACACAAGCCAGACAGTGACTGAGAAACCCGGTGAGAGACGGTGGCTTCTTCCCCCCGGAGGGCTCTCACCTGACTTCCCACCTTTGGCACCCCTCAGGCCCCACTAGCATCCCGATGCCTATGGGGACCTTCCTCAGCCCCTCTTCCCTCCGCGTTTGTCTGCATTTGCTCCTTCTGTGCCTTGTTTGCTGTCTTCCCACGGTGTCTCCTCCACACTACTGCTGCTGCCGTGAGACTGTGAGCTCCCTGAGAGCAAGGGTTGCCTTTGCCTTTCTTGTATCCCCAATGCTTAGCACAGTGCTGGGAACATAACAGGCCCTTTAAAAATGAAGATTAATTGCCTGACATCCAGAGATCCTCTGGGATGGCTCCTGTGAGTGGCCACAGCAATGGCCAGGGATCAGCATTGTGCCACAGTATTTAGGCTGGAACATCTTGGCCTCAGGGGCCCTGAGATGTCATAGAAGACCCTCAAGAGCCGACAAGCACTCTGAACCTCCAAGATTCAGGAAAGCCTCACCCCAGAGGCAGAAGTCAATGCAAGTCCCTGAAGGGACTGGGGCAAGGACTGACCACCCCACTCAGAAGCACAGAATGGCATGGAGCCTGGCCCTGGCATGAGGCCCCAGTTCAGGAGCCAAATCTGGCACTGAAGAGGTATAAGTATGGGGATCTCTATTAAGAAATCCTTTCTAGGTTCGTCGTCTGAAAAGAATGACTGGACTCAGCTGTCTTTGGCAGAGTTATAAAAGTTTATTGTTACACGGAGGCAAGGGGTGGGGTAAGAAGACCTACAAGCTGACAGGGATTTAAGGCAGAGTTAGAAAGCCTGCAAAGCACAGGGTAATAGAGTTTAAGTGTGATGCTCTGCAGCGGGCAGTGTAGGAATTAGGGTTAAGTGTGATGCTCTGCAGCGGGCAGATGGCCTGCAAAGTATGGGGGCTAGAGATGCAGTTTTTAAAGACACAAAACTCTCAGTCATAGGTTCATTAGGCTAACTAGGTGTACAAAGGTGGAGTTAGGGAGGGAACTGTGAGGAGCCAAGAAATGACTAATACTTTTGCCTTGAAATGTTATAAAGTCAACCAGCGGTCAGATATGAGGTCAAATTTAAATGAGAAGTACCCATCCAGTTTGCAAATGGATGAGTCTTGTTTGTTAGGCGTTCACTAGAATAAAGGAGGTAGTGCTTTTAAAAGATTCTTATTATCATAGCTATAGAGTTAATAGTTTCAGAGGTAATAACTCTAGGCTGGGGGCAGGGAAGGGACAGAGTTAATGCTTTATGACTGGGGAGAAATGTGGCTTTTACAACTTAACACAAGACTGAAATTACAACAATGTTACATACATAGGTACTTGAACACAAATGAGATTTTTACAGATTGAAGACAAAGCCACCCCAAAATATTCAGAAGCACCACGTCATTATGGTGTTTAAAAAAGTTCAAGAGACATAGTTTCTGGGTAATTTAATCATTTTATTAACAATGCCAGCATGTTAATTAATAAAAGGACGATCATTTGGCCATCTCTCTTAGACCAAAGGCCCCTTATGGTGGTGGGTTTACAGTTTATATGTTTTTGGAAGAGTGGGTGTTTTTCAGGGAGAAGGTCAACTCTGATTGGTTAACAATTAATGAAAAATGAATATTACAATGAGAGGCTGGGCTATATTACATTGAAGGTCTTGGGGTACATGACTTGGATCACCCAAATCTTGGTCAAAGAGACATAGCAGTTTCCATACCACCTCTCTGACCTAAAGGAGGATCCACATTTTCCCAGACCTGAGTAAACCCAGTAAACAGGAATGCCCCATTAACCTAAACTTAGAATTTCTCTACCATCTTTGATTAGATCTCAGTCATGCTGGCAGAACAAGGCTTAAAGAGAGTTTTCCTGTCCTGGTTTATTTCTGAATGAGGAAGTAGAAAAGGGGAAGACTTTGGTCCTATTTTAATAATTAGTTATTAATACAAGAAATAATCATCTCTCACACCAGAGAGGTGAGCAAATCAAAGAAGGCACTGACCGGTATCAGAAGTTATTCTAGATTGAAAACTTCCAACCCAAAGAAGAGCAAGCTACTCTCCAACAAAGGTAAGACCCAAAAAAGAAAGCAATTTTCTACACGAATTACATGAACACGAAATTTATAAAAATTACATCAAACAAAATTAATCAAGGACGTGAAAAATAAAAATGAGAGTTTGGAGGAAAGAATCAAAAGGTAAATGAGTGGCTTAGAGAGAAAGGAATGTACCTTACCCAAGAAATGGATTCCCTTAGAACTAGACCAGCTCAAATCAATGACGCCGTGAGACCACAATAAATATGAGAACAAAAGCAAAAGACTTTTAAAACTCTAAGATACCTGGTATCAGAAACAACAGATCTGGGAGAGATTATGTCAGAACCACAGAACTCCTTGGAAACTGTGCACATTTGGTATTTCTGCCCCTCGAATAGGTCGGATAGCTATCTAGCTCACACATACATGTTTATATGTGTTTTTGTGGGCTCTGCACGTGTGATTTCATTGGTGTTGGGGACTCTCAATGTGGAGATTCCCTCTGTTGACACAGAAACACAACCCTTTGTCATTTAGAGAGCTTAGTTATGCAGAGCACTGAGCTATTATGGCTAGGGTCACATAGAGAGTGTGAGTCAGGACTTCATTCCAGGTCAGTGAATGTGGGGGGTTTTAGGTAGCTAGCGTGAGAAATAATTGATTTGGATCCCTGCTCTATTCCAATCAGAATCAATCAGTTTGATATTTCACATAAATCGTATAGGGATAATTTAGGTTCTTATAGTAGGCCTTTATAATGGGCCTCAAACTTTAATGTGATGTTCATTAATTATCAGTTATGAAGCTCACTTGTGCAACCACAAGAATGCTAACAAAGATATCTCTATCCTGTTTTATTCAAATTTCGTGTGAAAATCAATGTGGGTGGGATGCCTTGATGCTTTGTAAAGTCCCCCAACTTTATTTGTAACTTGGACCATTGTCTCTTGTCCAATATATACAGGTGACCATCTTATGACCACTTAGTCAGTGGTCATGCTTTGCCCAGTCTGTGACTGATCAGTCTGTGACTCCTCTGTCATTTATAGCCTTCAAGAGCAAGGTCTATCAACCAATGAGATCCTATATTTTACTGTGCCTTTTTTGCATATTTGGGTATCAAACCCTACTAAAAGAAAGGTCCTGGAAGAAAGGATCATCTCCGATTTTGAGGAAGAGCTGAGGTCCACTTCATTAGAGGGGCCCATGGACCCTTTAATAAAGTGCCATTGGCTCAGAGCTCTGACTCAGATTGAAAAATTATAATCCCTACATTATTGGCACCCCAAAATGGGACAGTGAAACATGGACCTCAATCTATTTTGATTGTAAGGGACTCAGAAAGGAAATGCACATGTGGCCAAATTTTTGCTGATGACTTCCACATGGACACCAGCCCTGGGAGGCTGGACTCCCCTCACTGTCTGCACCCGAATCTTTTTTTTTTTTTTTTGCATTTTGGAGGGGGGAAGGCAGGGCAATTGGGGTTAACTGACTTGCCCAAGGTCACAGGGCTAGTAAGTGTTAAGTGTCTGAAGCCAGATTTGAACTCAGGTCCTCCTGACTCTAGGGCTGGTGCTCTATTCACTGCACCACCTAGCTACCCGTGCACCCAAATTCTTTAATTTGAGGTAAGTCTCTTAAAGATTGGTGAATCTGGCTTGATTTAAAGTAGATTCATTTCTTTTAACAAGGGTACCCATTTGGGCTAAGAGGGACTATTTGAATTCATAACTAATCTGTCTAAATGTATAAGCTCCAGAGACCTTAAATGGATTTCTATTTTTTAATACAAATTATATGGCCATAATTTTAATGTTTCAAACGCAGGCTGCTTTTCCCCTCTGTTTTCTTACATTTTGTTAAGACTTGGGAGATTCAGTAGTGGAATTGCTAGTCCCTCATCTTTAGGCAGCTCATCACCTAGTTCATTTTAAAGCTTTCTGTTGACAGTGTGTAATGGCAAGCAAAGGGGGATTTTTTGCTGTTTTTCTGTGTATGTGTTATTGTTTCCCAGCCTCAGCCTTACATGCCCCTGCACTGAGCCAATCAGACATGTGGAGGGGGCCTCCAGCCAATGCTGAGAAGAACTGTATATAAAGAGAGCCAGTGCTGAGAAAGCAGGCATTATGGGAGCCAGCATTGAGAGAGTGACATAGTGCTCAGAGAGAGCAGCAGCTTGAGTGGGTGGAAGGAGGAGATTTCCAAGAGCTGGGAGGAGACCTCTGATGGCACAGACTTGCTGAAGGAGTCTCTGAACTTTGAAAGTGAATAGAACTGTAGGGCAGAAACCTGCCCATGAGAAGGAGGCTTAGCTTTAGCCCCTTTTGGGAGCTGTTAAAGTGGACTGAGCTGTTATTACAGAGCCTCTGGACTTTGGAGGTGAATTGAGATGATGGTGCTAGTGATGTGTATCAGTATTGTTGTTCTGTTAAGCTTTGTTTTGCCAGAGGCAGAAACTGCAGGCAGGAACTCCTGGAGCCTGCTGTCAGGCAGGAGCAGGGAGAACATGGAGTGGAGCAGTCCCCATGAGCTGAGTCTGGGGCAGGAGTGGAGAGCTGCCTATGTGTGAATACAGGTGAGAATCAGGAGCAATCAGTCCACAGGGGAAGAACTATGGGACTCGGAAGTCAACCTCAAGTTAAAATGAAAGAGGAATTTACTTGGAGACTTGGTGTTAAGGAGATTGTTCTTATAGTGACCTAGGGGTGGATGGTGTGGTATTTTCTGCTACCCCTGAAGGATGCATCATGTTAGTGAAGACCCTAGCCTGGGACCTCCTAATTTTGGGGATGCAATGATATATACTTTGTGCCATATGACATACTGAGGGTTATGATATACATGTGTATACATTTTATGTGTTGCTTAAGGATGTTGCTATGAATGTTATGCTTTACTTTACTGAACAATGCTTAGGTCTGAATAAATAGAGAGTTCATTATACTATGTGATTAGTGCCTTAAAATCATTCACAGCGGCAGTCCTCAGGTGTGCTGCCATGATTGGCATTATGCAGTGTAAAAAATAGATTTTTTTTGTCTTTAAATTCTTTTAACAAGGAGTAATTAAATCATTTTTGTCATTTATAGATAAATCTCTTAAATTTTGCGAGGGATGTTTTGGGGGCTCACAGCCCAGCAACAAATCCATCTAGTGGACTCTACAACCAGTCTCCTGGATGGGTAGGGCTTGGGAGAGTGATTCCCCACTAGAATGTTCTGATACCACCTTGAGAGAGCTATAATTTGGGCCAGACTCCACAGCTGTAGGGGAGAGATTCCCCACTTCAACAGTGAGTGAGCAATGCGTGTGACCACCCTGGGAGCAATCCTACCCTTTTCTGACCTGAGAAGAAGGCTTGTTTTAGTTTTACAGAGATGAGGAAAGGGGAAATCATCCTTTCATTTAGTGAATAAGATTATCATCACTTATATTCTTAGGATTAAGTCAGTCCCTGACAATCAGAGCTAAAATTTTAGAAAGTTTTAAAGGAAAGTAGGTATAAATTTTTGCTAAATATTCACTTATAAAGGACCTTTGGGCTCTAGTTGACTGGTCTTAGGATCCTAGGGGTTAAGCCCAGAGATTAGGAATTGGAAGTTTGGAGAATTTGCCAAAACAAATTCCTGAGTATTATAGTGTTGGCTGTAGGAAAAGAACTTCCACACAGGCAGAACCCAGGCAGGTAGATGATTGCCTCCCACAATCCATAGTCAAAGGGGTATGGGGGGCATCTCTAGCTTCTTCAGTGGACAACTTGTCAGATGCAAAAGCCAATAAGATGGGTCTTTGGGAATCTAGTCCAGTACTTTCAGGTAAGGTTCCTCTGAGGAGTGCCACACCTGGCTGGGGATACCACAGGAGAGATGGGGTCAGGCATAAGAGGAGAAATGCATCCTACAGGTCCCCACTGGGACCAGTGTGTCTAAAGAAAGAGCTATTGAGCTGTGTACAGTTTGGTTTGAGAATACAAAGGGTTGAGGGGATTGTTTTGGCCAAAGCTTAGAACTTGTGGTTCTTTAGAAAGTTACGGAATTTTATTGAACTATCTCCCAAATCAGCTTAGAACAGATGCACTATTGAAATTGCTAAATCCCTCACCAGTCTCAGTTATTCTTCTTGTGATTATACTTTGGCAAGAAGTCTTAAAGGAATGGAACTTGAGCCAGATTTTCTATCATTTAGAGACTTGTTCCAAATACAAAGTGCACTTGTTAGTAAATTACATTTTTGGGGTGAGATTCTAAAAGCATTAACATAGGAAACAGAAGAATTATCTCAGGCTGACCACAGGACCCCAGCCACAGGATGGTCCTAAGTTCTGTTAAGGGGTCCCCTGAAGTTGTCTTTTTGAGTTGCCCTATTTTCCAGAAACACCAGGCCCAGAGCCTGCAGGAGGCCCTGAACATGTCAAAGATGGAGCCCTCCAGCTGTTTGCACCCCAAGCTGGACTGTGTCCTTGGGAGGCAAGGCAGATGTCTAGTCTGTGCCAGGCTGGGATTATGCTTGTATAGCTGGGGGCCTTTGCAGATAAGCAGACCTTCCTATCTTGTAGTCTGGCTGCTCTTACCATCGCCTGCTCCTCCCCTTCGGGAGGGGTTGCTGCACCTTTCCGCTCCTGTGCCATGCCCTTTCCTGTGCTCTCATGAACATGCAGCCTCCTGTGAGGCCTGTGAGTTCTTTGGGCTCTACATGCACGTTCATTTCTCTTGGAACAAACCTGGTTTTCACCTGTGTGGGTGACATTGCCTGTTGACAGATGGCAGCAGTGAAGGGCTGGATGAGAGGAGGTAATGCGGACTGGCCAGAGGGCTCAGTACCAGGTGGGTTGCTCCTTCCTCACCTGTGTCCTGTCTCTGGTTTGGCAGTTTTAGTTCTCCATTCATATCTCAGACTTCCCTCTCTTTGGGCTGAGTTCCTCATTATAAGAGAAATGTCCTCGGTGAAGGGGTTAGGGCAAGGACTTGTTTGGTTAAGGGTGTCCCAGCCATTGAGGATTTGAGAGTGTGATTTGGTTAAGGAGGCTGGGTATTTAGATAAAGGTTATCCTGGCAAGGACAGGATTGGGTGTAGCCATCACAAGGTGGAAGACTTGACAAAAGAGGGCTTTGGGAGGAGCCCCATTATGGGTAATCCAGCCTTTGGGGTGGCCGAAGGGGGCTGGGTTTTTGGCCCCCTGTCCAGGGTGCTGGCCGAGGTGGTGCCCTCAAAGAGGTTAAAATCAAACATTAAAACTGGGTGCCCTGCTTCTCCTGGGGATCTGACTGAATAAATAAAGAAGATGAGATAGACAGACATATGTGTAAGAATTGGAAATACAAACCTTTAGGGCTGTTTTTTGTTGTTTTTGTTTCTTTCTGTGTGTGTGTATGTGTATGTTCCCCATTGGTACTAATCTGTCCAAAGATGGCTTTGTTTCCCCTAAGGACACTGCCACTGGCAAAATTTTATAGCTCTTTGGCCCTGAAACCTGCAGGTATTTTATATGATTGGCAAAGATATACATTTTAACTTGATTTGTGATCTAAAGCCTAGGCTAGCAAGGACTTATCTGAACCTAGAGTCAGGAAGACCTGAATTCAAATCCAGCCTCAGACTCTTACTGGCTCTGTTACTGTCATTTTTCATGTCTGCCTGCTTCTGTTTCCACTTGTGCAACGTGGGAATCTGTAAAATGGCACCCGCCTCTCAGGCATGTTGTGAAGCTTGATGAGATAATATTTGTAAAGTACTTTGCAAACTTTGAAGTGCTGTGTAAATGCTGCCATTATTATATTATCACTAATTTACTTTATATTATGTGTCATTGTGTATCTTGTTTTCTTGGTTCTTCTTCCCTCACCGTGTATCAGTTAATAAAGTCTTCTATATTTCTCAGAAAAGCTCACATTTGCTGTTCCTAGTTGCACAGTAATATTATTCTATCACATTCATGTACTAGTTTGTCCAGGTGTTCCACAGTTGGTTGGTATCCATTTTGTTTCCAGTTTTTTACTGCAAAAAAAGTGCTCCTTTTCTTAGGTAAGAACTCTAAGGAAAATGGGAAAGGGAGGAAATAGGTTTAAGTCACTGTCTACTACCATATACCAGATAAAGCTTCAGATGGATGTGATGTAAAGTAAGAAGTTACATCATTAAAAAAAAAAGAGAGAGAGAGAGAATGTAATGAGTGACCTTTCAGAAGCACAGTTTGGGGGATTTTTAAAATAAGTTTTTTAATGTTTATTTTTACTGTGCTTATCTTCATTTTCCAATGCATTCTCCCATCTCCCTCACCCAGAGAGCTATCCATTATAACAAAGACTAAAAAAGAAAGAGAAAAATGAGAGTTTAGTGAATGATGTCTGATGGCATAGGCGTTGTTCCATGTCCCTCATACCTGACCTGCCCAAAGAATGGTGGGAGGTGTATTCTCCTGTCTTCCTCTAGACCAACTCTGGTCATTATAATATCCAGTGCCAAGTTTCATTTTTGTTTGGCGGTACTCTTTCCATTTACATCATTGTAGCTATTGTGTGTTTTCCTTTTCTTGGTATCATTACTTCCCTTTACATTAATTCATATGTTTTCCTGTGCTTCCTATGAGGTCTTCATAGTCATCTTTTTTTAATAGCATGGAAAGTCCATTAAATTCACATTCCACATTTTGTTTAGCCGTCTCCCAAAGTCCATCGACTTCATTTTTAGTTCTAGGTTATAAGTATTTTGGGATATTTAGAACATCTTTCTATCTTTAAAGTTTTTCAAGTAGATGCATAGACTTTTTAGTCCCTCTCTTAGCATCATTCCAAGTTCTTTTCAGAATGATTTGACCAGTTCACAGTTCCACTAATAGTGTATTGGTTATACTTCTTTTTCTATAGCCCCTCCAAAATGGACTGATTCTCTTTGCTGTGTTTCTGGGTGTGAAACCTCATAGTTGTTTTTATTTCTATTTCTCTTCTTTTGATTTGGAGCAGTTATTCATATGGTTATTAATAGCTTGCGATTCTTTTGAGAGCTTTTTATTATATCTTTTGACAACATACATTGGGTAATGGTTTTTGATTTCACATATTTGCATTAGTTTTGTGTGTGTGTGTGTGTGTGTGTGTGTGCATGTGTGTGTGTGTTTTGGATATCAGGTCCTTATCAGAGATTTGTGATACACAGATTTCTTTTTATAGCTGATCACTTTCTTATTTATTATGGTCCATTTTGTTAATGCAGAGACTTTTCAATATCTTTTGTGTTCCTCCTCTCTCTTTTGCTTAATGAAGAATTCTCTCTCTAGCAGCAGTTGTGAAAAGAACCCTATTGGTCTTTGAAACTTTCTTTTAATGAGTTGACCTTTTATATTCAGATATCTTATCCATTCTGAATGTGTTATAGCATATGGTATAAGATGTTGGTGCAAATCTAATTTCAGCACAAACAAGCCTAGCCTGGCACTCTTGACCCAACAGGATTCTGTTTTGTTCAAACACCTCTCAGATTCTTCTTACAGAAAAGCAGAGCTCATAGCCAGGCTCCTCAGGCTAGTTCTCTGGAGCTTGTAGACAAACTCACGTAGCTTCTCATTCAACAGAATTTGTCAAGTCAGCAAAGATGGTGGAGTAGAAAGAAGTGATGTAGCTCAGTTCTCCCTACAACTTCTCCAATAGCCATCTGAGCAGTTCTGTTGTAGGGCCCTGGATGCTTATTCTTTGTCATCAGGACAGGGGTATTTTGTCAGAATGTGGGATCCTTGATCACTTTATCTGCACTCGCTCTCCAATTCTGATACCTATCATGTCATTCTTATATTCACACAATGTGTTCCCATCCCACCTTCTTCTTGGGTCCTCCACAGTCTGCCGGTTTCCCTTTCCTCTTGTCCTCCCTCTCACTGCTCCTGACCCCTGCTCACTCCAGCTCCCATCACTCATCCATTCACTCTCTAGCCGAAAGGGTTGTTTTTAAGGCCCCTCAAGGCCATGGTCTCATCTGTCTCATTTCCAGTTCCATTTACCTTATCACATAATTTCTTCTCTACTTTGCTTGTAAGACACAAGCATTTTATGGCCAGAAGCAAATTACTTCATTTGACTGAACCCCAATTTCCTCATCCATAAAATGATAAGTTCAGGCTCTTTGGTTTCCAAGGTTGCTTCTAATGTGTTGATTCATGGTCTTATGGAGATTGGCAAGGGCTCTCAGAAGCCATCCAACCATACTACCCTCTGCCTCATACCCAACAAATGGGTATCCAGCCTTTACTTGCCCCACCAAGTGAGAGAGAAACCACCATTTTCTAAGGATACCTATTCCAAGCTTGGAGAGCCTTCATTGTTAGAATTTTTTACTCTTTGCAGCTTCTACACATGGTTTCCCGTTCTGGACAACTAGTACAAATCTAATCCTTCTTCCACACAGCAGCCTGTCAAATTCTGGCATACAGCTATCAGGGTTCCCCTAAGTTTTCTTCAGTTTAAATGTCTCCAGTTCTTTCACTCTATCCTCTTACTGTTTGCCATGAACTGGAGGCTCCTTGCCATCAACATGGCCTTCTTCTGAAAACACTCCCAATTTACAATACCCTTCCTACAGTATGACTTCTACAATTGAACATAATATTCCAAATATAGTTTGATAAGGGCAGACTATGCTTGGCATTATTATCTCCCTACTTCTGGACACTATACCTTTCAATGTAGCTTTCTTCGTTGACAATTTTCCAGGGGCCAGTAAGATCTATGATTCTTGTGAGGGTTTGACTGGTGTTGTGATGTACCTTACACTTTAGATTAAAATTATTTTTATTTTCCATTTTCAACCCTGGAAAACTTACCTTGAGAATCAGGAGGCACCTCAAAATACTTAAGAATGCATCCCCCGTAACAGCAGAGTCAGAAGGGATGTTCTCCAGAGAGACACACTTAAGAAGGGCTCTGTCCAAGGGGCCAAGTGATGGAAACAAGTGTTTCACAGAAACAACACCAAAGAAATTAATTTCTCATGAAAGAAATCTTGGGCAGTTGAGTGCCCTCTACAAGAAAACTTCCACATAAATGTAATGACTTTGAGGGCTGCAGACACTCAGGATCATGGAATTACAATGAAAACCAGGTTCTCTCCCATTACCATGCCTCCCTAAATAACCTTCAACAAATACATAGGGAAAAGGAATCCAGTAATTGTGAAGACTGTGGAAGAGTTTTCAGTAAGGACTCAATAATATTAGACCTCAGAGAATTCACCCAGGAGAATGTAGTTAAGGAATGTTGGAAGACCTTCAATTGTAGCTCAGCCTATAATGACCACCAGAAAACTGACAGTGGAGAGAAACTTTACAAATGTAGAGAATATTGGAAGACTTTCAGATGGAATTCATAATTCACTAAACATCGTAGAATTGACACTGGAGAGAAACCTTATGAATGGAAGGAATGTGAGAAGATCTTTAGCAGAAACTCATCCTTTATCGAAATCAGAGAATTCATATGGGAGAAAAATCCTATTCATGTTAGGAAGGTGGAAAGGTCTTCAGGCAAAACTTGCATCTGATTCAGCATCAGAGAATCCATACTGGAGGATGTATGTATGTACCCTATGAATGTAAGCAACGTGGAAGTGCCTTCAGCTGGAGTTCAGTTCTTATTCATACTGAGAGAGAATTCACATTGGAGAGAAGAATGTGGAAAGGCCTTTAGGTAAAACTCATATCTTATTCAACACCAGAGAATTCATACTGGAATGAAATCTTAGGAATCTAAGGCATGGGGCAAGCCTTGCAATCCCAATCATGAAATAATTTATAATGGAAAGTTACCTTATGAATGTAAGCAATGTGGGAAGGCCTTCAAGCATAACTCACATCTGACTGAGCATCACAGAATTTACACTAGAGAAAAACCTTATGAATGTAAGGAATGTGGGAAGGCCTTCACCTGAAGTTCAATCCTTATTAAACACCAGAGAATTCATACTGCAGAGAAACTGTCAGAATGCAGGAATGTGGGGAAACCTTTAGGAATAGATCAAACCTTATTAAACATGAAATAATTAGTAATAGTGAGCAACCTTATAAATGTAAGGAATGTGAGAGTACCTTTAGAAGTAATTTCTGATTCAGTATCAGAGAACTCATGCCTTAGGGTAATTCCATGAAAATAAGGAATATGGAAATACCTTCTATCAGAGTGCAGCCCTTACTGAACATAAGAAAATCCAAACTAGAGATAAACCTTAAGATTATAAGAAACAAGGTCTTTAGTGTAAACTCAGCCTTTATCATTAGAGAATTCATAGTGGTGACAGAACCTAGGAATGCAAGGAATTCATAACACCCTTCACTTAGACCCCAATCCATGATAAACATGAAGGAATTCATACTGGAGAAAATAGGAGTGTAAGGAGTATGGGTAGGCCTTCACAGTTGTGTCCCAGCCCTGATTCAACATAGGAGAATTCACACTACAGAGAAGCCTTAAAGATCTGGCCAGCTCTCATACACCTCTGCCATAAATCATATATTTTGTTAAATTTCACTGCAATATACAGGATCCATGGCTTTGGTTTTGCTTTGCCCCTTTAGTGGTGTATGGTATACATCTGCCACAACTATTCATACAGAAAGCATCAGCTGCTAAATGTTGGGAATGGGCGAGAAAATCTGATCACCTGGCAAACCATGGGAATCAGCCCCTGGAGCTTGGAACAATGGGTCAGATGGGTCCTTGTTCAAGGTGTCTGATTATTTTCTCATTTATCTCATAAGAAATAGGGAGGTACCCATCATAGAGATTACAAGGGAAAAGGAAGGTTACTGGGAGATTCCATAAAAGACAGGAGGATGAGGCCAAGAAAGGGGTGTGTACACAGCATGAAAAAGACTTGAATGGGGGTGGGGGTGGGGGATGGACGTTGCTGATAATTGATTAAAGATGCCACCCCCATCGCTGTAGCACCCCATGACAGTGCCTCGGGCAAACTCGCACTTCATTGTGATAAGACCGGTCAGCAGCATCATAGCTTGGTACTTCTGGGTGTAGAGCTGTGGGGAATGTGGCAGTACGTCCAAAGGTCTTTGAATTACTGATAGAAAATGCCTGGTGGCCATCTGAGCAAGTGGCAAAGCTCTACCGCTTATTTATCAAAGGCCCGAGGGCACTTGGTCTTCTTCAGGGTCTGGGTCCCAGCTCCTTCTTCTGGAGGATTTCAAATTCCATACTTGTTTGTGAAATTCTTCCAAATACTATTGCATTTAAAATCCTTCTGCGCTTGTTGGACAAAGTCCAACATCCTGGAAGTCTGGTCCATTCATGCAATTGTTAAAATTTTTCAATCTTTTTTTTTTATTTTAAATCTGATAACCCAGAGTTGCTAAAATTTGGTGGTGGGCTGTTGTTTAAAGTTCTACTGCTTGTCACTAGGTGGCAGCAGAGCTCTAACCTGGGATGAGTCATTTTCAGTCCTGTCAGGGAGAGACTTCTATAAAGACAGAATAATACATTACATTTTCCTATAAAGTAAACTATGAAGCCCCTAGAGCGTATAAACTTGAATATTTCTTAGTAACTATACTTTCAAAATTATGCAAATGAAGTGATACAGAGAGTTGGGGGACTCTCAGTGTTACCACCCCACCTACTCCTCCCCACAAAAAACCTAATAAACAAGACTGACTTATTTGCAACAGGTCCGCCTGGAAATGAAACGAAGGTTTCTTGGTCAAAACCAGCAAGCATCACTTGAAACAGTAACTGATTGGAGTAAACAAGTTTGCCTTGCTTTTTTGAAAAAAGAAAAACAGAAAAATGTCTCAGCAGGAAAAAAAGAGACTGATCTTCCCCACTCCCCACCCCCAGAGTAAAAGGAAACCACGGAGGGCACGTTACATTAGGAAATGACTCGGAATTTCTGCTGCCTGCTAATTAGCAAGATTTAATTGCTTCATGGAGTAATCATCTGAGCTGAGAATGCTCAATTTTAATCCTATTAATGGGAGCAGTAGGTAATTAGAATTAGAGTTCATTTACAGGTATTTATTTTATCTGACTAACCTCAAACTAACATATATTGTTATTGGTAGATACACAGGGAGTCCCTAAAGCCTGGACACATAGGAAATCTCATTAACTATGCATATTTTCAAGAAATGAAATGAATGAAATTTTCAACATTTTATTTAATTAGCATAAATTTTAGCCATGACAATTTCACATGGAATAAAAGCCTTCATTAGCTATTGGTACTATTTTACATATTAATGAGATTAATTAAATTAATTAACGAGATTTCCTATGTCTCCTATGTCTTCCTATGAAATTTATGTTCATTAAATAAAATGTTGAAAATTTCATTTCATTTCTTGAAAATATGCATAGTTAATGAGATTTCCTATGTGCCCAGACTTTAGGGACACCTTGTAGTCTTATCCAAGAAATATTTCTTTATAATGATTAATTCTGAAAATTATGCTCATAAAAATAGGGTTAGCAGTAGTAGGACCCAGAGACAGAGGAGTAGAAGATGGTGACTGTATCCAGTAATTTCTGAGTTCTTGAACACGGAAGGGGGCACTTAGGGAGTGTGATCATCTGAGGGGGAGCAACAGAAAAGATCGTGGGTAGAATGAGGGACAAGGAGGTTAGAGGGCTGGGTAACACGGATGGGGAAGGCCCCTAAAACCAAGACAGGATTTGGAGCTGGGAGGGCACGGATGTGGGTGCGAGACTCCTTGAGAAAGCCTGGACTGTGTCCTAAGGATAGGCAGGGAACATCCAGCAATATCCAGATTGGGGGCATTCATGCTGGTCTGGATGTAAACCCAGCCTGGACCTGACTTCTGGACCCCCAGACTCCTGGCTCCTCGGACTGCTGGCCTCCCCCTCCTGATCTTGGCCAAACTCACTAGAGCAGAGCCTCCCTTAATCTCTTTGCCCCAAAATGAAGGAACAGATACCCCTCCAGGCAGGGAAGCAGGAAACTGTAAGGTTTGGGGAGAAATGAACATTTTTAGCCAAGATGTTTCTTGACAGATCCCAGAAGAAGGAAGGGGAGAGCCACGCCGGAGAAGGATGAGCTGAGACAGCTGGCCCGAGACTTGCAGAGTTTTCGGGAAGGTATCTCTTGTCCTAAACCCTAATAAGAAAGAGATGCGGGGAAGTAACTCACCCCCTACTGAGCCGAGGTCATTCAAATGAACGAGAAACCTGCTCAGGGACTCGTTTTTGGTTGTTGTTCAGTTATTTCAGCCACATCCTACTCTTCATGACTCCATCTGGGTTTTCTTGGCAAGGATATTGGAGTGTTTTGCCCTTTCCTTCTCCAGCTCATTTTACAGATGAGGAAACTGAGGCAAACAGGGTGAAGTGACTTGGCCAGGGTCACCCAGCTAGTAAGCATGCCAGGCCGGATTCGAACTCAGAAAGAGGAGTCTTGCCAGGTGGGGCGGTCTATCCACTGCACCACCTAGCTGCCCTTTGAGTCATTCATTAGGAACCTGCTATTTGCCAGGTTCCTGCCTTCAAGGAGCTCCCGATCTAATGAGGGAGACAAGAAGCAAACAGCCCTGTGCAAATAAGCTATGTAGGGGAGGCACTGGGGGGGAATCTTCTTGCCCAGACGCCTGAGGGCCACCAGGAAGACGCCTGAGGAGGGCCTGGCAGATCTGGTGCCCGGAGGGAGGGAGGAGGCAGACTCTGCGGGGTCGCAGAGTGTGCTTGTGTTGAGGGGGAGGCAGGGGATGTAAGAAGCCTGGAAAGGTGTGCTTTGTCATTGATCCCGAGTCAGTGGGAGCCAATGGAGCTGGATGTGGGGGTGACGTAGACTTGTCCGCTAGACTAGCAGGAGGACTGGAGAAAGGAAAGCCTTGTGGCAGGCAGACCCCCAGCAGCCGCTGCAGTGGTCCAGGCATGAAGGCACGAAGAGCGGCGTACGCCGGAGATGCTGCAAAGGTGAGCCTCTGAGGGCTGAGAGAGAGGGAGGAGTGCGAGTGGGAAGTGTGGGGGCCTGCGAGGATGGGGTGCCCTCGGGAAGGGGGGAGGCAATGAGTTGTGGACATGTTGAGTGCGGGACATCCAGCCGGGGAGGGCTCACGGCGGATGTCTGCTCGGGGATTGGAGACTGCAGGTCAACAGAGAGGCTGGGGCTGGACAGCGAGCGCTGAGAATCACTGCCCAGTGATGACCCTTGCCTCGGCCACAGCCCATGAGGGCATCCAGAGAAGCAGCCTGGAGGGAGAAGAGAAGAAGGCCCAGGACCCCATGGTGGGAGGGCGGAGACCCCAGGGAGGAGAGGAGGAGGCGGTGGTCAGAGGGGTGGAGGAGAAGCGGGAGAGGAGAGGGGCCCGCCCCTTCTCAGGCTGCCGGCACCACCTCCCTTGGCCCACTGCGCATGCGCACGAAGCTTATGGACTACAATTCCCAGAGGCCTCTCATCGAGTGGCGCAGGCGCAGTGCTCTGGTGTCTCTTCTCCCTGCCGAGCTGCAGCCTGAGGCTGGGGAGAAGCAGCAGGAGTTTCGGGAGGCGATCCCTGTGACGTCACGGGCCGGCGGGTGGGGTTGTGTGGCCGTGAGTAATTGTGTGTGTGTGTGTCCTGTGCCTGCGTGTCCGTGGGTGCTGTGTCGCTGAGATCGTGTCCGCCCTGTGGGAGCTCGTGGGTGCTCGTGGGTGCGTGTCGCGGGGTACTGGCAGGGGCGCGCGAGGCGGGCACGAGCTGGGTCCTGGCGTCTCTGCCCCTCCTGGCTCCCCCCTTCTGCAGGAGGCCTCCGGGGCGCTTCCCTCCCCTTCCCCCCCCAAGAGTGCCACGGTGGTCTCGGGGGCCAAGCACGTGAGCACTGCCCCCAGCGCCCCCCCTCAGCAGGTCACTGCCCTAGGCACCCTGGGAACCAGGAACAGAGACCCCCCCCCCCCCAGCTGGCCTACAGGCGTCTCCCAGGGGAGCTGCTGACCTTTCTTGGCCCCACTGGTCATCCTAGCGCTGACCCTGCGGCCTCCTCCCTCCCACGCTGCCCACCAGCCATCAGGCTTGCGCCTCTCCCCGAGGAAGAGCTTTCTCATCCAGTCCTTCATCTGTATGTAGATTGTCCAGGTTCTGCTCATTTAACGCTGCATCAGTTCACGGGAGTCTCCCCAGCGGCTCCAAATCCTTCCTGGTCGTGGCTTCGCAGGGCCCAGGACTTCGCGATTACGCTTTAATGCCACAGTCGGTTTGTGGACATCTGCCCTCCGACCTGCTGCCTGCCCTGTGCCCGGCTGCCCTCAGCCCTCGGCCACACCCCCAGGGTAGACCCCGTGGGCCTCCCCTGTTGCAAGACGTGTCCTCCTCCTGGGACTCTTACCGGCTTCGTGCCCCGCCCTCCCCATGACCCTTGTCAAACCCTATTGAAATAGCCTCGGACTCGGTGACCTGCTTCCACTCTCCCCACCCCGCTTCAGGTCATCCTCTGCTGGCCTCCCCCCAGGCAGGGCTGGTCACGCTCCTTCCATGGGCCTCCAGGACCATCAGCTCCACATCACTGTCCCGTGATTTCCTCAGAGTGGTGGGCTATCCATGCTCAGACATCTTGGGGGCTGCTTCTGTCTCCAGGATAAAGGACAAGTGCCTGGGCTTGGCTGCTAGGCATGCAAAGCCTCTCACGTCTGGATCCATGCCATTGCCCAGAGGAGGATGCATCTGTCTTTGGTGCCTCATCTGAGGGCGGGCTCCTGGAGAGTCAGGGGGCTTCACCCTCTTAGCATTTAGCACAGGGCTTGTTCCTGCGGCATCACAGCATACACACTCCTCTGTCCTCCTCCTCAGCGTCTTAGGATCCTTAGTCTTCCAGGCTCAGCCCCAATGTGGGCTCTTCTGGGAAGCGCTCCCTCCAGCATCACACTCGCTGTGAAAGAGACTATCTCTGTTGGTGTTGTGTGCCCCCTTGGTGGGCATCTCTCCTGTCTTTGTGCCCTGGGCACCATGCCCCTGCTGGGGACCTATGAGAGGGTGCAGAATTGGACTGGATGGGGGTCTCTCCTCACCTGCATATGGAATCCCTGACTTGTGTCTCCCCCCGGGTCTCTCTCTCCTGAGGAGCCTGGCACTGGGCGATGCCAGGCCTGCCTCTGTGGGGTGTGTGTGTGTACCCGCAGGGCCTGGGGATGGGCTCACCTCCTGGCCAGTGCAGGGGTGAAAGGTCCGTCCTCCTTCATTGACAGAGGCTCCTCTCTCTCCCCTCAGGTCTCAGGTCTCATGTCTCTGAATCTCCTTCTTTCCCATGAAGGAAGCCCAGAGGACGATGGCGGGGCTCTGGGAACCCCCTTGGCCCTAGACCAGGTGAGTCGCGGTCTCCTTCTCCTCCAGGACTGTCCTGCAGGATCCCTGACCAGACCTTGTTGCTCCTGAGTCCTCGGGGGCCTCTTGGTGGTCACTCATGAGAATCAGCCATAGACAAAGCTGGCCAGACCTTGGGCTGCAGGCCCTGGCTCAGAGGCCTCCTTCCCTGAGGTCATCTGGTCTAGCCTCCAAGGGCAGGGTCCCAGCAGAGCCCACAGACCCCTCCCCCAACCTTCCCAGCTTGCTGGAGGGCATAGGCCCCCCCACCCCCAGATCCACATCCTCTTCATGGGGGTCCCTGGGCCTCAGGGCCTTGTCTGGGCTGAGAGGAGCAGAGATGGACAGCTGGGAGGGTCCTCAGAGGCCGTCTGGTTCAGGCCCCTCGTTTTCAGGGTGAGGAAACCCAGGCACACAGTCTCCCCCACAGAGGCTCTGAGCAGGTCCTGGTGCCACCTCCTGCTGCCTCCCCTGGGATGCCCAGTCCCCGGCCCAGCCTCCTGTGTTTGGTGTTGCAGGAAGCCGTGTCATTCAGGGACGTGGCCATTGACTTTACTGAGGAAGAATGGGGGTGCCTGAGCCCTGCTCAGTGGCAGCTGTACAAGGAGGTGATGCTGGAGAATTACAGAAACCTAGTGTCCCTGGGTAAGGCCACCTCCCCTGGGCCCAGGGATGGGGGGCTCAGAACTGGGCGGGGCTCCTCCGAGGTACATCCTCTGGTCTGGGGCTCCAGGACAGTGTGGCCTCTGAACCTGCTGTGCTCTCTGCTCTGCCTCGCTGTGGTCAGTCAGTAAACATCTAGCCAGCACCTGCTGTGAGCCAGGCACTTGGCCAAGCAGGATGGCCACACAGAGGCAGAACCAGGAGCACATGGTCAGCAGGAGACGACAAGCAAACAAGTGTGTCCAAAGGGAAAAGCCAGAAGAATGAGTGTTCAGGGCTCATCACCTAGACCCTTCCTCTACTTCAGCTCCCGGCTTTTCTGAGCTCCTCCGCAGCCTCCCCAACATGCCACATGCTACGTAACCTCCCCTGATCTCACTGCTCCCCTCCTCCCCGCTCCTCCCCTGATCTCACTGCTCCCCTCCCCCCTCCCAGGACCTCTCTGCTCCCCT
>CM053588.1:20064378-20093878 GCA_028646515.1 Pseudochirops corinnae
TCTTTATATTTGGAATTTTTACAGGGAAATAATATTTCATTGCATTTATAGACTTCAGTTTGTTTAGTCATTCCTCAGTCAATGGACACTCAGTTTGTTTCCAATTTTTCCCTACTACAAAAAGTGCCATTATGATATTTTGTTAGGTATAGAACATTTCTTTCTGCCATTGTCCTTCTTGGTGTGTTCTAGTAGTGGGACTGCTGAGTCATAAGGTATGAACAGTTAAGTAATTTCTCTCATGATTCCAAATTAATTTCCAGAACAGTTGAACCATTTCATTGTTCCACCAACAGTGTATTAATATGTTTGTCTTCCCCAACCCCTCCAACATTGATTATTGTCATTTTTAGCCATCCTTTGTCAGTTTCGAGGGCAAGAGGTGAAACCTCGGAGTTGTTTACTTCGCATTTCTCTTACAGTGTTTAGAACGGTTTTTAATACGGCGATCACTTGCATTTCTTCTGGAAACGTTCAGGGTATGTGTGGCTACTTATCTATTAGTCATACATTTGCCCAGTCATATCCTTGCCTCACTACATTGGACTTTCATGATAAATATTTAATGCAAAGACTTTTTTCACTGCAATTCCTCTTTGTTCTAGTTGAATTTATTTTACTCAAGCTTTTAAAAATTTTTATGTAATCAAAAGGGTCTATTTTACTTTTTCCTCACATCTTTCACTCCAACTATGGTCTTGAAAGGTGCCTCTTTCCATTCAAACAATAACATGACCTTTTAGGTTTTGGTCAAGCATCCATTTGGAACTTATTGATATATATTGTGTAAGATGTTAGTATAACCCTAATTTTCTACCAAACCACATTTCAATTTTCACAACAGATCTTGCCAAATGCAGAGTCCTTCCCAGTAGATTGTGCTCCTAGGCTTTTCAAACATTGGGCCACTATTCTTCATTGATTCTGATTCCTGCTTACCTAGTCTGCTCCATTCATCTATAGCATCAAATATTTTGACAATTATTGCTTTGTAACGTTGTTTAAAAACCATGACACCTTCATTTCAGCTGGTTTTTAAAACTGTTATTTTTCCTGAGATTCTGGACAAGGGAGTCTTAACTTTTTGTGTGTCCATGAACTTCTTTGGCACTGAGATGAAACCCACAGACCCATTCTCAGAAGAATGTTTTCAAATTCAAAAAATAAAATACACATGGTTAGAAAGGAACCCAATATCAGTGAAAAACAATCATAAAAATGTTTTAAAAGAGAAATTCATAGATGCCGGGTTAAGAACTCTTGTCCTCATTTGGGGGTCTGATTCTATCAGGTTACCCATTGTCAGTTTGGTATAACGTGAAATCTCCAAATTACTCCAGGTAGTACCACCATTTTTATCACACTGGCAAAGTTGAGACACAGCTGGGTTTCAAGAGAAAGGAAGAAGCAATTTCTTTGGTCCCTTGACCTGCTTAGGGAGAAGAGTTTGGGAAGGAACCAGTATGGTAACAGTGGTAAGAAGACACCTGTGATGTCAGGAGGAACAGGAAGCAGATTTCATCTTTGATGGAGGAACATCAAAATGCCCTTACTTGAAAAGTGGAAATGTTGGGGCCCCATAATGGTTTTCATTTTGGGGTACCCCAGGAGAACCCTTCTTTATGCAAGGATGGCCTGCAGCCCATCCTAGGAAAGAGGGTATATAAGCTTCCAAGGACATGGAATGTCTAAGTGGGAGAGGGAGAAACAATTTGAAGCATAGCATGTAAGGCCCTTTGGATAAGCAAGAGATGAGTTAAGGACTAGATGCCATAATTTAGGAAATTGTGTATCTCTCACCACATCAAAGTGTCCCTCTTTTTGAATGGAAAGGTTGGGAAATGAGGTTCTTAGTCAATGAACAAAAACTACCATTGTTGTTGAGTAATTCAGCCCTGTCTGACTCTTCAGGACCCCATATGGGGTTTTCTTGACAAAGATCCTGGAGTGGTTTGCCATTTCCTTCTCCAGTGGATTAGACAAAGAGAGGTTAAGTGACTCACCCAGGGTCACACTCAGGTCTTCCTGACACCATTCCCAGCATTCTATCCCTTGAGCCACCTATCTGCCTAATCACTTATTAAATACCTACAAGTGTCATTTTGGTTCCCTTCAAGAACAAAACAACAACCAACCAAAGGTAGGGCATCATGCTAAGTGCTGGAAATACAAGGAAAGGCAAAAATAGCCCTTGCCTTCAAGGAGTCCACAGAATGAGGGAGACAACAGCAGCATGTGTCAAGTAAGTGAAAACCACCAGCCCCTTGGTCACCATCTCAGCCAGACGCTGATGGAGGCAGCCCAGGACGCATAGACAATAACAAGGCTCCCATCCCAGCACTCTCCCCAAAGACCTGGGAAGCAGCCCTGATGGAGATGTAGCCTCTACACAGCCTGCTCCCACAGGGTCTGTCCCTAGCTCCTGACAGAGTCTCAGGGAGTGAAGTGGAAGATCTGAAAGGTAGGTGGGGGCTGGGTTAGGAAGAGCTTTGAATGTCAAGCAGAGCATTTTGCATTTGATCCTGGAGGCAGTAGGGAGCCGTGGGAGTTTGAGTGGGGGGGGGGGGGGGGTGGAAGGGTGACATGGTTGGACCTGAACTTTAGGAAAATCACTTCAATGGAGTTAGGGTTAGAAACCTGGATAGGACAGGGAATCAAGAATGGGAGAGAACCCATGGGAAGAAACTGGAATCAAATGAATGTAAAGAAATCTAGATCAAGCATTCATATCAAAACAGGGGGGGATATAAAGTATTACCAAAGAATTAAATGGAGGAGAATATGAACATAAGTTATAATTTAAAATGTGAATATATAAAAATTCTCAAAAAAGAAAATGGTAGAATGGATAAGGAAACCAAATCTGACAGTTTGCTACACAAAAGAAATATTTAAAAACAAACAGAATGAAAATGAAGGATTGAAATAAAAATTTCTGTGCATCAAGTGATTGAAAATACATAGATTTTTCAAATGAGTTTATATTCTAAACCACCGTTGCCCTGGATTGTCATCTTTCTCTCTCTGCTGAGAGCAGGGACTGTCTTAGTCCTCTATTTGTATCCCTGTCCCTAGCACCATGCTTGGTATTCAGTAAATACTTAATAAATGCATTCTTTAATTCAAGGTGAGGAGATCAAGTGTTTGCTTGGTGAGATGTTTTCTAGCTTTTGGTAGTTAATTTAAATCAGTTAAACTTTAAATAATTGCTAACATTTAAGCACTGGTCATGGGTTATCTCATCTGATCTTTAGGACTCCATCAGATAAGTGCTATTATTAGCCCCATTTTATAAATGAAGAAATTGACTGTCTGAGGTGGGATTTGAACTCAGGTTTTCCTGATTCCAAGTCTAGCACTCTATCCATGTACCACCTAGCTATCTTAAAACTATATAAAATCATAATTAATGCTGATGTCTTTTCCTCTATCCAGGTCATTTAAATAGATTGACATATTATTTTAATTTACTGACACATTTTTCTGCATCCAGTGGCCTGATATTCATCAGGACAACTGGAGATGACTCAGGATACAATGGAAGACCCTGGGCCTTTTAAGCTAAGGTCTTTCAGGTCCTCACTTTGAGTGAGGTAACATCAGTCAAGAAATGGCCCCTTTAATAAATGTGTGTGTGTGTATAATATACATACATACGGGAGGAGAAGACCCTCAGGGGGAAAGAGAAACAGCTACTATTTACTATTTCCATTCACTCTGTACTAGGATGGCAGAAACCTATTGTCCTATCTATGAGATCCAGAGTGAATTGGGTTTAAGAATTGATTTTTGAGAAAGAAACTTAGCCAGTAAAAACCCATATATATATATGTATGTGTATGTGTATATACATATATAGTTTTTACTGGCTATGTATATATGTACATATATATACATTATATATACATATATATACAATATATACATATATATATACACACAGATAACTGATTCTGAAATTACTTTCACTTCAGTAACCAACTATTTCCAGTCAAAATGCAGATTTCATTTTTTGTGATGTTATCCAGCTCTTGCTACATCCATCACATCCTGATTGTGTTCTTGAAGAAAATCTCCTTGATCTATAAACATGAGGCTTCCCTAAAATCTCTAAGCCCTCGGCCATGACTTTTATACTTCTGAACCGTTTTAAATCAATGTTTTGCTCTCTTTCCTCTCCCTAGTTTTCACTGGAGCTCGGTGGCTAATTCAAGGCAGAGTTTCTGGACCCAGAAAGTCTTTGGTCCTTTCTTTGTCCCGTTCATCTATCATTGCAATGATGTCACACACACTCTTTTCTCTTCGGTTTTGTTCTTAGTTTATTTTATTTGGGGGGGGCGGAGGAGGGGTTCTATTCTCCCAACATCTCTTGTGTGAAACAAAAGTTGATTAATTCAGTCTTCTTACTGCCTCCCATTATCATCACCTCATTTGCCCTCCCTAAACAATGGTTCCAGTCTTTCTTTGATGCTGGTGTTCTTTCCAACAAAGCTAAAAAATACTACTGAATCAGCAGAGGCAGCTACAGGTATGATGGGCTTGAGTCAGGAAGACCAGAGTTCAAATCTAGCTGCAGACACTTTCTAGCTATATGACCTTGGATAAGTCACTTAAACTCTGCCTCAGTTTCCTCATATGTAAAATGGGGGTATTAATAGCACTTATTGCCTTACTATTATTGTAAGGATCAAATAAGATACTTGGAAAAAGCACTTACATAGTGCCTGATACATAATGAGCACTTAGATGCTTGCTGACTTTGTTCAAATTCACTGAGATTGGCTTAAGAACGCTATCTCAAAATTCTTTAGCTTGGATATTTTATAATTTTGCGGGTAAACATCCAATTCCTTTAAATTATTGGTTTGATTATAATTATGGATAATGAATTCTGTTAATTCTTATTTCCTTCATGTTTGTTGGGTTCACTCTCATTTTTATTTCAGCACTTTGACTTTTTTTTTCCTTTAAAATCATGTTAAAGGGTTACAATTTTCTTAAGCTTTTCAAAGAACCAGCTATCACATTTCCTTCATCATCTTGCATTTTTGTTTTCCATTTTCATCTATTTCTCTTTTAATGTCTTCTTTTGTGCCTCTTTTGGGTTGGTTAATTTGATTCTCCAGTTTTTAAAACTGCCTGCCCAATAATTCAGTTTTTCTATTTTGTTCATGTATGCTTGCAGAACTATGTTTTTTTTTTTTCTTCTGTGGACTGCTTTTGCTGCATGCCAAAACTGTTGGTATGCTTTTTTAAAAATCATTTTCTTTCATAGTTAATTGTTTATGTAATCGGTTCTTTTCATCACTCGTTGAAGATGATTATTGCATCTCCACCTAGATCTACACCTTCTTATGTTCCCCATGTTAATTATAATTTTTGTGTTATGAATTGTACAGGATCGCTTGGATATTTGTATATTTCTTTGTAGTTTTGCTCCCTTATGTGATAGTCTATTTTGCTTAAAAAAAAAAAAGACTGTGTGAAGATGAAGGAATAATGTGGAAGGCACAATAACATACATTTCCATGTTACCTAGCAAATGTTCACCCAGACTATTAGAGCCCGACCTGTAGTAGAGCATCCCAAGCTCATACTGGCCTGAGTTCCCATTGGTTTGATCAGCCACAGTCAGACCCATTGAAACTTGATTCTAGCATAGTCAGGTCACTGTGGTCCTCTTCAAGAATAAAGGCCAACCAATAACCAGCCATGGGTTCCTATTCAGAAAATGCCATCAGTCTTTCAAATCAAACTCTTCCAATAGCCTGTTCAGCTCCATGTTTTCTTTGTTATCTTTCTAAGAAGACTGATATAGCTTTGGGAGAGAAACATTAATGTCTCCTAAAATTAGTGCATTATTTGGAATTCAGCTAACTTGTCCTTTATGATTTAGATATGTTATGTGACTTGGTGCACATGTTTACTAATGATAATTTCATTGTCTATGGTACCTCTATGCATAATACAGTTTCCGTGCTTATCTCTCTTATACTGTGATTTCTTTCTTGCTTTCTCTGATAGCATGATTACAACTTCTAATAATCAAACAATAAAGAGTACCTAATACTCATGCCACACTAATTATCCTAAATATGTAAAGGGAAAAAAGCATTCTTCCAAACTCTTTGTATGAGATGAATATGGTCCTAACAGCAAAACTGGGGAGAGACGAAGCAGAGGAGTAGACGTTGTTGTCACTAGTAACCACTAATGTAAAACTTTTAAACAAAACCTAGCAAAGGGATGACAATAACAGATTTTTAAAAATTACTATAATAAATTTGGATTTCTACCATGGAATGCAAGGAAGTTTCAGTATAAGGAAAACAATTAGCAGACTCAATTACATTATCAAAAACAACCAAAACTACAGGATTATATCAAAAGATGCAGAAAAAGTCAACTATATCAGTCATTTAAAACTATAAAAAATCATAGACATAGATAGCCCATTTCTTAAAATGACCAATAGCATAAATGCAAAACTCAAAGCTATTAATTACAAAGGTGAAATATTGCAAGCTAGGTAGCACAATGAACAATGCTGGCCCTGCAGCTAGGAAGACCCGAGTTCAAATCTGAATTCAGAGACAATAGCCCTGTGGCCCTGAGTAAGTCACTTATTCCTGTTTGCCTCAGTTTCCTCACTTGTAAAAATGAGCCAGAAAAGGAAATGGCAACCCACTCTGGTATCTTTGCCAAGAAAATCCCAAATGGGGTCATGAAGAGTGGGACATAACTGAAAACTGACTGAACAACAGGTGTTACTGTGGCAGCTAGGCAGCACTGTAGATAAGGCCTCCGGCCTCCAAGACTTTCCCCATCACTGGCCTAAGAAGTTAAATGGGAATTTTGGGGGAGTTCTGTGGAAGCTGCAGATGACACAGAAAAATCTTAAAAACTCAGAAATGCATAGTGTGTCTATCTACACCTATATCCATATATATTATACATATGTGTATATGGTATTGCATAGTGTCAACATATTTCATCTTTTAATACCACAAAAATTCAGACTTCTGATTTAAAGAGAGACCGAAAATGAATTATCACTATTTACAGACAACAGGATGATTTTCTTAGAAAACATTGGAGAATCATTAAAGGACTGGTAGAAAAACTTCATTAAAGCAGGAGGCAAAGATCTACAAAAATGGTCAACTTTTCTATATAGCAAAAACCAGAAGAAATGACAGAAAGGAAAGTCTTACCTAAAACTACAAAACAGATATCTGAGAGTCTACCTAAGACATATAAATATAGACACAAAACACTTTACTGAAATAAAGGAAGACAAATAATTGGACAGATATTCATTGCTCATGGTTAAGTTATGCCAATATAACACAAATAGTGATACTCTCTATTATAAATTAATTTACAGATTTAGTGTAACACCAATTAAACTATCGAGGAATTATTTTCTTGGTGTTCAGTCACTTCAATTACATCTGACTCTTTATGACCCATTTTGGGGTTTTCTTGGCAGAGATACTAGAGATACTGGTTTGCCATTTTCTTCTCCAGTCCCCAGATGAGGAAACTGAGGCAAGCAGGGTTAGGTGACTTGCTTAGGGTCACACAGCTAGTAAGTGTCTGAGGCCAGATTTGAATTCAGGAAGATTCCTAGCCCAGTACTCTATCTACTGTGCCCCTTAGCTGCCCCCAATGGGTTTGTACAGTATAGAAACTTTTCTAGTATAATCTGAAAATCCTTTTCAGAATGGTTGAGTCACTTCACAGCTCTATCAACTGCTTTAGTGTGCCTGTCCCACCATCCTCCGACATTTGTTATTTTCATCCTGATGATTTCAGGTAAAATCCCAGAGTCATTTTTGTATGTTTTTAGTTCTTAGTGATTTGGAACACTCATGCAGTTGTTAATAGTTTGATTTAAAAAAACCCAGCCTGTTGATATCATTTGGCCATGTTTCTCCATGATTAGGGAAGGCTTCTTGATATTCTAGAGTTGTATTAATTTCCTACATGCCCTATTGATCTATTATCAGAGATAACTGCTATATAAAATGTCTTCAAATTATTCTCATTTATTTTTTAAAAAGTTTTATTTCTGCCTTTTCTTTTTACATCATAGTTGCTTCCAATTATACCATCTCCACTGTGGCTCTAAACTGAACCTTCTCTTGTATCAAAGAAAGACAGTTAAGCAAGTAAGAGTCAACACAGTGACCTCAACTCACAAAGGAACATTCTGTCCCTGCAGTCCTGGGCCCCTGGGGCCCGTCTTCATGTGCTCTTCTGATGTTCTTTAAAGCGCCACTGCTTAGTTATTGTTTCTGCCAATGTTACTGTGCTAGTTCCTACAAATGTTCTCATGTTTCTCAGAATTCCTCATATTCATTACTTCTTGCAACAAAATTATATTCCTTACATTCATGTATGTTATCCAGCCTTTCTCCAAAACATAGAAACCTACTTTGTTGCCAGTTCTTTGCAACCGCACACACACATACCACACACACACACACACACACACACACACACAGCTACCATGAATATTTTGGCATATACTCAATCTGATTATTTCTGACTGACATTAAGGGGGGAGGCTATAAATGGTATGATCAATTTAGTCACATTTTGTGTATATCAGTTATACAGAATGGTTGGGAAAATTCACATCTCTACCAAAAGTTCATATGCCCATGTTCCCTCAGCTCCTTCAACAGTGACTGCTCTCATTTTTTGGTCATCTTCATCAACTTGTAGGGTTTGAGGTAAAATCTCTTAAATGTTTTTTTTTAATTTGTATTTCTCTTGTGATGAATAAATTAGGTGTATATTTTCATCTGGCCACTATGATTTCAATTTTTTTAAAACTATGCACAGCTTCTGACCACTTGGTTTTTTAGTGTTATACTGCTCTATTAATTCCCTAGATATCTTGGATCATCAGACTTTTATCAGTGGTATCTGACACCGATTTTTTCCCCCAGTGTAGTGTTTCTCTTCTTATTTTTGTGGCATCACTTTTGTTTGTGCAAAACCTTTTTAAATTTTATGTAACTTAATAGTCTCTTTTGTCTTAAGTGGATCGTTTCAATCTATGGTTTGGTTAAGAATTCTTCACTATAATTGTAAGAAAAAAAAGGTAATTCCTTCTTTTCCCCTTTATTTTTAATGGTGTGACCATTTATGGTCAAGGTACATATCCATCTGTAGTTTATTTTGGCATGAGTTGCAGGTCTAAAGCTCATTTCTGCCACATATTTCCAATTGTCCCAGTTCTTGGAAGTCCTTACCATAAAAGTCTATGTTCTTGGATTCAATGAATTCTAGTTATTCATTCAAATCTTTCTGGGTTCTTTTTGTGCAGGAGTTATTAAAATATGGAATTCAGGTTCTATATTTCAATTTTTTTAGGATGCAAAGTTCTCAGATTGTCTCATCGGCCACTATCTCCATAGACAGTTGCTTTTCTTTTGTCCACAGAGACTTCAGTTGTTGAATTTTCAACCTTGTTCTAATACTCCTTTTTGCATATTGGAATGTCTGAATTATGTCTCCGCTATTTCCTTTTTAGTGGAGTCGCTGAAATTAAGATTTCTACTTTCTGTTCTGAACTATTAATGTCCCTGTTTATCTTTTAAAATTCTATTGGATGAGCTCCAATGTCCCTTTTAAATTTTTCAATTCTTTTCATTCACTTTGGGGGTCTTTGTGGTAGTTCCATTTTCATGGAGGGGGGGGTCTAGTTAGTATTACACTATTATTCTCTTCTTCTGGAGATGTCTCATAACTTTCTTTTACCCAATATTATTTCTTCATTATATTTGGAGCCCTTTTTTGTATGCTCAATACTACATTCTGACTGCATTTTTCTTCTGTAAGGTTTTTCCTTGCAAGGATTTCTTTGCTCTCTGTATTTTGGGGGTTTTCTTTTACTTTTGGTGAATATATTACTCTTTTGAAGTGATGCAAGGGAACAAGACTGACTTAAAACCACTCATTTCTTTCCCACATGCTACATTTGTAGGCATTCCCTACAGAGTGATTTCCATAGTGGTAAAGCCTAAAAGGTTTTCCACATTCACTGCATTCTTAGGTTTCGATCCAGGATGGATTTACTGAAATTCAGTAAGATCTCACCCTTCATACACAAGGCTATCCCATACTCATCACATTAATGAATACTTCTCCAGGTAACTTTTTAAAAAAATATTAAATAAGGGCTTAGCTCCAACTGAAGGCTGATTCACATTCCTTAAATTCATAGGCTCTTTCTTTACTATGAATTCTTTTGTGATTATTAAGGGATGAAGAGTTGGTGAATGCATTTCCACATTCTTTGCATTTATAAGGCTTTTCTCCACTATGCATTCTCTGATGTTTGGTAAGATTAGAGCTATTGCTGAAGGCCTTCCCACATTGCTTACATTCATAAGGCTTTTCTTCAGTGTGAATTCTCTGGTGTCGAGTCAGGGATGACATTTGCCTGAATGCTTTGCCACATTCTTTACAAGTATAAGGCTTCTCTCCAGTGTGAATTCTATGATGTTGAGTAAACAAGGAGCTTTTTCTGAAGGCTTTGCCACATTCTAGACATTTATAAGGTTCCTCTCCAGTGTGAATTCTAATATGTTCAGTAAGAGATGAGCTCCAGTTGAAGGCCTTCCCACATTCCTTACACTGATAAGGTTTCTCTCCACTATGAATTCGTTCATGCTTAATAAGGGAGGACTGGTTGGTGAAGGCCTTCCCACATTCCTTACATTTATAAGGTTTTTCTCCAGTGTGAATTCTCTGATGTTTAGTAAGATTTGATCTCTGAATAAAGGCTGTCCCACATTCCTCACATTCATAGGGTTTCTCTCCACTATGAGTTCTTTCATGTTTAATAAGGGAGGCCCGGTTGGTGAAGGCCTTCCCACATTCCTTACATTTATAAGGTTTTTCTCCAGTGTGAATTCTCTGATGTTGTATAAGGGATGAGCTCCAGTTGAAGGCCTTCCCACATTCCTTACACTGATAAGGTTTTTCTTTAGTGTGAACTCTCTGGTGTTGAGTAAGGGATGAATTGCAGCTGAAGGCCTTCCCACATTCTTTACATTTATAGAGTTTCTCTCCAGTATGAAGTCTCTGATGTAGAATAAGGTTTGTATGCCTTGTGAAAACCTTACCACATTCCTCACAATCATAGAATTTATCTTTTTTATGTAGTCTTTTATATTGATTAAGATGTGTGTGCTGATATGGGAACTTCTCCCACAATCTGATCTCCTTGAGAGGATCCTCCCCAAATGTGCAGCTTTGGGAAAAATCCCCATTGAATCTTTCTACTAACATCCTAGGTGATTCTCCTCCTTGATTTGGAGGTAATTCATGGTTCTCAAATCTAGTATCCCAGGCTGAAAGAAATTGAGAATGAAAATAATTTTAATTTCAGTTGTAAGGGACCTGAGGGAGCTAATCTAATCCTCCCCATGGTCATGAATCTTCCTAGCCCAAAAGAGATCATGTCATCTTAGGCTACACCCAGAAGGGGCTTAGGATCCTTAGACTAGCAGCTATACTGTATTCTGCATTTGTCAGACTACATTTTGAATAATAAATCAAGTGGTGCATTGTTAAGTTCAGTGAACAAAGCAGGGAAAGGGGGGATGCCGATGGGCCCTCAGGTCACATGATAATGGGCTGAAGAAGGTTTTTAGCCTAAAGAAGAAAAGACTGAGGAGGAATATGAGTGTTGTCTTCCAGTATTTGAGGGCAGCCAAATGGCAGCATCAGAAAACTTCAGAGTTGGAAAGGACTCAGCTGGAGGAGGGGAGAGAAGGGACTTAGTCCAGCCCATACCAGAAAAAAAGAATCCCTAAATTAGAACATACATGACATATTGTGGTGATCCAGGGTCCCCTCAGTCTTCCATTCTACCTGGGCTACCTCAAGTCATTAGGAAGCAATTCTTAGCATCCACCTAAAGTTTCCTCTTGCAGTTTCCACACTGGGCTCCTCATCCTGACCTCTGGGGCAAAGCAGAACCAATCTCCCTCTTTCAGATGACAATCCTTCAACTATTAAAACATAGCTCTCACTTCCCTGAACTTTCCCAGCTTCTTCAGCTGACACTCAGGGTACCTGAGTCCTTTGCCCTGCTAAGTGCTCTCCTCTGCACTGTCTCAAGCTTATCCATATCCTTTCCTAAAAGGGGCAGATCCGGATACCCCAAAGGGAAATGGACAGCCAGAGATAACAGTGACTGAGGAATAAGGCTAAGACTAAGTTTTAAATCTCTTGACTCATGCTTCCATGCTTTCTGTAGTTTAGCACATGCCTGAAGGTTTCCTGATCTTGGGGTGGAGAATGAAGGAACTGCTCCATGATGAGATACAAGAAGGGTCAATAAGGAAATTATGACCTTGACAGACGTCTAAAATGTCCCTGCCCTCCAGAGCTCAGGCAGAAGGGGTTAGTTCGGAAGAGGAGTAGTGAGGAAGAGGAACCACAGGAAAGGGTAGTAGAAGACCCGCTTACATAGCGGGGTGGGAGTACACTGAAAACAGGGATCCTGTCACAGATCAAAAACTATAAGGGACTTTGGAGACCAACTAATCCCAAATCTATACTTCACAGAGGAGGCAACAGAAACTCAGAAGGGGGAATGGCTTGGCCAAAGTCCTCCTTTGAGGAATTGGGGTCACAAGGACTAAGGTCCTCGAAAGTCAGAACTGGAGGGACAGAGACATTACTGCTCCAGGATCCTGGGGAACACCCCACCTGGTCTGGGAGCACAGACCAACCACTCAGGATGCCACAGCCAAAACCACCTTAACCTCAGACTTTGGGAGAGGGCCGGGAAATCTACCACCACTAGGCACTGGATCCAACCCTCATCTTACCATGTTGTACCACCCATCACTTTGACATGGCCATACCTAACTGACCATATGGGCGGCTCCATGTACTGGCTCCTGGCTGCCTGCTGGAACTGCTTCCTTCAGGTGGACAGGCACTTCTTGGGGCTCCTCCCTGCAGATCCCATGCCAAGGGCTCTTCCCCTTGTTCCAACCAGGAGATCAAGTCTGATTTGGGATCCAGAAACCCTGAATATGGGGGAGAAAATGAGAAGGCTCTCTAGGTGCTATGGTTACATTTTCCTTCTGGTCCCCCAGGTTCACAACTTCAGAGTCACCCTTGATGCCTCCCTCAGCTGCCAAGTATCTCACCCTGCCCCCCTGTATCCATTCTTCATCATCACCACTTCAGGTCAGGCCCTTATCACTGCTTGCCTCAATGATTGCAATAGCCAAGTTATTGATCTTCTTGTGTCCTGTCCTCCCATCTTCAGGACATATTCCATGTCACTGCCCAACTGGTCTCCTCAACCACAGGTCTGACCAGGTCATTCCTGTTCTCTCGTGGTACCCCTGCCTGCTGCCCACCATGACGAGGCTCTGATCTAACCTTCTGGTATCATCCCATGTTACTTCCCTTCCTGCACCCTCTGGCCCATCCAACCTAGCCTCTGTCATTCCTCGCACACAGCATTCCCTCTGTTCTCCAGGCCTGGAATGCTCCCCCCCCCCCCAATTCTGGGAATCCCTGGGTTCCATCAAGGCTCAGCTCAGGGACCACCGCCTCCATGAAGCCTTCCTGGATCCTCCCCCTGTTGCTGGTGTTCCCCCCAATCATCTGGTGCTAATTGTTTCTGTGCTGATCTGTCTACTACTTGTTCCCTCCAGAGACTTTAAGATCTCTGAGGGCAGGAATGACTTTGGTTTGGTCTTTGTACACCAAGTGCCCAGAACTCAGTAGGTGCTTAATAAATGCTTATTGTTTCCTTGAAGGCAGCAAGAGGTACAGGATTTTCTTCAGAAGAATGAGAAAAGGCAGGAGGAGTGTGGGCCTACAAACACTGGGCTACAGCACCCTTGATCTGACCATACAACCGCCTACTCATAGACACTGGGAAGGGCCACCAAGATTGGCTGGTTTGACCTCCCCTTCAAAGCATGCATCTCTAGGACATTTTTCAGAACCAGTCACTCAGCCTCTGTCCCTTCTTGAAGATTTCCCTCCCATGACAGTAAGACTTTGTTCCCAAGATGGGACAGGAGAGGGGTGGTGGGCTGAAGCCAGACAAGGCCTGGGGTGGGACACATTTCTGCCCCTCTCACAGTAGTACCTTAGAGAAAACACTCCCCCTTTCTAGACTTCATTTTCCACTACAATAGAGGGACAGCACAAGATGGGTGATATCCAACCACCCTCCCCATTCTACAGTTTTGTCTTTGTTAGGGCAAAACTGAAAGTTCCATTCCACCTGTGGAAGTCTCAGCCAGGGTACCTTGGGGAGAATCCCTTGCCACAGGAGCCAAGACCTAAGAGAGAGAGTCCAGGAGGAGACACGTACCCTGTGTCTGAATCCAAGAGAGGAGGGGTCTCTCTTTCAGAATGTGGGCTGAGCACTCGGGGCCCCAAGATTCTGCACTCCTAACTTCTCAGCCCAGACTACTGAAGGTTAAGCCTCATGGGAGGCGACCTTACCCAGGGACACCAGGTTCCTGTAGTTCTCCAACATCACCTCCCTGTAGAGCTCCCTCTGAACAGGGCTCAGGAACCCCCACTCCTCCTGGGTAAAGTCCACAGACACATCCTTGAATGTCACTGCCTCCTGAAACACCAAACATATGCATGCTGGCCTGGTGGTCACCCCTGACAAAACCCTGGGGGTGAGGATGAGCCCAAGATGGACAGAGGCAGATCTGAAGAGGTTTTGGGGTCTCAAGCTGGTCCTGGTGAGTCAGGTTATCTGGGCTCTGGGCCCAACTCTGTTACTAACTTGGGGAAGGCTGGAAAAATAATTTTTAACTCTATGAGTCTCCATTTCCATTGTAAAATTAAGAGAGAGGGACCAAGTCCATCTCTAATGGATCTTTCTTTCCAATTAGAGACAAGGAGGGCAGCCCCAGGTCTAGACAGGTCAGCTTGCTGTCAATTCTCATCGACTGCCACTCCCCCCAGCACTTGACCATAACTCAGGAATTATGCCTGTCTACAGTCTGGAAGCTGGAAAATCAATCCTACAGAGAAAAGAGACCCCCAACTCACCTGGATCCTGGCCAGCAGAACCCCGGAAGCCATTCTCTCTTCCTCTGGACTGTCCTCTGGATAAAGAGCACAACGGAAAGGGAGCAAATCTGTGGGACAAGAGAGGAGTCACAACAGGGAGCCCAGGCTAGCTGTTCAATCCAGGGATTCACCTAAATTGAAGTCTCCTGCACCCTGGCAGGTAAGCCCCACCACCCCCTACACACACAAGATACACATGTGCGCACGCGCGCACACACACACACACACACACACACCCTCCCAGGGATAGCCTTGTTGTCTTCTAGGGGCAGAGAATCACAGAATTTCAGAAGTGCAGGGACCTCAGTGGCCGAGAACTCCACAGACAAGGATAGAGGTAAAGATAAAGACTGAAGACTTATATGCAGGGATGTGTTAACTAAATCTTTGAGAATGGATGAGACCCCTGCAAGAAGAAAGGAGAACCCAGGACAATGAGGGAGGAGGGAAACTGAGGAATCAGGACTGACATAAGAGGGTCAGAAAAGATAGGCAGAGTCATGGAAAGGGGGAGTTGTCCAAAGAGAGTGGTGAGGATGCACAGGGAGCTCACCACCTAACTTTGGTTCAACAAAGAAAGATAAGAAATGCAAGTTAGGACAGAGGATGAAACCCAAAGTACAGCACCAGGCTTGGAGCAAAGCATCAGAAGCCTGAGAGCTGGGGACAAGAGCAGAAAAGGGATTACATAGCCCCACTGAGGACATTAAGAAAGGGTGGGGACACATGCTCAGATGGACAGAGCAGTAACAGAGAGCTGTTGAGCTCATCCTCAGTTTTCTTTTCTATGTCCATGAGGGACAACCTTCAGACTGGAAGGGACAGAACCAAAATGGCTCACTGGGCATTGACAACTTAGAAGAGAAGACTGCCCTGCATGCGCTTAAGGTACCAGACCCAGATGAACTATGTCTTGGGGTCCTGAGAAAACTGTCAGATGTGACTGCCTGCCCTCCCAGGGACCCTAAAAGGGAGAGGTACCCCAGGGCTAGAAAAGGAAAGTGCTGCCACATTGTCAAATCAGGGAAGGGAACGAATTCTACAGACTGTGGGCCAATCCTGGCAAAATTCAAAAACATCTTAGGAAAGGAATATTCCTGAAAACCTAGAGAAGGAAGCAGGGGGATAAGGAGTCAGGGTGACTTCATCAAACACTGATAGATCACGCACTCTAAAGAACAAAGGTCAAGATCAGGGGTTCTTAACCTTCAAGTGTCACAGACCCCTTTGACAGATGGGTGGAGACTATGGAAGATCTCTCTCCTGAATCATGCATACAATAAACAGGATCAACATTGTAAAATGTTACAATTACGTTGTTCAATCCAGGGATTCACCTAATTAGAAGTCTCCTCCACTTACCAAAATATATGTATTTCTTTAACCCAGCAAGTTCACAAATGCCAGGTTAAGAATCTTTGGTCTAGAATCTCAGGGGAAGTAACGTTAAAAAATAAAAGGAAAAAAAAATGGAAGAAAAGGGATGTAGCATTTCCAGACCTCAAACTGTATAATAAAACAGTTATCATTAACAATCTTGGGGCAGGTTAAAAAATAGAAAAGTAGATCAGTGGGACAGGGAGCTAGAAAAGCGATTCAATAAATCAAACATTTGAAAATGTTATTACCTGCAAAGCAGCACTGCTTTAGGCAGACGTTAGGGATACAGAGCTCAAAACAAAATAGCCCTCATCCACAAGGAACTTAATTCTGCCATGAATAACCAACCACAAGAACAGAGATAAATATACATCATTTTAGAGAAAAGGAGCTTCCCCATTAAACAGAGTAGGTCCTAGAAAAACATCTGGTCTTCACCTGGCTAGGTACATCTCTCCCCCAACCCTAGTAGAGTTCTGTGGGCCCTGGACCAGAGACCATGACCTAGAGGACAAGGCCCTTTCAACTCCAGAATTGCAGCCCCCGATGGAGAGGGCTGTCCTGAGGCTGTGAGTGCCTCACCTGGCTCCCTCTCTCTGGGCCTTGTCCAGCTACATTTCCCTGCTAATGCTCCTCCATCTTCTCTTCTTCCTCAGTCCTGTAACCTTACCCCCAATTCCACTTTCCAGCTTCAGAATCATCCAATCTACAGTATGATTGTCCCTGCAAACACTGCATCAATCTCTCCAAACCAAAACACCTCTCTTTCTCCACAGGTGTGGTGGCCCATGGGAGTACAAGCTTTTTGAGGCCAGGGTCAGCTTACAGCTATATTTGTATCCTTTGTGCTTAGTGTATATAGTGTCTACAATGGCCAGGTATCTCCTGACAACACCAAAACATAAAACACCCCCAACATCTTGGCTTGTCATAGCCTGTGCACTGATTTGTAGTAGACCAGACTTTCAGGGGTCCCCCAGCCCCATCAAGGAAATGCTCCCCTCTTCTATGAGGTCACTAGGCAGATATGCAGGAGGAGTATAATTTTGTTGGATGGATGCTTTCATTGGTTCTATGAATACCTAAAGAATTTTCAGGGTAGTTAATTAGCAAGTCTTATTTGTGACTCCCTGTTTGTTTGTGCCTCTGGACATGGTCCTAGGATGAAGTCTTAATGAATAATTAGTCTTGGGCTGGGGTAGTGAGTGGTCGATTCCAAAGGAGGGTCCTTGCATTCTGGTTACCTAAGAATTTCTGCTGTAGGGAATATAAGCCTTATGATTTTCTTGTATCTTGGCTCTATATGAATTGGTTCTGTAATAAACAGACTATTGAATACATCCCTGTCTCTCTCCTTTATTCAGCTGGTTGCTGGGCCATACAACTATGGTGGTCACAGTACTGATTGATATTACACACTGTGGTGGACCACAGATGCTCCAGAAGTAAAAGGGACCAGAGATGCTGCAGAGCAGAAATGGACCAGAGATGCTGCAAGGGATGAAATGGACCAAAGCTGCTGCAGGGAGCAAATGGGCCAGAGCTACTAAAGAGGTGAAATGGATCAGAGGTGGTCCAGAGCAGAAATGGACCAGAGATGCTGCAGAGGGTGAAATGGACCAGAGCTACTGAAAAGGTGAAATGGATCAGAGATGCTCCAGAGTGAAATGGACCAGAGATGCTGTAGAGGGTGAAATGGACCAGAGCTGCTGTAGGGGGTGAAATGGACCAGAGCTACTGAAAAGGTGAAATGGACCAGAGATGCTACAGACTGGTGAAATGGACCAGGGATGGTACAGAGGTGAAATGGACCAGAGCTGTTGCAAGGGGGTGAAATGGACCAGAGCTGCTCCAAGGGGATGAAATAGAGCAGAAATAGACCAGAGGTGCTGCAGAGGTGAAATCAACAGGTCTAGGCACCACATTGGATTGGGGATAGGGGTGGTTAGAGAGTGAGGAGCCCAGGATAATACCTAGATCACAAGCCTAGGATGGCAGTATCTTTGACAGTAATAAGGAAGTTAGGAAGAGTAGGGTGGGTTTGGAGGGAAGTGCTCTTCATCAATGGTCCTCTGGAATTATCACCGATCATGGCACTGAACAAAATTCTTAAGTCTTTCACAGTTGATTGTTTTTATCATGTTATTATCTCCCCCATCCTCAAAAACCATTAGTTGGATTGTCAATCTAAGTAGCTTTCTACTGCCTCTCTCTTCCCTCTGCATCTAAATTTCTTGAGAAGGCCATCTACAATAGGTACCTCTACTTCCTTTCCTTTCACTCTCTTAAATCTCTGTAATCTGGCATCTGACCTCATCATTCAACCAAAACTGCCCTTTCCAAAGTTACTATCTCTTAATTGCCAAATCTAAAGGCCTTTTCTCAATCCTCATCCTTCTTGGCCTCTCTGAAGCCTCTGAAACTGTGTATCACCCTCTTTTCCCTGATACTTGCTTCTCTCTAGCCTTCTGTGGCTGCTCTCTCCTAGTTCTGTTCCTACCTGTCTGACCCCTCTCCTTGCTGGATCTTTACCTACTGTCATTCTCCTTAACCACTGGGGGCCACCCAAGGCTCTGTTCCAGGACCGAAAACCCTAACTTTTGCTTCTTCTTCCTCTCTACTATTTCATTTGGTGATCTTGTCAGCTCCCATGGCTTCAATAATCAATCCCCTCTATGCGGATGACTCTCACATCTTCTTATCCAGTCCAAACCTTTTCCCTGCCTTCCAATGTTACGTCTCCCAGTCACCTTTTAGACATCCTGACCTGGATATCTCATGGGCATCTTAAACTCAACATGTTCAAAGCTGAACTCATTATCTTTCCCCCAAAACTCTGACACTCTTCTGAGTGTCCCTATTACTGTTGAGGGTACTACTGTACTTCCAGTCATCAGGTCCCCAATCTAAGTGGTATCCTCTTACCCTCCATATCCAATCAGATGTCCTATCATTTTCACCTTCATAGCATGTCTTGAATATGCCCCTTTCTCTCCTCTGACACTGCCCCCACCCTGGTGCAGACCCTCATCATCTCACTCCATGCTACCACCCCTGTTCTGGCCTAGTTTTCCTGATGAACTACCTAACTCGATGGAATGGATACAGCAGTTCAACTTAGCCCTGGATTCTTTACCTCCTTATCCTACTGTTTTTCATCTCTTTCTAAATCCCAACCCTGAACGACTCCCACCATCTGCTTTTTGCTCACAGACTTGTTTAATGGTGGAAGGAAGGAGGAAGTCCCTGCTTACTGGCTCCAGTACAAATCCGTGTTAGCTAATCTCAAACCAGAAATCCTTTTATTTTTCCCTAACTGTATTTCTACTTCATTCATCACAGTTTCTAGTTCAATTCTCTTCTCTCCTATTGCCTCCTATACCCGATCTGTCCCCCCAAGACTACACTAAGAAAATGGTGTCTGTTGTGATTCCTTTTCCTCCTTTTCACCCACAGTCCCTTAGCCCCATCCCTCTCACACTGAATCATCTTTTACTCCAGCCTCTGTTGGAGAAGTGGCTCTTCTCCTTTCTTATCAATCCAACTCCTCCATTCCTATCTTTGATCCCATTTCCTCCCATTTCCTCCAGCAGGAAGCCCTCAATCTTACTCCTTCTAGTGACTGCTTCCCAGCTTTCCACCTACAGACCCAGATCCCCCCACTCCCTACAAAACCCTCTCTAGACCATACCATCCTCTCATATCCCTCCTCCCTTTCACAGACAAGCTCCTACACCAGAAGAAGCTAGCAAAGGCTCAGCCACTTGGCATCTGAATGTATAACCCGCCTTTAGGGGGGAAGGGGGGAAGTGTGCAGGACTTCTCAACCCTCAGAAATCTGGGTTTGTTTGTTTTTAACTACATTATTCAACTGGAACTGCTATCTCCAAAGTTACCAAAGATCTCTTTATGAATGTGTCAAATGCCAAGTTTTTAAAGATAAATATTAATACAAATAAATCTTTCCCCATTCCTTTCCAGACAGCCATCTCTTGTAACAAAGAGGAGAGAGAGAAAAGTAGCCTGGGAAAATCAACCAACACATCAACCTTACATGTGTGAGGCCGGGCAATACACTTACTCACTCTGGGCCTCAGTTTCCTAATCTATAAAATGGGGTAGTTAGATAAGATGACCTCTGAGTCATAGCTCTAAACCTATGATCCAAGTCTGGCAGTATATGAAATATTCTGCTTCCAAAGAAAGGTGGTCATCAGGTAATCACATTTTTCTAAATTATTTTTTCTAAACTTGACTACCAAGAAAAGGTATTTCCATACATAAGTGAAATCATCAATCTTCATTTCATAACACTTGCTTTAAATATATATGTATATGTATACATATATATGTGTATATAATTGTACACATTATTTTCAAAATTGTCCTACTTGAAATGACAAATGCTGGAGGGATTGAGGGAAATTAGGTATATTAATGAACTGCTGCTGCTGCTGGAGTAGTGAATGGGTCTAATCATTCTGGAGGGCAATCTGGAACTTTGCCCAAAGGGCTCTAACACTGCATATGTCCTTTGACCCAGCAATACCCCTGCTAGGTCTGTATCCCAAAAAAATCATTAAAAAGGGAAAATGACCTATATGTACAAAAATATTTATAGCAGCTCTTTTTTGTGGTGGCAAAGAACTGGAAATTGAGGGGATGCTCCGATGGGGCAAGTGCTGAACAAGTTCTGGTGTATGATTGTGATGGGAGTATTACTGTGTTATAAGAAATGACAAAAGGGGTGGTACTTTCAGAAAAAAAAAAACACAGCAAGATCTAAAGGAGCCAGTGCAAAGTAAAAGGAGAAGAACCCCAGGAACGCAGTGTGGTGAGGATGATCAGTCGTGAAACACTCAGCAACTCTGACCGACAGAATGATCTTAGACAACTCTAAAGGACTCATGAGGAAAAATGCTCTTCACTCTCAGAGAAACCAGGAGCTCTGACTGCAAACTGAGGTGCAATCTTCTCACTTTTCGCTTTCTTCCGCAACGTGGTTAATGTTTTGCATGATTTCACACGTATAACTGATATACTGGGGAAGGCTGGGTGGAGCAGTGAATAGAGCACCAGCCCTGGCGTCAGGGTTCAAACCTGTGTTCAAAACCAACCTCAGACACTTAACACTTACTAGCTGTGTGACCTTGGGCAAGTCACTTAACCCCAATTGCCCTGCCTTCCCCCCTCCAAAAAAAAAAAGCAAAAAAAACCCTGATACATTGTTTGCCTTTTTCAGTAGGTGGGGAGGGATGGGAGGAGGGAGGGAATGTAGAATTCAAATTTTTTTTAAAAAGAATGTTTAAAATAAATAATAAAAGTTTAAAAGGTTATGAATTGGGGGAAAAGCTGTCCTGCTTATTTATGCACGCTTATACACTTTCTTCTGTTCTCTGAATTTTAAAAAGTGTTTCAAAGGCCCTTGTTTTTTTTCTTTTTGGCAACACTATGCTGACACTCTTCTTCCCTCCTTCCTTCTCCTCCAATTTGCTTAGAGAAAGAATGAGAATTCCTTGTAACAAACTAAGTCAAGCCAATAAATTTTCCCAGTGCCTCTGCAGCATGTCTCCATGTCTTCTCTGCAAGGAAGGGGGTAGGCCTTCTGAAGCAGCGCTGGGCACTGGGCACAAACCGATCAGAGCTCATAAGACTCCCCAGAATCGGTCTTCTTTACAACACTGTTGTTCTCGACCTAGTGTTGCTCCCTTAGCCCTGTGCCGCTTCATCCTACCCCGAATTCTCTATGGCTCTTTGGTCATTTTTATGCGCAATCACATTCCGCGATGTTCAGCCATTCCCTGATGACCAGAGGTGATCATGGGTGCCCCTTTCAATCCCAGGCCTTTGCCTTTCGCTTCTCCCTTTTACTCCCCTCTCAGGATCCAGATTTTGCTTTGCTTGCTGCATTCCATCCCTGTAATTACCCTCCAGTTATGATTCCTTGAAATAGTGTCCAATCCTTTTTGTTTTTTTAAATCATGATTTTCAGGGCATCCAGGGGTTTTTGATATCAGACATCTTACAATTTATTTTGCTCCATCTTTTGATTTTGTTCTAATCTTTCTTGCTGTCTCAGTCACTGATTCATTTGGTCTATTCTAGTTTTCAGGGAGTCCATTTCTTGGGTTAGGTTTACTACTTTCTCTTCTAAGCTATTTATTCTGCTGCCAATTCTTTCCTCCAGAGCTTTTCTTTCATCTGTTTTTATCTATTGCCTCACTTCCACTGGGTCTTCATACAGTCCTTGTGGAAAATTCATTTTTTCCCTTTGAATTTGTTAGTAGCTGTTAATGCGCCATTCTCAAATTGGAGGCATTTTTAGATTAGCCATTTTTCATACTGGTTAGTGTTTTCTTTCTCTCCAGTTACGTTCTTCAATTGCTCTTTGTTCCAGAGGCAGGTTCTCTCCACCACGGCCCTTCTGGGAGAGGTTTAACCCCATCTGGTCTCGGCCTGGGTCACCAAAGTTCCAGCACTGACCTCTTCCTCCTGGGTTTGGGCCTGTGTGGATCCTGAAGTTCAGAAAGCTGGATTTTCAGGACCCTTCCTGGAATCTTGAGCAGAACATTAGGGTCCCTTGTAAGAGCCCCAATCTGAGTGCTGCCCACTGCTGCTCCCTGGGGCTGCTACACTTGGGCTTTCCCAAGGAACCCTTCTGCCCTTGCTGCCTCCAAAGCGACCCCTGCAGGCCTCCTGTATCTCTGGCCAGTTGCTGACCACACTGGAGATGACCCTGCCTCAGCACTGACTTCCCTAATGACCTCGTGTCATGTTGGGAAGAAAGATGTCACTTCTTGGAGTTCTCAGTGGTTGTCTTGATCTTCATTCAGTCTGCTGGAGTAAGTATGTGGGAGCTCTGGTCCACTTTCCATTCAGCATCCATCTTAGCCAGAAAACTAGCTGCATTTTCAACTTCTTGGTTATTTTAATTATGGTTTCTTTCCAGGTCTGATTTTTTTTCTCTTTCCATTTACATTATTGTAGGCATCTTTTATATACATTGCCCTGGTTCTACTTAACCTTACCCTGCCGCACTTCATAGAAATCTTCCCATTCTTCTCTGAATTCTTCACGTCTCACATTTCTTCTAGCACAGTCATCTCCCACTACACTCACATACAGATATGAGGCCACTCTCGACTTAATGAACATCTGCTTGGCTTCTGAGTCTGCTCGGAATATGCTGGTGCTTATGGGGCCCCTACATGGTAAGCAGTGAGAGCTCTGGGCCTCCGGGACAGTCACTCGGGGCCATTTACTGCAAAACGCTTTGAAGAATGGCTGGACCAACTCATAGCTTCTCCAACAACATATTAATGTAAGAACATAGCACTAACTATGGCCAGGCATTATGTAAGCACTTTACAAACACCATCTCATTTGGTCCATACAACCCTGGCAGGTCAGAGGCAGGCAGAGTCTGGGTGATTTACCCAGAGTTCCACACCCAGGAAGTGTCTGAGGCAGACGGAACTTGGGGGTCACTCACTCTAGCCCTTCCCCCACCACCACCTCCCAGCTGCCCCCTCCAACATCAGCTATTTCTGTTTCTGGTTATTTGCTGAACACGCAGGAAACTCAACCCTGCTTTCACTTGCGTTTTTCTCATTCATTTGGAACAGTCCTTGTGGTTGTTCACTGTCATGTTCTTCTTTTGAAAACCACTTCTGAATGAATAAATCCAAGAGCCTTTTCTCAGTCAGGATCTTCCCCAAACCAGCCTGCCAGCCAGCGGTCTCTTCATCACGTTCAAAACTCATTCTCTTTTCCCCCTTCTTCCCTGTTCTGCTCTCCCAGCTCCACCCACCCCTCCCTCATACCCCCTGCTTCTACACCCTCTCCTCACCAGCCACTATCCCCTCTCTGCACCCAAGCACCCTGGCTCTTCCCAGAGGCCTGCTGGAGCCAAACTCCACATAGCTGCCAGAGTGGCTGAGCGTGAATTGTTTTTGCTGAGCTGATTTTTTTCTGCTTCCCTTTTTATTTTTTGTGAAAAGGAATGGCTGGGAGGGTAAAGAAGAGGGTTACATCCAGAAACTAAGGTGGTATGAAAGCAAAGGATATAGAAAGTTTAAAAATGACTTTACTCAAAAGCTACTTCAGAATAAAAGAGGTGGAGATCACTGGCCTTGGAGTCAGGACCCATGTTCAAATCCCGATGCTAAGGCTCATTCTTTATGGGACCTCAGCTTTTCGCCAGCCTCAGGTCCTCATCAGTTCAATGCAGCTGGACTTGCCTTGAGAGCCTCTCTGCTCTCCTCCAGCTTTAGAACCTGGGATCCTGGAATCGCCCAGCCCACAAAGCCCCTGTGGCTGCCTCCTGAAAGCCTCCAGGGTCAAGTACATCCTGCTCTGCTGGCTTGTCACGTCCTTCCCAAGAGGCCTGACTGCCCCCTTCCAGATCTGCCAGCCAAAGTGGCCCAGTTGCTCTTCCTCACAAGGGACAGTCAGCTTCCCTCCCCCACACCCGGGGTGCACCCCCTCCTAACCACCACCTTCTAGACCTGCTCCCTCCCTCCCTCCCTGCAGAATTCTTCTCCTCCTATACCGGGTCTCTCCAGAATGAAAATCCCCAACCCACAATTACCTTAGATTTACTTGTCTACATTTAAATTTACTTATATATTCATAGTATATTATATACTCACAGCAGACAGAATGTAACGTCCTGGAGGGGAGGAACTCTTGGTTTTTGTCTTCATATCCAAGGCCTAGCACCTAGTAGGTGTTTTTAAAAATGTTTACTGCTTGACTGAACTCACAGCAATAACAGAATGGATAAGAAAACAGAAGCAAAAATTTTGTTGCATATAGGAAGCCTCTTTTAAAAATTCTCATAATACAGAATGAAAAGAAGAGACCAAAATCATATATCAAGGGATTCCAAAACCAGGACTTGTCACCATAACACCGGAAGGAGCAAAAGTCAAACTCCAGCATTTATAAACACTGTTATTAAATATAAGGGCCCCAAAGGACATCAAACTAACCAAGCTGCCCAAAGGCAGTGATCGGCACAACCGAGCACATCTGGGTTTCTTTCAGGGACGGATCACTGTAACAACAATACCAAACCAAAACCGGAACAGACCGGAGAAGTTACACTGGAAAAAGCTGATTGTGTCTCTGACTGTGAAGAGACAAGTTCTCAACATCGTGGGGATAGCTTTATAGAAAGTGGGCAGCGCTGGAGCGAGGAAACTGAGTGTGGAGAACAGTGGAAATGCTTGTCCTCTGCAGACGGAACTGCAATGAAAGCACAGGCAACAGGAGGCCAGAGAATACAGGATGCGGGGGGGGGGGGGGGAAGAAACACCCCAAAGAAAAACAGGAACAACAACAAAGTATCACAGCGAAGAAACACATACCAAGCCTGGGGACGCAGCTAAAGCCTTCTCAGAGGAAAGCTCGCTCTGAAAACATTTACAAAGAGGGTTAAGAAACTCAGCATGAATTTCTTGAAAAAACAAAACAAAGCAAAACACAATTTATACAATCAGCCAGTTAGCCCCCACCTGAAGCCCCGGAGCCAACAAAACAGAAAACAAAAAGACTTAGTTTGAGGCGAGGACTTCACTCTCTTTCCCAGCACATAAGCTTGCGGAGGAGAGCGGAGGGTTTTTTCCTTTGCAGCAAGGAGGAAAAGGAGGGGGAGGAGGGAGCAGGAAGAGGAGGAAGGCCCCGGCCAGAGGAGCCCAGAGTGGGTAGGATCCAGGGCCGAGTGGAGGCAGACCTCCAGGAACGTCCTCCTTCCCCTGCAAACCTGGGGATGCCCACAGAGATCGTAGAGGCAAGTTTCCAAAAGGGTCCTTTAGACTGTCAGCTCCCTGGGGACAGGGATGGTCTCTGCCCTCTTTTCGTATCCCCAGCCCTCAGCACACAGTAGGTGTTAACGAATTAAACAATCATTGTATTGTACAGTAAAATAAATCCTGGGCTTGGCCGTACCAAGGAAGGTCAAAGAACAAGCTCTACCGAGCCTTGGAAACAAGGAAACTTGGCTAAGGAATCTGCCTCTGAATTTGAATTCAGGCTATCACCTCCAACGCACAGCCCTGTGCACACCCAGCATTCACAGATAAGTGCACACATAGCAAACACATATGCGTGTGCACAGCCAAGATTTGCACAAGTGCACACGCGTGTGCACACCCAGCATTCACAGACAAGTGCACACGTAGCAAACACATGCGTGCGCACAGCCAAGATTCACACGGACGTGCACACACGTGTACACATCCAACATTCACAGACAAGTGCACACGTGGCAAACACACGCGTGTGCATGGCCAAGATTTGCACACAAGTGCACACAGGTGTGCACAGCCAGCATTGACAGACAAGTGCACACGCACGCAGCAGACAAACGCGTGTGCACAGCCAGCATTGACAGACAAGAGCACACCCAGCAGGCGGGCTCTCACCTACAAAGTGCTCCCAGTCACACACGCTGTCACCAAGGCTCACACGAACACACCCAGAGGCGCAGGCGCACAAACCTAAGGGAGCCTCCCTCACTCACCCCCCCCACCGCAATCACACGCAGACACTCGCAGAGCCCCCCTCCAGACCCTCTCCCTCCCCTCCCCGTGACGTCACCCGGAGGGGACTCACCTCGGCTCTAGCCTCTCCCTCGGCTCCCCCAGCCAGCCTCGCTGCTCGCTCCCAGCGCCAGCTGAACATTGCGCCTGCGCAGAAGCTGTTATTTTTTTTTTTTTTCCTCCGCCCATCCGTGAGGTGCCGCGTGCAGCCTTCTGGGAAATGGAGTCCTGAGCCTCCCTGAGAGTGCTTAATCGCTGGTGAGGGAGAGCCTTGTGTTTCGTCAAGGGCCGGGGGCGGGGCCTTCGGGGCGGGGCCCTCGGGGCGTGGCAGCACATCAGTGCGGCCAAGCGTGATGACACCGGTGTGCATGTGTGCACGTGTGCGCACACCATGTGCAGACGTGTGAGCCCCTCACAGACCACCCCCCCTCCACACACACCAGCACACCCCAACCCACGCCTCACCCGCCCGCCTGCCTATTAGCAGGGAGAGGGCCAGGGGCTCTCCTTGTCACCTTCCGCAGGACCCGGCACGGGGCTCGCTCTACAGGGGACGATTTAAAATGTGGACCTGAAGAACACAACTTTGCAGAAGTCGGGAAGGGTGGGCAAGGGCACACACTCTGGGATGTGCCTGTGCCAACCAGCTCTGGAAAGCCGGTTGTTAAATGTTCAGTGCAAACATCATCATCTTGGAACTAATCAAAGGCTACAAATAAGGGCTTGATTCGTTTTGTTTGGACTTAAGAAAGTTCGGAAAATGCAGATTAGACTTGAGTGTGACTCCCTCCGGGGTTGTTAAACATTGACCAGCACCCCTAGGAACATAGTAGGTATTATTAGACTTTTTTCATGTTGTCCTTCAGTCATTTCAGTCCTGTCTGCCTTTTCATGCATTTGGGGTTTTCTTGGCAAAGATATTGCGTATTTGTCATTTACTTCTCCAGCTCATTTTACAGATGAGGAAACTGAGGCAAACAGCGTCAGCTGATGGCCCATGGTCACACAGTTAGCAAGTATCTGAGGCTAGACGTGAACTCAGGTTTTCCTGGCTCCAGGCCCAGCATCACGGTGCCACCCACATGCCCTTTTTCCGTAATTTTGATTCATTTTGCTGATTCTCACCCCTTTCTCTTTTAAACAAATCTTTGGGTGTCAGGAGCAACTGGGGCTTGGGGTCAGGAAGACCTGGGTTCCTGATGCTCATCAAGTCACTTAACCCCTGTATGCCTCAGTTTCCTCATCTGTAAAATGAGTTGGAGAAGGAAATGGCACATTATTCCAGTATCTTTGCCAAGAAAACCTCAAAAGTGGTCACACAGTCAGACACGACTGAATGAGGACAACAATAGCCCAGGCAGCTGTGAGGGTCAATGAAAGAGTATCTGTGAAGTGCTTAGTCCTGTGCCCAGTGCACAGCAGGTGCTCTGTAAATGTCAGCTGTCACAGATATGGCGGCGATGATGGTGATGGTGGCGGTGATGGTGATGGTGATGGTGGTGGTGGTGATGGTGATGATGGTGATGATGGTGATGATGGTGATGATGGTGGTGGTGATGGTGATGGTGGTGGTGATGATGGTGATGATGATGGTGATGATGGTGGTGGTGATGGTGATGGTGGTGGTGGTGATGGTGATGATGATGGTGATGATGGTGGTGGTGATGGTGGTGGTGATGATGATGGTGATGATGGTAGTGATGGTGATGGTGGTGATGATGATGGTGGTGATGGTGGTGATGGTGGTGGTAATGATGATGGTGATGGTGATGGTGGTGATGGTGATGGTGATGGTGGTGATGGTGGTGATGATGGTGGTGGTGGTGATGGTGATGGTGGTGGTGGTGATGATGGTGATGATGGTGATGATGGTGATGATGGTGGTGGTGATGATGGTGGTGGTGATGATGATGGTGATGATGATGGTGATGGTGGTGGTGATGATGGTGATGATGGTGGTGATGATGGTGGTGGTGATGGTGATGGTGGTGGTGATGATGGTGATGATGATGGTGATGATGGTGATGGTGATGGTGGTGGTGATGGTGATGGTGGTGATGATGGTGGTGATGATGGTGATGATGGTGGTGGTGATGATGGTGATGATGATGGTGATGATGGTGATGGTGGTGGTGATGGTAGTGGTGATGGTGATGGTGATGGTGATGATGGTGGTGGTGATGGTGATGGTGGTGATGATGGTGGTGATGATGGTGATAGTGATGGTGATGGTGTTGATGATGGTGGTGATGGTGATGATGGTGGTGGTGATGATGGTGATGATGGTGGTGGTGATGATGGTGATGATGATGGTGATGGTGGTGGTGATGGTGGTGGTGATGATGGTGATGATGGTGGTGGTGATGATGGTGATGATGATGGTGATGGTGGTGGTGATGGTGGTGGTGATGATGGTGATGATGATGGTGATGATGGTGGTGGTGATGGTGATGGTGGTGGTGATGATGGTGATGATGATGGTG
>CM053588.1:20094378-20127560 GCA_028646515.1 Pseudochirops corinnae
AAAGGCGTCAGGCGCGCATGCGCTCCGCGCCGCCTTCTCCGGTATGTCAGTGCCCCCTGCGTGTGTCCCTGGGCACGCGTGTGACTGAGCGAGGCGTGCATGTCGCTGCCTCGGAACGCGTGTGTTTGTGTGGAGCCGCGCGTGCTCGTAGGTCGGGAGTCCCCCACGCGGGGAGCCCGGCTCAGCGGGGAGCCCGAGGGGCACCCTCCATTGGCCTGCGCCTGGGCCAGGAGGCGCGTTATTGGTCAGGATCGGGCAGAGGGCGTGGCCTCAGGAGCCGAGCGGAATCCGAATGGGAGGCCCCCTCCCGCGCTTTCACCGCCCTCCTACACCCCGCCGCGCGGTTTGGGCTCTGCCCCCTCATTGTGGTCCCCGCGCCGGCCCCTTCACGGAGCGTGGGCCGCTCGGCCGCGCCCCGGCCCGGGACCCCAGGAGCTGCCACCCACTCCGGCCCTTTGGGATGTTAGGATGACTGGGGGCAACACGGGGGTGTCTAGAGTAAGGCGGAGCCCGAGCACAGCGAGCCCTTCGTTAACGGGAGCCTTCCACGCGCGCGGATCGCAGGCTGCCCGGGCGGCCGTGCGTGGCCGCACCCGAACTCCCGCGGATTGGCGGGACCGCCCACCCGTTGGGGGGCTGGGAGCGCGTGCTTTCTTTGCTTCCCGAGCCCCCTCAGAGGCCGGGAGGGAGGAGGCAGCCCTCGAGGAGCGGGGTGTGAGGGCGGGCCGGGGCTCCCCTCAGGGAGGCTGCAGGAGGAGCTCAGCGCGGGAGGGGGGGGGGGGAGAGGGGGGCGGGGGAGGGGGGCGGGGGAGGGCGCGGGTCAAGGATGAGACGGCTGGCGCAAGCCCGCTTGGCCAGCGCCTCCCGGGGCGCCCCGGCCTCCTGCCCTGCTCCCCGCGCTCATCTGGGGGGTCGTGTGACAACCAGCAGCCGTGCTCCCCGGCCCCTTTTCTTGCTTATGGCCCCAGATTACCTGATAGTGCAGGTCCAGAGGGCGGGCACTTCCCATCATGCTGTTTAGACCAGACACCCCTCATCCCCGGCAGGGGCTCTGCCTCCTTCAGCAAGGCAGGGCCCACTCGGGTGCATCACCCCAATAAATGCCTTTCTGTAAGCTGGAAGCTGTCCCGAGAATTCGCAGATGCTCTGACCACCGGTCTATTTCTCCTTTTAAGAGGATTTTAAAAGCCAAGCAGAGGATTTTCCCATTGATTCCGTTTGCTAATAGGGATCCCCTGGACCTGTTGAATAGGTGGGTGACATGGTCAGCCCTCTATCTGCTGCTGCTCCATGGGGAATGAGAGAGAAGGAGGGTCCAAGACACAGAGCTGATGAGCCTGGGTGACTAGGAGGATGGTGGTACTGAAGGGGGCGCTGAGGTCTTGTAATGTTTTGGGGTGACTGTTTTGAATCTCATCTGTTTGGCCACCTGGATATGTGATATCAGCCTGTGGAAAGGTCACCTTTTCCCCCAGCTGTAAGTCATTAACTCTGTCCCTTCCCCTGCCCCAGCCTGTAAGTATCTTCCCTGAAGCACCTTATCAAAGGGGGACCTTTCAGGCCAGACAGGCTGGGTGCTCCTCCCTAACTCCACCTCTGTATGACTTTTGTTACTATATAATCAGTACCCCCAATCCCCACACTTCGCAGGAGGATTCCCCTTGATTCCCTCCTGTCTGCTTGTCAAGCATAATAAAGTCTCTTAAAACTGCCAAGACTGCTCATGCCTGGTAATTCTTTTGGACTGGTAAGAACCCTCAAAGGATTTCTATAGAAATCCACCCTTTCTAACCCTCATCATTTTCAATGTTAGAGAAGCAGAAAGAGGAGGGGGCTTGAGGGAACAGAGAATGAGTTCAGTATTTGTGCTCCAGAGGTGCGTTTGCATTTGAAAACATGTAATAACTTTGGAAAATATGGACTGATGTCCTTGAAGGTGAATTTTGATGGCTGGAAGCTACCCAGATAATTTTGGGTTTACCTTTTCTCTCTCTCTCTCTCTGTCTCTCTTTCTCTCTGTCTCTCTCTCTGTCTCTCTCTCTCTCTCTCTCTCTCACTCTCTCTCTCTGTCTCCCTGTCTCTCTCTTTCTCTCTGTCTCTCTCTCCCTCCCTCCCTCTGTCTCTCTCTGTCTCTGTCTGTCTGTCTCTGAGAATGAAGGACAAACATGACAGTTCCTACTTAATATTTTCATATAAAGTGTCAGTCAAATAGCATTTATTAAGTCCTGAGGCCAGGCACCACTCCAAGCCCTGGGGATACAAGAAAGTAAGACAGTCTCCTCTGAAGGGGCTCATAGAGATCGATATGTACAAACAAGCCACAGACCAGATAAGGTGGAGAGAATCAACAGAGGGAAGGGACCAGAAGGAAGGATTAGGAAGTTTCCTGTGGAAGGTGGGATTTTAGGAGGGACTTGAAAGGAAATGAGGGAAGCCAGGAGGCAGAGATGGGAAAGAGCTTCTGGGCCAGGGGCTCAGCCGGAGAAAGTGCCCAGAGCTGAGGGTGGGAGGGTCTTGTTCCTGGAACCTCACAGAGACCAGTGTCACTGGGTTGAAGAGTATGTGGGGTTGGGGGTATGCTGTCAAATGTCAGAAGTCTGGAAAAGGCTTTGAATGCCAAAAAAAAATTGTATTTGACCCTGGAGTTGATAGAGGAATCATTAGGAGTGAGTATGTGTGTGTGATGGCAGCTAAAGGAGAGGTGAACTGAAGTGGGGAGACACTTGGGGCAGGAAGACCAATCAGCAAGGGAGTGAAAGTTGAAATGACTCCAGCTGGTCTAGTTATGAGGTGCTGAGGGCCCGCCCCAAGGTGGGGGCAGTAACAGAGCAGACAAGGAAGTTTATTGGGGGGATGTTGCAAAGGCCGAGTCAGTGGTCAGGGGATCAGATGTGGGGGGAGGTGGTGGTGAAAGACAGTGAGGAATCAAGGAGGATGCCTCGCTTGGGAGCCTCAGGGACTGGGAGAATGGGGGTGCCCACGGGCTTGGGGGCAAAGATCTTGAGTTTGGCCTTAGACATGCTGAGTTTAAGATGCTCACTGGACATCCAGTTTAAGATATCTGATAGGCCATTAGAGATGTGAGCCAAAAGTTTGGGGCAGGATAAGGCGTGAGAATCGTCAGCTTAGAGGTAATCATTGAATCTGTGGAAGCCAATGGGATCACCAAGGGAAGTCGTTTGGAGGGAGAAGAGAAGAAGGTTCTTTGGGATCCCCACGGTGGCCATGACCTGGATGAAGTCAGCACAGGGGAGGAGGCTGAGGAGTGTCAGAGAGGCAGGAGGAGAACCAGAAGAAGGGCACGTCCTGAAAGCCCCAGGAGAAGAGGATGATTGACTTCAGAGGCTGCAGAGAGGTCAAGAATAGGGACTGCGAAAAGACCATTGTGTTTGGCCCTCAGGAGACCGTTGCACAGTCTGGGGGGAGCAGTTTGGTTTGGATGATGAGGCTGGAATTCAGAGCATTATGAAGAGGGTGAGAGGAGGAAGTCTTGAAGGCACCTGGGCTAGACACCAACCACAACAGGCATGTTAGATGGAAGGACAGAGGGAGGGTGTTTGGGGATGGGGTGAGGAAGCAGCTGCAGGCAGGGAGAGAAGTGCGGGAGTGAGGTGGAGAGAGGTTCAGTCTACTGAAAGGGGCTTGCCTCAGCCAGGAGGAGGACCACCTCTTCAAGTGACAGCAGTGGCGATTGTGGCAGAGGGCATCTGAATGATGGGCAATGAAGGAGGGGGCTCTTAGAGCATGACCTCGGGGCCAGCCTGGGGGCACAGGGAGCCATGGGAAGTCGCGGGGGGGGGGGGGGGGAGAGGGATGGCAAGGTTTGGAAGAGCTGCTATGGTGAGTGGAAGAGTGAAGGCCCTGTTGGCATTGTGCCACATAGATTTCTACTGGACCCAGTCAGCAGTCTCATGATGCCCCCCCAGCTTCAGGCAGCAGCACATATGTAGGAGGGAAGGCAGGTGATGGTGGGAGCGAGCCCTGGCAGGACAAGATTGGCAGCATGGTCAGGAGTGAGACGCTCAAGAGAAGACAGTGGAGAGTTGAGCTGGTTTGCTAAGAGGTCAAGATGGGGAAAGGAGGGAGTGTGGCCAGTGCAGGAGTGACCTGGGAGAGAATGGAGGGGCCGGGTGTGGAGGAGGAGCAGAGGTCAGCACAGAGACGGGACTGTGATCAGATAGGGGCATTTCAGAGTTCTTGAACAGAGGCGCATTTGTGGGTGATGAGGGGTATCACTGCCATTTTGTGCAGCTGAGGCAGAGTGGGTAATGAGTAGGCTGAGGCAGTGGGGGTTGGCGTGTTTGAAGGACCATCAGAATGTGTGTGAAATCCCCTTGTATGAGAGGCCCTGGGGAGGAGAGAACTTGAGCCAGGTGCTGTACTCAGGAGGGAGCATCCTAGAGGTGTGTAGACAAGTGTGGGGTTTGGACTGGATGGTGGATGTAGATTGTGTGAATCTCAAAGGAGGAGAGCTCACTGGGTGTGGCTGAGATGGAAGAGGTCAAGAGGAGATAGGAGTATTCCAACTCCCTTCCCTTTCCCAGCGAGTGCCACCTCTGCTGGTAAGCGAGGCTGGGGCGGTGGTGTCCTCAGAGGAGCAACAGCCTCAGTGAGAGACAGAAGATGGAAGAAGTAGGGAAGGAAAATTTTTAATAGGAGAGCAAGGTGGTCACCTTTGGAGCAGACATTCCAGAAGGCACAGTCCTTCACTGGCGTGGGTGAAAGTAGGATGAAAACTCTGGGGTGGGAGGATCAAGGAGGAAAAGAATAAGGAATGGGATAGTGGGGAACACAGGAGGGGCTTAGAATAACTGGGAGAGGTAGGAGTTTGTTAAGCATTAAGTGAAAAATTTGGAGATTTTCAAAGGCAATAGAATTGTGACCTAAGGCCAGAGTCCTTTCAGAGCCCTGGGCAGGTCCTGTGAGGGGGCAAGAACTTGGAGCAGAAGGAATAGTCATCCTGTACTTTCTCCAGGCACCTGAGGGAATGCCCTCTCCCCACACCTTAGCCACAGGAGCCTGGAGGCTCAGGAGGAAGAGATGGCAAGGTGTCCACCTCTCTGCCTCCCCATGTCATGGGAGGCCTGAGACCTGGCAGGAGGCAAGTGCTTCTGCAGGATGGAAGGCACCCCTCTCCTCAGGATGACAGGAAAAGGGGGGGCCTCTGAGGCTCCTCCAGACTCCCACATAAAGCTGGCGATCTGGCAGGAGGCACACATGGCTTTATGGAAGGCCCCTGCCTCACCTTTTACAAACTGGATCCTCACCAGAGCCCTGGGAGGTAGCTATCGTGATCGTCACTTTACAGAGGAGGCTGAAGTAACTTGCCCAGGGTCACAAAGCTGCTAATTGGCTAGGACAGGATTTGGATTCAGTTTTCTGGGCTCTGTGTGCAGCGCTACCAGCTGGGGCTGAAGAAGCTCCTGCAGGAAGGGAGGCACGTTGCCTCTTCTCTTACGCAGGAGACCCATCTCCTGTTTTGCTCCAGTCATCACGGACCTCAATCCAGTACTGACAGTCATTAGCATTTTATATGGCATCTGCTATGTGCTGAACCCAGGGCGTCTGATCATCACAGTCACCTCCCAGAGAGATGCTAGGTGAGCTCTGCCCAAGGTTACACGGTTGGGAAGTGTCTGAGGCTGGGCTTGAACTCGGCTCCTCCTGACTCCAGACCCTGTGCTCTAATCCACAGCCCGGATCATCTTCTCTGCTACCTCTGCGGCCAAGCTGGCCTCCTCGCACAAGAACTTGTCATTCACTCTCTGTAGCACATATACTTTTCTCAAGAAGCCAGAGCATGCTCAGCAGCCCCACCCCACTAGACCTATCTCAGCAGACTGGCTAAAACAGGTGAAGGGCAATGGGCAGGCCCCAAGCCCACCAGTGAGGTCGGGGATGTCTGCCCCAAGCGCGTGAAGACTTCCAGTGTAACTGGAGGAGAACAGTGTGTTCCAGTGTCCAGGAGGTGGCTGAAGCAGGTGCTGTGGTGCCCTGAGATCTCGGTCAGATCTGGAAGATGCCAGGCTCGGCCACTGCACCCTCGCTGGCTGGACTTTGCCCCTGGACTTTGATGGCTCTGAGGCTGGTCTTAGTACAGCTCTGCCTCACTTAAATCTGCTTCTTGCACAAATTAAGACATCACCCAGTGAGGTCACTGGCCCTCTCTGAACAGCAAGAACCAGCAACAGGCTGGTGCAGACACATCGGGGCCAGGAGCTTTATTTCTGCTCCTTCCTTGGATTGTGTTTCCTCTGAATTTCCAGGTGTCCTCACCAATAGTCTTCTTTCTGTTGTACCTAATTTGCGGCACATGCACAGGCAGTTTTCTCACTTCCCCTTTCACTTCAGTTTAAGGACTGATTAGACTGTGTCACCCTGTATTTAGGGCTATCGAGTCCAACCCCCTAATGTGACAGATGAGGGAAGTGAGGCTTGTCCAAAGTCACGTGGCTAGTGCTGTCAGAGTCAGGATTTGAATCTGGACCAACGTATTCCAGTGCCAGCGAAGTGCTCTTTACACCATCCTTTGCTGCCTCAAAGAAAAACTCACTGGCCCTTTGTGGAGCATGAGTCCTGAGGCCGAATGTTCTGCCAGTAACCTGTGGGACACAGCTGACCATTTCTAGCCAAGTTTCCTAGGGTCCCTTTTCCAGGGTGGATTGTCCTCAGTAGTTTCCAGGTGTCCACCTCAAAAATGAAGCCTCCCTGTGCTGAAGAACAGCAGCAGAGCTGGGGGGTGGCCTCTGACAGCCGAGAGCCCCTGTGCTCGGGCTCCCCCTGCTCTGCCTGGAGGGAGACCTTCGTTCTTCTTCCCAGACTTGGACCTCCATTCTCTCCTACTGACCTTTCCATTTATGTTGTTGCTGTCTCGTTCCTTTGGTTCTTATTTACTCTACATTTACGGATCTCCCTAGCTAGGTGATGCAATGCTTAGCACACTGTGCCAGGGGTCAGGAAGACCCGAATTCCATCTGGCCTCAGACACTTACTAGCCGTGGGACCCTGGGCAAACCACTTCGCCTTTGTCTACCTTAGCTTCCTCAGCTGTCACAGGAGGATAATATTAGCATGTCTGTCCCAGGGTGGTTGTGAGGATCAGATGAGATGTTTATAAAACACTCAGTGCAAGGCCTGGCACTTAGAAGGTATTTAATAAATGCTCATTTTCTTCCTTTCATGTTACTCATAATTCCCCATTTTCATTATTGCATTAGTTTTTAATCAAACACTATATGGTGGCATGTTAAAATTCTGCTGAATTTACATGCTGTTTTCCTGAACCATTTCCCATTTGATGGGCACCCACTTTGTTTCCAATTCTTTGCTACCACAGAGGGCTGCTACCAATATTTTGGCATATATTCAATCAACACTTGGGTCTTTGGCCTCTTGGGGTAGAATGCCTGCCCAGTAGTGGAGATAGCTGAGTCAAAGGGTACAGGTGGTGTGGTCACTTTTCCTCTCTAATTCTAAACCGTGGGTCAGTGGAAGCGCATCACCCACCACGAGGGCATTACTGTGCCAGTCTCTCTGCTGCCCCCTCAGCATCCAGCATTGTCACCTTGGCTACTCTGCTGGGTGAAAGCAAAGCCTCATCTGGAGTCTGTTTTCATGTGGTCTTTAGGTGTCTGCAGCGCTTCTTTCAAAAACGATGTCTGTCATCCATTTAGGAGGGAACATCTCTCAGTGTTAGGTACTTCTATCAATATTTTCCATAAGATTCATCAACGATGTGTAATGCAGACTTCCTCCCTTTACTGTCTCCTTTTGAGCCTAGCTCCAATGAGTTTATTTGTGCAAAAGATTAAAGATTTCACATAGTCAAAAACAGTTTTATCTTTTATGCTCTGTTCGTTGTTTGCTTAAGGATGCTTCCCCTAGCAGCCACGGTTGTGAAAAGAAACTCGACCTTTTTTTTCTTCTAATTCTCTTCCGGGATCCAGGTTCCCTCTCGATTTTGAGTTTGTCGTTTCCCTCTAAAGTACACGAGACGTGGCGTTAGATGCTGCCTGTTGCCTGACTGCTTTCCAGATTTCCCAGAAGTTCTTGTCAAAAAGGACTGAATGCTTGAATGAAAAAGCATTCATTAGATGCCTGCTGTGTAAACTATACTACACTAAGAAATGGGGATAAAATAAAAACATCATAAAGCAAATAGAAATAAATAAGCAAAAAGGAGCCTGTTCTTAGTAAGCTCAATGGGAAAAGCCAAGCAGTCCTTGGGGTGCAGTGACAAACAGCAGTGCCTCTTCTTCAGTGTGCTCTCCATGAATAAAACCAGTCATTCTCCCAGTAATTTGCACTCTCAGGTACCTAAAACACTGGACAACAGTGTGCAGTTCTGCTTTTGTTCTTGCTTATCTAGTCTTTTACAAGGCAGGTAGGTGGCACAGTGGATAGTGCCCAGTCAGGAGCCTCAGCCCCAGCCACTTACTAGCTGTGTGACCCTGGTCACGGCACTTTACCTCTGTCTGCCTCAGTTTCCTCAGCTGAAAAATGGGGATAAGCAAAGGTACCTACTTCCCAGGTTGTTGTGAGCATCAAAGTGCTTAGCACAGTGTAGACACTTTGTAAACATTTCTTCCCTTCCTCCCATCCATGTGAGGATGTTCCATTTCCACTACCATCTCCCATTCAGATGGGCTTCTCCAGCTGCAGGGACAGCCAAAGGAGTGGCCGGAGCTTGGTGTAATGATGCCTCTAATTCTGGGGTCAGCTTCTCCAGAGATCAGAACAGAGGCTCTCCTTGTGCCCAGCACCAGAGGCTCTCACCAGCTTCTGTATCCTTGTCCCACGATGACTTGGGTCAGACCTGGCATGGCATGCACAAGGACTGGCATGCTAAGAGCAGTATTCAAGGACACCCTGCCCCTAGGGAGTGCTCTTGTGACCCTTAAATTTAGGATGTACAAAGTCAAAATAGAAAAACAGAAAAGTAAAGCCTGATCTTGTGACTCACCTGCTGCCAGGTGGGTGACTAGGCTAAAAAGTGGCATATGCCATGCCATTTTGGGCAAGGTGTTTGCCTTCTCCAAGTTTGTTTATAATATAGGTTTGGCTTTTACTTTGGTGAGAGTATTTTGGACTGTTTTTCAGATTTTTGTTCAATGGGGCTGCATCACTGCCCCTTCTCTACTCACCTTGATTTCTCATGCATTTGGGTAGAGCCATCTACAATGCACCAAAGAAAGGCCAAGGGCTTGCGTGACCATCATAGTTTCTCCTAGAATCCTGTGGTCCCAGCAATGGCCTGGTGTACCCCACAAAGTGCTCTAGCAGTGAACAGACACCCCCCCCTTCTCATGGCCATTCCCATTTCCCACTGTAGAGAAAGTGGGATTTCTAAAAAATATTTCTGCATCCTATTAGCAGTCTTCTTCCATTTACCCATTATGTCACTGTCTATACTGGTGCTTCTGCAAGGTCTTCTTTGTGAGAACTTCTCTCTGCTCCCGGTTCTAACTGTTATCCTTTTAGCAGACACACATTCTGAAGTTCTGAGGTGAGAGGAAGCCACAGCCGGGCATGACCGCTTGCTCTCCTTTCCCAGATGCCTTAAATTTGAAGGCGGTCCTTCCAGCACGAGTTCGTTGGAACAGGCATCTATGTGGTGCCTACAGTGTGCCAGGCACTGTGATGCTTTATAGACATCTCATTTGGTCCTTACAACAACCCTGGGAGGGGGGGTGCTGTTGTTATCCCCATTTTACTGATGAAGAACTGAGGCAAATAGGATGAAATGATGTGGCCAGTTAAGTATCTGAGGCTGGATTTGTACTTAGCTTTTCCTGATTCTGGGCCCAGTGCTCTAGCCACTGTACCACCTAGCTGCCCCCTTCTCCAATTACTTAAATTCAGATTTTCTTTTGAGTATGATTTCTTTATGCTAACAAGGGAGGAGGGCTGGCCTAACACTGCCCCATATTCCTTATATTCCTAAGGTTTCTCTCCGTTATTAATATGATATCTCATAGTGACTGACCTGTGGATGAAGGCCTTCCCACTTCTTACATTGGTAAGGTTTTTTCCCAGTGAAATAGCAAAGGAAAGGACTGAGTCTGGGGACAGCCACATTGAGCCAGAGTGAGCCATGTAAAGGCACGACAAAGAGGCCTGAGAAGGACCAGCCAAATCAATAAGAAGAGTGAGGAGTGTTGGGACCCAAGAGCATAGACAGAGGAGAGGAAATAACACCAATGATAAGCCTGGGTATTCACTGGACACCAGGGCCACAGCTGCTATGCCAACTGTAGGATGGCTTCCAAGCCCTCACTTTTACTGAATGCCCATCTTTCTTCATTGCTTAGGCCCAAGTTTGTAGGATGATAAGACCTCAATGCAGGGGAGCTTCCCATCTCCTTGGCACAGTGGGTCTCCTGAGAAGTAGCTGTTGGGACCAGGCTGGGCGTCCTCCCCGTCCTGCACCAGCCCAGCCTTCTGACTGAGAGGTAGACCCTCCAGGGCTGAGAACAGCAACCCTCCTTTGCCTCCTACCTCCTTTGAGAGCAGATGAGCTGGCCCTCCACTCAGTGATGACCATTCTCACACCTGGTCAAACCCTTCACCTCTCAGTGACTCTGAATTCCTGTAGATCATCACCAAACCTTACTCCCCAACCCCTCCCCTGATTCCCCAGGCCCGTCCCCCTCAATCCTCCCACTCTGAAGTTCCAACCTAACTCCAGCACGTCCCTTCTATTGTTCCCTCTGAAATGTCTCCTCCATGGGCAGCAAACTTCCCTTCATCTTAAATCTCCTCCCCTACACCTTCCATCTTCTAGCTCTGAGACTTGACTCCCCTCTGATGATCCAGCCTCCCTGGCCTCCCTCTCCAGTCCTGGCTGCCCCTTTACTCATTCTTCATTGGCTCACTGGTCAAGTTGGGGAAGTCAAAATCCTCCTCGCTCTCCTCTGCTACTTCCAGGTTCTCCCCTTCCTCCATCAGTCAGTAACCTCTCTTCCCTTAAGATTCATGCTATTCATCTCTAACCCCCAATTAAAATCCGGGGAGAGGTGTCTACAGAACCCTAGGTCATTATTCAGTGATATCAGTACCTGGCTTGTAATTCTTCCTCTCCTCCCAAACTCCTCCTCCACCCCACCTGTCACAAAGATGGATCTTGGCATCACCCACAAACAGATCGCCTCCATGGTCAAGATATCTGAAATCCCCTCATCTGACAAAAATCAACCTCTTCCTCTGCCTTCCCTTACCTAACCCTACTCTCCACCCACACAGTAATTTCCAGTAACCTCAACATGTCCAAAACAGAACTCTTTATCTTTTCCCCTCCTACCTTCCCCATCCTCCTGGTTCCTCAGGCTCCCAAACTAGGAGGCATCCTAGACTCCTCCCTCTCTCTCTATGATGCCGAGGCCTGTACTTTTACCTTCAGAACATCTGAATATGTCCCCTTCTTGCCCCAATGCTACTCCTCTCCTTCCAGGTGCAGGCCCTCATCACCTCATACCTGCATTATTTGCAATGGTTAGTGAAGGCATCTGCCTGCCTCGAGGCTCTCCCCACTCCTGTCCATCAAAGTGATTTTCCTAAAGCCCAGGTCTGATCACACCACCCCATACTCAGAAAATTCCAGTGGTTCCCTATGGCCTACTGGATCAAGTACAACACCTTTTTGGTGTCTAAAGCCCTTCACAACCTGGCCCTGCCTCCTACCTGTCCTTTAATCTAGGGATGCTGGTCTTCTTGATACTCCTTGAACAACCCTCCCCTCAGCTCCTGGCAAGTTCTCTGGCTGTGCTGGCCCAGACTGCTCTCTCTCCTCCCCTCCCACCAGTGACCTCTCTGGCTTCCTTTAAGTCCCAACTAGAATCCCACCTCCTACAGGAAGCATTCCCCAATCTCTCCTAATTCTGGGGCCTTCCCTCCTTTATTTCCCTTTTATCCTGTGTAGAATTTGCTTTGTATGTTTGCTTGTCTGTAATCACCCCCATCAGACTGTAAGCTCCTTGAGGGCAGGGACTTCCTTTTACCTCTTTTTGTGTCCCCAGTCCTTAGTGTGGTGCCTGGCATAGGCACTTAATAGATGTTTATTGAATTATATTGTACTGTAATGAATTCTTCAGTGCTAATTAAGGGCTACTTCCTGGCATTCAAAAGCTCTCCAGTGTGAACTCTCTGGAGTTCAGAACTGGATTCTGTCAGGCCTTCTCTGATTCTTTATGTTTATGAGACTTCTCTCTATGATGAGCTGTCTGGTGATGCATAAGGGTGGAACTTGACTAGGGGTCTTCCCACAATCCTGACATACGTAAGATTCCCTGGTGCTTAATGAGGTACGTGCTCCAATTGGCCCACATTCCTCAAACTTGTGTGGCTTCCTTCCTCTATGAATTCTTTCATGTTTAATAATATCTGATCTCTGGCTGAATGCCTTCCCACATGCCTTGCATCAATATTTTCTCCCTTATTAGACTGGGAGCTCCTTGAGAAGAGGGACTGGTGTTTTCCCCTTTCTTTGTATCCCTAGCAATTAGCACAGTGTTTGGCACACATAGTACACCTGCAATAAATGCTTGCTGACTTGATTTGAATAAGGTTTCTTTCTAATGTGAATTTTCTGATGCCGAATAAAATGTGAGTTCTGCCTGAAGGCATTCCCACATTCCTTGCACTTATATGGCTTCTCTCCAGTGTGAATTCTCTGGTGTTTATTAAGGCTTGAGCTCTGGCTAAAGATCTTGCCACATTCCTTACATTCATTATGTTTCCCCCCAGTTTGACTTTGATGTTTCCACCATGATTTATTTCATGTTGTGTGAGATGAAAGAGTTCAGAGTCTGAATCTAAGGTCAGAAAAGGTCTTTATTCTTTCTCATGAGAAAGGACTATGCTCTCTGTTGCCCAACATGGCATCTGCAGGGAAAGAGCGACAGGTAGAAGCCAGCCTATGGTTATATAATCTTCCAATGCAGAAACCCAACCCCCTCAACTGGCCTTAACTGTTATTGGTAGGGGGGCTGACCCACAACCTAAGTGCGGGAATCTCTCTGAGACAAAGGACCTGGAAACATGTGGGTGTCCAATGAAAGCAGTCTTAACCTTATTTGGTATATCTTCTGCTGAGTTGGCTCTGGGGGAGCTCTAAACCCCAGATTGCTTGAAAGTCAGGTGACTTCTAAACAGGCCTAGTGAATACTGAAGCCATTCTAGATTTGATTTTTCAGAATGGGGAAACTTCACTATAAATTATCCCTCACAATGTTTAATGATGTCTGAACTCTGGCTAGCAGTCTTACCAAATTCCTTGTACTCATAAGGTTTCTCTCTAATATGAATTAGCTGATGTCGAATAAGATGTGAGTTTTGTCTGAAGACCTTCCCGCATTCCTTACATTTATAAGGTTTCTCTCCAGTATGAATTCTAAAGTGTTGATTAAGAGATGAGCTCTGGCTAAAGGCTTTTCCACATTCATTACATTCATAAGGCTTCTCACCAGTGTGACTTCTCTGATGTTTAGTAAGACTGGAGCTCTGGCTGAAGGCTTTTCCACACTCCTTACATTTATAGGGTTTCTCGCCAGTGTGAATTCTCTGATGTTCTGTGAGGTATGAGCGCCAACTGAAGGCTGCCCCACATTCCTTACACTCATAGGGTTTCTTTCCACTGTGAATTCCTTCATGTGTAATAAAGGCTGAGCTCTGGCTGAAGGCCTTCCCAGACTCCTCACAGTCACAGGGTTTCTCACCAGAGTAAATTTCCTGGTGACCTTTAAGCACTGACATCCACCTAAAGGATGTTCCCCATTGCCTACATGTAGCTTTCTCTCCATCACGCTTTCTTCTGTGATTTATAATAGCTGAGAAGTTCATGAAAGCTTTCCCACATTTATAAGATTTCTCTTGAGCACAAATTCTCTGGTTGTGAATAAGAAGTGAATTCTTCCGGAAATGCTGTCCACCTCCCAAATCGCAGGCTTCTGTGGGATGATATGGATTAAGGGGTGTGTGACTGTGAGGGAGATGCCTGCAGTCATCACACCCCCATAATCCCCAGTGCTTGCACGGGCTCTGAGGAAAGCTGTGCCCAAAGTCAGCATGCTGGTGACCTCTCTGCTCAGTGAGAGTTCTCATTTTTCTTCCTTTTCTCTTTTTTGTCTCAAAAAGTTTACATTCTATTGGGGAAGATAACATGTACATATATAAAAAATATACTAAGTAAATCCAAATAATTTCATGGATTGAGGGCAATCCCTACCAGCTGGGCATCTGGCTGGGCCTGGGGCAGGAGCTGGCACATAAGCTGAGTCAGAAGAGCTCCTAAGAGGCACAGGGGAAGAGGGAGTATATCCCAGGCAGGGGGTACAGCCTGTGCAAAGGCATGGCGATGTGACCCTGGGGGAGGAGCAGCAAGAAGGCCAGTGTGGCTGGATTACAGAGGGCATGACCAGGAGGGATGTGTAAGACCTGGGCAAAGGCCTTAGTGCCACAGAGTAGTTATGGCACCCTAAAGGCCCCAGGGAGCCACAGCAGCTTACTGAGCAGGGGCGGGACCTGGGGAGCCTTGGGCTTTAGAAATGCTGATGGGGCAGAACAGCCTTTGGAGATGGCTTTTTAATGTCCTCTCATTTCACCAATAAGTACACTGAGTACAAGCGGGTACATGTTCCCTCAAGGGCATGTGCTGAGTCATGTATGTGCACTGAGCAGACACAGAGTGACCTCTGTGTGAGCCTCAGGCTTTGGATTTCCCTACCTTTGGAGACTGGGGAGCAGCACATGCCCCTGGGGACCCCCCAGAGCCAACTGCACCAGCCCCCCCTGCAGAGAAGGCCATACCTGAGGACCCAGCCGGGCTGCGGCATTCACTGGCTGCCAGACACCTGGAGGAAGCATCTCCTTCCCAGGGCCAGGGGCTCCTTGGGGCCTCTCCCTGCAGAGCTGAGGCTGCTGGCTCTTCCTCCTGTTCCAGCCAGGAGACCAGGTGTGGTTTGTCCTCTAGTAGCCCTGCCCAGGGGAGAGGAAAGGAGAAAGCTGTGTACTGGGGATGGTGGAAGGGGGTGGCTCTGACTGCCAGTGGACGGAGGGGGAAGAGAGGCAGGTTCTGCTTCTTTGTAGCAACTGGCTATGCTCAGAATCAATGAACCCACAAGCATCTATTGAGTGACTACTGTGTGGGAGGTGAGAATCTGCGGAGTGGATATGGAGCCAGTCTTGGAGTCAGGTCCCACCTCTAAGACATACAACCCTGGACACTGAGATGCTCAGTGACACACACAACTCTCCAAAACTGTAATCAATCAACCAACCAACAGACATTTATTAAGCACTTAGTGTGTTCCAGGCCCAGTGCTAAGTCTGGGGATACAAAAAGAGACAAAAGACAGTGTCTGTCCTCAAGGAGCCTGTGATCTAACGGGGGAGATGGTGTGCAAACACATACAAGCAAGCCCTGTGCAGGATGACTAGAAGTCATTAACAGGCACTGGAAGTGAGAGGGGCTGGGGAGAACTCCCTGTGAGAGATGGGGCTTGGAGGGAGGCGAGGAAGTTGGCAGCGTGGAGGAGGCAGAGTGCTCCAAGTGGGGCCACAGCCTGAGAAATGCCCAGAGCCAAGATGGAGGTCCCGTTCATGGGACAGTCGGGAGTCACGGTCACAGGACTGAAGAGGACGTGGTGGACAGTAAGGTGCGAAGAGGCCGGGAAGGAGCAGGGCCATGGTTAAGAAGGGCTTTGACAGAACATTTGATCCTGGAGACAAGAGGGGGTCACTGGAGTTTACTGAACAGGGGGTGGACATGATTTAAGGAGGTCACTGACAGCCTGGGGGCAGCAGCTACTGCAGTGGTCCAAGTGTGAGGAGATGAGGACCTGCCCCAAGAGAGATGCTGCAGTCAAATCAATGGCCCTTGGCACCATACTGGATTTAGGGTGGGGGCAGTAATTGGAGTTGAGGGTGATGCCTAAGTTGTGAGCTTAGGGCACTGGGAGGATGGCAGTGCCGTCCACAATTCTAAGGAAGTTTGGAAAGGGTAAAGATTTAGGAGGAAAGGTAACGAGTTCCTTTTTGGACATGTTTAAGAAGTCTATGAGATGTACAGCTGGAGATGCAAGTCTGGAGAAAACAGAGAGGTGAGTGCTAGAGGAGCACACTTCAGAATCACCAGCATGGAGATATTTGAATGCTGAGGAGCTGAGAAGATCACCAGGACAAGTAGTCTAGAACAGGGAGAAGAGGCAGCCCCGTGGGGCAGGGAGGATCTGGGTGTTCTCAGCAGAGTGGTCAGACAGGTAGAAGGAGAACCGGGAGAGAGCAGAGAGGTAGGGAAGGATGAAGATGGAAAAAAGGATGAGAACGGGGGCTTAGCACTGACAAGGTCATTGTTTGGAGAGAGCAGTTTCGGTGGAATGATGTCAGACCCCAGAGAATTAAGAGAGGAAGAAGGCTATTGTAGACGGCCTTCACAAGTTTAGGGAGGGGATGAAAGACACCAGGATCAAGTGATCTTCTTTCAGAAGATGGCAGTAGGGAATCAGCCAGCAGACAGGGAGAGATGGAAGATAAGTGACAGTGGGGATGGGAGAGGGGGCACTCTGCTGGAGGAGACAAGATAGAGTAAGATCATCTGTGCATGTGAGGGAGTTGGCCACAATAAGGAGAAGGTCCATCTCTGCAGAGAGCATCGGGAAGATACGAGATATGGAGGAGGGGAAGGAGGGAGTTCTCCACAAATGGCTTAAAATCTTTCAGGAATATGAGGCAAGTTTGTCAGTTTAGAGGGTGGGGGAAGGGGAGCCATGGGAGGCTTGAGGAGGGATGAGAAGGTTGGGAAGAGCTGCTCTGGAGAGGGAGGGAGAGCCTAGTGGAGACTGTGTAAAAGCTTTGTGGGGTACCCAGTTAGAACAGTGCCGTGATTTTCCCCCCATGGCTTCATTCAGCAACACGTAGGAAGGCAGGTAAGGGTGAACAACAGTGGAGGCTCAGCTGGGCATAACTGGCTATATGATGGGGGAGAGGAGATTCAAGAGGACGGTATAAGGTTGACCTGGTTCACCAAGAGGCCAAAATGGGGAAGGAGTAGAATGTAGCCAGTGTAGGGGTATGGTCTGGGAGAGAACTGAAGAATGGCAGCATTGGAGGTCAATTAGAGCTGGGAACAAAGAAGACAGTTTGGGGGTTGCAAGGCAGGGGGAAGGTGGAATGACAACAGACTGTGATCAAATAAAAGAATTTCAGAGTCCCTGTGAACAGGGACATGGTGCACTTACAGGTAGGTGACAGCAAGATGAAGGGGATGCCCATCTTGGGTGTGGCAGGTAAGGAACTATGAGGTTAGGTCTTTGAGGGAACATCAATGTGCATGTGGGTGCCCCTTTCTATGAGGGCAGGAGCTGAGAAAGACTGTGAGCCAAGCACTAAATTCATTGTGGAGGGAAGGAAAGTGGCTGGCAAATAATGGCTCCCAGAATTGTGATTGGTTGTAGATGTGGATGGAGTGAACCTCGAGGTGTGGAGAGGTTACTGAGTGATGGTGGTAGAGGGAGAGCCTGAAAGTGGTGATGAGGAGAAGAGAGTAATCCAACCACCATTGCCACCTCGAGGAGTGATCTGGAGAATGGGTGAAGGTGCAACCAGTGCTGGAAAGGGTGGCTGGGGAGGTGGTATCATCCAGAGCAGTAGTTCTCAACCTGTGAGTTATGTTCAATTTAAATACATCTGCATATCAGATATTTACATTATGATTCATAACAGTAGCAAAATTACAGTTATGAAGTAGCAACCAAAATAATTTTATGGTTGGGGGTCACCACAACCTGAGGAACAGTATTAAAGGGTTGTAGCATTAGGAAGGTTGAGAACCACTGATCTAGAGGGAGCCGAGGTCTCTCTATGAGAGCCAGAAAACAGAAAAATGGAAATACTTTAGGGAGAGGAATTCCAGAGGGCACAGTAAAAGGGGTGGGTGGCAGGTGTTAGTTACTGAGAACACAGCTTAGGTAAGTTTTCATTGTCCACAGGGGTTTGGCTTCAGGGTGGAGTCCTCTCTGCATCACAGACAAGTACTAGAAACTGAAGACACAGGAGACCAGGCTGGAATGACCTTCCTCCTCTTCTGTAAAAAGGAGGAATTTGGGGCACAAGGAAACGGGGCTTCGAATATAAAGGCAAAAATGCAACAGTCCCTGCCTTTGAGAGTGTGACCCCTTTGGGTCCTTGGGTACTGTACCCTTCAGTATTGCTGCCTATCATACAGTCAAGATGCAGAACTCTTTGTGGCTCAGAGTGTAGGCGTCACTGAACAAACAAGACCAGCGAGCCCAGAGCATCACTCCAGGGGCCTGACAGCATTTCTGGTTACATAAGCAGGATGGGTACAAAGCAATTTCAAAGAACAAATAAGGGAAGGCAATGATTTACAGACCAAAGGACAGATGGCAGGAGGGGAAGAGTAGTATTGGGTTAATATTGACGCTATGCCACTCAAGCTTGAATCTGCAAACAGATGGAGCAGGAACTAGCCAGTTAAGGCCAGGGATAGAGCTGATGTCTCTGAATTTACAGTCTAGCTAGTTATAGGTTGTCCTCATTTTAAGTAAATGGTAGTAAGAAAGTTAAGCCAGAAATTCTTTTCTGACAAGGGAAAACAAGAACCTACATATACACACACACGTATATGTGTATACATGTATATATGTGTATATATGTATATATATACACATACATACATATGTATATGTATATATATATGTATATGCATACACACACACAATCTACTTAGGTGAAAACACATGGAAACTGGAGGAGGGCAGGCACCAACCGCTGAAGGGGTCAGGAAAGGCTTCATGTTAGGAGGGTGGGGGTAGGGGTTGGGAGATGGGGGGGGGGAGAGAGCCCTCCCCAGCTGGGGCTGAGGAGCCCTCAGAGATGGAGATGGATCTCTATGAACAGACACTTATCAGAGGTTTGATAAGAAGGGTATTTCCCCCAGTCAACCTTTTCTCTTCTAGTTACACTGATGTTGTTCACATGAAAGCTTTTTAGTTTTACAAAATCAGTCGCCTAATTTAACAGTAGTTAACATTCACATAGTTCTTTTAAGTTTTGCAAAGTGCTTTGCATATATTGCACAACTCAGTTTATCCTTCCAACAATCCTGGGAGGAAGATGCTATCATGAGCCCCGCTGTGCAGATGAGGCTGATGGGAAGAACTCTGGGGACTTGCCCTGGGTCACACAGCTGGTAAATGACTGATGAATTTGAACTCGGTCTTAGCTCAGCTCCAAGATACAGTTTGCCTTTTGTGATCTGTCTCTGGTTTGTTGTTTGGGAGCCATTATAATGGCTCCCAAAGCATGGATCTGCAAGTTACCTCCTTCCAGTCTCCTTAGTAAGGCAGTTTATCCACTGGGAATTTATCTTCCCATATGGTATAAGACACTGGTCTAAACCTGATGTCGACCACAAGTCTCTCTCTCCTTCAATCCACCCTTTAAACTAGCGAAGTGTGCATCAAAGGGCCAGTACCGAAGTGCAGAGCTGACCCCATCACCCCCAGAGACTCCAGGATCACCAGCACCTCTGCTGGGCATCCCAAAGCCTTCACCTGGCTTCGACCTGCCTTTCCTCTACTGTGACCTTAACTAGACTATTTCTTCACAGAAACAAAAGGAAAATAAGACTGTACATCTTCTGAGCCCTGAACGTCCATCCATCTTTCAGGAGGATGAGGGTAAGGCAAGCGCACTCAGCCAGCCCAGTGTGGCTCTCTGGCGTTTGGGCTTCCTCACCACGCCTTCCATCTTGGGATCACTATTTTCCCCAAACCCTCTGCCCTGCAAAATAAAAATCTTCCTTTGCACAGAAGCAGAAGCACAAGTGTTCCAGCCCCCTTCTGCAGCCTTACCACTTCCCTCCACGCTTTTGGGGGTCTGGCCAAAGCTGTCTCCCCCCTCCCCAACTTTCCATGGGCCACCTGCCCCATCTGCCTGGCCTTCACATCCCCAGCCCCTCTCTTCTTCAAAGCTCAGCCCAAGCACCATCTTTCCTAACTCCCTGGGTGCCTGGTACAGCCCACCCAAGTGTCATGTATTGATTTTGTCCAGAATTTTATACACTTTGTCCCCCTTTTATACACGTTGATGCTTCTCACTCCCACCCCCAAAACAGAAGCTTCCAGAGGCCAGGGCCAGTTTCATTCTTGTCTTTCTCTTCTCGGTGCCTAGCTCCTTGCCCGCCACACAGTGGCAGCCAAATACGTTTGTTGATTACTTTAGAAATTTATTTCCAGTTTCCCCCAGTTCTCTTTTGAAAAAGCAGCAGGAAGGCTGGGGCTCTCATCTCTCTTCTTTGGGACCAAGCTGCACCAGTGCCGTCTTTTAAAAAATAGATTTTATTGGCATCTTTTGTTTTTATCCTAAATACATTTCTTTACTTATCTGTCCACTCCCTCACCTCAAAAAAGGGAAAAAACATTTCAGCAAAACTAACCAAATCATGGACAATGTCCAACGTCAGGTGCTCCCACGCCTCAGGGCAGAGGCCAGGGAGCCCAGCCTTTGGACACCTCCCCTTTGGGCTGAAGGCGCCTCAACCCCTGCTGCTACGAAAGAAAACAAGATGGAAGCTTCGATGGGGGCAGGGGAGACGCGGCCGGCTGGAAGGCTGGAGAGTGGGGGTGAAAGAAGAGCTGGACAGTTAATCGGAGCTAAAAGAACGTTTGAGGCTCTCCCAAGAGAAGATACTGATACCAAGCATTTATGGACAGCTTCAAGGCTGGCAAAACACTTTACAAATATGAGCTCACAACAACCCTGGGAGGTAGGTGCCATTATTATCCCCATTTTACAGACAGGGAAACTGAGGCTGTAGAGGTTAAGTGACTTGCCCTGGGTCACGCAGCTAATAAGTGTCTGAGGCAAGATTCAAACTCGGTTCTTCCTGAACGCAGGTCGAGCTCTACCCACGGTGCTCCCTGGTTGGATGCTCTGAGGAAAAAGCTGCTCGTCCTCCACAGGTGAGCAGACCCACAGAATCCACCAGGCGATTGATCATCCATCAGGACCAGGGAGGGAGAGAAGAGGAGGGGAGGAGTTAGTGATGCGGCGTCTGTCTGTCCCCTTGATAACAACCTTAGGGAGGGACCGAGGCCCTCCCAAGCCTCTCCAGGCGGACAACAGCTCCCTGGGCTGGTGATCCCCCAGGCACAAAGGCCAGAGGGAGCCCCCAGAACACTGCCAAAGATCTGAAGCCTTCAGCACAGCACTAAAGACCACAGGGACACGTGCTGTATTTTCCTCACTTTCCTCATCTGGGATGTCCCCTGATGGTTAAGAAGGGGGCCTTTGGGGCAGCGGCCTACAAGAACAGGGTGGTGGAGACTCCCCAGAAGCTGGGGGAGAGCAGCTACATTTAGCCAGCTGTCGTGCAGATTTAATCAGAAGGGTTTTAAGCATAAAAACGAGAGAGATCAAACTGAATGCAGCCCAGCTAGGTGCCAAGGAGAAGGCATGGGCCCTGGGGTCGGGAGGACCTGAATTCCAATCCGTCTTGGCCACTCGGCAGCCATGACCTGGGTGAGCGGCTCAGGAAGGTGAGGACAACGAGGCTCTGGCCAGGATCAGAGGAGTTAATATAAGCACAGTGCTCTGCGAACCTGTAAGCGCTACATCACCTTTATCAGTATGGCGTGCTGTCAACAGCACAGAGGGTAACCAGGGTGCAGAGAGGGGTGTTGAGGAGGAAACATCCAGGAAAAGAGCAAGAACAAGAGCATTGACTCCAGTGTCTGCAGAGAGGCTCTGAGAGGAAGGGGCCAAGTGGGCCCATAGCTCAGACTCATGGGGGCAACACGCCGGCCTGGGCGACGGCTCTGGAGAGGTGACAGGAGAGAGAGCGGGACAGGGCAGGTGGCAGCTTTAAAAGCTTCACGGAGCACGGAAGCAATCCAAAACCAGAGGAGGAACGCGGCTGAGATCTGGGGCAACGTCCAGCGACGGAAAGTGTGCTACAGACCACCTGGACAGAAGGAGGAAATGGAAGGCCGAGAAACAAATCATGTGTCTGGGACATGGTCGACGAGAACATGGCGCTGGAGCTGACCCTTGCTCCCTCTCTCTGCCCTCCCTCCTCGCTCTCTCCTTTGTCTCTGCTTCTTCCAAAAGCAGAGTGCCAAATGGCTCCTGGCAGTGCCTCGGTGCTCACTTGTCCTGGAGAAGTCCCTGTTCTGACCTCCCCCCGTATCTCCCCTGTGACCCTGTCAGGCTGGCCTGCACTCTCGCCACAGGACAGGCCGTCCTCCAGACCCAGAGCACTCTGACCCCTCGACCCTGCCTAGCCCCGGCTGCTCGTGCCTTCCCCTCTGAGACTACTCTTTGTCTTCCCCTTCTCTACATCTTGTGTGTCCGCCATCTCCCCAGTAGAGTGTAACCCCTTGGAAGCAGGAACTCGCTTTGGCCTTTCTGTGCTGGGAGCCAACACACAGTCAATTCTTCAGAAATTCTTGTTGACTGACCCAGAGAAGAGGAGGAGCCACCAAGGGGGAGCTCTGTCCCAGATCAATTCTCACGAACCGGAATCATGATAAAGGCTGGCAGGCTTACAAAGCACGTCACAAACACTAACTCATCTGATCCTCAGAACAGCCCTGGGAGGCAGGTGCCACTGTCACCCTCAATGGGGAAACTAAGGCAGGTGGTGGGTGAGTGACCCTGCTCAGGGTCACATGGTTGGTGCATTTCTGAGGTAGGACTCAAACTCAAGTCTTCTACACTCCCAGGCCCAGGCTGTTCAATAAAGAGGAGCTGATCCCTGGGAGAGAGTGGAGGGCAGCCTGGGGGGAATGACTGTCGCCTTGTAGATGTTATGAGAGAAAATGGGAAGAAACCCGGCAGTGTGACCGGTGCCCTGGGTCTGGTGCGGCCCACTTCAGAGGGCTAATGGGAAAGACAGGAGAGACTCCAGGAGCAGGGGAGGCACTCAAGCATGAAGTTCTCAAGAAACAGGAAAAAGTCCAGTGTAGAGGAAAAGGGGAGTTTGTCCAAAGAGACAGACAAGGGTGCAGACAAAGAGCACAGCAGCGAACTCATGCAGCTGGGCTAAGAGAGCAAAGGGGATGGGTGACAGAGAGACAAGCAGCCGGGGGACAGAGAGCAAAGGGGGCGGGGGAAAAGGGACAGAGTGAAGGGGGCAGGGGGACACAAGGACAGAGAGTGAAGCGGGCGGGGGGACAGAAGGACAGAGAGTGGAGGGGGCACGGGACACACAGCTGGGTGACGGAGAGCCAAGGGGTTGGTGGGACCCTTGCTTATGGAGCCATGTCAGGAGGGCTCAGGCTGGCAGAGGGGCCCAAAGGCAACAGAAACAGGCACTGCTGGACAGCTCTACAGGGAGGAGGAGTCAAGAGGGACAGAAGCACGGAGGGCAGACATAGCAGTCAGCCCCTGCACTTTGCTAAGCACTCTACACAAGGCATCTCAGAAGATCTGTACGACTGCCTGTGTGGGGAAGCGCCACTGGGAATCGTCATTTTCCCAATGGGGAAACCGAGGCCGGCAGTAGTGGGGCAACCCCTCCAGGCCCCCCACTAGCATGAGGCTGGATCTGCACCCGCCTCCTTGCTGTCTGGCCTCACGTTCTCCCACCCCCGGCCACCTCCTGATATCTGACCACAAGGACACAGCAAAGTGGCCAGATTCTCATCCCCCTGCTTTCTCTGCTGAAAAGAAACGGAAAACCAAATGAAAATGAATGCGCACTCCTCCCCCAGGCGAGCACTGGGCACCCCCAAGGACGGGAGGCACACAGCTGTCACCAGGGACAGCGTGGGAAGGGAGACGACGGCCAGCTGCGGCCTCATCATCCAGACGGGAAAGAAGGAATGAAGGCCTGGACGTCCCGGGGCAGACCATCCAAGGGATGGCAGCTGGCATGTGGACAAGGAAGGCGAGGGCCTCAGGCAGCTAAGCTCCCCTCCATGTTGGACAAGATTAATAATTCAGACGTGAGGGGGAGGCCGGGGACACCATAGGCCCAGACTTCAGCGAGCTGCAGGGGTGCATTTCAGACTAGTGCAGGGGGTGTGGCCTTGGTGATAACACCTTTTGGAGCCGGAGTGACGGTCCAGCATGGCAGGAGGCCTCTGCCCTGGGACACTGGCGTCGCTGACCCAGAGAAAGGCACGGGCACCTCGCTCACCCAACAGGCGACAGACCCAGGATCCGGGGACCTCAGCAGTCTGGAACAGTGGCTCAAAGAAAGACGGAATCCGAAGGCAAAAACGTTAAGTCTCATGTTTGGCCGGGACAAGCTGGGGGGCTGCGGGGCTGCCAGCTCCACAGGAGTCAGGGTTCCAATGGGGGGATGATCCTCCTGGACATACCCTGCCCTCATCAGACCTCACCTGGAGGGCTGGGCTCAGTGGTGGGGGCCATGGCTTAAGAAGGGCATTGAAAAGAGGGGATGTGCACACCCAGGAGGGCCTCCAGGAGCCCAGGCCACACAAGGGTGGATGGAAGGACCTGGGCATGGAACTCTTTAAGCAGAGCTGGGGGGACCAATGGCCTCTGGGGTCCCTTCCAAGTCTGGCACCACAGTGAGGCAGAGCAGAGAGCACAGCAGCGTCTCTCCCCAGTGGCCAGAGAAGAGCCAACTCTCCCTCTGCCCCTCAGGGGGCCAGGAAGCCCCCAGTTGGGAGAGCCTTTGCTGGGGTCTGTGGGCACAGGCAGGAGAGAGCCAGAGGCCACACTGTCCTGGAGCCCCAGACCAGAGGAGGCATCTCAGAGGAGCCCCCCCCCCCCCCCACCATGGTGCTCCCCCCAGTTCTGGGCCCCTCCATCCCTGGGCCCAGGGGAGGCAGCCTTACCCAGGGACACCAGGTTCCTGTAATTCTCCAGCATCACCTCCTTGTAGAGCTGCCACTGAGCAGGGCTCAGGCACCCCCATTCCTCCTCGGTAAAGTCCACGGCCACGTCCCTGAATGACACGGCTTCCTGCAACACCAAACACAGGAGGGTGGGCTGGGGGCTGGGGACCCCGCATGGTGAGGATGTGGATCTGGGGGTGGTGGGGGCCCTATGCCCTCCAGAAATCTGGGGAGGTTGGGTGGGGGTCTGTGGGCTCCACTAGGAGCCTGCCCTTGGAGGCTGGACCAGATGACCTCAGGGAAGGAGGCCTCTGAGCCAGGCCAGCAGCCCAGGGTCTGGCCAGCCTTGTCTATGGCTGATTCTCATGAGTGACCGCCAACCCCAAGAGGCCCCCAAGGACTGAGGAGCAACAAGGCTGGGTCTGGGAGCCTGCAGGACAGTCCTGAAGGAGGAGACCCCGACTCACCTGGTCTAGGGCCAAGGGGATCCCAGGGGCCCCACCATCATCCTCTGGGCTTCCCTCATGGGAAAGAAGGAGATTCAGAGACATGAGACCTGAGACCTGAGGGGAGAGAGAGAAGCCTCTGTCAAGGAAGGAGGATGGACCTTTCAGCTCCTGCACTGGCCAGGAGGTGAGCTCATCTCCAGGCCCTGCAGGTACACACACACACACACACACACACACACACACACACACATCCCACAGAGGCAAGCCTGGCATCACCCAGTGCCAGGCTCCTCAGGAGAGAGAGACCCGGGGGAGACAGGGACTCAGACCCCATTCAGGCCAGGTCTGCACCCTCTTATGTCCCCAGCAGGGGCCTGTCCCCGGCACAAAGACAGGAGAGATGCCCACCAAGGAGGGACAAAGCATGGGCAGAGATAGGCCTGTTCGCAGTCACTGTAATGCCCTGGCCTGGCTGGGGGAGGGCTTCCCAGAGGAGGTGACAGGAGCTGAGCCTGGAAAGGAGGACAGAAGGCGGGGCAAGCTTGGAAGACAGCCTTGCCTGGGAGGCTGCAGCCCAAGCTGAGCCTACACCCTCCTGGAGACCACTGGGAGCCACTGAGAGTTCCTGAGTTGGGGAGTGACCCCAAGATTTTGGTCTGTGTGTGAAGGGGGGCAGTGGGCCGGTCCTGGGGCAAAGACCATGGGGTCCAGGGGGCTACCAGGAAGGAAGGATGTGCCTCCTGTGCAGAGCTTTAGGGTGCGGGGGGGATCCCCACAGCCCGGGGAGGGGCCTGTCATTACCCCGTTTTACGGGTGGGAAGACTGAGGCAGCGCCTCGTGCCTGTCTGGGGCCAAGGTGCATGATTCTGGTAGCAGGCATACCGGCCAGGAGGAGAGCCCAGGAGGGCAGAGGGCTCATGGACAAGTCCGGGGAGCCGGGTGCGGCTTTGTCCTGGGGGAGGCCTGGGGGTCACTGCGGGGCACAGGGGGCAACGCAGGGAGTGCCAAGGGCTGGCACCGGGCACAGCCGAGATGGGGGGGCAGGGTCGGGAGGCCCCGCCCAGGGGAGAGGGCAGGGAAGCCAAGGAACCGAGCAGGAAGTGAACCAAGGAACCCACGCAGAGGCTGGAGGCAGAGGGGAGGGGGAGACACGGGAGCCCCCCAGCTCAGCGGGAGGGAGAGAGTCCCAGAGGAGTGAATCCTGAGGACAAACCCCAATGGGGGCGGGGATGCCAGGGCAGCCCTTAGGAGGCTCTAAGGGACAATGGGGCCTGGGGGTCTTCGAGGGCAGCAGCAGCAGAAATGGAGCAGTAGGGCGGGCCCCCAAGGAGGGTCTGGGAGATCCGCACGAGGGGGAGCGGCTCAGCGGGGAGGGGCTCAGCAGGAGGGGGGGGGGAAAGCCGGGCTCAGCAGGGGGGACTCAGCAGGGGGGACTCAGCAGGGGGGGAGCCGGGACTCAGCGGGAGGGGGGGGGCCTCCTCAATGGGGGCTGGGGGGCCCGAGGGCCGGCCAGTAGTGAGCATTCACCCCGGGATGCAGAGAAGGGTGCCGGCTGCCCGCGGGCACGCGCAGAGGCTCGGGAGCTCCGCTGCGGGGGGTCCCGGACGCCCCCCAGGACCCCGGGCTGCGGGGTCGAGCCTGACACTCTTCCCTCTTCCGGCCTCGGAGGCGGGGTCTTTACGACAGGGAACTCCCAAGGGGGGAAACTCCCTCCGCCAGCACAGCTCGGGCTCAGCAGGGGGAAGGGACAGTCGGAGGCAGAACTTGAACCCAGGTCTCCGGTGCTACGAGGGACCCCCCCCCCTACTCCCCGCCCAAGGGCAGACGCGGCCCTGGTGACGCGCCCCGGTCTCTCACACCCAACGCATTCCAATCTCACCCCCACTGTGGACGCCCGACAACCCCCCACCCCAGGTCCCGGGACGTCACCAGCCGCCCCCCGCCCAGGTTCGTGACGTCACATGCCCCCTCACCTCTCGCTCCCCCTGAGCTCCCGGCGCTTCCTCGTTCGCTCGCTCCTCGATCTGCGCCTGCGCGCCCGGCTCTGCCCGCGGTCTGCGGACAGGAGCCAAGCGAACGCAGAGGCCTCTGGGAATCTCCGCGGGGCAGGCCAGCGCGCAGGCGCAGCAGGCTATGGGGGGGGGGGGGGGGGGCGGGGCAGCGTTGGCCCCGGCTTGAGCTTTGCGTGTTCGCCGCACTTCCTCCTCCAGGTGTCTGTTCTCTGCGCGTGTCCTTGGTCTCGCGTGGTTGTCACTGCCCCGAGCCCGTGTGTTCGTGTGGAGTTGTGCGTGCCCGGAGCCCCTGGCTCTGCTTACACGGGTGCAGGGACGGGGAGCTCACTACCTCTCGAGGCCGCGGCGCAGCCTTGGCAGTCCAGACGGGGGGGGGGAAATGGGGAGGGACCTCCTGCTGGTTTGTCTAGCACCCCACCTTTCAAGTCCCATCCGCCGCTCTGCTGACGCTTTCTGCGCCTCGATAGCCGCGAGGACCGAGGAAGCCCTGCCTGTGGTGTTCCCCCAGTAGACGCTCCCTGTGCGGCAGGCGTTCTCACAGCCGGGCTCCCGGACGTGCGGGGCCCTGGCCCCTCCCCCAGGCTTCGAGCCCCCTGGTCCCACCCCTCAGGCTCCGGACATCCAATCCCTCCTTCCAGATCCGAGCCCCTCCTTGAGCTGGGGGGGCTCCCCTCGGCCCCAGTCTGTGGAGCCCTGCTCCCGGTCCTGTGTGAGATGCACAAAATAGTACCCACGGCCTCATGAAGGAAGCCGGAGCTGCAGTGGAAACGCCGCGGTCAGGACGTCTTTAAAGATGAATTGGGGGGTTATGCTCGATTTGGTCCCATTTCTGCCCTGCCCTAGCTCCCTAGCAACGTGCCCCTTGGTTGAGCCCCTGCTCCCCAGGGGTTCCAGTTAGGAGACAGAGTGCAAACGGCGGCGTACAGAAGGGGGGGGAGGGGGAGGCAGAGGACGTGCAGACCACCTAGAGAGACCACCTCCTCTAGTATCAGGAGGGAGGGGAAAGGAGAGCAGAGCCCACCGAGGCTGGCCAGGAGCCTGCAGTGCGTCAAGAGATGGAGAGCCAGGGCCACCCGGTTGTGAAGGCCTTTGAATGCCCAAGCATCTTCTGTATGATCCTGGAGCCGCTTGAGTTCATTGAGTGGGGGACGGGCATGTCCGGACCAAGGAAAACCACTCTGGTGAATGAATGGAGGCTGGACTGGTGTGGAGAGAGCCTGGGGCAGGAAGATGTCCCCAGCCTCTGTTGCAGTAGTTCAAGAGTGAGAGGAGGAGGGTACACGCCAGGGCTGGGGCAGGGTCAGAGGACAGAAGGGAGTGTATTTAAGACATATTACCAACGTAGAAATGCCGGGACTTTACTGATCAGATACGGAGTGGGGGTTCGGGAGAGATTCAGGAGGAGAGGATGACTCCTTGGCTGGGCGCCTGGGACACTGCCGGTGCTCCCTACAGTGATAGGGAAGGTAAGATGGAGGGTTTGGGAGGAAAGAGAAGTTCTGTTTTAGACGTGTGAATTTGAGTTATTTACAGGACGTCCAGTTCAGGATATCTGAGCCAGTCGGAGATGTGAGACTGCAGGTCAGGAGAGGGATTAAAAATATAATTAAGGGATTGAATCCATGGGAGCTGATAAGATCGCGGGGTGAAACAGAATAGAGCAGAAGAGGACAGGGTCAGACAGGGTCCAGGTCAGAGTTCTGAGACTGGTTTGCATCATTTAATACCGGACCACCCTTTTCTCCTGGGTACCTTCTACCCTCCAGGTTTTTGTGACCCCAGTTTCTCCTGGTTCTCCTCCTTCCTCTCTGCTCATTTTCCTTTGCTAGGTGTTCATCTAAATCACTCTCAGACAAACTAAGTTCTAGGAAAGATTTGAATTTAGAAAGGCCAAGGCCACTGCATCCTGGGCCATCCCCAATCATCTCGACTTTTTGTCTTGCAACTGGACTTTGGATGACCTGGAAGGAGGGAGTGAGGCTGATGACTTCAAAGTTCTTCAGTCCAATTCACACTCAAGTCAAGACTTCACTCTCATGATGTGCCATTTCATCTGCCAAAGAGAAGGATCTTCAGATTGGAAAAGATCAAACAAAAATGGCAGACATCCTTTGAGGGAGGTCTGGCAGAGTCTCAAGTCCCCAGGCCAAAGGAACTGCATATGATTGCAGAGCCACTGCTAATTATCTCTGACAGCTCCAGGATCATAAAGGAGGCTCTTGGGAGAGGAGAAGGGTGAGTGCCCACATTTTCAAAAAGGAGAATCGAATGTCATCTATAGCCCAGTTTGCTTGATTTAGATTCCTAGTAAAATTCTAGAACCGGTTAATAGGTCATTGGTTATCATAATTATTAGTGAGTACCTAGAGAAGAAAATAGCCATGGTCAGAAGCTAGCATGCCTTCAACAAGAACAGGTCATGCAGTTGGAAAAGCTCTCAGATCTCAAAAGAAGAAATGAAAAAAATGTGTGTGGGGGGTAGCATCTCAGCCCTCAAACTGTATCAGAAAGGAATAATTATCAAAACTATCTGGTATAGACCTGTAGAGTGGTGGCCTCTGGTGTCAACCTCCTTCTATCCCTGGCAGTGACACAGACTAGTTAAACAATTTAATTGAACATTTATTAATGTCCACATAAGACAAAGAAGCCCTATGATTCTGAAGAATGTAGCAAGGCTTTCATGAGGCATACCTTCTACATCAGAGACTTCCTACTGGAGAGAAACCCTATGAATGTAAAGAATGTGGTAAGGTCTCAGCTACAGCTCCTCCCTCCCTCAGCATCAGAGAGTTCACACACAAGGAGATTAGCCTTATCAATGTGAAGAGTGAAGGAAGATTTTAACAGGCACCCATCCTAGTCAGAAGAAACACTGACCAGTTCAGGGAGAAGAAGGAAGTGCAAGCATTATATATGCAGTAGATGTACTTACAAGGAAGTAATTAATAAAAGGTAAGTGGCACAGTGGATATAACACAGGGCCTGGAGTTCAAATCTGGCCTCAGATGTTTACTAACTGTGAACCTGGGCATGCCACTTGACCTCTATTTACCTTAGTTCCTCATCTGTGAAGTGAGAATGTGCTGGAAAAGGAAATAGCATGCCATTCCAATATCTTTGCCAAGAAAATTCCACAGGCGGCGAGTGTCCATGGAGTAACATAGAGTCAGATACAACTGAATGACCGAACCACATGCAAACTTTTGTGTTAGGAATAGGAGTACAAATCCCCAATAGGACAGCTCCTGTCCTCTTATCCAGCTTAGTCTACAGAGAAAAGCAGTAGTGCAGAGTTAAGTACAAAGCAATTTCTAGAGGCAGGGAACATCCCCCTTTTTCCCTGCCCCCCTACCCCACCCCAGGGAAACTGGAATAGTAGGTAGCCTGTTATGTAACTTCCAGATAAACTGTCAACCTCTTAGGCTTTGATAGCTCAGAATATCATCAGTGGTCAGAATATGAAGACACACTAAATAATGCCAACAGGTCAACAAGCAGACACTGCGTGTCAGGTCCTGTGATAAGAGCCAGGGATACCAAGAAAAGAAAAAGCAGTTCCTGGTGTCTCTAGTGATGAATACCTGGGAACCTTTACTTTTTTATTGCACTGATCTCTCTGTGTCCAGGCCCTGTGTCCAGTCTGTCTTCCACAAAGCTGCCGAACGGAGATCCCTAAAGCATGAAAATCTGACCGTGGAATACCCCGTCCAAGAAACTCCACTGGCTCCCTGTCCCCTCTAGAATAAAATGTACCCTCCTCTACAACGTGAAACCCTTCCTAATCTGGCTACCAGATATTTTTTAGTTTTTTCTTTTTTTTAAAGAAGTTTTTCAGTGCTTAAAAAATGCTGGGCAGTGTTGCTGTTCTTTTCCTTGTAACAAAGATGAGTGGCTCCAACCTAGATTTCTGGCCTGATTAACGATGTCTCCTGATTGTGTGCTCCCACTAGATTGGAAGCTCCTGGAGGACAGGGACTACCTTTTGCCTCTTTTTGCATCCCTAGCATTTTGCACACAGTAGGTATTTCATAAATATTTATTGATGGGTCAGTGATTGACTGGATATTCCAGCCAAACTGATCCTTTTGACTTTCTCCCCACATGACATTTTATCCTTAGCGCAGGCTGTTTTCTATGCTTGGAATGTTGACATGATGCTAGATTTGGAGCTGGGAGGGCCCAGAATCATTTTACCTCCAACACTTATTGACCCTGTGACTTCAGACAGGTCATTTAACCTGAATCTCAAAGCCCTTCATAACCTGCTACCTCCTCCCTCTCCAGTCTTCTTCTACCTGACTCCCAGTAATGGTAATGGGAATTTGAAGATTTTCCTTGCCTCCCTAATAGACTGAATATAATCACATGGAGCCTGTGGTGTCAAGGGTGGAGCAGAGCCCATAGGGAAACTGGGAATCAGAGCAGCTAGATAAGTGAGAGAGAGTGAGAAAGAGGTCATACCCAGGGAGACAGCTAGGCTTGTGAGTGTTTGTTTGTGGGAAGGCTAAAGGATGGTGCAGCTCTCTGCTGCATTATGGTGTGTTAACTTCTATGTTGTTATAATGGATTGGGTTTCCTGGTGTTGGGATTTGGCTTTTGGGGGGGGTCTGAATAAATGTTTTGCTTCTGTCTTCCATATGGAGAGTCTGTTATATTCTGCAAATTGAGAACTATGCCAGCATATTTACAGTTGCCGTCAGCACTGTGAACATTGCGTTGGCACTATGCTCCCAGTGACTGTCAGTGACTCTTGTCTCCTGGCTGTCCCAGGAACATGACCCTCCATTTCTCAGCTCTAGACATTTCCTCTGGCCATCATCCCTCATGCCTCTTCTCTGACTCCTGACCTCCCAGGCTTTGTTAAGTCCCAACTAAAATCTCACCTTCTGCAGGAAGCCTCCCCCCACCCTCTTCTCCCCATTAATTACTCCCTATTTATTCTGTGTATCGCTGGTTTTGCACGCAGTTGTTTACACGTTGTCTCCCCCATTAGATCTTGAGCCCTTTGAGGGGAGGGGCCGTACTTGACTTCTTTCTGCACCCCCAGCACTCAGCACAGTGCTTGGCACTTAGTAAGTACTTAATAAATGTTGATGGATTGATTTCCCTCTCTGTACAATGAGCTCAAGAGCAGCACCGATATCTTGAGATTGCTGTAAGGACTAGAGGAGACAATGTTTGGAGAAAGCTTTGCAAACCTCAAAGCAGGAGATAAATAAATGATCATTTTTATCACCTCTGCTTCTTTGACCCTGAGCTGCCCTCTAAGCTCAGCTCAAGGACCACCTTCAGGGGACCTTTCTTGATTAGGACAGTTGTTAGGGTCTTCTCCGGTTTCTTTATGTTTATTTTCTCTCTCTAGGACTTTTTAGGCATCCCCAGTAGAGAGAGTGACAGAGAAATGAAATATGACAAACTATGGTCTCATCCAGGCCTATACAAATGCTTTCTCATTCCAATACTGAATCCTGCCGATTGCTTTTCAAATATGCACCGTTTCCCCCTTGAATGATCCCCCCCCTTCCTCTACCTGTCTTGTGAACGTTTGCTTATCTATCCTGGATTGTCACAGACTGCTTTTGGGTGGTTTTCCTAAGTGCACTCACAGAGTTGTCAAAGCCCCATCTGTGGGGTCTTGGGAAGCTTTGAGGAAGCCACTTTCCTTCCTAATAAACCTTTCTTTTGGGTTTGGCTTCTCAAGCTATTTGAGCTCCAGTCAGCAGATCCAGATGGTGGGTGAGATTCTTCCTGGGCCCTCCAGGTGACCAGGCTGAGAAACCCTCCAGTCTGATACTTTAGAGACTTCTTGGAGTTTCTTCTTGGGTGATGAACAGTCTAACAAACAGTTTTCTGTTAGTTAAGCCCTTATTACTAGCCCCCTTAATTTTGCAAGC
>CM053588.1:20128060-20154493 GCA_028646515.1 Pseudochirops corinnae
GGGGAAAAGCAGGATGGAGGGGGTGGACTGAGAGGTGAGGGGAGAAGCAGGATGGAGGGGGTGGGCTGAGAGGTGGGGGGGAGAAGCAGGATGGAAGGGGTGGGCTGGGAGATGGGGGGAGAAGCAGGAGGGGGAGTGGGCTGAGAGATGGAGGGAGAAGCAGGAGGGGGAGTGGGCTGAGAGGTGGGAGGAGAAGCAGGAGGGGGAGTGGGCTGAGAGGTAGGGGAGAAGCAGGAGGGGGAGTGGGCTGAGAGGTAGGGGGAGAAGCAGGAGTGAATGGAGGGTCTGTGGCAGCCAAGGGAAGCAGGTGGGAGGGCAGAGGCTTTGGGGGTGGGCAGTGGGGACAGAGAGGCAGGGAGGAGCACAGGGGAAGCCACCTTGGGTGTTGCCATGAGATCCAGTTCTCGGGGACCTTGAAGGGGGTTGAGACCAGGCCGGTTCCCAGGAGGTTGAGGTGGGGGTGGGGGAGTGGTGAGGAATCAGAAGGCACCAGGACCAAGTTTGTCTTTAAGGAGAGAAGTGATGTGGGTCCCAGCTTGGAGGTGGCAGGATCAAAGGGACCTTTCTTTCTTTTCCCTAAGGAGAAGGGAGCCCGGCTGGGTCTGGGGGCAGGAGGTGGTGGGAGATGTGAGGGGGCAATGGACGGCCTCCCGGGACACCAGCAGGGATGGGGAGGGGGTGCCCAGGGAGGAAAGGGGGTCTCCCCCTCATGAGCCAGGCTTTCCTGGGGCAATGGGCAGCCGTAAGCGCCCCTCAGCTTGGCACTGCCCTGGGCTCTGCTACTTTCTGCCCTGTGCAGCTCTGTGCCCTGGTGTGTGACCAGGGTACCATTTGGCTCCTGCCCGGCCCTCCAGCATCAGGTTTGTTTCTCTCCCAGACTCCACATCCATATTTCTGGGATTGTGGTCTCAGGGCCAGATGGGAGACAGCCTCCTCCTGTCCAGGGAAGACACTGGAGGCCTGTCAGGGCTGAGATTCCAGAGATGCCAAGAGCTAACTCTGTGCCCCCTTGACGCCGTGGGTAGAGGGGCTCCCAAGAGTCTCCGAATGTGTAAGTGGGAGTGTGCCTCAGTGGCCATCCTGTCTGACCCCCATCTCTTCTCTCTCCCAGGAAGGTAGAGGGTTCTTGGTAGGCACCCCCATACCCTTGTGTATACCCCCCCACACACCCACATGGTTTGTGTGCTCCAAGGTGCCAAGAGGGAGCCAGGAGCTGCTCAGAGCTGGCCTGGGGCCTCAGGATGTGACCACCAGTGTTGCCTGGCTAGACCCCATGGCCTTAGTGACCTCCCTGTGATACAGTGGTATCCAGGGAGATCCCCAGGGCAGAGGCGGCTTGGCCTTCCTGCCCTGGCACACGCACTGTCCTCCAGCAGCTTGAGCCTGGGGAAGGTGAGGGCTTGTGGGGATCCCTAATGATGCCCTCCCCAGACCCCCCCCCACTCCAGGACTGCGAAGCCCCCAAGGGCCATCCCTCCTCCTGGGCTGGGTCCCCAGAAAAGGACAAGCCTCTGCCCCCCCAGCTCTACTTTCTGTCATTTAAGTCTGTTGTGGAGGAAATGCAAGCCCTTGTTCAGTATCCCCAGTGTGAGCTGTGTGATTGAGGCAAGGCAGGAGGGAGGGTGTGTGTGAAGTGTGTGTGTGGGTGTGGGTGTGGGTGTGGATGTGGGTGTGGGTGTGGATGTGTGTGCGTGTGTGTGTGTGTGTGTGTGTGTGTGTGTGGATGTGTGTGGGTGTGGGTATGTGAGGTGTGGGGGGGTATGGGAGGGGTGTGTGTGGGGGGGTGTGTGTGTGTGTGAGGTGGGGGTGTGGGGGGGTGCGTGTGGGGGTGTGGGGGGGTTGTGAGTGGGGGGAGGGAGGACCAGCTGCCTGGGTGAGCACACACAGGGTGCCAGTGTCTGCCCACACTGCATCTCCGTGGTGGTATAGATTTCCACACTGGAGAAGCTGGTGTTCCTACAGAGTGAGAGTCACATGTATACCCTCTCCCACCCTCTTTCCGCTGAGATTTTCCAGGCCCACCATTGCTGCCAGGGTGATGGGTGGGCAACAGGACTTTTGAGCTATCGGGATCTGGGGCCACTGACCCTTCTGTATCTTTATCAGATCAGTTTCCTTTGAAAACCATTCATAACCACCCATTGGCAGCTGGCTCGCATTCAGGGCTGTGATTGAGAAAGTCAGTTTTTCCCCCATAAAACCCTGACCTCTCTTTAAAAACTGGACCTTGGTGCCAGCTCCCCATCTGGCCTTTACCAGCCCAGGCCACTGAGGGAGTCTCCCATCTATCCCCAGGCAGCAGGTCTGGCTTTTCTGGTGCTGTTTGGCAGCCTGAGGCCCAGAGGAGGCAGTGCTTCCCCTCAGGGCCCCCTCTTCTGTACCCCAATTTCATGCACACAGTCCCAGGTGCACCCTTGTCTCCTCTGCCTCTCCTCCCTTTTTCTGGGAGCCTTTCTTAAAGGATTACAGTGGGCCAGGCACAGGCTGGATGCCAAGGCCATAGTGACCAGGGCCACTCTCCCTTTGATGGGGGCTCCCAGTTCTTTGCACCCCAGGGGGAGCTGCCACAAATGTTTCCGCGCCTATGGGGATTTTCCCTCTGTGTTTGGCCTCTCTGCCTCCTGGTGCTTCCGGGTGATGGCTCTGCCACTTCTGACGCGCAGGCAGATGATCTAGGAGGCCAGGGCGGTCAAGGGGGCATCATTGGTATGGTGTGTGACACTGTGGATGAAGAGCTGGACTAGAGTCACAAAGACCCAAGTTCAAATCCTACCTCAGACACCGCCTTACTTGTGAACCTGGGCAGGTCACCCTCCCTTGTCCTTGACAAGCCCTGGACCTCAGCATAGGGCTTGAATCTGGGTTCTGTCCATGACAATGAGGCGGGCAGGGCCTGAAACCCCAACTACTCCTTTGCTCCCTGTGATTCAGTCACCCTCCAATGAGATGAAGGTCCTCCCCTGCCACATCTCCCCATCCTCTTCCCTTCTGCCCTCCCGGAGTTCTGGTGACGATCAGATACGGTAACATATGTGAAATACTTTCCTAAAAACAAAAAAAAGAAGCACCCCCCCAGTTCTCTGCAGGTGCTGGCTGGCCACTCATTGGTGTACAGCCGTCACCCCCATGTAGAAGGTAAGCTCCCTGAAGGCAGGGGCAGCTTCCTTCTGGCTTTGTAGCCCTGGCACTTAGCACTGTAAGGAAGGGATCCCTTCCTCAGGGCACAGTAGAGGCCTGCAATTTCAATCTTTTTTTTTTTCTTCTGTTCTATTACATAAATGCAGGTGCCTGGAGCATCTTCTTGGATAGGAAACATCCATTCCAGCCAGTTCTGCTGGTCAGCAAGCATCCTTTAAGCACTTGGCTGGGTGTCAGGCATGGTATGGAGCACTGAGAACACTTAGAACAGCAGAAAGAGACAGTGGCCACCTCTGGGGTCAAGACAGAAGGGGAGCTGTGGAGATGAGGGGCCAAATGGTGGGGAAAGCCCCGTGTCTGAGAGAGCATTGCAGCTGAGAGAGGAGTGAAGGGCCTCCTCCTTGCAGCACAGCAGCCTCCCCCACAAGCATGCCTTTGACTGCCTCTGTTCTTGCCAGTCAGAATCGCCCTAGAGGCTGTGCTTCCAGCAGAGGTTCTTTGACTTGGCCCTCATCCCCCATTTCTTCAGTGTTAGACCTCCTTTGATCTCCTGTTTAAATGAAAAATGAAAGAGAGAAGAAGACCCAAGAGGGAAACCTAGTGCAGCAGGCACCACAGCCTGGCCATAGTCTGTCCTTGTGTATATGTGGCAAAGACCTTCACCCCATACTAGCAACTCATTTAACTGTGTACGCACTGTATCCCCTCTGCCCCGCTCCAGGAAAATGACCCTTTCCTTGAGGGTGGGACAGTTTTGTCTGACACCTCTGACACCAGGAGATGCTGGGGCTGCCTGCCACTGGGGCAGGAGATGGAATCTAAAAGCCACCCTGACTTTCTTCACAGCTTTTCCCCTCTCATCCCTCAGATCTAATGTCTGTGAATCTCATGCTTCCCCAAGAGGGGATCCCAGAGGAGCGTGGAGTGGCAGCCAGGGTCCTATTGGCCAGCATGCAGGTGAGTTGGAGTCTCCCCTCTCCCCAGGACTCTTTTCTTAGCTCCTGGATGTAAAGGCAAACATGAGCAACGATCCAGAGGACTGCTGCTGTGAATAGCTCTCAGGTTCTGATCACATAGTATAGGGAACTCTCTATTTATTCAGCAGTAAATTAAGGCAAAACATTCACAGAAACCAAAGTACAGCATTCACAATGTTATGACATAACAACTTATCATTCAGGACACAAAGTACACGGGTCTCCTGCCCCTAGGTCACATTGTCTTAATCTCTCAGAAAATCTTCTTTCTTTTTGATGGAAGACTAGCTTCCAATCCTTAACTCAGTCATCCTTAAGAGGTACAAGGTACAAAGTACAAAGTTCTCCCACCCCTAAGTCACAGTAAATCATGATCTTGTCAGTCAGCACTAAGTACCCAAGGGGAGTTTCATCTTGCCTCGAGGCTGGCTCTACATTTCCATGGTTCCTCTTCCATGGTCCCAGCTCTTGTCCCAATTCATCCAGCCATCACCTAGATTCACAGGCAGGCAGCTCTCAGCTTTACTTTGAAACAGAGGCCCAGGGAGGGAAAAGTACTTTCTCAGCCTCACATAGTGATCTGCTGGTAGAGCTGGCCCAGGTGTCCTGACTGTCCCATGCCAGGTGGTCCTCTCCTTCTCTGCTCCAGTCACACTTTCATGTCCCTCCAGATGCACATCCTATCCATCCTGGTCCTTCCCCAGTGCCAAGGGCTCCTTCCCTGCCCCCCAGGGCCATGACTGGGCTGAGGGGCTGGGCAAGCATGAATGTGCTTGATGTTTCAGGAAGCAGTGACCTTCAGGGACGTGGCTGTAGACTTTGACCCAGAGGAGTGGGGCTATCTCTGTCCTACTCAGAAGGAGCTCTACAGGGAAGTCATGCTGGAGAACTACAGGAATCTGGTGTCACTGGGTAAGGATCTTCCCCTGGGGTGGTGGGCTCTGCTCTGAGGGGAGTCAGGACTGAGAACTGAGGAGCCATCACTGGGCTCAGCCAAGGTCATTCTAAAGCCAGAGGCACCCCTGTTCCCTTTTTGGCCTGGTGGCCTTGTCTGTCCCTCTCCTCACTCCCCCCATGCAGACCCCCAGGTTAGCAAAAAGACACTGGAGTTATTCCTTGACTGGTTATGGAGTGGAAGGGTGTTAGGCTTGGCCCATTTCGGCCTCTTCATTTTATGCTGGAGGACAGCAGAGCTGCGAGGGCAATCAGTGAGAGAATGGCCAAGCTGTGACCAAGCATGGGAATCTCTGGAGGAGATTGATCCAGAAGTGTTTTTATATCACATTTCCAAATATGCCCCTCTAAGTATGTGCAACCCCACCCCAGCAACCCATTCTTATAACAGAGATGTAAAAAGAGAGGAAAAAGCTCAATTGGACTGAAGAATGGTGAGGCCCTATCTGACAGTGTAGCAATGCCCTACTCAGAATCCCCCACCCCATGTCCCTCTTTCCCTGTCTCCATGCATGAGGAAGGCAGAGTGTTTTCTCAGACACTCTCCAGGGGCCTTTCTGGCTCACAAGAGTCTTGATTCATCTAGCTTTTTGAAGACCATTGCATTGTCCACTTGCCCTTCAGGTTTAAGGTGTTTGGCACTACTGGGCAGTTCTCATCCTTCTGCCTGGAGTACATGCAGAATTTTGGCATTTCCTCCCCATGAGCAGGGTTTCTGGATCCCATACCTGACCTGATCTCCCAGTTGGAACAAGAAGAGCCACAGTTGTGGGATGTGCTTGTTGGGACCTCAAGAAGAACCTGTGTACATGAAGGAGGACATTCCATCCAGGAGCCTGGAGCCAGTGCATGGAGCAGCCCAGCTACTTTGGAAGGATGGGAGGGGGCAGGTGGGTATAGGGGAGAGTAGGGAATGGGATGCAGAAGCACCTTGAGGACCACAGGGCCTTTCCGTCTAAGTCATAACTGATGCCTTTGAGACTGGAGTTCTTAATTTGGGGTTTGTGAACTTAAAAAAAATTTTCTTTTTGATAACAAGAAATTGGTTTCCTTTGTAACTGTATATATTTTATTTGATGTATTTAAGAATATTACTTTGAGAGGTGGCTAGGCGGTGGAGTGAATAGAGCACAAGCCCTGGAGTCAGGAGAACCTGAGTTCAAATCCAGCCTCAGACACTTAACACTTACTAGCCATGTGACCTCGGGCAAGTCACTTAACCCCAACTGCCCCTCCAAAAAAAAAGCCAAAAAAAAAAAAAGAATATTACTTTGAGAAGACCCCTTTTGCAGTCTGTTGAAGGCTATAGACCACTTCTCAGAATGCTGTTTTAATTGCATAAAATAAAGTATATAATATTACAAAGAAAGCTTTATAATTTTACAAATACAGCTACCCAAATTTTAAAATAAAGCTCAGGACCCCGGGGTTAGGGACCCCTGCTCTGTTGTGTCTGCATCAGAATCCTCTTTATAATGGAGCCCAAATAGCTCACCACCTCTTTCTTGAGGACGTCCTATGAGAGAAGACCTGCTCCTTCTGGAAATAGCCCATTCTGATTTTGCATCATTCTAGTGATTAAGAAAGCTTTCTGTGTATATAACCTAAATTTTCCCCTTTGGAATTTCATCCAAATGGAACAGATCTAATCCTCCAAGGCTCCCCATGTAACGGCCCCTTACGTTCCTAAAGATGGCTCCAGGGTTGTCCCTTTGACTTTTCTTCAGGTGAATCTCCCATCTTTAACTCATTCAGATCATCCTCAACAGGTATAAACCCAAGGTCCTTCACCATTCTAGGTGTGTCCATTCTCAAATCATATGATTTCTGCATTTGTACCCAACGCTTGCTTCAGATGTGGTGTGACCCAAGAATACCACCAGACACTCCCCCTTCTAGAGTTGAATGACGTCCCTCTTGATGTAACCTAGGATTGTGTAGCTTTCTTGGCTGTCAGTTTTCCATAGGCTAGTGGGATTTGTGATCCAGGTGAAGGATGGCTAGTCCAGAAGGGTCAGGTTTGCAGCACAAAATCCCCCTATGCATCCTGAACCAGATTAAAATGTAATTGGGAAATGTTTAGCAAAACGAATAAAAATACAGCACCACAGAGATAATGTGAACTTGTGGTTTTTCCAAGTAAAAACGTGGCCCACAGGTATCTGTTTCTGTCTGAGTTTGATCCACTAGCCTAGCCTTTACCAGAGGTTCCTTACAACTTGGGTTCAGTTTGCGTTCATTATTTTTTTCAGCCTGGAATATTAAACTTGAGAATGAGGAGTCATCTCAAAAGCAAGAAGGAGGAGGGTCACCGAGGACCTTAGTGAAAAAACTCAGGGGAAGTGTTCCCAAGAACCATCTCCTAGGGGAAGTTCCTTTCCAAGAGTTCAGTGTATGGAAACACATGGCAAGCCTTACAGGGGACCCTCCAGGGAAATTCATGTTACAGGAAAGAGGTTTTAGACCATTGTCTTTTCTCCCCAGGAAAATCTGTAATCAGCAAGGAGTCCATGCCTGTATTGATCCTGAGAAAAGCTTTGGTCAAAGTATCTGCTGGCCCACAAGACCGTGGAATTATAATGTATATGAGGATCTTTCTCATTACCACACAGCCCTCATTCAACACCAGAGACTAAATAGGGGAGAGAAACCTTATGATTTTGAGCAATGTGGAAAGGCCTCAAATCTAACTCAACACCAGAGGATTCACACTGGAGAGAAACTTTATGAGTGTAAGGAATGTGGGAAAAGTTTCAAACGAAGCTCACACCTTATTCAACATCAGAGAATTCATAGTGGAGAGAAGTCTTACAAATGTAATGAATGTGGGACAGCCTTTAGCCAGAACTCACATCTTATTAGACACCAGAGAATTCACACTGGAGAGAAACCTTATCATTGTAAAGAATGTGGGAAGGCCTTCAGCAGGAGCTCACATCTTATTCAACACCAGAGAATTCACACTGGAGAGAAACCTTATGAATGTAAGGAATGTGGAAAGGCATTCAGTCGGAGCTCAGCCCTTACTCAACATCAAAGACTTCACAGTGGTGAGAAACCTTACAAATGTAAAGAATGTGGGAAAGCCTTCAGTTGGAGCTCAGCCCTTACTAATCATCAAAGAATTCACACAGGAGAAAAACCTTATAAATGTAAGGAATGTGGGAAGGCCTTCAGCTTTAGTTCACTCCTTACTAAACATCATCGAATTCATACTGGAGAAAAACCCTATGAATGTAAGGAATGTGGGAAGGCCTTCAGCCAGAGCTCAGCCCTAATTAAACATGAAAGAATTCATAGTGGAGAGAAACCCTATGAATGTAAGGAATGTGGTACATCTTTTAGTTGGAGCTCAGCCCTTATTCAACATTATAGAATTCATACTGGTGAGAAACCTTATGTATGCAAGCAGTGTGGGAAGGCCTTCAGCCAAAGTTCAGCCCTTATTAAACATAAAAGAATTCACAGCAGAGAGAAACCCTATGAATATAAAAAATGTGGGACAACTTTCCACTGGAGCTCAGCTCTTATTCAAAACCAGCAAATCCACACTGAAGAGAAATCTTAAAAAATGGAAGATGAAATCCTTCAGTCACAGCTCATCGCTTATTCAGGAAAGAATTTTTAGAGGAGAAATACCCGTATGTAAGTGAGGAGTGAATAAAGCCCTTCATATGAAGTTCGAACCTTAGTTGATGTCAGAGAATTCATACTGGAGGAAAACTGATTTCCATGAATATTGAAAGGCCTTTAGTCAGAGGAAGACTCTCATTCCATCAGATCATTCATCCATGAGGGAGATGTAATGATTAGCCTTTGGTATGATTGATGAGGTTTAATTGCGCATCAGCCAGTTCATCCTGGGCAGCAACCCTAAGAGAGCAGAAAATTTGGGAAAGCTGTCAGGCAAAGGTCTAGCTGACTTTACCACCCATGAGGTCATCCTGGAGGGAATTACTACAGATGTAAAAAAAAATGTGGGAAAGAATCAAGTGACTCTAAACCCAATTCCATATTGTCACTTTGAAACACTAAGAACTTTAACAAATTTTTTTAAAAAATCAATAAAGAAAAGTAAGAAAGGAAATCATTTAGCAAGAAAACTCTGCAGAAAAACCAGCAGGCAGGCCACATGAGTAAATAAAAAGACTCCTGCTGTGAGAGAAAAGAAAGCGGCGAGAAGTCCCCAGAAGAAGGGGATGACACTGCTGTGCCCCAGCAACGTCTAACTTTGAAAAATGAAAATTGAACAATCAGAGTGGGTGAAAATCTTACTAAAAAGATGTGAGGAGAAAATTTGTAACTCTTAAAAAAGAATTTAAAAAGAGAAACAGAACTGACTGTAGAATAAAAGGTAGAAAGTGTTAATAAAGAAATGGATACTATGAAAAAGAGAACAGCAAAAACAAATCACAGAAATGCTAATATGTAGCAAGAAATATTGGAACAAAGGTAAAAGCAAAATTGGAAGAATGATTGAGAACTATAGAATATGGTGAGTGAGCTCAGAGATAGAGCTTGGTGAGCCAGTCTGGAAACCATTGACCCTCACCCCAGAAACAAAGACCCTAAATACCATAGTTCTTGAAATCATACAAAGCAATTGCCTGGAAATATTGGAATTAAGAGTCCACAGGAAGTTATCAAAGAGGACCCTTCCCTCTATTCTTGCCACCATTTTAACTTATCAGGAAATAGAGTCAAGAAGGTTTAGTGCTTCAGAGTTGAAGAAATAGTCTTGCAAACTATGGGAGAAGTTGGTTCACTTACCAAGGAACCCTGTGTCTGGTTCTTTGAGGACTCATTGATGATGAAGAAAAGGTAAGAAAAAAAATTCCATATACTGAGAAGCAAATAAAAATGGTTTGTATCCAAGTATAACTTATCCCACAAAGTTGAGCATAAAAGAAAATACACTTTCAACTTGTGACTTCCATTTGTTCTCTCTGAGAAAGCCAAATATGAGCAGGAAAAAAATAATCCCTGTCCCCAGGGAGCTTTCCTTCTAATGGAGGAGACAATATGCAGATAGTAGGGACATAGAAGATAGATTCTGAGCAACTGAAAATTCATCTCAGAGAAAAGGCACTCAGTCAGAGGGCAGCCAAAGACTGCCTGCTAAGGTGGGATTTGAGCTGAACTTTGAAGGAAGCCAGAAAAACCAAGATTATAAAAAATAGTGAATGCAGAGTCATAGAATGTCCTGTTTGGGGAACAGCAAGATGCCTACGTAGCTGGAATGTAGAATGTATGGAGAGATGTAAGGTAGGAAACAAGGAAAGGAAGAGAGAGGTTGTGAAGAGCTTCAGATGCCAAGTAAGGTGCTATATTTTATCCTGGAGGTAATAAGGAGTCACTAGAGTTTATGAGTGGGGGAGTGGCATGGTCAGACCTACACTTAAAGAAAAATCACCTTGACAGCTGAGAGAAGGATAGATTGGAGTGAGGAGGAGACCAATCAGAAGACTACTGCAGTAGTCCAAGTGAGGGATGAGACCTGAAATAAGGTTTGACAATGTGTGTGGACAGGTGATAGATACAAGAAATGCTGTGAAGGTAAAAACAAGGTAGGGCAATGGATTGTGTCTGTAGAGTGACTGAGGGTGAATATAACACCACAATTGCTGTCCTGGGGGACCAGGAGGATGGTAATAGGGAAGTATTGACGAGGGAAGGGTTTGGGGGAAAAGAGGATGAGTTCTGTTTTGGGCATGTTGGGATTGAGATGCCTCTGGGACATCCAGGTCAAGGTGTGACTAGAGCTCAGGAAAGAGATTGGGCTAGATATAGAGATTTGGGTATCATCTTCACAGAAATGGTAACAGAGAGCAGATGAGCTCACCAGATAAAATCATATGGAGTGAGAAGATGGTGCAGGACAACACCTTGGGTAAGTAGGTGTGATGTGGGTGAAGAGTCACAAAGAAGACTGAGGATTCCTCAGCCAGGACAAGCCCCAGGAGAGAGCAGCATCATGGAGACCCAAAGAGGAAATGGCATCCCAGAGGGAAAGTTGACAGGTGTCAGATGCTGTGGAAAGGTCAGGAGAAACATGAGGATTGAGAAAACACCATTAGATGTGGCAATTAAAGAGAAGCCATACTGTCTAATGAAGAGAGAAAGCAGAAAGAAGGGAAGGCACTGACTGTTGATGGCCTTCGCAGGAGTGTAGCCATGAAGGGAAGGGAGTAAGCATTTATTGAGAGCCTACCAGTACTTTACAGATATGATATCATTTGATCCTCACAATATCTCTGGGAGGGGGGTACTGCTATTATCCCCGTTTAATAATTGAGGAAACTGAGGCAAACAGGCTAAGAGATTTGCCTAGGGTCACAAGGCTATTAAGTGTCTGAGGCTGGATTTGTACTCAGGTCTCCTGACTCTAGGCCCATCACTCTGTGCACTTCACTACCTACTATAGCAAGCCATATCTGTGACAATTTCAGAGAAAACAAGCTAGCAGTAATGAAGGCTGCTTCCCCCGAACTCCCACCCTGAAGGCCAGATCCAGACACCAGAGTCTGGGCCACACGGGAAAACAAGAGGAGGGAGAGGATTGGGATCTGATGGCTTCAAGCAACAGGAATGGGAAGGTTGCTGATGGTAATGTCGATCTGGGGGAGAAGGAGGTGTCAGAGGTAATGTAACAGCATTGATGGGGGTAAACAAGTTGTACTCATAATCTTCAGTTTTAATGGACTCTGACGTCCAAATTCTCAGTACACTTGACACAAATCTTTAAGATGAAGAGCTGTTCCTCAGTAGACCAATAAAAAGAAAACAAAAAGTCAAAGGATAGAGGAGGAAATGTAAATTATCGATAATTAGGGAAAGTTAGGCCGGGAAGACCCAGCTTCACCTCCAGCCTCAGGCATTGCCTGGTGGTGTGACCCATCTCTCCTTTCCTCAGTCTCCTCATCTGTAAAAATTGGGTGATAATCATTAGCACCCACCTTTCAGGGATGTCGTGAAAGATCCAATGAAGTTGCAAGCCTTAAAGTGCCATGTAAATGATATTTGACAAAATTTTCATCAGAGCAATGCATATTAAAATCTCTTAAGTATCACCACACACAAAAATTAAGAAAGGTGAGAAGATTCAATGTTGGAGGGTTATAGGAAGATAGGCTTACTAAGTCCCTGTTGAAGGGGTTATGAACTGGTCCATGTGTTATGGAGAACATCAGAGTCAATAAACATTTATTAAGTGCCTACTGTGCACCAGACTGGGCTAAGTGCTGAGGATAATGTAATGGTAATGGGAATTTGCCCTCAAGGAGCTTATAGTCCAATGGAGAAGACACATCAACAGAAGCTGGAGATTGTGGGGGATGGGGGGTGGGGGAGGGTGCCCGGCCCTGGGGCCTGCTAGGTATGTCCTGCAATTAGGGTGGGTGATGCTGAGAGGGGCCAGTGACAAAATGAGTGTCATCTCGAAGAACTATGAGTCTGGAGATTGCCAAGTGGGAGATGATGAGGTGAATTCCCTGAGGGTCCTCCATGCTGGTAGAGGATTAGGGAGGAGCTTGCCACCTTCCATCCTCTCCAGAGGGAGGGAGGGCTCCAGGGGCAGCAGCAGCTGAGGAGGGAGAGATTCCCTGTTGATTTCATCTTGCAGGATGAGGAGTTTGTGGAGATCATGAAATCTAGGAATGCAGTCTGATGGGGAAGAATGGTTGGAGTTGGGAAGAAAAGTTAGCAGTTGTCATAACCTTTAACCCAGAGTCATTGCTCATGTTTTTACACCCCAAAAGAGGTAAAGACCCAGACTAGGTAAGTAGAGAATAGGTACAAAGATATTCGTGTTAGTATTACTGGGGATAAAAAGCTAGCAGCCAGCCCAGTATTTGGACAATGGCTCAGCCAACTAGAGTATGAATTTGTGGAATTGTGTTGTGGTGTCATACAGATTTAGGAATATGAAAACTTCAGAAACATGAAGGAAAATTTATGAAGGGGTGCTGAATGAAGACAGCAGAACCAAAAACCAGTCTAGAGGGAAAGCTCACCCTGACCCATTCTGTTAGCAGTTGGCTGACTTCAGAAATGGAAAATGACGGCCTGTCAATCATAATCACAACATTAGGTTTACTTGATTTTATGAAGGAAGGATGCTTTGAGGATGAGGGGGCCCATTGCTCAGACTGAGAGGAGACTTCTTAGAAGAATTAGACCAACTAGGAATCCACATCAGCAATCAATCAACCAAGAAACTTGTGCCAGGCACTGCGCAAATACAAGGGCTTACATTTTGATGGGGAAGGATAACACAGAAAAAAGAACTGAAAAGTATTGGGAAGGGGTGTGCATAGGACTTGGGAGAGGAGGAAAGAAGGTCCAGGTTTTCCTCCTCCCTCAGACCATTCCAACTGTGTGTCCTTCACTGGCTCTTTGCCTTCCTTCTAGCTCTAAGATGTGGGCATCCCCAGAGCTGTGTAAGGGCTTGCCCTTGCCCCCTCTCTGCACCCCCTCCCATAGAGATCCTCCCTCTTCCCTCCCATGACTTACATGACCTCTCTTACCATCCCGGGCCTCTCCCAAGAGCTCTCTGACCTAAGAGATTACGGGGCTTCCTCAAGTCTGTGTATGGGGAGTGGGACAGGGCACATCTAGGGGTGTCCACCATAGGACATCTTTATATCATCTCCTTACCCATGAGTAGGGCTCCTGGATGCCAAGCCTGATCTGTTTGGAACAAGGGGAAGAGGTACAAACATGGGATCTGTAGGGTGGTGTCCTAACAAGTAGCTGTCTTTGTGAAGGAGGGAGCACCAAAAGGCAGCTGGATGGAGAGGCCCCCTGGTCAGTTAGGTAGGGCCATCTATGTGTGTTTACCAACAAGCTCCCATTGAGTGCCCACTCTGTGAGGCAATTGTGCTTAGAATCAGAATGCAAAGCCTGGTGAGAGACGCACCCTCCCCCTACCCAAGGAGTAGAGAGTTTATTGGAGAGGACAGCACATAAATGCATGGGTACATACAAGACAGAGCATGCATTAATTAGGCTCTTGTGTGCCAGGTGCTGTGCTAAGTCCTGGGGATAAATGTGGCAAACACCAGGGGAATTCACGCCTTGGTGGGGGAGAGAGACAACATGCAAACAACTGTCCTGTCAGAGGGGAGGCACTGGCAGAGGAGGGGGGGCCAGCCAGGAGGCACCTTGCCATTTCCCATAGGATGACTCCTAAAGTGGCATTTGCTTGTGGGCTGCCAACTCTCTGTGGTGGAGAACTTGTGGCCTTCTAGGTCCTTGGATGGGTAGCAGCAAGCACCCTGGCATACCCAGGATGGTTGTTAGCACAGGTTCTTAGTCTGCTTTTCTAAAGGAAAGCAACTCAAAATGGGTTAACAATCTTACTTTAATCAAACATATATCATTTACCTAGTTCAGGGGGAAAAGTCAGCTCCCTGAACTTCAGAGAATACAAACAGAAGTTACAAGCAGACAAAAAAATACAGAGAAACAGAGCATCAGACAGGGCTTCCAGTTGTGTGACCATTACATCCATACCTAGTTAGTCACCAGAGAGGGAAGCACCAACATCTGGGTTTTCAAAGCCAGGGGACTCAACGGCTTCCCATAGTCTTGCCTGGCCAAATCACACAACTCTTTCCAAAGTGAGCCCCAGAGCAAAACCTCACATCAGGGTATATATAGCCTTCTCCTGGATCAGAGAATGTCACAGCCCTCTTGACCCACTGCCCCATCACAAAGTAACAAGGTGTGGGCATTCCTGAAAAACAAGCCTCCCACCACAGGCTCCAAATGACCACATTCAGCCTGTTAGGGGGCAGAGTACACTTTCAAATCAGGGAAGGTTCTCTGATTCACTTAAGCTTATCAATGGGCCAAGGGGCAGGGAAGAGCTTCAGATTCCCATTACCATTACAGCCTTTTGACTGAGTCTAAGGTTTATAGATTTGTTCTGTGAAGTTTGGATTCAGTTAAAGGGCTGTACTTGAGGATGTAGAGGGCCACATGTGGCCCCACCCCTGAATTAGACCTTCGAGGTCCCTTATAACAGATTCAAATCATTTTCTTTCTCAGCTTCTTTCAGCCTGGGATATTAGACTTTGGGACCTGGAGCCACCTCAGGATCCAGGAGGAGCAGCCTCCCCAGGGACACCAGTGGACAGACTCCAAGAGGGTGTATCCAGAAGATTGGGTCATGGAAGGAAATGGAAACTTTCCAGCTGAGACTAGGGAAATCCCTTTCCCAGGAAAATGGTTTCAGGATGAGGCCTGTCTTTGGGAACATGACCTCATTTGGGAAAGGAGTCCATATATGTCTGTCTCCCTTTGGGAGACCTTAGGGGCCTTGAGATCATGGAATTATAAAGAACATGGGAGTATTTCTTGTTGCCACACAGTTCTTGGTGACCTCTAGAAAGGGGAGGGAAATTGTGAGTGAAGTTAAAACTCATTTTGAATAAGGGAACTAATTAATGCTGGAGAGAAACTTGATCAATGTAAGGAATGTGGACGGATCTTTAGGAGATGTTCACATCAGAAAACTTATAGTGGAGAGAAGTCTTGTAAATGGGGGAATGGGGGAGAAGCTTCAGCCTGAACTCTGACCTCTCTCAATAGCAGAGAATCTCCAGGAGAGAGAGGCCTTGTACACATAAGGAATGCGGCCTTTAGCCTCACCAAGAATCAATCCTCACTCAACATCAGAGACTTCACCCTGGCAAGAAACATGAATGTCAGGATTGCGGAAGGACCTTCAACCCCAGCCCAGCCATTACAAAATATCAGAACGTTCACACTGGGGCCTTCACCTTCAGCTCACAGATTACTAACATAACTTGTGCTGGAGAGGAGCTGAATGTGAGGACATGGGACCACCTTCTGTTGGTGCTCTTGTTTTACATCCAGTCATGCACAAAAGAATCTTAGAGGTATAACGAATGTCATCTTCAGCTAACGATCAGCCCTTATTAAATGCAAAAGAATTCACATCGAAAAGAAACTCTCTGTCTTTGTTCGTTCCAAGCACTGGGTTTGGAATCAGGAAGATCTGAGTTCAATTCCAGCCTCAGAGCCTTGCTAGCTGTGGGACCCTGGGCAGGTCACTTGACCTCCCCCTTATTTCCTCAACTATAAAACAGGGATAATAACAGCATGTACCTTGCAAGGCTGTTGGATGGAATGAGACATTGTGAAGTGCTAGCCTCATGCCTGGTTCATCATCGGTGATATATAAGTCATTATTCCCTCCCTCCTCTCTGTAGTTACGGTGAGTGGAACTTACTGTGACTTTGTGAGCGTGGTGTGGGAACCTCTGCAGTCTGCTACTTTCAAGAAGTTTTAATCATCTTGATTATTCTCTGTGGTGTCCTCTACAAAACCAACATCTTATCCCAGTGTGAGAATGATGTGTGATAGCAAGCCGAGATGGGCACAGGACCTGAGGAGAGGAGGTTACCATAGCAGGAGGAGTCTCCCTTTTACAGCTCTTATTGCCGGGAGAATTCCTAAGTGCTGGGGCATAGAGAACATCATAAAAAGACAAAAGATAAGTTTTTAATCGTATGAAATTTAAAAACTTGCACAAACAAAAGTAATATAGAGAGAGGGATTGTGAGGTGGTGCAGTGAATAGAGCACCAACCCTGGAGTCAGGAGGACCTGAGTTCAAATGTGGCCTCAGACTCTTAACACTTACTAGCTGTGTGACCTTGGGCAAGTCACTTAACCCCAATTGCCCTGCCCTCTCCGCTCCAAAAAACAAAAAAACAAAAAATAAAACAAAAAAACCCAAACAAACAAAATACAGATAGAATACAAAGAGAAGCAATCAAATGGGAAAAAAATGTTTCCATCAAGACTCATTTCCCAGTAGTTAGTGGTCAGAGGGTATGGATAACCATTGTTCCCAACTTGCCTCCCCCCCAAATAAGTATAAACTATAAGGGACCTTTTGAAAACATGCTCCAAATCACTTACGATAAGAGAATCAAAACGTCAGATAACTTTGAGCTTTCACCCCAGATCCTACAAATTGGGGGAATTGACAAAAAAGGGAAACAGCCATTATTGAGAGGCTGGTGGGCAGAGGAAAAGGGGAGGGAGGGAATAAGCTCAGCTGAGCACCGCTTCACTCTGCTTGTGCCACCCTGATGGGCTCCACTCCCTGGAGCAAGGGGCCCCACCCAGGATGAGCCCATCACCTCCTGTCTCATCCCCATTCTGCTGACTCAAGCCTGCACTCTCCCTTTGACTGGAGGGCTCCTCCCAGCACCCAGAACCTGGACTTTGGGGTTCGTTCCTCTCTGTATCTGCTGCTCTCCCTGGAAAGAGATTCTCTGTGCTGGGCATCCCTGGCTCCCCCTGCCCACGCTACTACTGCCTTTCTGTGTCGTCTCCCCTTGGATCATGGGCCTCTTTTTGTTGTGGTTTGTCCTTTGTTCTTTAAGAACCAATGTCATGGGGTGAAGTCTTGCCTTGTGCCTGTGTGTGTGAATTGGATTTAAGTGAGGCAGAGTTCCACAAGGCCATCAGCCTCGCTATTCCTGAGTCATCAAAGTCTGGGGGTGAAACAAAAGTCAGAATGACTATCTGTGGCCCAGGCCACAGTGGATGACCCCTCGGCCTCTTGGATGCCTGACCAAACTCTGAGAGCTCCACAGATTTTGCATTACTGTCCGTTGGAACAAATTGTTCTCATCCACCATTCCACTGGGGAGGTCCTCACGTGCGTGGGACAGATCCGCCAAGTCACTAGTAGGTTTAAGGCCCATTGGTTACCCTTAGCCTGCTGAACTGGCTCTAACAGGGTGTGACTACAGCCTAGACTGTGGCTGCTGGGAGCTGCAGATGAGAGTTGGGTGGCAGGTGAACCCCAAAGGTGGATAAGCAGGCCTGAGAAAGGCTCACCCCAGAGGGCCTAGGCCTCCTGAACACCCCACCTTTTTGTTAATTGTACCCTCAGGCTTAGCAAGGTGCCTGGCTTAGAGGAGGTGCCTGAGAAATGCTTGTTGGACTGCTCTGGACTGGACATGGAGAAAAAGCCAAGGTCTCAATAAGAACAGTCATGCGGAACTAACCTTGGGTCTGGTTTTGATGGGGTTACTGAGCTGGTAGCAGAAAGAAGGGCCTAGAGTACATGTCATTCACAGACGTGTTTTTCTTCTTTCTTTCATACAAAGCAACTGATCCCTCAGGACTTGTCCTGATTTGATTACAAAATGCTCCTTAAAGGAAGAGAGAACCGCTTAGTGGAGGAATAGGCAATGTTCATGGTGCTAGGCCACGCCTACATAATAAAAGGGACGATCCTGCCCCAGCTAGTTCACAGATTTAATGCCTGTCAGTCGGACCACCACAGGGATCCCTCCAGGACAGGCATGAATGCAAGGGAAAGGGAGTTGTTCAGGAGAAGAGAACCAGGGATAGCTGGTGGACAACCCCCAGGGTCTGCTGGCTCCACACACTTTCAAGGGAGGTAAAGGAAGGTACGCTGGAGGAGGGGAAGAGCAGGGAACTAACTACCCATGAAGCTGAGATCACAGTCTCCGAAAGGGGAAGAAGCTTATTTCACCCCCCACCCTGGCCAAATGTGCAAGCCTTTTCCAGCAGCCCCGCTCCTCCGAAGGTCTGCCAGGCTTCTCTGACCCACAGTCAGGGCCCAGCAAGCTTTAATACGCTGCCCACTGGCCTGCGGCTCACTGTAATTGGGACTGATTGATTTTATGTCCAATTAGGTGCCACTTATGCTTCAGTGCAGCAGTCCAGTCTAATAATTATTTTTCAAAATATCACGAGGCTTACTTTCAATTGGCTTCAATGAAGAGGCGATGACCTTGTTATTTCTCTGTTAGTAGTTTCAGGTGTGTGCGCACATGCCCGCCGCGCCGCGCCGTGCCGCGCCCCCCCCCCCCCGTGTGTCTGTCTCCCTCTCTCTTTCTCTCCCTCTCCATGTCTCTCTCTTTCCCACTCTATCTCTGTCTCTGTGTCTGTCTGTGTGTCTGTCTCCCTCCTTCTCTCTCTTTACTCTCTTTCCCCTCTCTCAGTCTCTCTTTCCTCCCTCTCTGTCTCTCTGTCTCTGTCTCTCTCTCTTTCTCTCTCTCTCTTTCCCCATCTTTCTCTCTGTCTGTCTCTCCCCTCCTCTCTGTTTCTCTCTCTGTCTCTGTGTGTCTGTCTCCCTCCCTCTCTCTTCCCCCCCACTGGAGCTTTGGAGTGACTATTATTTACCATATCTGCCCTAGATGTGGACACCCAGGTCAGCATCCTAGACAGCACTGCCCGTTGCTTGCTGCCCCATAGACACCTCAGAGTCCACAAGAGCATAACAGAAGCCATCCTCCATCACCTTAGGCTCACTCGCCTCCAATCACCCCTACTCTGTTGGGGCACACCTAGCAAGGAATGGGCGAGAAGGCATTTGCCTTCAGTCTTCTACATCCAATCAATAGAATCTAAACTGACAAGGGAGGGGGTGAGAGAAAATTGCCATGTAGATCTACCAAGTCAGATATAGACAGTAGCTATAACCTAGAAAGGAAAGACACCCAGAAAAACAAGCTGGAAGCCAGGCATTAAAACCCCTGAACCCAGATGTCTATATAAACATCCACAGTGTGTAGCTAGGTGAGAACCTAATGCAGGGAGGAGAGTTTCAATTCTCCAGTCTCACTGAGACTCAGTGGGCCAGGAGAGGGATGTTCTCTTACTAAAATGAGGCCCTTTTCAAAAAGGGGAAAGTAGAGAGAAGAGGGGTCTGTATTAAGCATGGTGTGTTCATATAAGGAGATCTAGGCACCAGTGAGGAGCAGAGGAGACACAGGAACACTGTACATGAAGATCAGTGGGAGACCAAAACAGAAGCAACATGGTCATTATTCAGTCATGTGAGTTGTGACCCCATGTGGAGTTCTCTTGGCTACTGGAAGGGTTGGCCATTTATTTCTCCAGCTTATTTTCCAGGTGTGGAAACTGAGGCAAACGGTGAAGTGACTTGCTCAGAGTCACACAGCTAGTAAGGGAGGCCATATTTGAATGCAGGAAGATGAATCTTCCTGTTTCAGACCCAGCTAGCTGGCCAATATGATCATTGAGCATTCTGAAATTAACATGGACGGGAAGTCAAGACAAGTCAACAAGAACCCACAACTTAAGTACCTGTTATATGCCAGACACAGTACACTTAGGATAGAAAGAATTAGGAACCATACAGATACTCATGTACAGACAAAATACAGATGGAGATACTTGGCAAAGGGAAGGCTCGAGCTTTATGGGGCTTGTAGAAAGGGCCTTTCACAGTCTTGAAGGAAACAGGAAGGCAGGAGGTGAGAAGGGCTAGGGCTTCTGAGCTGGAAGAAGGATGACAGGGTTACAGTGCCTGCCACCAAGCAGTCCATTTTTGGAGGAGGTGCAAAACATCCTCAGCTAGGTGAATACAAAGGATTGAATGTCCTGTCATTTTGGGAAAGGGTACCAGTACTGGAGGCGATCAGCAATGGCCCCCTGTTAGCGTGGAGATTCAGGGGGTTCAGTATGCTGACTGCGAGATCCCTTGCCCATATAAGCTTCTGTACTTGCTGGCCTGAACATCAGCACCCTGGCCAGCAGCTCCCCTGATCTAGCCACTCCTATGGCAGAGTCAGCGGCAGCTAGATGGTGCAGGGCAGAGTGCTCAGCCTGGAGCCAGGAAAACTTATCTTCCTGAGTTCAAATCAGGCCTCAGACACTTACTAGGTGGGCAAGTCACTTTAACCCTGTCTGCCTCAGTTTCCTCATCTGGAAAATGAGCTGGAGAAGGAAATGGCAAACCTCTGCAGTATCTCTGCCAGGAAAACCCCAAAAGGGGTCACAAAGCATCAGACAGGATTGAAATGACTGAACAACAGCAACCAATGGCAGAGTCAGTGCAAGGCAAAGAGCTCTCCAGCTAGTGTAGATCAGCCTGGCTTCCAATCTCAGCTGTCTTCATTGCTCCTGGGGTGACCTTAGACAAGTCTCTTTACCACTCTGCCCCTCAGTTTCCTCCTCTGTAAAAAGAGGGAGTTGTTTCAAGATGCTGAACGTTAGCCAGAAAGGACCCAGGGGTACAAACTATTCCTAGCACTACTGTTTGTGGCAAAGAAAAGGTGGGGGGATGACTGGCCAAGAGGTTGGTGGCTGACTGTGAGGGAGTGTGCCTGTGCTGGAAAGTTTATGAAGAATTCAGAAATAACAGGAGGAAACATGTCCTCAGCCAGAGCTCCAAAAGCCTCACCCACAATGACAGTGCAGCCAGACTCCACGTTGAAAGGTATCCTTCCTTTCTGTTCACAGCCCTGCAGTGCCAAAAGGGCAAAGGAATCCTGTCCAAATCACTTTATTCCACAGTTGGGTTTAGTTTGGGCAGTGGGAGTAGGGCCTCATTTGGGTGTTTGGGGGAAGTGAGTACGTGGGTGGTGAAATGTCAGTTATATCCACGCCAAAAGTGAAAAGGAGAAAAAAAATTAAGGGACTGAATGAAATTACCCCTAAGGTGTTTTCCTCTATGGTGCCCTTTGTGCTTTGGGGCCGCTGAGCCTGACAGAGAAACTGAATCACAGAGCAGGGGAGAAGTACTATTCCCGTGAAGGAAATAAGCTTGTGCAAGCCCAGCTCAGAGCCCACTCAGGTTGCAGATGGTCAGGAGCCTAACTTAGTGTGAAGAGCATGGGCTTTAGAAGTTCTGGGAGGATCTGGGCCCTCCTCCCAGATGGAAGAGTCACCTCCTGGGTGAGCCTGGACGTCTGGGAGGGAGTAACAGACACTGAGGTTTGAAAAAAGACACACATATAGACAACAATAAAACACGTGTGTGCATGCACATGCATGTGTACACCCTCCCACACAACAAGGATGGAAGACAAAGACTTAGCCACTTATGACACATGGTATCCACACAATCACAATCCTTGTAATCACAAGCACACATGATGATGAAACCCCACACGTGGACACCAGTCACATACTTAGGGACAGAATTCTCCACACCAGCTTTGTGTAGTGGCCATGAGGGCTTCTGGGAAATGAGTCTAGGGGTTCTAATGTGCAGATGAAGTGAGTAAAAACGAAGGCAGGAGAAGGAAGCCGTGGTTCCCAGTGGCTCCAGACCAACTGGATGTGGCCATGGTAGGGTGAGGGGTCTGATCCTGGGCCCTCTCAGGCTGCCCTTCTTTGCTTGTGTTATTCCTAAGCCTAGAATGCCCTCCCTTATCCCTTCTGCCCATCTGGAATTCATGGCTCAGCCAGGTGTCACCTTCTCCAAGAAGCCCTTCCTGGCTGGTGCTGGTGCTGGTCTTCCTCATCTTCCTCTGCTGATGCTGCTTTGAGGGGACCTGAGGATTCCAGCTAATACGCTTCAGAAACGGAAGAGAGATAGGCCGAGAGCTCAGACCTAGGATCCGTCTGACACCATGCTGCTAGCTAACGACTGAACTCCCAGAAATGCTGACTGCTGAGTCCAGCTAGGGCCTGATGAGGGTGTTGGACAGAGGGCCCACCCCCACCTGGGTCAGGGCACCAGGCTTCCCTTGATGCCAGGGAAGATCACATTCACTTCATATCTGCTACCTGGCTCTGGAGTGTGCAGCCTCCACCTCCACTAGGAGGCCTTCCCTGGTGCCCGTGTAGTCAGTCAATTACATTTATTAAGCTCGTACAATGCTCTGGGCACTGTGCAGAGTTCTGGGGATATAGAGAAAGGCAAAAGACAGACCCTGCCAGTCTAACCATGGTGGTGGGAAGACAACACACAAATGCTTGTGTACAAACAAGCCACAGACAGGACAGATTGGGGCAAATCGGCAGGGGGGACACCAGCATCATGGGGAAGTGGGGAAGACTTCCTGGAGAAAGGGCACACAGTCATTTCTTCAAGTCCCAGATAAATCTGGGAAAACATTCCACGTCCCTCTGAATTCCAGTGTCTTCCCTCTGTCGATTACTTCCAGTTTTTTCTGTCTATAGCTTGTTTGTCCAAAGTTGTTTGAATTATTAGATTGTCAGCTTCTCGAGAGCAGGGACTTTTTGCCTCTTTGTATCCCCAGTGTACTTAGCATAGTGCCAGCACACAGTAGGCACTTAATAAATGCTTGTGGATGGACTGACACCTTACCGAGGCTTGTATTTGCCTGGCTGAGGAAATGTGACTCTCTCTCCAGCAGCATATAAACTCCATAGTGGCAGGCATTGTGACCTTTTGGGCTTGTATTCCCAGTTCTGAGCATAGTGCCTGGAACATAGAATTGATCACTGGGAGACAGAAATAGATGTGACCTGGTCACTAGAGCATTCAATAGATGCCAAAAATGAGACGAAGGAATTTTATCCAATTCGGCCAGCATTTATGTAGCCCCTTCCCTGTGCCAGTCCACACTGCCCCTCTCTGATTTCTGCAGGTGAGCACGTGGTGCTTTGTATATGTGGCTACTCCCTTCACACATTCCCCCAGTCCTGTCTCTGCTTTGTGCCTTACCACCCCCATGTCTAAACTGTGGTGATGCCATTAAACTCAAATTCACCCCTCTCTGCACTAGGGTCTCAAGTCTGTTACACCCACTTTGTTACACCCATTCATAGAGAGAGCTGTCAGAACTCAGAGGGCTTAATGCCTGCCTTCTAGCTTGTATTTCCTTTGCAAAGAGAAAGGTCACTCGAGGATTCAATGCCCTGAAAGTTAGAATGGGTCAGATAGAACACAGTGTATCAACAGTACAAGCAATATCAAAATGAAGGTTCTGCCCCTCCAAAAAAAATTTTGGGAAAAAAATGAAAGAAAATCTAAGAAATCTAAAACAACAACAACAACAAAATAAGTGACCTGGGAAACAGGTCAAAGGGACAGAATTCCAGAATTATTGGCCTACCTGAAAACTAAGCTCTGAAAAAAAATTTTTTTACTACCATATTTCAGGAAATCATACATGAAAGTTGCCCAGAAAGCTTAGAACTAGAGGAAAAACCAAAAATAGAAAGAATCCAGTGGTCGCCTCCAGAGAGAAAACCCAAAGTATAAACTCCTGGTAATATCGTAGCCCAATTTATCTTGTCCATGTCTCATTTGTATATGGTTGTTTCCAGTTGCCTCTCCCATAAGATTCCTTAGGTACAAGGATTGTCTTTGGCCTTTTCTTTGTATTCCTAGCATCTAAGCATAGTACCTGCACAGGTGCTTAATAAATGCTGGTTGACTGTTTGACTTGTCAAGAATACAAAGCTTCTAGGTAAAAGAAAAAATCCTACAAGCAGCCAAAAAAAGAAACCTTCAAATACCAAGCAGCCACAATAGCGATTACATGGAGGGTGGGGAAGCCAAGATGGAGGAGTGGTAGGAACCCAGTACGGGTGAACTCCTTTCCAAAAAACTCCTAAACAGAAAACTGTACCAGACCAAATGCTGATGGGGAAATCCAGAAATAGTCACAGTGAGTCCATTGTCTGAAGATACACAGAAAGGTCTGTAGGGATTCCTGGCTGTCTGATAGGGGCTGAGTCTAGCAGCCTTCTATTGTTGTTCTGACCAAAATCCAGGTCCGGAAATGGCAGCACTTAAGCCAGAGGGACAGCCATCAGACTTTGCTGTGGATCAGAACATCTTGGGAGCACTGAAAGCAGCTCTCCTCTCCCTGAGATCCTGGAATAACATAGCATCCAATACCCCAAGAAAGTTACAACTGAACCAGCCCAGACCTTACATCAAGTCTGAAGTTAGAAGCAGGCTGGAAGAATGGGCAAACAAAAAAAGACCTCCACCACAATCAGCTATTAATGGAGGCATGAGCCTTTAGGGCACAAATGAAGAAGGGGAGAATGACTCCAAAATATCTGCAAGCAAAGCCCAGCTTGAAACAAATTCAACTAGAATTCCTGGGAAGGATGTAGCAAGAGTTGGGGAAAGAGTTAGAAAATATTTTTGTAAATGAAGTGAGAGCGCTTAAGGAAGGAATTAGGGGAGAGGTGAGAGATCTAGGGAAGAAAAAACTGGAGGAGGAATTAGCAACTTGATGGAGGAGGCACAAAATCTTCCCCAAGCAATAAATTCCCTAAATTATAATGTATGAAATAGAGGTTAGTGACTCCATGAGACCACCGAAGCTATTGAAGCAAAGCCAAAAGGATGAAAAATGGAGGAGAATATGAGGACTCTGTGAATGCCATGACCAAAAAATGTCTAAACATCAGGTTTCAAGAGATCTTGGAAGAAAGCCACCCCAGATAAAGTGGAAATAGGAAGAATCCATTATTCTTCTCCTAGAGGAGATCCCAAAGTGAAAACTCTCAGGATCACAGCCAGAATCCAGGGTTTACAGGTCAGTGAAAGAATACTGCATACAGCCAGAAAGTAGCTATTGAAGTGCCAAGGGGTCAGTCTGGATTACACACATTTCAGAATCTGGATCACAGAACGTGGCATGTGACATTTCAGAGGACAAGACAAACATACTTACAGTCAAGTATAGCTTACCCAGCAAGCCTGAGTATAGTTCTACAGGGGAAAAATTGTATCTTTGATGAGATGGAAGTCCAGGCATTCCTAAAGAAAAAGACTGGAGCTACAGAGAAATTCTGAAGTCCAAACATAGGAATTAAGAGAAAAATAACAAGCTAAACATGAACGAACAATGATAATTGACTAAACAAAGATCAACTGCTTATATTCTAATACAAGGAGATGACAAGTGTTCCTTCTAAGCCCTAATATTATCAGGGTCATAGAAGGAATCTCAGTTGATGAGACCTGGGAGCGTTTCTGTTATGATTTGATGAGCTTAAGAGAAGAATGGAAAGAGAGGGGAAGGGGAACACACTGGACCTTAGTATAAAACTCAGAACACTCCTCGAAACTGTAAACTAAAAAAAGAATGAAAGGAGTTAAGTTTCAGATGTATGGTTTGCTAGAAAATTCATAACTAAACAAGAGGCAGAAATGACAAAACTATCCCATTTTGATGCTAAGAATAGGGACTCAACCTGTGATTTCATTAGTTTAGAGAACTAGAGAAGCTGCCTTTACCAGTAGAGGCTAGCACCCACCCCTCAACTTCCAGTCTTAGAGAGTGTCCTGGGTCCTAAGAAGTTAAATAACTTGCCCAGGGTCACACAGCCAGGATATATCAGAGGCGAGACTTAAATCCTGGTCTTTCTGGCTCCCAGGTCAGCTCTATCCAGTACACCAAGCTACCTATCATTTTTGATAGACACAATGAAAAAAACTTTTTTCAAGGATTCAATCAGTATAGGGAGCCAAGATGGTGGCATAGGAGCAGCAACATATCGCAGCTCTCACATAGCCACCCCAAAATACCCATAAAATATGACTCCAAACTAATCCTAGAACTCCAAAACACATACAAATATACTTTCCACTAAAGTCAGCTTGG
>CM053588.1:20154993-20178298 GCA_028646515.1 Pseudochirops corinnae
ATCTCAAGTTCCATAATCACTTGTTATAAATTTATCGATATATATCTGCACTTATTATAATTATTAACTACATCCAACTGAAACTTGAGATACACAGGCACTGTGGTTGGGAGATCCATCCTACTCTACCGGAACGTCAGAGGGGTGAGGGGGAAGACGTAGGAGAGAATAAACTGGGGGAGGGGGGATACACTGGGATGGCTGTTTTGGGGTGGTGGGTAGGGGAAAGATGGGGAGAAAATATGTAACTCAAAATCTTGTGGAAATGAATGATCCAAACTAAAATAAAATTAAAAAAATATATATTATAGCCATTTAAATTCCATAATGTGATGCCGCCTGGTGAGTGGAAGCAGGTAGGAGGAGGCAGGAGACCCGCCGGCGCTTCCACAGCGTGGGATACACCCAGGACACCGAGGGGAGGCCTCGGGGGTGGTGTAGGGCCTCTTAGCAAATCAAGGCCCCCTCCTTTCTCACCCCTGCCTACCAAAGTTGCTAGTACAATCTTTTCCCAACCTCCGCCTATGAGGAGGAGGAGGAGGCGCGGCTTGGGGCACGCAGGCGCAATGCATCCAGGCGTCCCACTGTACAGGGGAAGGGGAGGCCCGCTACTGTGTGACGTCACGGGCCGGCGGGAGGGGTGGTGTTTGTGGTTCTCCCAAGACCCTGCCTGTGAGTATATTTGTGGGTCATTGTGGGTCCGCGTGGGGCTGCCGGGGTTGGGTGTTCTTGTCTTCCTCCGTGTGCGTGCGTGTGTATGCATGTATGTGCGTGTTTGTATGTCCCTGTGAGTGTGTGTGCGTGGTTCTGTGTTTCCATGTGGGTGTGTGCGTGTGGTTATGTATATCCCTTTGGGGTGGCTCCCCTCGCAATCGGGCTTACAGAGTGGCGGGACGTGATTTGTGTCCCTTTATCTCTCTGCGTGTCCGTATTCTATCGGGGGTGTGTCTACACGTGTCCATGTGTGTGCCCGCGCGGTGGACTCCCCTTGAGGGCTCTGGTTTGCCTTGGGTGCTTACAGTGATTTCTGTTCGGCTTTTGTCCCCCACCCACCCGTGATCACGCTTGTGTGGGGCTGGGGGTGTGCCCCGTCGTGGGCTCACCCCGCGGGCTCTGGGCCTTGGTGTCTTGGGGGTCTGTGATATGTGCCAGGCATCTCTCCCGCCCCTACTCCTCAGCTTTTTCTAGGAGGACTGGAGCCAGGAGGGAGCCCCGACCCGAGGGGCAGCAAGAGGGAGCCCCGACCCGAGGGGCAGGAGGCGGAGGTGGCAGCCCTGGGAAAAGGTTTCCGACCCTCCTCAGAATTGCCAACATTTCCATAGCCCAGTAAGAACTTGGCCAAGGACCTTGGTGCATCGCGAGCTGGGCCAGGGCTGAGAAAACTGTCCCAACCTGGGGAGTTGCCTGGAGCCCCACGCCAGCCTCAGAGCCAGATCCTCCATCCCCTGTGCCATGCTGGGCTGCCTCCTCCCTTTCAGCATCTCACTGCAGCAGGCACACGCTGGGATGGGAGCTGTCCTTACCTGGCCTTAGGGGTCAGTGACCTGGTTGGCAGGAGGGCAGCACCCACCCTGGATCTCCCTGGCTCCAGGCCCAGAGATTCAGCCTGGAGGCCAAGCTGCTGGCCAAGGATAAGCCTTAGGTTTGTTTGAAAGCAGTAGGGCAAGAACCCATGAAGAGATAGGGAAAGGTTGAGGAGCAGAGGGGAGGACGGATGAGGAGAGGCCAGAGAAAGAGAGAGAAGGGAGCAAAGGAGGAGACACTGCGGGGGAGGTCAAGGAGCTGGGAGGTGAGCAGGCACAGAGGGGGCTGATGGTGGTTGGGAGTCAGGCCTGGGACTTGGCAAGTCATGAGACAGGGAGAGAGGGATCTGGGAGAGGGGGGCGAGGGATCTGGGAGACGGGAGCGGGGGTTTTGGGAGGTGGAGTGGGGGCTCTGGAAGTGGGGGAGAGAGGGCTCTGGGAGTGGTGGAGAGAGGGCTCTGGGAGACAGGTAGCGGGGGACTCTGGAAGTGGGGCAGCAAGGGCTCTGGGAGACGGGGAGCGGGGGCTCTGGGAGATGGGAATGGGGGCTCTGGGAGGCGGGGAGCGGGAGCTCTGGGAGACGGGAACGGGGGCTCTGGGAGTGAGGGAGAGAGGGCTCTGGGAGATGGGAGTGGGGGCTCTGGGAGTGGGGGAGCAGGGCCTCTGGGAGACAGGGAATGGAGGCTCTGGGAATGGGCCGAGATTGGAACCCCAGAAAGGGAAGCCCCCGAGGCTCACTCAAGGTCCTGGTGGTTTGTTGTTCATCCTTAGTGACGTCCCTAGGCTGGAGTCAGGGTCGATGTGTTGGACCTGGGCTCATACGTCCAACGAGTTGGGAAAGCACTGCCCCAATGGTCTCTTAGGACATTTAGGGCCGAGGTGGTTCTGGATCCGGCATCGTATGTTTGTTTGTTGGTGTTGCTAATTTTTATTTATTTATTTTTAAATTTTTATTTATTTATTTTTAGTTTGCAACATTTATTTCCACAAAGTTTTGAGTTCCAGATTTTCTCCCCATCCCTCCCCACCCCCCACTCCATGACAGCCTGCGTTCTGATTACCCCTTCCTCCAATCAATCCCCTTCTCGTTTCCTGTAGCGCCAGATAAATTTCTTTACTCCATTGCCTCTGTATCTTATTTCCCATTTACATGGAAAAACAATTTCTAACATTTGTTTTTAAAACTCTTGAGTTCCAAATTCTCTCCCTTCCTCCCTCCCCACCCACCCTCATTGAAAAGGCAAGCAATTGGATATAGGATGTACGTGTGTAGTCATGCAAAACACTTCCATAATAGCCATGTTGTGAAAGACTAACTGTATTTCCCTCCAGCCCAGCCCACCTCATTTATTCTATTCCCTTTTGACTCTGTCCCTCCTCAGAAGTATTTGCTTCTGACTACTCCCTCCCCCATTCTGCCCTCACGTCTATCACCCTCCCTCTTATCCCCTTCCCCCCTCCTTTCCTGTAGGGTAAGATATCCAACTGAGTGTGTATGTTATTCCCTCCTTAAGCCAAATCTGATGAAAGTAAGGTTCACTCACTCCCCCTCAGCTCCCTCTTCCCCTCCACTGTAAAAGCTTTTTCTTGCCTCTTTTATGTGAGATAATTTACCCCATTCTTCCTCTCCCTTTTTCTTCCTCCAAGTACATTCCTCTCTCTCACCCCTTAATTTTATTTTTTAGATATCATCCCTTCATATTCAACTCACCTTAGCTCTCTGTCCATATATATATGCCCTCCAGCTACTCTAAGAAAGAGAAAGGTCTCATGAGTTACAAATATCGTCTTTCCATGTAGGAATGTAAACAGATCAACTTTAATAAGTCCCTTATGATTTCTCTTTCCTGTTTACCTTTTCATGCTTCTCTTGAGTCTTGTATTTGAAAGTCAAATTTTCTGTTCAGCTCTGGTTTTTTCTCAAGAATGCATTAAATTCCTCTTTGTCATTAAAAGTCAATTTTCCTGCTCCTTGATCACTCTCAGTTTTGCTAGGTAGGTGATCCTTGATTTTAATCCAAGCTCCTTTGATCCCCAAAATATCATATTCCAAGTCCTAGCCCACGTGTTCTTTGTGGTTCTGAGATTCTGCTTTGCTCATGGAGTACTGAGCCTTTGATGTGGGAGCTGAAAAGCGAGTACAGTCTAGTCCAGGAATAGATGAATGGTCGGTTGGGACTGGACAAAGACATTTTTGAGTTCTTTCAGGTGTGATTCCCCCAGTCCACCCCCACCCCCATTCCAGGCTGAGGAGGTGTGCAGGGAACATCAGCATGTACCCTGTAAGCCAGGATCTGAATTCCTTGTAAAGGAGAGGAGAATGATGCCTGCCGGCTGGTGGGTATTTATCACCTGGATCTGAATGTATGAACCTGGAACAGGATTTATTAATCAGGGGAGCTTGGCCCTGGGAATAGCTAGCCAACCATTCTAGAATGTTTCTGTTCTTCAGGAGCTCCCATCGAAATGGGGGAGACAGCTCCCATGGGAGATTTCATCTAAGGGCTAATGGTAAGGCCGTGGGGATTGGGCGATCAGTCTGGATAGAGTGATCCAGCAAGGTGCTGAGTAATGATGGGAAGGAAGAGTCTGGAAGTGCCCATAGGGAGCCAGGAGCATCCTGACCAGTGAGGGGGGGGGAGGGGAGAGAAGGCCTGGCCTGCGCTGGAGAAGGCTGTCTGGGGGAAGCCAGGAGATGGAGGGCAGGGGCTTCAGGGAGCAGGGCAGCCTTTTCCCAGGTCCTGGGGACATCCCACCCACCCCTGAAGCCCAGGGCAGCAGGCCTTCCTCATTGCTTTCCCCATGAGCAGGGCTGCCAGGTTGGGACCAGAGAGAATCTCCCCAGTGGAGAGAGGAGTGCCAAGGAGGATGGAGAAGAAGGTGCCAGGAGAGCCCTGTCCAGGTGAGTGCCCACAGGTGGAGCAGGGGCTTCTGGGAGCAGTCTCCAACTTGGTGGACAGAGGGCTGTTTCCCTGCAGTACTTATGGGTCAGGAGCTCTCCCACCAGCCTCCCCAGCAAGAAGATATTCTAATGGGGGCTGGGAGAGGGTCTTTGACATGGGTTCCCTGTGGGGCTATGATCATGTCTCTTCGGGTGACTGACTGCATTTGTCTCTGTGTAATCATGCTTGTGACTTTGTCTTTGCCACAGCCCCTGGGTTTTGAGGGGAGCTTTGCAGATGGGGGGCAGTCCCACCAGATGGGAGGAAACTGAGAAGCCTTCAGGGTATTCCCTCTCCCTTAAGGGCCCTCACCTCCTTCCCTCCAGGCTCAAAGGATGTGTCTTATCAGGCCTAAGCTCTCCCATTGACACCACCTTTGGTCCCCTTCCTTCCTAACTCCTCTTAGACCTCTGTCCAGCTATGATCGGCCCACCCCATGCCCCTGTGTCTTCTCTCAGTCCTTGTCCCTTCAATCCAGATGAAAAAAAAAAAACCCATTCACAGCTAAGAAGTACAAGACATGGTGCTGGGCTTGGGCATATGAGACAAGACTAAAACAGTCCTTGCCCTGAGAATGATGGTTCTACTAAGGAAAGGGCATATGGTCACCCCCACTCCCACCCCCAGGGAGTCAAATACAAGGTGGTTTCAAGGAGAGGACCCCTCTAGGCAGGATCATCTCACCTGAGCCTAGAAGGAAGGTGAAGGATTCTTAGCCATGCAGGTGAGGGGAGAATTGTGTTCCCGGCCAGGGGCACAGCCTGTGCAAAGGAGGAGATGGCATATCCTGTGTCTTAATAATTTGGCAGCTGAGGAGAGAAAGAAACTGAAATGGGAGGACCAGTCAGGACATGAGAAGTGATGAGTAAGGCTTGGACAGGGGGGAGGGGGAAGAGTGGCCCTGGGAGGGAAGGAGACAGAGCTGATGCATATTATGGGGGGTCTGGCTACAAGACTTGCACCTGATTGGACTTGAGGGCTGAGGCACAAGGAAGGGGCCTGGCTGGCTCTGAGATTGCACCCTTGGGTCGGGGTAGGGGAGGATCCCAGACTTGGAAGAGACCTCAGAGGCTCCTCATTTCAACCTGGCCCCAAACAAGGATCTCTCCATGTTCTCTCCAAGAAGCAGTCACTGGGCCTCTGCTGGAGGACTTCTGTGGGGTGGGAGGTGCTGGTAAAAACAAGAAGAAACACTATCAGAGGTCATGCGGCTACAGCAATATAGCGAGGAGCCATGTATGGAACTCAGGAGCGTAACAGCTAGTGTTCCCACTTTCAGATGAGGAAATTACATTACAGGTCCAAGATCACCCCATGAGCAAGTATTTGAGGTGGGTCTAGAAGAGACCTGTCTCTCACTCTGAGCTCACTGCCTTTCCTGTCACACTTACATTGCAGCTGGGCACAGGCAGACACCTAAGAAGGTGCCCTGGATGTTGACTCTTGGTAAAACTCCAGTGTCTTCTCGGGCTCATGGCAGGGAGAAGTCTAGCAGAAAGAGCACTGAGTACCAAGAGGAGTTCCCTCTCTGTCAGGCCAATGTCCACTTCTTTGTCATTGATGGCGTCTTAGGGGTTGTCATAGACCCAGGAAGGCTGGAGATAGGTCCCTGTGAGAAAAGGAGACCAACATAGAGATAATGGCGTAGTCCAGGGCCTGAGCCTCCTGAATGAAGAGAAGGTGACATTCACTGGGGGCCAGATTCAAGAGTGACTCAGGTTTTCAGATTACAAAGGTTGTGGTTCTTTTGGGGAAAAAAATAGTGAAGTTAGGAGGAGACATGGGATGGGAGGAAGATTGTGAGTTCAGCTTTGGTTTTGCTCAGTTTGAGGAGCCTGTGGGCCATCCCAGGACATCCAGCTGGCCAGTGATGACCAAGGCTGGAGCTCCAAAGAGAGAGGAGGGTGGGTACATCTGGGTGTCCCAAAAGTCATAATGCACTTTTAAGCTTTAATAACTTCAGAAGAATAAGTGCCACAAATTTCCAAAATAACATAATTTGAAATTTTAACTATTTAGATTTCTTTTTACCATATTTCATTTTGTGAATTTTAAATCTCCTTTGAACATGGTGGGGCACTTTGTCATGGTGCATCATATGTGTGTTTCTGGGTGACCCTTTCTCAGACCAGGGGATCAGGAGAGGGGCTTCTCTTGCTCGACCAGCTCAGTTACCTCATGCCTCCAGTAGTTGTTTTCTTATGGAGTCGCATCCAAATGGCCATGTGAACATTGGGATTCTCTGGAGGTTCAGAGTGCCAGCGCAAGCCTTTCGGTCTCTGAGCTGTGGCTGATGAGTGTTCTTCCCAAGCTCACACATTTGCTGGGGCGGTGGGAGTTTGGGATTGTAACAAGAAACCCAGCAAAACGAAACCGATTGGAATGACCAACCTTTCAGATGTTTTTTGTACGCCTGTAGCCTTTATATTTATGCTACCAGCCTTTGGGGAGCCCCTGTAGAGCTCTGGGAGGAGCCTGCTTGGAGATGGTCATTGAAACTGTGGGAGCAGAGAGAGAAGGGTGAGCCCAGAAGGGCCCTCACACAGGAGGCAGGGCATGAGTGGTCACTGATGAGAGGAGACTGAGAGGGAGTGGAGAGCCAGGAGAAGAAAACCAGGAAAGGAGGGAGGGGCCTGGAGGAGAGGGAGGCCACCCCTCTGCTGTCCAGCTTGCATTTCTGTGCTGTCCTCCCCTGGTAGAATCGGAGCACTTAATGAGTGCACTATTCAGCTATCCATCTATCTACCATCTGTCTATCTTTGTATCCATCTATCACCCATCTATTTATCTGTCTATATGATTATCAGTCTATCTGTCTATCTGGCTCTCTGTCCATCTATCCACCCATCTATTTATCTGTCTATACGATTATCAGTCTATCTGTCTATCTGGCTCTCTGTCCATCTATCCATCCATCTCTTTGCCTACCTGTCCATCGATCTATATGGCATTTTCTCTAACAACTGCAGAGTTCAATTACTTCAGCCAAAGTAATTTAATTGAACAATTAAGAAGTCCCTCGTAGTCTTGCAGAGCAGATACTCCCTCTTGCCAGAGCTCTCTGCCCATGGGTGACCCAAGGGCTCCCTCCCATCTCTGTGTGTGTCTGCCTGTGTATTAGGGGAGAAACAACCAACAGGGATGGCGACCTCTCCAGGCCTCCCTTCTTGTATTTTCTCTCTTATTCTTCAGATGCATTGTCTCTGAACCTTGCCCTTCCTCAAGAGGTGAGCCCAGAGAAGAATGGACTGGTCACAAGGGGCCTGTTGGCCCAAGGTCAGGTGAGTCAGAGTCTTCTCAGACAATGAACAAGTTTCTTTCCTGAATCCTGGGCAGGTTATTTGGACTGACATTCAAAACCTGATCCATGTCTGAGAGCCTGACTCTGGGACTACCCTCCTTGTCTCCAACATTGAGGAAAAATTCCCAGAGACCTCCTGGTCTTACTCTGGAGACCAAAGTCTGCGGCAAAGAAATGACTTCCCCACCATAATGTAAGAATTAATAGCAATTCTGGGCCTGGAGCTTGGAGTCTCCTCATTACCCAGTACTTGGGACCCTCCCCCCAATCTGCCCACAGTCATTCTCTCCCATCCTCCAGAGGACCTCCGGATCTACTTCCTGTCCATCTGACCTGCCCCTGTCATTCCCTTCCCAAAGGCCTGTGCCAGGGGAGGCCACAGCACTGATGTGTTCTATGTCACAGGAAGCAGTGACCTTCAGGGACGTGGCTGTGGACTTTACCCATGAGGAATGGGGGTGTCTGAGTCTGGCTCAGAGGGAGCTCTACTGGGAGGTGATGCTAGAGAACTACAGGAACCTGGTGTCCCTGGGTAAGGCTGCCTCCCCTGGGCTCAGGCTCTGACCTACAGATACCTGTCCCTGAAAGATAGCCTAGAATGTGGAACACGCAACAGCTTTGGCTGAAGTGGTTCAGACATGAGATTTCCTCTTCATTCCAGGGTCCAGAAATCAGGTGTGTTCACACTTTCCTGTCCTTCCCCTGGCTAGAGAGTATGAGTTCTAGTAGACACTCAAAGAATAATTAACCCACAAGATATAAATGGTTTATAAAAATAGAGAAAAGGGGCATCCTCCCTTCTCTTCCCGTCTTACCCAATCCTTACCTTTATGTACAGAGAAGTAAAACTATAGACCAGTATCCTCAGTGGATATTATTATGTTTTGGGGTTTTTTTTTAGCTTTTTAGAGAAGGGGTTAAGTGACTTGTCCAAGGTCACATGGCTGATACGTGTTAAGTGTCTGAGGTTAGATTTGAACTCAGGTCCTCCTGACTCCAGGGCTGGTGCTCTATTCACTGAGCCACCTCGCTGCCCCTATCCTAAGTGGATATTGATGTAAAGATATTGAATAAAACATTAGCAAAGCAGTGTAGTCAAAGATTACTCACTGTGACCATGTTGGATTTATGGCCAGAATGTGGGAGTAGTTCAACACTGAGAAAACGAGAAACACACAAAACATTCTATTGAGGGTGAGGAATAAGCATTTATTAAGCACCACCTGTATTCCAGGCACTATTCTAAGTGCTTTTACAAGTGTCATGGCAGCTAATGCTCACAGCCACCCTGGGAGGCGAGTGCTGCTGTCGTTCCCAATCGAGAGCCAAGGAAACGGAGGGCAAACAAGTCACATCACTGTTTCGAGGTCTCACAACCAGTAAGCGTCAGAGGCCAAATCTGAACTCGAGTCTTCCAAACTGTGCTCCATACTCTGTCTTCTCACCCCAATAATAAAATAATTACAATTCCATGACTGTCATGGATTCAGGGAGGAAAGCTTTTGACAGAGCATGTCATTCATTAATGATCGGGACACCAGAGAACACAGGGGGAAAAAGGGTTCTTCTATAATATAGAGCTTCCATTTAAACTCAGCAGGAGAAGGGTTAAAGGGGCAGAATCAGCATGTTTTAGGGCAAGACAAGGACCTTGCTCAGAGGCAGCTTTGATGAGCAATAAAACAGGGCTTTAAAGATGCTCTTAGATTTTGATAAGTCTTCATGATTTAAATCAAGTAGCAAAAAGGAAATCAATGTAAAATTAGGAAGGGAAAATAAAAGAAAGATCTCATATTATTTGGTTTTTTTATTTTGAAGTTATCGGGCATAAGCATTTCCATATACTAAGAACAGAAGACGGGGGTTCTTTCTGACAGTGTGCCTCTCATGCTCCACTTTGGTTTACCTATCTGTCTGTCTCTCTGTCTATAAAAAATTGGACACAGGGGTGCCTAAAAAGCCCTGTTTGTTTATGCCCCTTCCAAACTCCCTTCCACTTTCTTCTGTGCATTTAAAAAAAAATTCATAATGTTCTTTTTTAAAATTTTCTTCTTTTTCTGTATAACTATCCCATTCCCTTAACCCCACTCAAACCCAGGCCCCTCTTGTTTCAAATAAGCGTACTCAAGCAAAATAAATTCCAATGTTGGTTGTGCCTGGAAACCTTAGGGCCCATTCTCCACCTGAAGACCATCATCTCCCAGTCTTTTGGAGGCACAGCTGGTCATCCCTTCCTTATTTGACTCTAGAAAACTTCTCAAGGATATCATAGGGGTAAAGCAAAGATGTCTGCTTTATGATGGAGTTCTAGAAAGGCTAGCTATAGGAAAATGACAAGAAATGCAAATTAAGTGTATAAGCCTAGGCAAAGAGGAGGTCAAATCATCTCCATTAGCCAATGACATGATCATTGACATAGAGAACCCCAAAGATTCAACAAAAGAAGCATAGTTTCAATAAAATAGGAAACAAAATAAACCAACAGAATGTTTGTACATATCACTACTAATCCTAGAGGAGAAATTTAAATCAAAATGACTTCAAAATACATAAAATATCTGAGTGTTAGTCTACCAGGACACACCAAGGACTTGAAGTAGGTAAATGTAACAATAATCTCTTTACACAGAACCCACTACCTTGCAGAAGAGGTGTTTCACTTTTAGACTGCTCTAATCCTTAAGAGGTTTTTCCTTACATCAGGTCTAAATTGATCTCTTTGTAATTTCCACTCATTAGTCCTAGTTGTTGGCCAAGCAGAATAAATCAGACCTCTAATACCTAGCAGTATGAGATCAGGGATAGAGCATAGGACTTGGAGTCAGGAACACCTAGGATCAAATATAACTTCAGATACTTATTAGTTGTGTGACCCTTGGCCAAGTCACTTCATCTCTCTGGTCTCAGTTTCCTCATGTGAAAAAATGAGAGGGTTAGACTCAATGACCTCTAAGGTCCCTTCCAGCTCTGAACATATGATTCCATGGTTTTCCATTCTCCAATCTGAATGACCCCAGTTCCTTCCCCTTATCTTTTAAGGATCTAAACCAGAGGCCCTCTACTGCCTTAGAGGTTGTCTAGCTTCTCAATGTATCCCTTCCAACATGTAGTATTGAGAACTGAAGACAGTGATCCAGATGTGGTCTGACTATGGTAGAGGACAACAACACTATAGCCCAGAGTCTCAGTGTATCCAAGAGTGCCTTAGCACTTTAGGTGGCCAGCTCACTGTGGGTTTGTGAGATTCAGGAATTTGGTGGGGGTTGGGCTAGCCCTTTGAAGTTCCTTAAAGTTTGAAAGCAAATACTTTTCATTGTCTGTTCCTTTCAGTCTGGGACACAAGATTGGAGAACCAGAAATTAGTGGAAGAGCAAGGAGCATCATCAGGCACATTCATGGGGAAAGGAAATATTCTCCAGAATGACCCATTGGAAGAGGGTCCCATTGAGGAGTTCAGGCTGTGGGAGCAAATGAGAAATCTTACAGCAGAGGTTCCAGAGAAAGTCCTTTCCCAAGAAAGAAGCCTCAGTGAATTGACTCTCTTTCCCAAGGAAATCTCCAGTGGTCAAAAAGGCTATGAATATAATGACCTTGAGAGAAAATCCAGGCACACAAGATCATGGAATCATAACATATGTAGGGATCTCTCCCATTACCAGTCAACCTTTATTCCACATCAGAGACTACAGAGGACTGAGAGATCCTCTGAATATGAGGAAAAGACTCTGAACTGTGGAAAGGCTGTTAGCCAGAACTCACATCCTGTCCAATATCAGAGTATTTCTACTGTAAAAAAAGCTTTTGAATGTAAGGAATGTGGAAAGTCTTTCAGTTGGAGTTCAGGACTTACTGAACATCAGAGAATTCACACTGGAGAGAAACCATATAAATGTAAAGAATGTGGGAAGGCATTCAGCCAAAGCTCAACTCTTACTCGCCATGAGAGAATTCACACTAAAGAGAAACCATATAAATGTAAGGAATGTGGGAAGGCCTTTGCTTACTCTTCATCTCTTATTAAACATAAAAGAATTCATAGTGGAGAAAAACCCTATGAATGTAATGAATGTGCATCAGCCTTCAGGCATAAGTCACATCTTACTAAACACCAGAGAATACATACTGAAGAGAAACCCTATAAATGTCAGGAATGTGGGAAGGCTTTCACACGGAGCTCACACCTTATTCAACATCATAAAATTCATACTGGAGAGAAACCTTATAAATGTAAGGAATGTGGGAAGGCATTCATCCAGATCTCAGCCCTTATTATGCATGAAAGAATTCACAGTGGAGAGAAACCTTATAAGTGTGAGGAATGTGGAAAATCCTTCAGTCAGGGCTCAAATCTTGCTCAACATCATAAAATTCATACTGGAGAGAAACCTTATAAATGTAAAGAATGTGGGAAAGCCTTCAGCCAGAGCTCAGCCCTTACCACACATGAAAGAATTCACAGTGGAGAGAAACCTTATGAATGTGTGAAATGCGGAAAATCCTTCAGTCAACGCTCAAACCTCACTCAACATCAGAGAATCCACATTGGAGAAGAACATTATGAATGCCATTGATGTTCACTCAGAGGAAGGATTCATTCTGGAGATATGCCCTGGAGAAATGTAATGACTATGGAGAAGTCTTATTGAAAATTGTAAACACCACCCTGGACAGAAACCCTACTAATACAAGAAATATAGAAAAGCCTTCAGTCAGTGGTCTCCCCTGCTTCACCATAAGTGAACTTGTTCTATAGGGAGTCCAACAAAAGTAAAGATTGTAGGAAAGGAATAAATGGTCATATCTAAGCTCAGCTTTCCTCTATCACCACAGAAGAAGAAATGTGCCACATAAAATGATATAAAATATTTAAATGATCTAAATGGGAGGAAGAGACAGAAATCCCCATAGGAAAATCCTGCAGAAAGAAAGGCCAGCTAAAAGACAGAAGTACTCGATATACAACAACAAAAAAAACTCCTAATATTCTAAATAAATACCGTGGGCAAAAAAGTTCCAAGAAATCTTGGAGGAGGAGGAGGAAGTATATTGTGATATCCATTACAAAACCCCAGAAATGAGAATAAAACTATTGCAAGAAGCCTGATGTCCAGAATAGTTGAGAACCTTTTGAAGGGTTAGAAGGAGGCAGCAGGGTATAGTATTTGGAGATCTGGCCTCAGAATGAGGAAAATTTGAATTTAAGTCCTGTCTCTGATAACATGTTAACTATAGCTCTGGGCAAGTCACTTAATCAGTCAATCAATAAACATCAGGTGCTGGCTCAGTGCCAGGCACTGTGCAAAGTGCCAAGGATATAAAAAGAGGCAAAAGATAGTCTCTGCCCTCAAGGAGCTTACAATTTAACGGGGTAGACAACATGCAAACAAATATATACAAAGTAACCTATATAAAGGATAAATGGGAAATAACAGAGAGAAGCTTAATGGCCCAGGTTACTTTATAACACTAGATACCAACCTCAATTGATGAAGAGAGTTTACTTAGCAAAAATTCCCTATATCAGTGGTATTGCAACTATAGTTGAAAAAAAAAAGATTAAGAGGAGATATGAGAGAAATTCATGTTCTTAAATATAAATTGAGACATGCAAACAAGAACAATTGGATTATAAGAGAAGTTGAAAAGTATAACAGTGGGCACCCTGAAACACAGTGGTAGAATAAGAAGCCTTAAATATCAAGATGCAACAAGAGATAGAAGAGCAACTTCAAAAGTCAAGGAAAAAATGGAACAATTGAGATCTCAACAAACCAAAAGCATGGAGCTTGCCCAAGAACCAGCAGTGACCCTGTTTAGTAGAACAATGCTCAATAAATCTCCAAACGCAGACTCCTAAGGGAAGGAGTTCTCATTTTACAAGAACCCCTGGGGAAACTGGAAAATGGTTTCACTATTTACACTGGTTGTTTTTTAAATTAATTTTTCTTTTTTTCTTCTGAACTTAAACACACACCAAAAAATCAACATATACAACAGACACTGTGAGTCTCCTTTTTATACCACCATTTTTAGTATACAATAAATTCCATGTTTCTTTCAAGACTGTCCTACTTGACTATGCTTCTCTCTGAAATTCCTTCTTTTTTAAAAAATTTTTTAATTTTTAATTTTATTTTTCTATTTTAATTGATTTGTTTATTTACTTTTAGTTTACAAGAATCAGTTCCACAATCCCTTGAGTTTCAGATTTTCTCCCATCCCTATCCTGCCCCCTTCACCCATGGGGGCATGCAATCAAGTATAGGATCTGCAAATACTTTCACGTTGGACATTAGTCTGGTTGTACAGAAGAGTTGTAACTGATAGAGTGAACAGTGGGAAAGAAGAAACAAAACCAAACATGGAAAAGAACAAAAGCATGTAGATTGCTTCAGTTTCCATTTAAACTCTGTTCTTTCTAGATCTTTTTCTCTGAATGTAGACATCTCCTTCCATCCTGAGACTTGTAGAGTTGTCTTATAACTGCGTTGCCGAGAAGAGTCCAGTTTATCAAAGTTGGTCGGCACACATACAATGTGTCTGTGATTGTTTACTGAAAAACTATATTTTAAAATATTTAATAGACTTCTTTTGTCATCACTATTGCTAACATTTCCTCTCTCCCTTCCTTCCTCCCTCCATTAAAAAATGAGGAAAAGAAAGGAAATAAAAAGGTATTGTCACATATGGTAAAAGGTATAAGTGCAATTAAAAAGTGGGGAATGAAAAGCAAAGAACTAAAATGTAAGGGGATGTCTTAGATTGCCTCTTAGTTGGGGAATAGTTAAACGAGTTGTGTCACATGAATGTGATAGAATATTATTGGGTAGTTAGAACTCCTGAAAGGATCAGCATCAGGAAATCCTGAGAGGATAGGGGAATGCACTGGACAGAGGAAGGAAATGTAGGAGAATATCTCACATAGGGTGCACAAATAGACATCTACACCAACAAGGAGGAGGTGAGAGGGGAGATGTTAATATCTGAACTTTCATCTGAACTGGTGAAAGGAAGAAAGAATATACACACAGCTAGATATAGAAATCTATCTTACCCTATAATGAAGTAAATGGGGACAGGGATAATAGAAGGGGAGGTGGGACTGATTAAAGGGAGGGCAGATTGGGGAAGGCAGTGGTCAGAAATAAAACATTTGAGAGGGAGAAAATGGGTGCAGGCGGAAGAAAGAGAGAAATAGTGGGAAATTACATGGAGAGAAATACACAGTGAAGTATCATAACTATAAATATGAATGGAATGAACTCATCCATAAAATGGAAGCAGATATCAGAATTGATTAAAAAACCAGAATGCTACAATATGTTGTTCACAAGAAACACATCTGAATCACAGAGACACACAGAGTAAAGATAAGGGGCTGCAGCAGAATCTATTATGCTTCAGATGGAGCAAAGTAATTAGGGGTAGCAATCATGATATCAGGCAAAGCAAAGTAGATCTAATTTTAAAAGATAAGGAAGGAAACTATATCTTACTGAAAAGTACTATAAACAATGAAGTAATGTCAATACGAAACATGTATGCACCAAATGTTTTAGCATCGAAATTTTTGAAGAAGTCAAATGAGTTACAGGAGGAAATAGACAAAACTACTAGTGGGGGACCTCAATTTTCACCTCGTAGAATTAGATAAATCTAGCCAAAAAATAAACAGGAAAGAAGTTACAGATACGAATAAAATTCTGGAAAAATTAGATATGATAGATTTCTGAAGAAAATGAAGTGGGAATAGAAAACAATATACCTTTTTCTCAGCAGTATATGATGCTCTACACACACACACACACACACACACACACAAAAATACATGGTCAATGTATTAGGACATGAAAAATCTCAAAATCAAATGCTGAAAAGCAGAAATAGCAAGTGCATCTTTTTCAGATCATAACGCAATAAAAATTACATTCAATAATGGGCAATGGAAAGATAAATTATAAATTAATTGGAAACTAAATCATCTAATCCTAAGAAATAAGTGGGTCACAGAACAAATCAGAGAAACAGCAATTTTATTAAAGATAATAACAATAATGAGACAACATACCAAAATTCATGGGATGCAGCCAAAGCAGTTCTTGCAGGAAATTTTATAACTCCAAATACTTACACCAACCCAACTGAGAAAGAACAGATCAGTGAATTGGGCATGCAACTAAAAAAGTTAGAAAAAGAACAAATTAAAAATCCCCAATTAAATACCAAATTGGAAATCCTGAAAATCAAAGGAGAGGTGAATAAAATTGAAAGTAAGAAAACCATTGAATTCATAAGTAAAACTACATGCTGATTTTATGGGGGAAAAATAAAATAGATCAATCTTTGATTAATTTGATTTTTAAAAAGGAAAGAAGAAAACCAAATGACTAACATCAAAAAAGGGGTGAATTCACCACCAATGAAAAGGAAATTAAAGCAATCATCAATTATCCAATTATATGCCAATAAATTTGACAACCTAAATGAAATGAAAGAATATCCACAAAAATATAAACTACCCAGATTAACGGAAGAAGGAAGAAAATCCTTAAATAACCCAATTTTAGGGGGAAAAAATTGAAGAAGCCATCAATGAACTTCCAAAGACAAAATCCGCAGAAACAGATGTATTCACAAGGGAATTCTGCCAAACATTTAAAAAACCAAATTCTTTTTGTGACAGAAATACGGTGCTGACACCTATACTAGGAAGAGTCAAAACAGAGAAAGAAAATTATAGACCAATTTCCCTAATGAATATTGATACAATTTTTTTAAAGAAAATACTAACAAAGAGATTTCAGTTATATATCACAAAGATCATATACTATAACCAGGTGGGATTTATATCATGAATGCAGAGCTGGTTCAATATTAGGGAAACTAACAGCATAATTGACCATATCAATAAAAAAAATACCAACAAAAATCACATGATTATCTCAATAGATGCAGAAAAAGCCTTTGACAAAATACAGTACCCATTCCTATTAAAAACACTAGAGAGCAGAGGAATAAAGGGAGCATTACCCAAAATGATAAGCAAAATTTATCTAAAATCATCAGCCAGCATTATCTATAATGACGATAAGCTGGAAGCCTAACCCAGTACAATCAGGTATGAAGCAAGGATGCCCACTATCACCTCTATTATTTAATATTTTACTAGAAATGTTAGTTATAGCAGTAAGAGAAGAAAAAGAAATTGAAGGAATTAGAATAGGCAATGAAAAAACAAAGGTATCACTCTTTGCAGTTGATATGATGGTAGGCTTAGAGAATCCTAGAAAATCAACTAAAAAACTAATTGAAATAATTAACAACTTTAGCAAAGTTGCAGGATACAAAATAAATGAACATAAATCTCAGCATTTCCGAGAAAGATAGAGAAATTTCCTTTTAAAAAACTGCAGACAATATAAAATACTTGGGAGTCTATTTGCCAAGACAAACCTAGGAACTATATGAACACAACTAAAAACACTTTTCACACAAATAAAGTCAGATCTAAACAATTGGAAAAATATTAACTGCTGATGGGTAGGCTGAGCCAGTATAATAAAAATGGCAATTTTATCTAAGTTAGCTATGTATTCAGTGTCATTCCAAACTATCAAAATTATTTTATAGAGTTAGAAAAAATAATAAAATTCATTTGAAGGAACAAAAGGATATCCCAGAATCAGTGAAAAAAAAAATGTGAAGAAGGGTGGTTTAACCATAGCATATATCAAACTATGTAATAATACAGTAAGTATCAAAGCAATCTACAATTGGCTAAGAAATAGGGTGGTGGATTGGTGTAATCCAGTGGTTCTCAACCTTCCTAATGCCGTAACCCTTTAATACAGTTTCTCATGTTGTGGTGACCCCCAACCATAAAATTATTTTTGTTGCTACTTCATAACTGTAATTTTGCTACTGTTATAAATTGCAATGTAAATATCTGACATGCAGAATGTATTTTCATTGTTACAAATTGAACATAACCCACAGGTTGAGAACCGCTGGTGTAATAGTTTAGACACACAAGACACAGTAGTAAATAACCATAGTAATTTAATATATGACAAACCCAAAGATCCAGGCTTTCAGAATGAAAACTCATTATTTGACAAAAATTGCTGGGAAAACTGGAAAACACTATGGCAGAAACTAGGTGTGTAGACCAATGTCTCACACCATATTCCCAGACAAGGTCACAATGCATACATGATTTATACATAAAGGGTGATACCACAAGCAAATTAAGAAAGCATGGAATAGTTTATCAGTCAGATGTATGGATGAGGGAAGAATTTAGGACCAAAAAAGACATAACATTACAAAATGTAAAATAGGAAATTTTGATTATGTAAAATTAAAAAGGTTTTCCACAAACAAAACCAATGCAACCAAAATCAAAAGGAAAGCAGAAAATGGAGGTTGGTGGGGTGGCAGGGATTTTCAACCAGTATCTATGATGAAGGCCTCATTTTCTCAAATATATAGAAAACTGCATCAAATTCATTAATCACAAGTCTTTCCCAATTAATAAATGGTCAAAGGATATGAACAGGCACTTTTCAGACAAAAAAAATCAAAGCTATGTATAGCCCTATGAAAAAATCCTCCAAATTGCTATTGATTAGTAAAATGCTAATTACAACAGCTCTGAGATACTGCCTCACACCTATCAGATTGGCTAATAGGACAAAAAAAGGAAAATGATAAATGTTGGAGGAGATGTGGGCATTGTTGGTGGAGTTGTGAACTGATCCAATCATTCTGGAGAGCAATTTGGAACTACGCCCAACAAGCTATAGAACTATGATCCAGAAATACCACTGTTAGATCGATATCCCAGAGATATACAAAAGAGGGCAGGGAGGGGGAAGGATCTATTTGTACAAAAATATTTCTAGCTGCTCTTTTGGTGGTGCTGATAATGGGAAATCAAAGGGATGCCCATCAGTTGGGGAGTGGCTAAACAAGCTGTGGCATATGATTATGATGGAATTTATTGTGCTGTAAGAAATGAAAAGCAAGATGATTTCAGGCAAACCTGGAAAGATTTACATGAACTGATACAAAGTGAAGTGAACAGAACCCAGAGAACATTGTACACAGTAACAGCAACATTGTAACAATGATCAACTGTGAATGACTTAGCTCTTTCCAGCCATGCAATGATCCAAGACAATCCCAAAGGATTCACAATGAAGCATGCTATCCACCTCCAGAGAAAGAACTGATATTGTTTGCATACAGACTGAAGCAGCTATTTTCCACTTTCTTTCATTCTTTCTGTTTTATTTGTGTCCTCTTGTATAAAATGACTAATATGGAAATGTATAACCTATATTGGATTGCTTACAACCTCAGGGAGGGGAGGGATAGAATTTGGAACTCGAAACCTTAAAAAGTTAAAAAATTGTTTTAACTTGTAATTGGGGGTACATAAAATAAATTTAATTAGATACAATTAAACAAATTTGGTTTGATGTCAACAACATATTTTCAATAATTATTAGGGTTATGGAATAACTAATCACTATAACGAAATTAATATAAATAGTCATTTAAATTCCATAATGAGATGCCGCCTGGTGTAGCAGATGCAGGTAGGAAACTTGAAGGCAGGAGACTCGCCAGCACTTCCACAGCGTGGGATCCATGCAGGACATGGGGAAAGGGGAGGATGCAGAGGCAAGATGTAGCTCTGGGTCCTAGATCAAGACCCCCAGCTTTCTGACCACTGCCTGCTGGGCCTCCTCCAGTAAGATCTTTCTTACCCCCTTCTCTCCTAGGGGAATGAGCGAAGGATGGGATGGGACTCAGAGCAGGCCACAATGCCTTCCTAGAGTACCACCATAGAGGGGGAGGGGCGGGGCCCTAATGTGTGACGTCACGGGGCGGCAGGTGGGACGGTGTTTATCCTTCATGCAAGACTGGGCAATGCTGTGAGTGTCATTGTGTGTAGTTGTGGATCCGCTGCCAGGCTTGCACATCCTTGTCTTCCTTCCTGTGCGTGCATGTGTATGTATGTATGTGCGTGGTTCTATGTTTCCGTGTGAGTGTGCGCGTGTGGTTATGTATGTCCCTATGGGGTGGCTCCCCAAGCAATCGGGCTTACAGAGTGGCGGGGCATGATTTGTGTCCCTTTATCTCTCTGCGTTTGTGTGTTTTGTAGGGGATATGTCCACACGTGTCCATGTGTGTGCCCGCGCAAGGGCTCCCCTCGCGGGCTCTGGTTTGCCTTGGGTGCCTACAGTGATTTCTGTTCGGCTTTTGTCCCTCATCCACCCAACCGTGACCACACTTGTCCGTGTGTGTCCGTGTGTGTGCCCAAACCGGGGGCTCCCCTTGCGGGCTCTGGGCCCTGGTGTCTCGGGGGTCCATGCTATGTGCCAGGCATCGCCCCCCCCCCCCCGCACCCACTCCTCAGCTTTTTCTAGGACAGAAGCCAGGAGGGAGCCCCGACCCGAGGGGCAGCAGGCAGAGGTGGCAGCCCTGGGAAAGAGTTTCCAACCCTCCTCAGAATTGCCAACATTTCCAATAGCCCAGTAAGAACTTGGCCAAGGGCCTTGGTGCATCGTGAGCTGGGCCAGGGCTGAGGAAACTGTCCCAACCTGGGGAGTTGCCTGGAGCCCCACGCCAGCCTCAGAGCCAGGTGTTCCATCCCCTGTGCCATGCTAGGCTGCCTCCTCCCTTCCAGCATCTCACTGCATCTCTGCAGCAGCCACGAGCTGGGATGGGAGCTATCCTTACCTGGCCTTAGGGGTCAGTGACTCGGCTGGCAGGAGGGCAGCACCCACCCTGGATCTCCCTGGCTCCAGGCCCAGAGATTCAGCCTGGAGGCCAAGCTGCTGGCCAAGAATGAGCCTTAGGTTTGTTTGAAAGCAATAGGGCAAGAACCCATGAAGAGATAGGGAAAAGTTGAATGAAGCGTTCTGCCGCTTCCAGTGGCCTGTCTATTTACCTCACATGGTCTTTGGACATCTCCAGCACTGGGGTATTACCTCAGTGAACTTCACTGTGCGTGAAAGGACAACAGAGCACCTGACACAAGTCTGGCTGCCATCACCTTTATTGTTACATCTCTCTCTTGCTCGAAGCAACACGCACCATTATCAGCTCTATGCCCCGCCCCCAGCCCCTCTCTTCAGGGGAGGTCTTGATCCTGTCAGGGAGGCCGGCCTACCCCAGAGACATCAGGTTGTTGCAGACTCAATGCCTTAGAGTCCACGGCCCAGTGTCTCACGTGGGCAGCCGAGCTCTCACCCCGGGACCCTACAGTTGAGAAGCAGAGGGGAGGAGGGATGATGAGAGGCCAGAGGAGAGAGAAGGGAGCAAAGGAGGAGACACTGCGGGGGAGGTCAAGGAGCTGGGAGGTGAGCAGGCACAGAGGGGACTGATGGTGGTTGGGAGTCAGGCCTGGGACTTGGCAAATCATGAGACAGGGAGAGAGGGCTCTGGGAGAGGGGGAGAGCACCGGGCTGACAACCAAGTGGGCCAGATTGGGACCCAAGAAAGGGAAGCCCCTGAGATTCACTAAAGGTCCTGGTGGTTTGTTGCTCATCCTTGGTGTCAACTCAAGGCTGGAGTCAGGGTCAGTGTGTTGGGCTGGGGCTCGTCAGTCCAACAAATTGGGAAGGCGCTGCCCAAGTGGGGAAAGGGTTTCCGACCCTCCTCAGAATTGCCAACATTTCCAATAGCCCAGTAAGAACTTGGCCAAAGGCCTTGGTGCATCGTGAGCTGTGCCAGGTGCTCCATCCCCTCCTTTAGAACATTTAGGGCCGAGGTGGTTCTGGACCCCAGCAGCCCACCTTTTCTTTGTGCTTGGGAGACTCTCCTTTGCTCCTGAAGTACTGAGCCGTCTTTGATATGAAGTGGTGAAAAGCTGGTAAGGTCCAGCCTAGGGAAAGAGAAATGGTGGGTTATGACTGAATAAAGGCATTTTTTTTTTTAGTTCTGTATTGTGGAAATAGAGTCCTTGTAGGGGAGGGAGAATCAAGGATGTGATTCCCCCAGGCTGAGGAGGAGTGCAGGGGTAGCTCAGGGTCACTGAGTCTCCTCAGGAACTTGGAATTTAGGGTGTTTAAGGGAACATCAACATGCACACTGTAAGCCAGGATCTGAATTCCTTGAAAAAGCGGGGAGAATGACACCTGTGGGCTGGTGGATCACCTGGATCTGAATGAATGAATGGAACAGCATTTATTAAGCAGGAGAGCTTGGCCCTGGGAATTGCTAGCCAATCATTCTAGAATGTTCCTGTTCTCCAGGAGCTCCCATTGAAATGGGAGAGACAGCTCCCATGGGAGTCTTCTGCTGAGGGCCAATGGTGACACCTCAGGGACTGGGTGATCAATCTGGATAGAGCAATCCTGGAAGATGCTGAGTGTAGGGAGTATAGATCCCTCCCCAAACCATTTTGAACCCCCAAGATCTAAGAAAGGCCTAAATCCTGGACTGGCCAGTCAGGAGTGTGGCCCACTCTGAGCTTCATCTACCATAATGCTTTGCAATGCTCTGGCATAACATACATGTCTTGCTCTCTGAGTGAAGCCAAAATGCCCCTTCCTGTGTCAACAGCTGAAGCCAACCATTCCGTTTATGACCATGGTGGACAGGATGACTGGGAACAGACACAATCTTGAATAGTGGGACATTTCTTATCTTGGCATTTTATGGACATATGCTATGTAGGGGAAACATAAACATCCTAGGTCTATAATTTCAACTAAAAAAGAATGAAAGGAGTTAAGTTTCAGATGTGTGGTTTGCTGGAAAATTCATAACTTGGGTGGAACCAAGATGGCGGCATAGCAGCAGCAACACATCGCAGCTCTCACATAGCCACCCCAAAATACCCATAAAATAGGACTCTAAACCAAACCTACAGCTCCAAAACGCACACAAGGTTACTTCCCACTAAAGTCAGCTCGGCTACCAGGAACCATACCAGCACTGCGAACCCGAAACCAGCCTGGCCTGAAGCTGCAGCTGTGCCTCAGGGTCGGCTGGGTGGGAGGTGCAGAGAAAGCTCTCAGGTAAGTGGATTAGCACCAGCTGCAAGTGGGGATTGTGAAAGAGGGAGATAAGCATCCAGCCGAAAGGTCTCCAGAGCGGAAAAGCCAAAGGCAGAGGTTTTGCACCCGCCTCCATGTTGTAGCTTCCCGCCCTCAGCCTGCAAAGAGCAGGGGGACTGAGCGATTGTTTTCAGACCAGTGCTCTCGCGTTGAGCGGCCTGGATCCGGATCGTCGTCTTGGGCCTGGGTCTTGGAGTCTTCATTATCCAGTCAGTCGGAAGTCTACGGCAGCCGGGAGGACGCCAGTGATTTGGAACAGAGCTTTCCCTTCTGGAAGCAAAGCCCCACAGAGATTAAAAAAAAAACCAAAACAAAAACTCACGGTCTGAACAACCATGAGTAAGAATAAACATAAGAAGCAAAGTAAGAACAACTCCCAAACCCTAGATTCCTTCTTTGGGGAAAAGAAAGATCATGGGAGAGAGAGGGAGGAGGAGAGCACAGCCAGAGCGCCCCCACCAGAGG
>CM053588.1:20178798-20251978 GCA_028646515.1 Pseudochirops corinnae
TGCAGGCCGTGGGTGCAAAACCTCTGCATTTTGCTTTCCAGCCCTGGAGGCCTTTCGGGTGGACCACTTTTTTCCCCGATTTTGCACGACCCACTGACCTAGTTCTGAATGCTGCTTGCAGCTGCCGCTAATCCGAGGCTCCTCAGCTCCTCCTGTCCAGCCGCCCCCGGGGCTCAGCCAGGGCTTCAGGCCAGGCTGGTTTCGGTTTGCAGTGCTGATATGGTTCCTTGTAGCCGAGCTGACTTTAGTGGAAAGTATATTTGTGTGTGTTTTGGAGTTCTAGGATTAGTTTAGAGTCATATTTTATGGGTATTTTGAGGTGGCTATGTGAGAGCTGCGATATGTTGCTGCTCCTATGCCGCCATCTTGGCTCCGCCCCCCGGCTATAATATTTTTGAAATAGTTAATTGGTTTTTCAGTAACCTAATGATCATTGAAAATATATTGACATAGAATCCAATTTGTTTAATTGTATGCAATTAATTTTGTTTTATTTCCCCCAATTACATGTTAAAACAATTTTTTAAAACGTTCTTAAGGTTTTGAGTTCCAAATTCTATCCCCCCCTCCCTGAGATAGTAAGCAATCCCATATAGGTGTACTCATGTAAAACATTTCCATGTTTGTCATTTTGTACGAGAAGACTTGAACAAAACAGAAGGAGAGAGAGGGAGAGAAAGAGAGAAAGAAAGCGAGAGAAAGAGAGAGAGAGAGAGAGAGAGGGAGGGAGGGAGGAAGGAAGGAAAATAGCTGCTTCAGTCTGTATGTAAACAATACCAGTTTAATATCAGTTCTTTCTCTGGAGGTGGATAGCATGCTTCATCATGAATCCTTTGGGATTGTCTTGGATCATTCCTGAGAAGAGCCAAGTCATTCACAGTTGATCATTGTTACAATGTTGCTGTTACTGTGTACAATGTTCTCTGGGTTCTGTTCACTTCACTTTGTATCAGTTCATGTAAATCTTTCCAGGTTTGCCTGAAATCATCTTGCTTTTCATTTCTTACAGCATAATAAATTCCATCATAATCATATGCCACAGCTTGTTTAGCCATAACCCAATTGATGGGTATCCCTCTGATTTCCCATTATCAGCCACCACCAAAAGAGCAGCTAGAAAAATTTTTGTACAAATAGATCCCCCCTCCCCACCTTTTTTTGGATATCTCTGGGATATAGAGCTGGTAGTGGTAGTTCTATAGCCTGTTGGTCATAGTTCCAAATTGTTTTCCAAAATGGTTGAATCAATTTACAACTCCACCAACAATACATTAGTGTCTTGAGTTTTCCCACATCTCCAACATTTATCATTTTCCTTTTTTGTCCTATTAGCTAATCTGATAGGTGTGAGGCAGTATCTCAGAGCTGTTTTAATTTGCATTTTGCTAATCAATAGTAATTTGGAGGATTTTTCATATGATTATAGGTAGCTTTGACTTTTTTTTGTCTGAAAACTGCCTGTTTATATCTTTTGACAATTTATCAATTGGGAAATGACTTGTATTTTTTGTAAATTTGATTCAATTCTCTATATATTTTGAGAAATGAGACCTTCATCATTCATATGTGCTACAAAAATTTCCCCCAATTTTCTGCTTTCCTTTTGATTTTGATAACATTGGTTTTGTTTGTGCAAAACATTTTTAATTTTATATAATCAAAATTTCCTGCTTTGCATTTTGTAATGCTCTCTATGTCTTCTTTGGAACCAAGTTCTTCCCTTATCCAGAGATCTGACTGATAAACTACTCTATGCTTTCCTAATTTGTTTACGGTATCATCCTTTATGTGTAAATTTACCTATTTTTACCTTTTCTTGCCATATGGTGTGAGATACTGGTTTATACACCTAGTTTCTGCCATAGTGTTGTGTTTTTTTTTTCTTCAAATAATGAGCTTTTGTTCTAAAAGTTTGGCTCTTTGGGTTTATCATGTACTAGATTACTACTGTTATTTACTACTGTGTCTTGTGTGCATAAACTATTCCACCAGTCCACTACTCTATTTCTTAGCCAGCAGCAGATTGTTTTTGATATTAACTTTTTATAATACTGTTTGAGATCTGCTATGGCTAAATTACCTTCCTTCACACTTTTTCATCAATTCCCTTGACATCCTTGATGTTTTATTATGAATTTTATTATTTTTTTCTAGCTCTGTAAAATATTTCTGATAGTCTCATATGGCACTGAATAAATTATTTAGGTAAAATTGTCATTTTTATTATATTGACTCAGCCTAGCTATCAGCAATTAATATTTTTCTAATTGTTTAGAGCTGACTTTATTTGTGTGAAAAGTGTTTTGTCATTGTGTTCATATAGTTCCTGGGTTTGTCTTGGCAGGTAAACTCCCAAGTATTCCATATTGTCTGCAGTTTTTTACATGGGAATTTCTCTTTCTATTTCTTGCTGTTGGACTTTGTTGCTAATGTATAGAAATGCTGATGATTTATGTGTATTTATATTGTATCCTGCAACTTTGCTAAGGCTGTTAACTATTCAAAGTAGTTTTTTAGTTGATTCTCTAGGATTCTAAGTATACCATCATATCATCTGCAAAGAGGGATAGCTTTATTTCTTCGTTGCCTATTCCAATTCCTTCAATTTATTTTTCTTCTCTTATTGCTAATGCTAACATTTCTAGTACAATATTGAATAATAGGAGTGATAATGGGCATACTTGCTTCATCCCTGTTGTATTGGGTTAGGCCTTCAGCTTATCCCCATTATTGATAATGCTTACTGATGATTTTAGATAAATATTATTTGTCATTTTAAGATAAGCTCCATTTATTCTTATGCTCTCTAATGTTTTTAATAGGAATGGGTGCTGTATTTTGTCAAAGACTTTTTCTGCATCTATTGAGATAATCATATGATTTCTGATGGGTTTTTTTTTTATTGATATGGTCAATTATGCTGTTAGTTTCCCTAATATTGAACCAGTCTTCCATTCCTGGTATACATATCACCTTGTCATAGTGTATGATCCTTGTGATATATTGCTATAATCTCTTTGTTAGTATTTTATTTAAAATGTTTGCATCAATATTCATTAGGGAAATTGATCTATAATTTTCTTTCTCTGTTTCGGCTCTTTCTGGTTTAGGTATCAACACCATATTTGTATCATAAAAGGAATTTGGCAGGACTCCTCCACCTATTTTTCCAAATAGTTTATATAGTATTGGGATTAATTGTTTTTTAAATGTTTGGTAGAATTCACTTGTGACTTCATCTGGTTCTCAGGATTTTTTTCTTAGGAAGTTCACTGATGATTTGTTCAATTTCTTTTTCCAAGACTGGGCTATTTAAGTATTTTATTTCTTCTTCTGTTAATCTGGGTAGTTTATATTTTCATGGATATTCTTCCATTTCATTTAGATGGTCAAATTTATTGGTATATAATTGGGCAAAATAATCCCTAATGATTGCTTTAATTTGCTCTTCATTGGTGGTGAATTCACCCCTTTCATCTCTGATATTAGTAATTTGGCTTTTTCTTTCTTTTTTAAAAATCATATTAACCAAAGGTTTATCTATTTTATTTTTCATAAAATCAGTTTCTAGTTTTACTTATTAATTCAATGATTTTCTTACTTTCAATTTTATTCATCTCTCCTTTGATTTTCAGGATTTCTAATTTGGTGTTGAATTGGGAATTTTTAGTTTGTTCTTTTTCTAGCTTTTTTAGTTGCACTCCCAATTTGTTGATCTGTTCTTTCTCAATTGTATTGATGTAAGCATTTAGAGTAATAAAATTTCCCCTAAGTTCTGCTTTTGCTGCATCCCGTAAATTTTCATTTCCTTTTTCATCTTAAATATTTTATTTTATGCACTTCAAATTGTGATTTGAAAAGAGACACATCAGCTGCCTCAATAGGCAAGAGGCCTATTCCACACTAAGGGCAGGCTCAAGGCCCATTAGCACCCCACATAAGTGGAATGAGCTGTTCCCCAACAGGTTTCCCCCACTCCCTTTGGGGGGGTGGTGACGCTGCAGAAAGGATTCTTGTTGAGATTTGGGCTGGACTGGATGGGCCATGGGTTGCTCCCAATATGGAGAGGGTGCTATTTGGTGAGGTCATGGGATCCCTGACCTACTTGTCTTTCATTAATATTGGGCCAGCCTGGGGCAGGTACGTGGTACAGTGAATAGAGCACCACCCCTGGAGTCAGGAGAATCTGAGTTCAAATCCAAATTTAGACACCTAACGCTTACTAGCCATGTGACCTTGGGCAAGTCATTTAACCCCAATTGCCCTGACCTTCCCCCTCCAAAAAGCAAAAAACCAACAACCCCAAAACAAACAAACAAAAGTATTGGGCCAGCCTCCCTTACCTCATTGCTGTTCCCTGATCAATCCCCTTCCTTCTCTCCCCCTTTCAGTCCCTGCTCCAGAGGCCAGTGTCCTTGTTAAGGATGCTCAGGGGTATGGCCTCATTTTCAGCGACATTATCATTGTCATGTACATTTTCTGGCCTCTTCCATACTGAGAAGATCCCTGGAATGAAAGTCTGGACAGCCAGATTCCAGTTCCTGTTCTACAGCTAATTTTGTCTGTGGCCTTAGGTTCACCCCTTCTGTTCATCGGGGCAGGCAGCTAGGTGGCACAGTGGTGGATGGAGTGCTGGACTAGAGGGTCCTGAGTTCAGATCCTGCCTCAGAACTTGCTAGCTGTCACAGTGGATACAGCACTGACCCTGGAATCAGGAGAACTTGTGTTCAAATCCAGCTTCACGTATATACTACCTGTGTGACATAAAATGGGGATAATAACAGCACCTCCCTCCCAGGGTTGTTGGGAGGATCCAGTGGGGTAACACAGGTCAAGTGCTTTGCAAACCCTACAATGTTACCTAAGGTAAATTCATGTTAGTGGTATTTTTCCTTGTGCTCTCCTCTAGAACATCCCTCCTCAATCATTCTCCAGCTTCTGCTCAAAGACCATGACCTCCTGGAGCAGTCAGGTCAATCTGGGATGCCCCAAGGCTGACCAAGCTTTTTGTTATATCAAGACTAAATTGGGATTCCTGGGCACTATGGCCCTCAGTGCAGCCTAGGATATCCCCAGCTTTTCTACCTGCCAATTCTCTGTGGAATAAGGGGATTCCTGATTCTGGCTAGGGTTTCCCTAACCCTCTAAAGTCTCTGACAACTTAGATTCGAATGATTTGGGTTCTATCTTGAAATTCATCAATCCCCTCAAACATCAGAGAAGAAAAATCCCCTGGAACAGCTATGGAAAAACTCAGAGGGGACAATCTTGAGAGCCACAGAAACCCAGTTATGGAGGCAAGTGGAAAATCTTTCAGATAAAATTCCAAAGAAATGCCTTTGTTGGTGGACAGATTCTGCCAACTGATTGCCTGTCCTCCACAAGAAAGCTTCTAATGTATCACAACAGGAACTCAGAGAATGTAGTGACCTTGAGAGAATCTCTAATCAGATCATCTACAGACATACAAGCCTGTGGAATTATAATGATTAAGGGAATCTCTTTTGTTGCCACAAGGCCTTGATTCAACATCAAAGTCCACAGAGAGGAAAGGAACCCTCTGACTCTGAATATTGTGGGGAGAGCTTTATTAATCCTTCAAATCTTAATTGACAGCAGGACATTCATAACAACACCAGAGAACTCCTATGGGAGAAAAACCCTATGGACATAAGGGATGCAGAACAGCCTTGAGTTGGAGCTCATGATATACTGCTCATCAGCAAATTCATGGTAGAGAGAAACTTTTTTAGAAAAAGAAATGTAAAGAATGTGAGTGGGAAGTTCAGCCAGAGCGCAGTCCTCATTGTTTTCTGTTGTTCAGTCAGTTCAGTCATGTCTGACTCTCCATGACCCTACTTGGGGTTTTCTTGGCAAAGATACTGGGGTACTTTGTGCCATTTCCTTCTCTAGCTCATTTTACAGGTAAGGAAACTGAGTAAAGAGGGTGCAGTGACTTACCCAGGATCACACAGCTAGTAAGTGTCTGAGGTTGGATTTGAATTCATGAAGATGACTCTTCCCTTCCGTAGGCCCAGGGCTCTATCCACTATGGCACCTGGCTGCCCTTATTAAAGATAAAATGATTCGTAGCAAAGAGAAACTGCAGTGTATAAGTAAAGAAAATAGAAATACCTTCAACAATAGGAGAAAGAAACCCTATGAATGTAAGAATCAAGATTCACTGAACATAAGATAATTTGCAGTAGAGAGAGACCTTATAAATGCAAGGAATGTGGTAAGGCCCTTAGACACTGAACCTCAGAAAATTCAGGCTGGACAGAAACTCTGAGAATCTATGTCTGAAGGAATGCCTTCAGTTACTGAGGTGACCATTCAATAGCAAATGATTCATTCATTATCTTAAAAATGTGATGAATATGGGAAAGGGAGAAGGCCTCCTTAAGTATTCATGAAATGTATCCTGCACAGAAATCCTAAGAACACAGTCAATGTGAAAAGCCTTCAGGCAGACAGAGGTCTGCCATATTTAACCATCAATGAACTCCATCCTCCAGAGAACTGCTACAAATGGAAAGTATATAGGAAAGAGGTGAGTGGTGGTATCTAAGTCAGTTCTCCATCACCTAAAATCATCAAGAAACTATATTAAATAAAAGAATAAAACAATAAAAAGAGGAGAACAAACGTGTTAATTACCTCCTATGTGCCAGGCATTATGGGAAGCATTTTACACTGATACTGGGAGGTAGGTGCTATATCATCCCCATTTTATAATTAAGGAATTTGAGGCAGACACAGGTTAAGTGACTTGCCGAGGGTCACACAGCTAATAAGCGTCTGAGTCCAGATTTGAAGTCATGTCTTTTTTGACTGCAACAGAGGACAAAAATGCTGAACGTGACAAAGAATCATTAGAGCAAAAGCAAAAGACAGCAACCCTGGGAAACCAACTGAGCTTTCAACAAGCAAAAGCAACTCACCTTGAAAGTAGAGGTTGGTGAAGCTATCTGAAATATTTTCCTCCAAGAAAAAACACAATTCTTGTGTACTGTATTTCAAGAAGCCTCACACACACACACACACACACACACAAAACACTAATTCTCTGAAAGTGGTTGAATTGCAAGGCAAAGGGTAGTGCCATAGCATATGATTAGAGAGGAACTCTAACCATAACTCACTCAGAAATGCAGTCGTGAAGTTGCTGCTCTTTGAAGTCAGATTGTTACCAGCTGCTTAGGAGAAACAATTTCCAGGCCCAGTCTCTATGGGCTGCACTACCTAAGTACTACACAAGGAAAATCTGCCCAAACAAACAAAAACAGCAGAGTCTCAGGTAATGCACAAATAAAAAATGTTTCTAATATAATTAAGAAACACTATATGATAAGATAGTCTATAAGCTTCTAAAGGAAGCCAGAATCAAATCTCATAGGACTAGTCAACAAGAATAAGAAATAAAAGGAAAAAATTTATGGAATATGATGAACCAAAATGCAAAGATACTTCCTGGCCACCTGACCCTGGGCTTTATTGCTCCTGACCTTATTGAACCTGTGCTTACAACCTCCATGTAGTCACCTTCAGTTGCCTTTTATCTTTTGTACATTTATTTTAAAAATCTAACTTGGGGGAGGGGTGAGTTCCCTGGAATTTTACCTCAGTCTCTTCAGATAGCTCCCATTTTTCCTCCTCACTAGAACTGTTTTCCTTTGTAGCTTCAAGTTTTTATTCTTTGAGCATCTCCTATCCTTTTAGGCTGATTTTCCCTGTAGCATGTTAGTTCTTAGGATTTTGCTTTTCCTCTGAACCCTATCAATGGGTTTTTTTAAAACTATAAAGGTAAATACATATAAAATATTATATACTTACATTTAAAAATTAACTTTACAAATGAAAACTGAGGGAGGTATTATTAGCAGTTGAAGTAGATATTAGGGTCTCAGCACAGTAAGATTAATATAAGTTAATAGCATGTTATGGCAGCTAAAAACTGGTTTGGTCCTTCTCATTCTCCTTCAGCTTGCTCTCACCTGCTAAGCCTGTGTGTCCTGGAAATTCTTCTCTTCTTACTCTATAAACTATTCTGTTTGTTGATCTCAATTCCCATGGAGTCAATGATCATTTCTATGTACATAATTACGAGAATTACTTACCCAGCCCTATGCTTTCTCCAGACTTACCTCTCCAACCGCTAATTGGACAGTTCAAACTGGATGTCCCGTAAACATTTAAAATTTAACATGTCCAAAATGGAACTCATCCCCCCATTCTCCCTTCCTCCTAACTTCGCTATTATTGTTGAGGACCACTATTTTCATAATCACCCGGGCTCACAATTCAGATGTCGCCCTTAATTCCCTGCTCTTTCTCACTCCTCTCCCCATATCCAAGCAATTGCCCTATCCTCTTGATTTTATCTTCACAATATCGCTCATACCCAACTCCCGTTTTCTCCTCTGATCGCCACCATGATGGTGCTGGCCCTTATCCCCCTCACACCTAGGCTACTGCAACAGCAATGGCCCTTCCTGCTTCAAGTCTCTCCCCATTCTAGCCCATCCTCTGAGACTCAGTGATCACATTGATCTTCCTAAAGCACATCACCCCTTGTTCAAAAAACTTCAGTGGCTCCCTTTAATCTCCAGGACCAAATATAAAATTCACTGTTTAGCTTTTAAAGCCCTTCATAACCTACCTCCCAGCCCAGCCTTTCCATTGTGTTTACCTCTTAGTCCCCTCCATTCATTCGCCAGCCTTCTTGTGGATCCTTTGAAAAAGCATGTGGCCATTTCCGTCCCCATGCCTAGAACCTCCCTCAAGTCTTGGTTAAGATCCCGTCTTCCAGAAGAAGACTTCCCCGCTCTCCCTTCAGCCTAGTGCCTGCCCTGTGCCCATTATCTCTGACTTACTCTCCAGACATCTTGTTTGCATTTCGTTGCCTGCTGTCTCTCCTATTGAGGCTCTGAGCTCCTTGAGATCAGGGAGCTTTTATTAAGGGCCCAAGTGCCAGGCACTGTGCTGAGTGCTGGCCCATACAAAGCAAGGCTAGATTCTCCAGGCTTTGGAGGAAGAGGAAGATCCAAAGGCTTAAAATGCTACAGGGCAAATCCCAGGGGGATGGCGTATGCTCCAAGGACCGAGGACACAAAGGGAAACAATTCCAATCAGGAAGGCCAACGGGACTTGTTCGAAGAGATCCACGAGAACGCTCGGGGCCCACCCCACCGCCCCAGGACAATCCCCCACTCTTAGGAAACGCACAGCAGGCGCCAGGCAGCGGACGGAACCTGTCCGAGGGTGGCAAGCACTGGAGCTCTGTGCCAGGCGGGGCGGGGCGGATGGTGGGGGAAAAGGGGGGCTCACAGAGGGCCTGGGGGAGGGGCAGGACAGGTCACGGGCTAGCGGAGGGAGCCCCCGCATGGACGAGCCTCGAAACACACTCACGCACACCCTCCCTTAAACACACACGAAATGCCAAAAGGCTGCACTCTCAGAGCCACCGAGCCACACCCACCCACGGATATTTACAAAGGAAATGACTGCTTCAGGCCCCGCCCCTCCAAACTCAGAAGGGGGAGGGAAGAGAAGCTGGGGGGCGCATGCGCTTGGGGGGGGGGGGTTAGCCTCCCCCCCCCCCCACTGCGTCTGCGCAGGCACAGAGACCACCCGCAGGCTTGTGTCTGTGGGGGGCTACCGGGGCGATATTGGAGAGGCGCGAAAGGAGGTGAGGCCGGGGTTGGGGTTGGGGGCGGGAAGGGGTGGGTCCTTGTGTCTCCCGACAGCAGAGGCTTCCTGTGATGGCCCCCGTATCAGGCTCGGTGGTCCTGCTCGGTGGTCCTGCCGGGGTGGTTTGGTGTCGGGTCGTCGGAACGGGGTGTGGGTTGTGTAGTTGTACAGTTGTGCCCTGGGGACGCCTGCGCGCCGGATGTGTGCCAGCTCTGTGGGCCCTGACGTCCCGCGTGTGTTTGTGTGTCTGTTGTGTGTGTGTGCATCTGTTGTATAATTGTACGTCTGACGTGTGTTTGCTCATAGCTTGTCCGTTGTGAGTGTGGTGATGTCTCTGTGTGTGTTTGTGTGTCTGTTGTGTGTCTTTTGTGTATACACTGAAATCCCTGTTTCTGGGTCCCTGGTGTGCACTAAGAACATCCTTGTGTGTTTGTGTGTCCACTGTGTGCCCTGATGTCCCTATGTATTTGTGTGCTTGTCTTTGCCCTGGAATTCACGTGCGCTCTCGCTTGTGTATGTATATGTGTGTGTGTGTGTGTGTGTGTGTGTATGTGTGTGTGTGGGGTCCCCGTCTTCGAGTCTGGCTCTTGGGTGCACTTTTGGCGGTCTCAGCCTGACACTCTTCAGTGTCTGCGCCTCTGTCCCATGTGTGACGTGCGCCGTCGTCCAGGGTAGGGGGGCAGCACACCAGGAGTCCTCAGCCAATGTCCTAGGGGGAGGAAGGTGAGTTTCCGAGGGCTCCCTTGGCACTGACCAATAGCCTCTGGGTTGGGGGATGGATTTGAATAGGGCACCCTCAAAGGAAGAGAAGTAGCTTAGTCCCTGTGGGAGAGGGAGCTTGTGGAAGAGACCTCGGGAGCCCTGGCTGGGAGCTCAGTGCCCAGCCTGGCTGGTGAGCCCAGGGGACACCGCACCCTGCTAAGCCCTGGGCATACAGATAAAGGCAAAAACAGAAGCCACGCCATCCGGGCGGTCACTTTCTAACCCTTAGAATCCAAGAAGCTGCCGAGCAGTAACTAAGTCCAGTTTTTCGTTGTTCAGTTGTATTTTAATTCGCTTCCGACTCTTCGTGACCCCATTTAGGGTTTTCTTTCTGGAGCCGTTTGCCATTTCCTTCTCCAACTCATTTTACAGATGATGACACTGAGACAAACAGGGTGAAGTGACTGTCCAGGGTCACACAGCCAGTAAGTGTTCGAGGCTAGATTTGAACTCAGGTCTTTCTGACTCCAGGCCGGGTGCCTTACTGAGCAGACAAAACCTACTGCACATAACAGCCCTCCCTCCCTCCAACCCCTTTCACTTGCCTGTCACGGTATCACCTCCCTGTTGTCATGGTCCTTTTCTCAAAGAAAGGACAAACAGCAACTTGGCATAAAATTATCAAGGAGAAAGCTGCCTAAGTAAAGTAAGAGACAGCCCGGCATCCTGAATCTAGGGCTCCCAGCAGAGTCTCCTTCCTCCCGCCCCCCCCCCCCCCCCCCAGCATCCCTAGCGCCTTCCACTGGTCACAGGTGGTGGGAGCCACGCCTACAGTGAGGCCGCGCCCTTCCGGTGTGGTGCCCAGAGGAAGAGCAGCAATCGGCAGGGTCAGTAGTGGACAAATGGGTAGCGTTGTTTGCGAGCCACTTTACGTGTGTCGACTTATCCCGCCTTTTAAAAATGTGTGCATAAAAATCAAGAAACATTTATTAAGCGCGTCTATATGCCAGCCACTGGAATAACAACCCTAATTTGTTTTTATTTTATGAAAATATTTTTTATTCTGAACTTAAACACCAAAAAAGGGAAACGTTTCCTACACCAGAAAAGATCGTATTGAAAGCAGGGTTCCCTAGTCCCTAGACTCGAGGCCCTCTAGGGCCTAGAGGTTGACAGGTGATCAGTTGAGCCATGATGCCTCAGGCTGGTTGGGTTCCTTCTCCTCTTCCTTCCAGTCTGTGGATTTACCATGTGGCCAGGGTCCTGCTGGGCTGTCTTGTGGCATCACTATTTTTCTCTCCCAGTCCCAGATTCACCTGTTACAGAAAGAGAGGGGGTGAGCCGCAGAACCAGCGTCCAATGTCCATGGCCCGGAATGGAGACTTCCTCTGTCACCTCTGTCGAGGGGTGGGGGGCGGCATGATTCATCATCGGAGCAGCTGGAGGGGCAGAGGACAGAGTCAGCAGGAAGATGTGAGTTCACATCTGGCCTCAGACCTTAAGCGCTGTGACTCTGGACAAGTCATTTCACCCTGTTTGCCTCAGTTTCCTCATCTTTGAAATGGGGATTATAATGAGGAGCAAATGAGATAATCACTGTAAAGTGCTTAGCGGAGTGCCTGGCACTGTGTAGGTGTGAATGTAAGTGCTAGCTGTCATCCTCATCCTCATCATCATCACCATCAGATAGTATCATTATCTGACCTTTGGAGTTATCTTTGTTACTGTCTGAGTCATGTCTTTGGTTTTCACTTCACTCTGCATCTGCTCCTCCGAGTCTTCCCCAGATTCTTTGAAAAGGTCTCTTCTGTAACTTCTCACAGTAGAATAATGTTGCATTACGTTCATTATCCATAACTGGCTGAACTCTTCCTCAGTTGATGAACATCTTTATGAATTCCCAGTCCCTTGGTTTTCCTTTTCTTTCCTTTTAATTGCCCTTTAGGATGTGTCCTGTGAAGCTTAAGTCTGTCTTGTTTTGTTCACTACTGTTCCTTCCCTGTATTACATACCCCTTCCCCCACTATTCCTGCCTGTTTCCCTGCTGAGTTTGCTCTATTTCTAAACCAAACTTGCACGTGCGTGCGTGCGTGTGTGTGTGTAACCCTCCATAACTCCACTGTTCAGGTCCTGTTAAAGGGATGTGCAGTGGCTGCTGGCTCCCTCTTCCTCCCTCCATGTTAGTATATGCTTCTTCTTCCACACCTGAATTTGAAAGGTGCTCTAGGAATGCTGGATTCAGGAAGTGAAAAGCTATGCCAAGTGCCATTCTCCTACAGGGGTGAACTGGACCTGGAATAGGATCTCAGGCATTTCTTGTGAAAAGGCCACAGGGGAGCAGAAACTTTGAAATGCAAACATAGGAATGAAGAGAAAACTTGGGAGGTCGATCTATCTGTGCAATTGGAAGGGGTCATGTGATGTCACAATGATAACATTCTGGGGCGGGGGGAGAAACAATTGTCCTGTGAAACCTTTAGGTCTCCAAAGGTATGGAGGGAATCAGACAAGATGGGGAGCTTGGGGGCTGATAGGGTCTATTGTGATGGTTTGGTGGGGAAGAGGAGAAAGGAGGGTAAAGGGAAAAACACAGAAAGATGAAGAAAGGGGTGGGACTTGGCAGGTAAATGCTACTGTTATCCCCCATTTGACAGATGAGGAAACTGGAGCTGATTTGAACAGAATTTGAACTCAGATCCCCCTTGTTGCAAGTCTAGTACTGTATTCCCATGGCCTCCTGGCTGTCCCTGAACATGGTAAGCAGGTGTGGTCTGACCGCAAATGTTTACCTCCTTACTGCTGGATTCTGTGCCTGTCTAAACGCAGCCTAATGGGCCGTTAGCTTTCTCGGCTCCCATAGCTTACAGTTGCCTAATACTGAGTTTGTGGTCCACATTTGCCCTCCCCCTTGCCTTCCCAGTCCTTTTCCAGATGAAGCTTCTGTCTACCCATCCCTCCCCAGTCTGGTACTTCGGAAGTGGGATTTGAGCCCACATTTATCCAGATTAAATTTGATCCTGGTTTGGGCCACCATGCTGACCTGTCAATGAATCTTTGTAGATTCTGACTATCCCTCTACTGTGTCTCTGTCCGTCTGTCTGTCTCTCTCCCCGCCTCTCTCTCCCTCTATCTCTTTCCTTCTCCTCTTCTCTCTCTTGCCACCCTCCCTCTCCCGCCTTCTTTCTTTCTCTCTGTCTCCCTCCCTTTCTCCATCTCTTTCCTTCTCTCTCTTCCCCCTTCATCCCCTATTATCTGTTAATTTGGTGAGTATGCCATCTAAACCTCTATTTGAGGAATTCACAAAAATATTAGCAACCCCAGGACTGAGTACAGATCCTGAGGGCCTGAGTACTGAGGGCCATACATTCACAGGAGACTTTCTTCTAACTGCCCATGAAAACATTCATGACTATAGTTGTGATTGGATTATTCAGATACCTCTGAATCCAAGTAAGTGTGCTGTTGTGCAGCCTAACACTTCATGTTTTTCATCAGAAAAGTATGAAAAACTGTCAAGTGCTTTGTTTAAAATGCTTTAGCTTGCCAATGAACGTGATCTGAAAAGGAGATGAGGCGTATCAGCAAGCACCCTAGCATACCCAGGGTGGCTGCTGTCACAGGTTCTTAGATCTGCTTTTCTAAAGGAAAGCAACTCAAAATGGGTTAACAATTTTACTTTAATCAGTCAAACATACATCATTTACTTAGTTCAGGGGGAAAAGTCAGCACCCTGAATTTCAGAGAACACAAACAGAAGTTACAAGCAGACAAAGAAACAGATCAGCAGACAGGGCTTCCAGCCATCTGACCATTATATCCATACCTAGCCAGTTACCAGAGAGTGAAGCACCAACATCTGGGTTTTCAAAGCTGGGGGGCTCAACGGCTGCCCAGAGTCTCATCTGGCCAAATAACACAACTGTTTCCAAAGTGAGCCCCAAAGAAAAACCTCACATCAGGGTATATATAGCCTTCTCCTGGGTCAGAGGAGGGACACAACCCTCTTGACCCACTGCTCCATCACAAAGTGTGAGCATTGGGGAAGAACAAGCCTCCCTGAAGAGCAAGGCTCCATGTGACCACATTCAGCCTGTTAGGAGGCAGAGTATATTTTCAAATCAGGGAAGGTTCTCAGATTCACTTAGGCCTATCAAGGGCCCAAGGGGCAGGGAAGATCTTCAGATTCCCATTACATGAGGTTACTGGGGCCTAGCAGACTCTGGGAGAAGTGAGGTTGGCTGCTTGCAATCCCTGTTTCTTTTCTAGATTTTGATTAACCATTCCTTTAATAAAATGGTTTAGAACTTGGCCAGGAATCAAGGCTGCAACCCTCTGGTTTGTAGGCTCCATTTTTCTCTGTGTTTTGAAAATCAGCCCAACCTGAGCCTTCTTCCAACACTCTGGTACATCTCCCGTTCTCCAGGGTCCTTCAGAGATGGTTGACAGTTGGTAGTTGAACTCATGGGAGCTGCTGAGATCATCCAGTGAGGTAGTAGAGAAGGAGATGAGAAGAGGGCTCTGAACAGAGCTTTGGGGGCCCACGTGGTTAGTGAGCACAATGTAGATGGGGATCCAGCAAAGTGGTGGAGAGAGGAAGGTCACAAAATTTTAGAGGAGAGTGTATTCAGAGAAATGTGTGATCAACAGTGTTGGAAGCTACAGAAAGATGAGAATCAAGAAAAGATCACTGTATTTAGTAATTAAGAGATCACTGATAACTTCATTCTGCTTATGACTAATGCCTCTCTTAATCTATCCTTCCTTCTTATGCCCTCCCCCTCTTTCCCTCCCATTTTCCTGTTGGGTAAGATATATTTCCGTACCCAGCTCTGTGTGTGTGTGTGTGTTTGTGTGTATACTCTTCCCTCCTTTGACCATTTCAAAGGAGAGTGAGGTTCAAGGGTTGCCCACTCTCCAGCCATCCCCATCCCCTTTTTCTTGGCTAAAGCCCTTGCACGATCCATTTATGTGAGATAATTTTCCCCATTCTCCCCCCTTCACTCCTTTCCCAGTGTGTTCCTCTTCCCCATCTTTTCCATTCTTCTTCTGAGATCATCAAAAGATAATCAGATCACTCTCAGATTCTCTGTCTAATTATACTCTATGACCCCTGAGGTCATAGGTGGTGCAATGGACAGAGAGCCAGGCCTGGAGTCAGGAGGATTCATCTTCCTGAATTTGTCTGTTCATAGAAACTTACTAGTTGTGTGACCCTGGGCAAGTCACTTAATCCTGTTTGCCTCAGTTTCCTCATTTGTAAAATGAGCCAGAGAAGGAAATGGGAAAACACTCCAGTATCTTTGCCAAGAAAACTTCAAATGGAGTCATGAAGAGTCAGACATGGCTGAACAAGTGAAAATGACCCCTGTGAGGGCAAGCAAGGTGGGATTTTTGTTGTTTTATTTTTGGGGTTCAGTTTCCCAGGTTCACACTAAATTGTAGACATCTGAAGGATTAATCTCCTTTGAACCCTGATAATTCACAGTGATGCTGAGTCGTGTTGGTTTTGTGCCTTCTGGCGCTGAGTCAACCAGGAGCCAAGCCTTTGTTATATATTCTGGGAGGTTGGCATTTTGCTTTGGGGAAGCATTTTGCTCATGAGAAGGATCTTTTGATTTCCTGTTGAGACCAAGTAGCCATATGTTCAGAGACCCCTACCACTTAAGAGTTCTGTTCTCCCTCGAGCCAGTCATGTATGTAAAGTGTATAGCAATATTGCCATGTTCAGACAGCTGGAGCCCTGTCTATTGATATTTGTGCTAATTTCTCTGCTTGTATTTTCTATTTATCTGTCTTTCTTGGATGCTCACTTCTTTATTAAAGTAAGATGGTTAACTTCTTTAAAGCTGTCTTTCCTTTAGCAAAGAGGATCAAAGAACTTGTGCTAGTAGGCCATCCTAGGTATGCTAGGGTGCTTGCTACCACACTCCTGATAATTATAATTTTGAGGGGCTACATGTGTTATCTCTCCATATGAGAATATAAACAGTTTAACCTTTTTTTTAATCATTTAGGATTGCTTGCTCACGTTTACTTTTTTATATTTCTCTTGTCTTGTGTTTATATGTCACATTTTCTATTCAGTTCTGGTCATTAAGAATGCTTGGAATTCCTCTATTTTGTTAAAAGTATCTGTTTCCCACCTATATACTATGTGTTTACACACACACACACACACACACACACACACACTCAGTTTTATTGGGTAGGTGATTCTTGGTTATGAGCCTATATTCTTTCTCTGAGGAATATCATATTCCAAGCCCTCTACTCCTTTAAAATGGTAGCTGCTAAATCTGGTGTGATCCTGACTGTAACTCCTCAGTACTTGAATCCTGTCTTTCTGCCTGCTTGCAGTACTTTTTCCTTGATGTGAGACCTCTAGATTCTGCCCCCTTGGATTGTGCTCTGGAGCTTCCTGCTGTGGTGCTTCCTGCTGTGGTGCCCCATATTGGTCCTCTTTCAATTCCTGGGCACTGGAATTCTGCAATTCAAGCCAGACATTGTCTCCAGGACCTGCAGATCCCTCTGCCTGTGTCTCTAAGTCACCCTGCCCTGGAACATTAACTCATTGTGACTTTTTTTCTTGGCTTGTCTGATCAGAATTTGGTCTGGCACATTTTCTGGGTTGTAGAAGAGGTTTGCTGGGTGAACTAGGCAAAATTGCTTCCTCTCACTCTCCCATCTTGACTCCAGCCCATCACAGATAACTTTGGAAAGTGCAATTTCCATTGAATAATGAGGTCTGAAACCAGATTGCAGAGAATTTCAAGGAGAACAAGAGGAGAGAAAGCAAAAGTCTCAATTCTAGATAATTTTTCAAGGGGTTTAGGGAGGAAAGGGAGGTGCTATTATTATCCCCCATTTTACAAATAAGGAAACAGGCAGATAGGTTAAGTGACTTGTCCAGGGTCTCAGAGCTGATATCTGAGGGTGAATTTGAACTCAGGTCTTTCTGACTCCAGGTCTAATGTCATGCTGTATGCTACCCATCCCTTAAGAGAGGCAATAGACTCAGGGTACAGATTGAGACATGTTTATTTTAGATATGACCCACATAGGAATTGGTTTTGCTGGATTTTGCAAGTTTTTATTACATTGAAATTGTTTTTTCAATGGCAAGGTAAGTTGAGGAACATAAAATGCATATTAATTGAAAAATAATTTAAAAATTTTAAATTTCCCATAAATATGTCTCATGAGCTATTATTTTTCCATTTATTTTATGTTTTATTTTCATTATTTCATGTTTTCAGGTATTGCATGTATTGTTCATGTATTCATTTTCATATAATTTATTTTCACTAGGGACAAGCATGTATTGTCCCTAATAATCCCTCTTGTTTGTTAAATAGAAAAAAAATAATTTTTACAACGTTTACAACTAAAATAAGTACATTATTCTATTGCCTTACTTCTCTTTTGCATTTCTTAAAAAAAAGTTTTAGTTCTGTTATGTGCCTGGAATCCATGGATATAAATGATGTGAGATGGGTTAATTAATTTTTTGCCAAATTACTAAATCATTTTCTCAAGTGCATTTGTTGAATAATCCATCCTTGTCCTAAGTTCTATTTTTTGTCAGTTTACTAAACTGAGCACTTTTGTCTTTTTGGTTGGTTTTCTAATTCTTTTCAAGTCTGCCTTCTTATGCCCCTTCTACTCATTGGTTTGAGTGGTGGAGTTGGAATGAGTCACCTCTTTAGACCTCCCTTGTCCTGAATCCTCTCTTCCTTTAAGATTCTCTCAACCCAAATTTTTCACCCAGTCTAAATCCTGGTGGCTGTTATCTCTCACTCCTCCCGGGGAATTCTCCTTCATTTCTCAATGAATTTCTTGCCTGGCTCACAATTACCTTCTCCAGTCCAATCCCGGAATGTTCTTTTACCATCCTGATTGGGTCCAAGACAAATTCATTGCCTAATCTCAGCTGGGCCCTTACTGCCCCAAGGCTTCTATTATTCCCTAAATTATTCTCTGTCCCACTCACCACCACGACTCTTCCAAACTTCTCTTCTCCCCTGGATTTTCTGATAGCCTCTCCTACTCTCACCCACCCACTCAAACCCCTCACCTCAGACTGTACTGATCACTAGCTGCTCCTTTTCCCTCCTGCCTCATCTAACAACTCTTCTTCATCACTTCACAATTCCCTTGACAACACCCCTTACCATTTTTTCCTTTCCTCCATCTCTGATCATGAGGTGACCCTTCTCATCAAGGCCACTTCTTCTAAGCCCCTCCCACCTCCACCCCTACTATCATTCCTTTTACCGTCTTCAAGCTCTCTTTAAATCCTGGATCAAAGTGGGAACTTGAAAAGACCTTAGCTTAAAAGAGCCAGGGTCTCCTACTGTATCCTGGTCCCTTCCCAGTCCTCCTGATTGATATCAGGCCACTGGACCCAGATGGCTGTGGAGGAGAAAGTGAGGCTGGTGACCCAGCACTGCTGTGCCTCACTTAAATTCCGTTCATATCATCATCTCCTTCATGTCATGAGCCTCTTAGAGAACAAAGGACAAGCCACATAACCTCGTGGTTCATCCTTAAAAACCCTCATGAGCCACCAGATCTGTGGCTAGGTGCTGATCTGTGTCTCTCCTCTCTTTCTCAGCCAAAATCCTGAGGAAAAGCTGCCCACGCTCCTTCCTTTCCTCTCCTCTCACTCTCTGCTTCTGTTTTAAGATTCCTCTTACCGATATCTTGCCTACATTTCCCAATGTAATCCTCTCCCTCCTAGAGACCAGTTTCTTATAATGAAAAATTTAAAAGGGAGTAAGAGGGTGGGGGGGAAGCAGTTCCACCAAACTCACCAGCACACAGGCTAAGCTGGAGGTCACAGGCAGTGTTTCTCACCCATAGTCCGCCCTTCCCCCAGATCTATTCTTTGGGCCAGCCTGGGTTGTAGTGGCTGCTCAGTCTTTGGCTTGCCTGGTCTCTGACTCTTTTCCATTTGCATTGTTGTATTGTCTGTTTTCCTGGATCTGTTTCCTTCTTTTGGTTTCAGTTCATGTAAGTTTTCTCATGCTTTTCTGTTTTATTCATTATTTCATATCCCATGATGTCTGTGTCTTGCAATGGTTCAGCCATTTTCCAGTTACTGTCTTTTTTATAGCAGTTGCTCTTAAGAGTGCTTCTGTAAACAAGGTTCTTTCTTTTTGTCATTGACCTCCTCTGGGTCAAAGGGAATGGGCATTTTGGTCACTCTCTTCACATGATTAACATTGCCTTTCCGGGATTCACAGTCCCACCAGGCATATGTCCGAGCGCCCACCCATTCTACAGCCTCTCTGGCAAAAACTTCCCGTCTTTGTCACTTTGCCAGGTGTGAAGGGAAGCCTCAGCACTGTTTTGGTTTTCATTCTTCTTTGTAATTTGGAGCGTTCTTTCATATTGATGTTAATAGCTTGGAATTATTTCAGAATCATTTGTTCATATCCTTTGACAATTTACGTATTCCAGAATAAATGGGTTTTGGTCACATATTTTACTTCGTTGTCTATGTGTCTTGAATATCTAACCCTTATCAGAGATGTTTGAGGTTTTCCTCCCATTTGACTGCTTACCTTCCCATCTTATTTGCACTGATTTTGTTCATGCAAAAACTTTTCCATTTCATATAACTGAAATTTTGTTTTTGTTTTTCTAATGTCTGCTAGCCCTTGTTTGGTCAAGAATTCACTCCCTAGTTTTTGGACATGGCCAATGTGAGGATTTGTAACAAGGGTTTTCTTTCTTTCTCAAGAGGCAAGAAAGAGAGAGAAGTTAGATTTTTATTGATTGAAAAAAATAAAATTTAATTGAAAAAATCCTCCTAGCCATAGCTGTGAAAAGTGCCTGATCTAGTTTTTTCTATTTTATTATTTTTTTATGGTATGAACTTTCATATTCAAGTCAATTGTCCATTTTGAGTTTGTTTTGGTATGTGGTGTAAGATAGAGTCTAAATGTGATTTCTTCCAAACTGCTTTATGCGGTTTTCAATAATTCTTGTTGAATAGGGAGCCTTTTCCTGGGTAGTGCATGTATCCCACAGGTGTGGCAAATTCCTAATGTCCATAATAGAACTTATTTCCCCTGAAAGACAGTCTCTTCTCCTCAACTTTCATACTCCTCTTGGTGGCACTGCCATGCTTCCTGCCTCCCGAGATTCTCATCTCAGCATCAGTCTCTACTTTTACTAATTCTGAAATCCCTGGTTTCTTTCAAGCACTGTCTTCTTCAGGAAACCTCATGTTTTCTGCTGGGCTCCTGATGCCCCAAACCACCTTGTACTCATTTTGTGTGTTTTCTGTTCACACACACACACACACACACACACACGTGTGTGTATGTATACATGCGTATACACAGATACAAATGCATACAATACACATATGTGTGTATGTATATATGTACATACACACAGAGATACAAATGCACATGCATATACATATATTTGCATGCTTATACATACACACGTGTATATATGTGTGGACATGCACGCACGTTAACATTTGTACATGTTGCCTCCCCTCATCAGAATGTCAGCTCATTGATGTCAGGGGCTCTCTCATTTTTGTCTTTGTTCTCCCACATGTGCACAATGCAGACAGTAGGCACTTAATAAATGCTGAGAGATCATCAATGGCCCTTCTTGCCTGGCTCCCCAGTCTCTGATTGCTGCCTCCTCCTCTGCCTCCCGCCCCTCTGGTGGGTGCCCCTAAGCCCATCCTGGATCGTCTTGTCTTCTGTATTTTCTCCCATGGATTTATCGCCTGTGCCCATGATGTGGGTCACCACTTCTCTGCCAAAGACACCTTTATCTATGTCTCTGACCCTAGGAGCTGCCTCATGTGTGGGTGCGGTTTGGGTGGGTGGGCATCCAAAGAAGTTTGAGGCTGGAAAGCCAGTCTTCCCTCCTTCAGGGGCTCCTCTCTTACCCCACAGGTCTGATGCCTCATAACTGTCCCCGAGAAGGGCACTTTGAGGAGGCTGGAGTGCCTGCTAGAACCCTGGGGGCTGGATCCCAGGTGAGTGCCAGGCTGACCTCTTGCCTGGCTTGTCCTCTTCCCACAGCACAGATGTGTTTGCTTCCTCAGGTTCTTGCATGTGGCAGTCATGGTGGAGGATTAGCTGATGAGTCCCTCTTGGATACCTGGGAGCCTTCCTCCTTGTTCCTGGAGGTCAAAGAAGGGGCTTAGAGATCATCTGACCAGTCAGCTTTCTCACTTTACCCTGGAAACCAAAGGCCAGAGAGGGAAAGATTTCTCAACATCCAGGAGTTGTGGAAAGAGGCTAGCTTTGGACCGAGAGAACCTGGGTTCCAGTCCCGGCTCTGCCACTTCTGCTTGGGTCATGTTCATCAGAGCACTTCACCTCCCTGGGCTTTGATTTCCTGATTTGCCCTTGGACGTCCTGTCCAGCTCTCAGGACTGGGCATTCCCCTCTCCATCTGCCTTAGTCTCTCCCCTGCTTACCTCTAGAACACTTCACATCCACTCTGTGTCCATTCTGAGCCCTCCCCCCCAGTGCCAGCATTTCCCTTTCTACCCCCTTGACTGTCTAAGAATATGGCACCTGGGCCAGCCTGAGTGTGTTTGGTGTTTCAGGAGGCAGTGACCTTCAGGGATGTGGCCTTGGACTTCACCTGGGAAGAGTGGGCATGCTTGAGTGCTGCTCAGAGGGAACTCTACAGAGATGTGATCCTGGAGAACTACAGGAACCTGGTGTCCCTGGGTAAGATTGCCTCTCCCTGGGAGTCAGGGACCCCTCTGTAGAGGCTTCCATAGCTTGGGGTTCCTCTCCTTCTGGCTGGAAAAGGGACCCCAACATTCCCCAGCAAGTTGTAGCACTATAGAATGATGGGGCTCCTGGGGCCACTGGATGTCAGTCACTCCAGCCCTGGTACTTTACAGTGGAGGAAACCGGCCCAAAGTGGGGAAATGATTTGTCCAAAGTCATCTTGCAAGGGATTGAAGATGGGGGCTCAAAGCAGGGCTCTGCAGCCCCAGCCCAGGGTACTTCCTCTCCTCCCACCCATTTCAGAAGTGCACGTGACCAGCCTCCTTCTCCTGGGTCTCAGGGCAGTGTTCTCATAGTGTGTAAGCAGGCATCATGTGCACACTCTGTGCCTGGCCCTGTGCTGAGCACCAGGAGTACAAACACACGCAGAAAGAAAGCCGTTCCCTGCCCTCAGAAAGCTTCCACTCCAGTGAAGGAAGCGCAGCATCAGACAGAGGGGTTTTCAGGGAAGGAAGAGCAGGAGGAGCCTGAAGCACGGCCAGGGGCTGAATGAGGCTCGGCTGCTGGAGGCAGGCCCCCAGTGGAAGCCCCTGGCAAGAACTCGACAATGGAAGAAGTGGAGAGGGGTCTTTTAGGGTGAGGAGAAAAGGCAGCTGAGCCCTGGAGCCAAGTCTGGCATGTGGGAGGGACATTTGTGGAAACTGAGGCTCAGAGAGGTCACAACCTCCCTGACAGTGGAGATGTGGAGACAGAGACCAGACAGCTGGCACAAGGCATGCTTTGCAAGAAACATATGTTTGGGAAATGGGAAAGTCGTGGTTTTGAGGAGAGGTGAGTCTGGGACTATGCCAAGGCCCCTTTAGAATCCCAAGCTCATCTGTTTCTCTTGAGGGTAGTCCCAGGCTGGGGTGTTGTGGGCCACTGCTCTGGCCCCCTCCCGCACATCCTGACCCATCCCGTTTTCTCCCCCTTGAGCAGGGCTCCTTGGCCCCAAGCCAGACCTGGTCTCCTGGTTGGAACAAGGGGAGGAGAGTGCTCTCTGGGGTCCCCTGGGCTGCCTGTGTGAAGGAGGTGGATCCAGCCAGCCTCCAGGAGCCAGCGGAAGGAGCACCTCCACTCATCCCCTGTGGGTGGCCATCTCTGAAGCATTGGATGGGGCAGGTAGGTGTATGGAGGGCAGGCTGACTTTCCCAATTGCTTCATCTGATTTCTGAAGTTAAGGTTGCCCCTAAGAGACAAGATCTTCACCTGGCCTCAGAAAAATATGTTGATAGCTGTCTTTCAATGTAATTGTTTTTCTTCATTCTCCTACATCAGTGGTTCTCAACCTTCCTAATGCCGCGACCCTTTAATACAGCTCCTCATGTTGGGTGACCCCCAACCATAAAATTATTTTCATTGCTACTTCATAACTGTAATTTTGCTACTGTTATGAATCGTAATGTAAATATCTGATATGCAGGATATATTTTCATTGTTACAGATTGAACATAATCCACAGGTTGAGGACCACTGTACATATTTCATGCATTTTAAACTATGACTCTGAAGGGCTCCCAGGCTTCAGTGCTCAAGAGGTGTAGTACACAAAAGCAGCCAGAAGCCCTCATTGCTCCAAGGGCCGCTTCAGGCTTGCCTGAGAAGTTGTATCTGTGTGTGTGCCCAGAATACAGTGCTGCTCACACTCATGCACTTCCTCTGGGCCTCAGCTTCTCTGTCTGTCAGGCAAGGGTGTGACTAAGTGACCTGTGCCATCTCTGATATTCACCCTTGTCCCTGCTCTACCTGTGACACAAAGTGTCATTTTTCCCTGAGCCTCAGTTTCCTTTTCTGTAAAATATGTGCTTTGAACCAGGTGGTCTCTGAAATGTAGGAGCCATGATTTTGATTATCTTGTTTTTGACACTAGGTTCTTACATGACAGTGTATTCTCCTGCCTTCTTAAAGTGGTATCCTTCACCTTCCAGCCTCCCTTTCCTGCTGGACTGATCTCTCTGCCACCCCACCTCTCTCTGCTATCACTGCATCTCCCACCTCTCTTTCTATTCAGTCTCTGGGTGACCCAGTCATTTTAAGGACTATCAAGGCCTTGCTTTTCTCTTTGGCCTTTTCCCAACTTATTCTCCTCCTCCTCTTCCTCCTCCTCCTCCAAAATCATTTATCATCATTGTCATCTAGCAATTTCCTCCCTCCGAATAGAGGGATCCAGAGATAGTTAAACAGATAGTGGAATGCAGAGAACATGAGAGGAGGAGCCCTGACAACTGGGTCCTTGTCTCAAATCTGTTAATAATTCACTTTATGACTAGGGAAATCACATCAATTCTTGGAGCATCCAGGTCCGTGTCTTTCAAATGAGGTGCTCAGATGACATTCCAGTTCTAATGGGCTAAAAGCTCAATGAATCCAGAGAATCAGAGAATTGGAAGGTGCCTCAGAGGCCATCTCGCCCAGCCCCTTTCCTTCCCTAACAGATGGTCTATGCAGCCTTTCCTTGAAGGCTCCCAGGGTAGGGGCACACCCACACCCTCCAAAGGAGTCCATTCCACTTTTGGGCAGCTCAGACCCTTATGGAAAGGAAAGAAATGTCTTCTTAGTCATGTCTACAGAAGCTTTTTGATAACTTCACCCATTGTCCCTACTTCTGTCATCTGGATCTGAGCCCTTCGGATTCCCTCAGTCCACTCTTGTCTCCTCTGAAAGTTTGTATGTTCATAAGCTTGTTCAGCCTTCCATCCTCACAAATCATAAACTCTCTCCCTCTCTTTCCACATCATTCCTAAAAATGTGATTTCCTGAGCTGAGCACACAACTCCAGTTGTGGCATGACCAGGGCAGAGTGCCAAGGAATGGTCACCACTATACCTTTGGACATTCTGCTTCCCTCAGTGCTTTTTAGAGTTGCCTTAACTTGTCTCTGGGCTAGGAAGATTCATGAGTCTAGTAAGGTTTGGGCTGGCCTTTTAGTTTACTCAATTTAAATTATTTTCATTACTAATTTATTTCAGATTGGAAGTCTAAACTTAAGAATCAGGAGTCACCTAGAAATCAAGAAGCAGGATCCCCAGACACTTTAGAGGAAAGACTCCCTGAAGATGTCCTCCAGGGCTCCATATTTGTGGGAGATCCTGCCCAAGAGATTCCATTATGGAAGCAAATGGGAAATGTTCCAAAGGAGACTCTAAGGAAATTCCTCATTCATGAAAGTGGTTTCAAGAAATTGATTTTCTTCCACAGTAAAACTCCCAGCGTGCACATAGGCCATAACTGTATGGATGTTAGGAAAAGTTTCAGTCAGAGCATCTGTGGTCTCAAGAGGTCACGGAATGATACTGAATTTAGGAATCTCACAGACCTTATTCAACATCAGAAAGTAAATAGGCAAGAGAAACCTTATGATTGTGAGGAATTTGGGAAAACTTTTAGTCAAGATGTACATGTTATTCAACAAAAGAGAATTCCTACTGGAGAGGAACCTTATCAAAGTAAGGAGGATGAGAAGACCAGGGAAAGCTCCCACCCTACTCAAGATCAGATAATGCATAATGAAGATAAACCTTATAAATGTAAGGACTGTGAAAAAATCTTTGCCAGCCATTCATGCCTTATTAATCATGAAAGAATTCATTCTGGAGACAAACTCTTTGAATATAAGGAATGTAGGAAGGCCGTCAGGCAAAGCTCACCTCTTATTCAACATCAGAAAGTTCACAGTGAAGAAAAACCTTATAAATGTAAGGTATGTGGGAAGGCCTTCAGACACAACTCAGTTCTTGTTCAACATCAGAACATTCACTCTGGAGAGAAACCTTATCAGTGTAAGGAATGTGGGACAGCCTTCAGCCAGAAGTCATACCTTACTAAACATCAGAGTATTCATACTGGAGAGAAACCTTACCAGTGTAAGGAATGTGGGGCAGCCTTTAGGCAAAGGTCATATCTTACTAAACATCAGAGAATTCACACTGGAGAGAAACCTTATCCATGTAAGGAATGTGGGACAGCCTTCAGCCAAAAGTCATACCTTACTAAACATCAAAAAATTCATACCGGAGAGAGACCTTATCCATGTAAGGAATGTGGAGCAGCTTTTAGGCAAAAGTCACATCTCAAACAGCATCAGAGAATTCATGCTGGAGAGAAGCCTTACCCATGTAAGGAATGTGGGACTGCCTTCAGCCAGAGGTCATACCTTACTAAACACCAGAGAATTCACACTGGAGAGAAACCTTATTCATGTAATGAATGTGGGATAGCCTTTAGCCAGAGGTCATACCTTACTAAACACCAGAGAATTCACACTGGAGAAAGACCCTATCAATGTAAGGAATGTGGGGCAGCATTTAGACAGAGGTCACACCTCATTCATCATCAGAGAATTCATACTGGAGAGAAGCCTTATAAATGTAGGGAATGTGGGAAGGCCTTTAGGCAGAACTCAGTCCTTGTCCAACACCAGAGCATTCATGCAGAAGAGAAACCTTATCAATGTAAGGGATGTGGGAAGGCTTTCAATTGCAAATCACACCTGACTCGACACCAGAAAATCCATACTGGAGAGAAACCTTATGAATGTACTAGATGTGGGAAAGCCTTTAGCCGGAGCCTAACCCTCACTGCACATCAGAACATTCACACAGGAGAGAAGCCTTATAAATGTCAGGAGTGTGGGAAGGCTTTCAGGCACAACTCAGGCCTTACTCAACACCAGGGAGTTCATACCGAAGAGAAATCATACCAGTGTAAGGATTGTGGGACTATCTTCAGCCAGAAGTCATACCTTGCTATACATCAGAGGATTCACACTGGAGAGAAACCTTATCAATGTAAGGAATGTGGGACAGCATTTAGGCAGAGGTCACATCTCATTCAACACCATAGAATTCACACTGGAGAGAAACCTTATAAATGCAGGGAATGTGGGAAGGCCTTCAGGCAGAACTCTGTCTTTATTCAACACCGAAAGGTTCACACTGAAGAGAAACCTTATCAATGTAAAGCATGTGGGAAGTCCTTTAGGCAGAACTCAGTCCTTATTCAACACCAGAGGATTCACACTGAAGAAAAACCTTTTCAATGCAAGGAATGTGGGAAGGTTTTCAGGCAGTACTCAGTCCTTGTTCACCATCAGAGAATTCACACTGGAGAAAAGCCTTATGAGTGTATCAGATGTGGGAAGGCCTTCATTCGGAGATCAGACCTTATTTCACATCAGCTAATTCACACTGGAGAAAAACCATATAAATGTAGAGAATGTGGGAAAGCCTTCAGGCAGAATTCAGTCCTTATTCAACATCAAAAAATTCACACAGGAGAAAAACCTTATCACTGTAAGGAATGTGGGACAGCATTTAGGAAGAGGTCATACCTCATTCAACATCAGAGAATTCATACTGGAGAGAAACCATATAAGTGTAAGGAATGTGACAAGGTTTTCAGCAACTGCTCAGCCCTTTATAACCATGGAAAAATTCATAAAGGAATGAAATCCTATGAATGTAAGTAACATGAAAGAGTATTTGATATATTGCAGCCCTTAATCACCGTAAAAAATTCTTACTGGAGACTCTATGGATGTGAAGTATATGGAAAATCCTTCAGGACTCAAATCTTCCACACCAGAGAAAACATGAATGTATAAGATCTTCAGTCAGAGGATTCTCATGCTTGGAAAGTCTTCAGTTTCCCCAAGGGAAGGTCTCATTGAGCATCATCAAGCTCTTAAAATATAATGACTGGAAAAAGTCTCTGGTCAGAGGTCTACCCTATTTTACCATCAGTGAACTCATCCTGGAGGGAATTTCTACAAGTATAAAAAATGTGGGGAAAATGTGAGTGGTCATGTCTAAACCCCATTCTTCTTCATGACCTCAGAACAGCAAGGAATACTGCAAGTAAAGGAAAAGAAAAATAAAGAAGAGGGAAAAGGGAAGAAATATTCATAATGAGAACCTGAAATACCAGCAAAGAGAATGAAGAAATAAGTAAATAGAAAAGAGCTCAATGACATGGCCTAAAGTGATAACTCCAGAAGAATCAATTAATCAGTATTTATTAATTGTTCACTGTGGGCCAGGCTCAGTGCTAGGTGCAAGAGATACAAAGGCAGAAATATGTCTCTGCCATCGAGGTGGTTACATTCTAGCCAGGGGCAGTGCAGGGGGTGGGGAGAGACAATATACATGTATGCAGACTACATATAAAATAACCACAGGGTGATGGGAATGGGGCTGGAGCAGGCACAGCACCCATAGCTGGGGAGATCAGGACAGACTTAACCTTAGTAGGTGGAATCTGATCTGAAATAGGAATTCTAAGACGCAGAAGTGAGGCAAGAGGAGTGCATTTCAGGTATAGGACATAGCCAATGCAAAGCTTTGGAGACAGGAAATGGGGGAAAGTACAATGTCTCAGTAACAACAGCTAGACCCCATGAAGTGAGTATAAAACTAGCACAGGAGCCCCCGAGTGATTGTGCTTAATTTCCAAAATTGAAGGAGATTAAAGCTCTTTAAAAAGACTGAAAAGAAACTGATTTGGCTGTTTGGAACAGAAGGTAGAAAGTCTTAAAGCAATGGGGACTCTGAAAGGAGAATGTGTAGAGCCTTCAGGGACAATGATTCAGTCAATCAGTGAGCACTTATTAAACTCTATGTGCCAGTTACTTTTCAAGGTGCGGAAGATGATACAAAGAATGAAACCTTCCCTGGTCATCAGGAACTGGCATCTTAATGGAGGAAATAAGTATATGTTTAATATGTGTGTGTGTGTGTGTGTGTGTGTGTGTATTGAATAAATACAAATTTATCTAACATAGTTAAATACAGGGCAGTTTGGGAAGAAAGACTTCATACAGAAGATAGGGTTTGAGCTGGGTCTTGAAGGGAGGAGCTCTAGGAGGCAGAAGTGAGGAGATTGAGTGTAATGTGTGAGGAACAGAATGCAATTTTGACTGCCCGGCAGCATTTAAGAGGAGTAATGCACGATGAGGTCAGAAAGGGTCCATGCTGTAAACCATTTAAAAGCTAAACAGAAGAGTATATATTTTATCCTAGAGGCAATAGGAAGCCAGTGGAGTTGGCTGAGTAGGGGAGTTACATGACTAGATCTGGGCTTAAGGAAGGTGACTTTGATAGCAGTATGTAGGTAGATTGAAGTGGTAAGAGGCTTGAGTCAGGGAAATGGCCTAGGAGACTGGCTGTAATCTAGGCAAGAGGTCATGAGGACCTGAACTAAGATGGTAGCTAAGGGCAGACTTGAGAGATGTTGTAAAGGTAGAAATGGCAGGAATCTGACTGAATCTATGGGGGAGGAGAAGCCAAAGATGAGAACCTAGGAGACTAGAGGAGGGGGATCCATTCAACAGAAATAGGGAACTTTGGAAGAGGGGAGGGTTTCAGGGAAAAGCATATGAACTTGCTTTGGGGCATGGTGAGTTGGAGATGCACAGTGGACAGTTGATGATGCAGGATGCATGCATACACACATGTGGAGACATGCATCCTGTTTGTGTGTACACCTACACACACACACACACACACACATCTGTTGGTCATCTGCATAGAGATGATAGTTAACCCCTTGGAAGCAGATGAGATTATTGAAGGAATATAGAGGGAGAAGAGAAGAGAAGAGAGCCTAGGACAGAGACTTAGGGAATGAACAGCCACAGTTGGGAGGAGTGACATGAATGGTGAGCCAGCAAAGGAGGTGGAGGATGGTCAGATCATCCCAGTGGGAAGAGACCCAGGAGAAAGCAGCGTCACAAAAACCCAGAGAGGAGAAATCATCCAGGCGGAGAAGGCGGTTAATAGTGTCTGCAGCTGCACCTCCAGAAAGGTGAGGGCTGAAGAGAAGGTGGGAGTCACTGGAAGAGAGTGTCTTGTATTGGTTCCTATGATGCCTTTGTGTTCTTTTGCAATTGTTCTTGGCTTTTCCATACGTGTGTGTGTGTGTGTATTTGGTAGGTTAGTGATTGTCCTTTGTTTTTTTCTGCATGAGGAAACTGAAGCTATTCTCTGTGACCTCCCTTTCTACTTCCTCTCCAGCAGACCAGCCGCAAATCCCCTTTGTCTTTATTCTCTCCCACCCCCATTGTCTCCTGTGTAATGTGTATTTACTATGTTCTACCTCCAGCCCCTGCTTGAAGGTGGTGGCCCAGTGGCTAGAGCGCTGGGCTTAGTGTCAGGAAGGCCTGGGTTCAAATTTAGCCTTGACCTTTAGTAGCTGGGCAAAGTCACTGAACCGCTGTCTGCCTCAGTTTTCTCATCTGTCAAATGGGATCCCAACAGCACCTGCTTTCCAGGGTTGTTGTGAGGATCAAATGAGATGACATTTCTAAAACATTTAGCATACTGCTTGGCACATAGTAGGTGCTTAATAAATGTGTATCCCTTCCTCTCCCCCCCAAGCTCCCCCAGGGCAGGGACTGTTTTGCTTTTGTCTTTGTATACCCAGTGCCTGGTATCCAGTAGGTAATGTTTGTTGATTGGTTTCTTGCTTCCTCTTGCCTGAGGTAAAGGCTGTCCTGTATCTGGTACACACACTCACACACATGCACTCACACTCACACACACTCACACTCACAAAGCATTTACCCTCATTTGAGCAAACCGTCACAAACTAATATTCTGGTAGACCCAGGGGACAACCTGAGGAAACTGAGGCAGCCTTGAGATTCTTGTGGAAGGCCAAGTGGGGGGTGGAGAAGGCAGTGACATTTTCTGGGTGTCCCCCAAGAACCAGCCCAATCTGTGTATCCCCAGACTTCCGGGGTTGGGCCCCAGACAGCACACTGCCAGGCGGGGGTCGTCTGGGATTGCTTGGGAAGCCTCTAACCCTAAGTCTGTGGAATCAGCACTTGCGCTGTTTGTGTTGGCTTGTTTGGGGTCCTCATGGGTGGGAGGGCAGTCCGTACCAGTGGGTGACAGGGATGTGCTGAATGAAGCATTTCCAAGTGCTTTCCCCTTTGAGGCAGAGGGGGAGAGATACTTGCTTGCTTTTCTTTTTCTTTTCTTTTTGTAAGATCTTATCACTTAGTGGATGGAACGAACTAGGGGTTTGAAAGTCATTTTTGTCGATGCTTGTGTTTGTATATCACTTACATCTCCCAGTGTGTCCCTCCTATACCTCAGTCCCTCCCCCAGAGCCATTCCTCACAACAAGGGTGAAAAAGGAGGGGTGAATGGAGAACAGAGCTCAGCCAGACCAGCTGTCATGCTGAAGAAGCCATGGAGGCTCCCCCCTCTACAGAGAGAGTGGGGGAGGTATCTTCTCTGATCTCTTCCCTGGTTGGTGTCACATGGCAGCATTCTGTTTGGATTATTTTGTCATTCTTTCCACTGATGTTGTGGTAACAAAAGAAACTTTGTACCCATTTTGCTCATGTGAATGTAATGACTGGTCAGAGCTAGTATGGGAGGTCTGCATTGTTAAACTGGGAGACTTAATGAAAGATGCCACTGCTGTTTCCAAGGAACTGCCTCACCTGGTGGGAGGAGGGTTTTTTAAGTTCCAGGAGGTGCAAGTTGGGATTGATTTGGAGCAGTGGACCCATTGGCACCCTCGGCAGTGGATCCATTGGCACTCTATCAGTGGACCCATTGGCACCCTAGTGTATTTGTAACAATCACTAAATTTTAACTGGAAGGGACTGGGGATGAGGCTAAAGGAGTTAAGATTTTGTTTGAAGCTGGTTATATCTTTTTGCTAGGGGTGGCCATCCCCACTGATTGTATCCTGGATTGGGGATGGGAAGGTTATTGAGTATATGAGCCAGAGGTTCCCAAAATGAGTGATATAGTTCCCTGGGAGGTGCCAGAACAATCCAGGGGAAGGTGTATAAGCCTCGGGTGCAACTGGGAGGGTATTGAATAAAAACAAGGGGGGTGGTGGAAACATAAGGAAAGAAGAGAAGAACATTTTGAAAAATCATTTGTACATATTTCATCTGTTGTGTAACAGTTAAAGTCATAATGATTACATTTTCTGCATAAACACACACAATGCAAGTTATAACTGATCAGTGGTCAAGTCTGGAGACAAGTCTTAAAAGCAGGTATTGGCAGGTGAGCACGAGGCTTATTGTAGGGAAGTCCATCATGCATCAGCAGGAATATGTGTGTGTAATGACTTGTTTATAATATGATATTATATGGTTACATGATGCAATGCTATGCAGCATCAAAATTTCAATGCAGGAAAACCAGAAATTTACAATAAATTATTAAATTTAAGATAGGTTATACATGTGTAGTCATGCAAAACATTTTCATATTAGTCATGTTGTGAAAGAAAACAGACCAAAAAAAAAAGTGAAAAAATATAGAATGTAAAAAATAATATTCTTTGATCTGCATTCAAACTCCATCAGTTCTTCTCTGGAGGTGCATAGCATTTTTCATCATGAGTCCTTTGGGATTGTCTTGGATCATTGTATTTCTGCGAATATCTAAGTTAATCACAGTTGATCATCATACAATATTGCTGTTACTTTGTGCACTGTTCTGGTTCTGCTCATTTTACTATGCATCAGTCCTTGTAAGTCCAGTTTTTCTGAAGACCACCTGCTCATCATTTCTTATAAGACAATAATATTCCATTATAATCATATACCAAAACTTGTTAAACTATTCCCCAACTGATGGACATCCCCTCAATTTCCAATACTTCACCACGACAAAAAGAGCTACTATAAATATGTTTTCACAAACAAGTCATTTCCCCTATTTTTCTTTATTTCTTTGGAGGTCACCATGCAGAAACTGGACAACCACTTGTTGGGAATGTGGCTTGAACTAGATGGACATTGAGTTCACCTCAATTCTTAAATCTGGGGGTTATGTGACTCCTGGCCTGGGGGGATGGGGTGGGGAGCTGATGTCACCCACAGAGACATGGTCCTGAATGAGATCACCAAGGGGGAGAGTGCAGAGTCTAGGGAAGATAGAACCTTCAAGGACAGCTACCTTTGAAGGGGGGAAAGGAATATGAGAGTTAGCGAAGGAGTGGTCAGACATGTAAGGCACGAACAAGGGGAGGAGCAGAGCATGAAAATGAAGGGAGAATATATGGAAGGAAGATGAGCAGGGCTCAAAAGCTGCTTAGAAGTCAAGATAGGAGAGGAGAGGCACTGGGTTGGGTGATGAGAGGATCATTGGTGACCTTAGATGAAATGCCTGCAATTCAGGAGTGGAGAGAGAAACCTAATGGGCTGGAGAAGTGAGTTGATGATGGAGCAAAGGAGCCGCCTGTGTTAGGAGGAAATCACATCGTTGTTTTTCATTGTATTATTTTTAATGACATTTTATTTTTCCCATTGCATGTAAAAACAATTTGAACACGTGTTTTAAAATTTTTTGAGTTCCAAATTCTCTCCCTCCCTTTCCTCCCCTCCCCTGAGATGCTAAGCAATTTAATATAGGTTATACATGTGTAGTCATGCAAAACATTTTCATATTAGTCATGTTGTGAAGGAAAACACAGACCAAAAAAAAAAAACCATGGAAAAATACAGAATGTGAAAAATGGTCAGGTTCTGATGAAGGATGGAGGGAGGGATTAAGCATTTACATAGCACCTACTATGTGCCAGGCAATATGTTAAACACTTTATAAATATTAGCTCAGTGGATCCCCACAACAACCCTGCAAGATAGGCATTATTATGTCTATTTGAAGAAACTGAGGCAAACAGGTCCAGGGTCACACAGCTAGTAAGTTTCTAAGGCTGGATTTGAACTCAGATCTGCCTGGATCTGGTTCCCTACTTTACCTAATGTACTACCAGCCGCCTTCAAAGGATGATGAATGGAAGACAAGGATGAGACTGGGTTGTAGACCGTTCTACTTAGTTCCCTGTCAAAGAGCATGACCAATGTCATTCCCTTTGACTCCAATAGTGGGGAAAGTTCATTGGAGGTCATCTGGTTGAAATTTCTCCATCTACTCAGGAAAGTGGGACCCAAAAGAGAGCCTTCCAGTGCTGAGTTTACATCTTTGGCTTTATCCTGGTCTCTTCACACTCCCTCACCTCACCTATCACATCAGTTGGCGAATCTTGCTGTTTCTGCCTTCTTAATATCTTTGCCATTGCCAGCCCCTTCTCCCCATTCACACAGCAGCCACTTTGATTCAGGACCTCATTATCTCTCTTCCTTCTTAGTTCTCCTGTGTTCCTCTCTTCCTGTAAGATAAGGCTCAGGCACAATTTTCCGCCTGAAGCTTTCAGGTTCCTCTCAAACGTCAACAGCCTCCCTCCCAAACTATGCTGTATGGAACTAATTAACATTGGTATTTGTTTTACTTATGTTCTATATAGTTTATGTAGTCTTGTTTTCTCTCCTGGAGACAGCTTCATTCTTTGTAACTGCATCCTAGTGCCTTGCATGGAGCCTGGCTCATAGTGGATGCTTAATGAAATCACTGAGTGTTTATTAAGGGCTTACTATCTACAAGGCACTGAGCTAAACTCTATGCTTAATAAATCCTTGTTGCCTAGACCAGGGGCCTGATGAGCTACTAGGGACCCTTGGGTCCATGGGATGATTTTAGGAGATCTATGGACTTGGATGGGAAAATGATTTCATCTTTATTTTCTCTAATGTTTGGTTTCCTATGTATTTCATGCATAACTTCTCCAGGGGTCCATGACACACCAAAAAGATTAAGAACCCCTGGTTTAGGAGGAAGTAGGGGTTTTAAGAAGTGACTGTGTGTCCTGGGGCCATCTGGGCTGAGAGCTATGGAACATCCCACTGTGGGGCCTCTGATGAGCTGGGATGAAGTGCTTCTGAAACCAGAGACTTGAGCTTTGTGTCTAGAGAAGGGACATGTATGCACTACACCCCAAAGGAAGGTCTAAAGAGGATCTGGAGTCAGATTTGGACACTGACTGGCACCTTTCCTGGGCTGTCTGTGGCCAACTCTAGGTTTCCACTGTTGAGAAACTCTACCCAATGATCCAACTGGGAGACCAAGGTTTATATCCCCTGTATCTGGGAAGAGAATACATGAAATGTAGCCTAGGCAGCGTAGAACATTAGGATGGTAAAACTGCCAGGGCCCATAGAAATAATTTACTCCAACCTTTTGTTTTGTGAAAGTGAAAAATGAAGCCCAGAAATGGCCAAAAAAAAAAAAAAAGCATCATGGAATCTAAGATTTGGAAAGGAACATCCAAGCATCTCCTTTGCAATGTCCCCTCTCCCCCATACGAATGATCTTTCAGCTTCTGCTTGAAGCGCAATGCTGAGGGAGCCCTTGCCACTCCCCACCTCATCTCCCATAGCAGTTCACTCCTGTAGAGATAACTTGAGTGGTTTCTTAAGCCAGCTCTAAACTGACACACTAGCCCGAGAAAGTGTGATGTGTAAACGTGGTTTTACACAATAAACCGTTTATTGATACCATGAGCGAGGTTTTAATAGAGTAATGACACAAAGAAGGTGATCATAGGTCACTTAGCTTTCTAATACTCTTTGTTCAATTTCAAGAAGCCAGACAGTAATGTCAATTTTTAGGCCTTGAAAATAGCCATGTCCTTGATTCCAGTACCCAAAGAATAGTATCTAAAAATGTATAAAAGTCATGAAAGGCAGCTAACATCTTCTGGCCAAAATCCCCAGAACAGGGCACAGCCCTGGATCTCAGGATATCAGGCAGGCTTTGATTTACAACTGCATCAATGGGAAAACCAGTGCTCACCATATGGAATGGCAACAACACTGAGAAAATCCGGAGCTAACTATCAAGGACCATCCTGATTCCTGAATCAGATGTTTTGGCTCCCTTCACATTCCATTTTGGGACACTTTGAATTTTTTAAAATGTTGATACACGTCTTTCAGTCAGGTCTCCCTGACCATCCCTGCCTCCAACCCTAACAGATTCCTCCCTTGTAATGAATACTAATCAGATATCTGGGTTGGGTTTTGTTTTGTTTTTTTTCCAAGCAAGCCAAAATCAATCTCTCTACCCTGTATCTGAAGCCAATGAGGACTCATCCCTTTTGTATATAGCAGCTCTAAACACATTTCAGGGGCTGCTAGGTGGCAACATGGTGCACAGAGCGCCAGGCCTGGACACAGGAAGATCTGAGTTCAAATTCAGATTTGAATCCTCATCTGTAAAATGGGCTGCAGAAGACAATGGTAAACCACGCCAGTGTCTTTGCCAAGCAAACCCCAAATGGAGTCACAGAGTCAGACGCATCTGAAATGACTGAACAACTTCAAACTTATTTGAAGACAGCGATCTCAAATTCAGCACCATCTCCTCTTCTCCAGGCTAAATGACCTTAGAACCCCAAAGTGATCCCCATCTGGTCAACACTTGTCTCTGAACTCTTTAGGTGGGGAAGGGAAACAAGTATTCATTCATAAATCTAGCATATCTTATTTGATCCCCACAAAATATATTATTTAGGTGCTATTATTCTCATTGTTCAGGTGGAGAAACTGAGGGAAATAGAAGCTAAGTGATTTGCCCAGGGTCAAACAGCAAGTGTCTGAGGCTGAATTTGAACTCAGGTCTTCCTGACTCTGGGCCTGGTGCTTTGTGTACTGTGGTGCCCCCTCACTGATAGGTCTAGTCATTCGGGCAGTTTTGCACCCATCTAACTATACTATCAGCTTGCCTACATGTCTTCATCTTCTCCACAAAGACAGCACGTCAGGCTTTGGCAAATGTATGCTGAAATCTAACTAGACTTGGTTTGTAGCATCTTGAATCCATTGTCAAAAGGAGTGCATTTCTATGCAGTGAAGATGAGGATAGATGTATTTGGAAATTAAGATGATGCTAAACATCAATAAAAATTCTACAAACACATGTATTGGAGAGTGTATCTTAGTTATTTGTGTGTGTTTTGGATAGCAGACTTCTTTCTGTTCGTGGGCTTTTGATACACTCAAAATTTTCATTTATTCTAATTGCATTGATTTTATTTGTGCAAAAACTTTCTAGGAAGTATCTTTGAACATGATGAATTCCATGAAAAAATAACAAAATACATAAAAACATCTATACTTATTTAAAACCAACAGTCTATAAAAGCAAAGAAAAGCCAAAAATCAGAGACAAATGCATTGCTGTGGTTTGGCTGTGCCAATATAATAAAAATGATATACATAAAGACTTAGTTAAGGACTCACTGCATCAAAATAGAAAAAAATACAATTAAAAAAGTCTAAAATCTCAGGGAAAAAAATAATAAAAAGAAGAGAAATGAAGGACGACTAGCATTTACCAGATTGCAAACTACATGATAAATCACTATCAATACCATTTGGTAATGGTTAAAAATGGAAAAGTAGACCAGTGGAATAGCCAAGACAAGTAAAAAAGCAAAGGAATCCAGCCATGCAGTATAGAATGAACCCAAGGACCCAAAATATGGAGGGAGAGGAGGAGGAGGACTCACAATTGGACAACTGCTAGGAAAACTGGAAATGGTTTGGCAGAAAATGGGTTCAGACCAGCATCTTACACCATAAACTCTCAATGGACATGACCTATATAGACCTTTATCATTAAAATAATTGTAGGAAAACTTAATGAAGTGTCTTCCATAACTATGATTCGGTGATTTCAAGACCAAAAAAGGGTTATCAGAGAAAATCCAAAACTTTATTAAAAAAAATTAAATAGCTTTTGTCTGTAGATTTGTGTTTGTAATTTGAGTAGATTGTGCATGAATGTGTGGATTTAGTGTGCATATTTTTGCATGTAGGATGAGTCTAAATATGGCTGTCCTTTCCAGCTCTATCCTATGGGCTTATGTGGTTCTCCAGACCCTTAGTGATTTCCTCCACTCCAAAAGATTCAATAGACATTGCTATGTCAATGACTCCCAATTCTATATATCTAGCACTAATTGCTTCCTCCTAAACCTCAGTCCCAAATTACCAACTTCTTGCAGAACTTCATGAGCACATCCCACTGGCACCCTAAATCAGATGGTCCAAAGTGGAGCCCCTCCCCAATTTCCCTGTTTTGTGGATAGTATCATTGCCTTCTCAGAAATCTAAGTTTAACATTTCTGCCCTCTTTGACTCTTCTCTCTCCTTTATCCTGCTCCCAGCAAATTAACATGTAATGGAGGCTCCCTGGAGAAATCTGCAGGACACACACTATAGCTGGTTCTAGTCTAACTGGGGGCCAAGTGAGAGCCACTTTAATAGACTGTGGCTGCATAGATATGATTGGGGACTATTCAAAAGGCACCAGATGATCAGTGTCTTGGCTTTTTGCTAGGTTAATTCCTTCTCACTGATGGCATTAGGTGAGAGAAGAGAAAGAATGTTGTAAAGAGCCTTGGGCCCTCCCTACAGGAGGCCCAGGGTCAGCTACGTGGCTCAGTGGATAGACTGCTGGGCCTGGAGTCAGGAAGCTTTACCTTCTTGAGTTTAAATCTGGCCTCAGATACTTCTAGCTTTGTGACCCTGGACAAGTCACTTAACCCTGCTTGCCTCAGTTCATAATCTATAAAAATGAATTGGAGAAGGAAATGGTAAATTATACTAGTATCTCTGCTAAGAAAATTCCAAGTGGGGTCACAAAGAGTCAGACACAACTAAGATGGCTGAAAAACAACACAGGAGGCCCACGTGGGGCTTGTGAATATGGCCCTTGGTTCCATGGGCTCACTGTCTTGAGGTTTGCTCTATTTCAGCTTGGACCTTGTGACTTTTGGAGCCACCAGCAACCTGAGAGAAGGGGGCTCGAGGCACTGGTTGGCTAATGCCTTCTGAATGTTGTCCCAATTACAGCAACAGAACCACAGCCCACAGAGACACCACCTTACAGAATGTCTTCACATGTTCTAAATCCCTCCAAGGAGTATCCATTACATGCCATCATGATTCTCCACAAAAGAAACACTCAAAAGCTACATCAGTGGTGCTCTCCATGGTGCTAAGTCCTGGGCTCAGTGACATGGCTGCAAGTTACATATACAAGCCTTAGCCTGGTATTCAAGGTTCCCTATGCTTTGGCTCCAACTTTCCTTTCTGACATTTTTTACGTTTAACATCATTCCCCTTTCCACATTCCATGTTGCAGTCTCCCTCCCCCCCCGCCCCACACACAGTGCAGCATGCTCTCTTGTTCTCCTGTAGATCTGTAGAGTTCATCTCCTGTGACAGGAATACTCTCTCCTCTGTCTTTAAGAATCCCTTCTCTTCCTTCAAGTTTCAGCTCACATGGATGTTCTCCACAATCCTTCCCTAATCCATCAAGTTCAAAGTGCTCACCTCCTCCTGAAATTTTAAATGAAATTTTGTCTGACCTCTCTCACCCACATCTCTCCCTACTTTGTATTGTTTTTAAACATAGATGACAGTTTATGATTAGAGACATTCTGACACATGATCTTCATAATAATCCTGACAGGCAGCATAAGAATTATTAACCCAGGCAGTTGGAAAAGGAAACCAAGACACATAGTGAAATGATTTTCCTGAGGCCTCATGGAAGCTGAGGTAGAATGTGAAGCACTGTGAATCACACTACCACCAAACCAAACACAAAGCTTCTCCGCACAGGCTAAGACAGCAAATCCCAATGATTTGTTTCCCACATGCATGTCTAGGGTCTGTTTTCCCATGTGATTCTCCATACTCTTGTTTTCTGCCTAGAAGGATTTCCCACATTCACTATACTGACCAATCTTTCCCACTTAATGAACTAACCTTTAACAAGGGATGCGTTGCAGTTGAAGATGTTCTAATATTAGTAACCTGATATTTGCTTATGACAGATCTTTCCCAGAATGCTCCCCACCACCAATTATGCAAAAGGTACAAAGGAGATTCCCTTTAAAAAGTTAGGTGATAGTGGGAAATGGGCAGATTTTGACTCTTACAATGTCACTTTTTTATATTTGCCAATTAGCAGAAAGGATGGACATTTAATGTCAATAGCCCAGAACAAATAGTCTGCTGCTTTTCAGCTCTTTTGTTGTCCTTAGTGCTGTTTATGAATGCTGCCTGAAGTATTAATTCATAGAATTATGTAGAATTATTTAGTATGTATCCATTTGACATTATTTATGTATGGAATTATTCATTTGCATGGAATCATATGTGGATTTATCATGACCCAAATAAGGGGACTATCCTCTTGACAAAAGGACCTGAGGTTCATCAGCCACCCTTGCTCATTCATTATGCCATGCTTGTACATGGGAGGGGCAGCTATAAGCAGCAGACACTCCAGTCCTGGTGCTGCCCCTTTATACCTGAAGGAAAGAGGAGCCATGGTGGAAGCACTGGAGTTCAGAGTAGGCAGTCACACTGAGTTCTTTAGATACTCACCAGAAAAGATCTTGATGGCAGCAAGGGGGGAATAATGCTTCAATCACACTATAAGAAGGCACAGAGGCAGATGGCAGGGGAACACAGGATGGAGTGATAGAGGGAGGGTGACAGATATGAGCAAGACAATGGGGAGGTACAAGGGCACAGATCACTTCTGTAATTCAGCACTGGAGTTGCAAACATAGACAGCATAGACCAACAACAGGTGGGCGAGTGCTGGGGTGGGGCACAGGGGAGCCCAAGTGTGGGAGTTATCAGTGATGGGGGTGGGGGAAGGACTAACTCTTATGCATGCCACCTTCGTCTTAGTTCATTAACATATCCACACTATCTCAAAATTGTCAGCAAAATGTTAGGGTTAGTTCACTAGTAAAACATCTGCTAGGATTCTGCTGTTTTTAAGGCTTGAGCCTAGAGCCTATCTGAGGCTTACAGACCACAGACAGTAGCAGGATCCAGGGACCCTTACAGTAAGGCCTAGCTGGCTCCCCCTAATTTAGTGCATTGTTTAAGGATGTGGTCTCAGTTAATTGATGACGCAGTTGGCAATGGTTCCTGTTCTCCCTCAATTCATGAGACAGGTTGGTCCCTTAATTTATGGAATAGTCTGTAAATGACTTCTAGGTTACTCTTTGAAATTTTCCTTCCTACTACCATTATCTTATACTGGTTACTTGGGGTGTGTGTGTGTGTGTGTGTGTGTGTGTGTGTGTGTGTGTGTATGTGAGAGGGAGAGGGAGAGAGAGAGAGAGAGAGAGAGAGAGAGAGAGATAGGTGGGGGGGTTAGAGAGATAAAAATAGGATACAATTTCAACACACTGCCAAATATATTGTACTTTTGGATCTGCTGTCTGCATCATACTATAAAACTCTGGCTATGTTTCCTCATACTTTGAGGGTTTCTGTCCAGTGAGAATTCTGATGCTGAACGAGATATGAATTCCTGTTAAAGGACTTCCCACATTCCTTACATTTAAAAGGTCTCTCTCCAGTATGAACTCTGTGGTGTTCAAAAAGAGATGAGCTCCTACTGAAGGCCTTGCCACATTCCTTACATTGATAAGGTTTCTCTCCAGTGTGCATTCTCTGGTGTATAATAAGTGATGAACTTTGGCTAAAGGCCTTCCCACATTCCTTACATTCATAGGGTTTCTCTCCAGTGTGAATTCTCTGGTGTTGAATGAGGTGTGAATTCAAGTGGAAAGCCTTCCCACATTCAGTACATTGATAAGGTTTCTCTCCAGTATGAATGTTTTTATGTACAATAAGAGCTGAATTTTGGCTGAAGGCCTTCCCACATTCACCACATTTATAAGGCTTTTCTCCAGTGTGAATTCTCTGATGTTGAATGAGGGGTGTCTTCCAATTAAATGCCTTCCCACAATCCTTACACTGATAAGGTTTTTCTCCAGTGTGAATTCTCTGGTGTTGGTTGAGGCCTGACTTCCATTTGAAGGCCTTCCCACACTCTTTACATTGATAGGGTTTCTCCTCAGTGTGAACTCTCTGGTGTGCAATAAGGGCTGAGCTATGGCTGAAGGCTTTTCCACATCCTTTACATTCATAAGGCTTCTCTCCAGTGTGAATTCTCTGGTGTCCAATGAGGTAAGACTTCCAATTGAAGGTCTTTCCACATTCCTTACATTCATAAGGTCTCTCTCCATTATGCATTCTTTCATGATTAGTAAGGTATGAATATTGGGTGAAAAATTTTCCACAGTCTTTACATATGTAAGGTTTCTCTCCAGTGTGAATTCCCTGGTTTTCCACAAGATGGGAGGTTTCCTGGAAGTTCTTCCCACCTCCCTTGGATTCCTCAGTATTCTCTCCAGTGTGAATTCTCTGATATTGGATCATCCCTGCATTCTGGCTCAAAGTCTTTTCAAATTCCTCACAACCCCAAGATCTCTCTACCCTACACAGACCTGGGGCTCCAGTCAGGTCTGGGAGACCATCACCTTCATTCTTACTGCCTGACTGCTTGGGCCTGAAAGTTCTCCCGTGGATGCTTTTGCTAATGTCAACACATTCACGGCCTCTCTGCCTAATAGGAGTTTTCTCATCCAGCAGCAATGGCCTCAACTCACTTTGCTGGGAAATGATTTGCCTTGGAATTTCCCCTGCCAGGTTTTGCATTTGCTTCCATAACCTGATGTCCTGGGTTGGACCACCCACAAAGGTTTTGTTCCTGAGAACATCTCCAGGGAACCTTTCCACTAATGTCTCTTCTGGTCCTGAATCTTGCTTTCCAGTTGACTCCTGGTTCTTGAGTTTAGTATCCCCAGCTGGAAAAAAATTGGAAACGAAAGTTGAACCCAGAGGGCTAGAAAGCTAATCCTAGAAGATGCATAAAGTCCCTTTGCAAAGCTTATTCTTGGTCCAACTTGTACCAGAATCACAAGCCCTTCCGTCTCATCTCTGTCTAGGCTGCACTTGGGACTTTCTCTTCAACCTTAGATTCTACACTTTGAAAAATGTAATTGACAGGAAAAAAAATCTGAACCCTATGTATCAGACTGTAAGCTCCTTGAGGGCAGGGACTCTTTTGCCTCTTTTTGAAAGGACTTAGCACAGTGCTTGGCACACAGTGGGCATTTAATAAATATTTTTTGATTTATTGACTGGGAAAAAAATGTAATCCTAGAAAGGGAAGGACATTGTTCAACTTCAAAACCTGCATCAATGCAGAGCTGGGACAGCAATCATCAAAGGCCAAAGCTGGAAAGCACCACTCAGGCACATCCTTCTCATTTGACAAATGGAGACAATGAGGCTCAGAGAAGCTAGAGGACTTGCTGTAGTGCGTGTGTTCAGGTAGACCATCTCCAAAGGGGCAATCCTGCCCTATACGAAGAAGACACTCTTAAGGACTCCCATCACTTCAGGGTCCAGGATAGGGAGCTGGGAAAATCACCATCAGGTGTGGGAGCTCACAAGGCAAGCCTCAATTCTGGGTCTAATGTTTTGTAGTCTGTCTAGAAGCTTAGCATTAGTGCAAAGGGCTCTGAGGAGCATTGGCACTGTGGCCATGGAGGGATCTGACAAAACCCCTACCTCTCTGCAGAATTATGGAGCCATGACATGATGGGGCTGTGCTAAGTGCCTGGTATACAAACATAAGCCAGCAAAGCCGTGTGTATCCTCAGGAAACTGATGTACTAAGAGGTGACTTCAGCACATACAGGGGAACATGTTTTGCATGAGGAGCTTAGGAGGCATGGTCATGGAATCACAGGGCACTTAATTAACACAGTCTGATGGTAGTGGTGACTAAATCCATCTTGACACTAGGCCTGGGCCACCTGCTGGGATAGTTTTTTGATAATTATTGGTTTATCTTTTCGCTGAAGAGAGCAGGGCCATCTTAACTGGGATCTGTGAACTTTCTACAAGGAACATTTTGGTAGCCTTCAATAGAACTGATTTCTTTTGTAATCTCCTATGCATTTTTATTTCATGCATTTAAGAAGATTCCTCCAAGAAGGGGACCACAGGATTTGCCAGGTTGCCCAAGGGGCCATGAAACAAGAGGTAAAGAATGCCAGTCTGGAGGCTTTCCGAAGGCAGAGCAGCCTTTGTAGGTCAGCCCAGAATACATCCCTTTGTTGAAGGAATAGTTCTGGTGATTCATGAATCTAAACTCTATCTTCCCAGAGTTGGACCCTGCCCTTTCTGTCTCTTGATTCTGAGTCCCCAAGACTGGGGAAGAAAGGACTGCTTTGCTGAGCTATGGGGAGAGAGGTTCCTGCTTTCCAGCCTGTGGGAGTGACCACTGATGGTCATCTTGACACACCTACCTGCACCATCCAGCGCTTCAAAGATGGTCATACACAAGAGACCAGCTGGGCTGCTCCACCCACTGGCTCCCAGCTGACTCCAAGGATTTTCTCCTTCAGACAAAGATGTGCTTCTGGCAGCATGTCCCAATGAATCCCATGTATGTGGCTCTTCCTTTCCCTCCAACCAGGAGATGAGGCCTGGCTTGGGACCAGGAAGCCCTGCTCATGGGGGAGAAAATGAGATAGCTCTGAATGTGCTGAAAGTGGAAGGAGATTAGAAAGATGTAACGTGAGCATGAGCAGGTTAGGGGAACTTGCTTGTGGGGAAGCCTAACAGAAAGAATGTTTTTGATGTCGGCACTCTGTCTGTTGATCTGTGTTAATTCCACAGACAAAAGTCCTGTCTGTTGATCTGTGTTGATTTCTCAGACAAAAGCCCTGGAAATATGTACAAATATCATAGCCCTATTTAGTTTTGTTTTCCTAGAAACAGAAGCTGTGGGCAGGAGCCCCTAAAGTCTGCTGTCAGGCAGAAACAGGAAGAACTTGGAGTGGAGCAGTCCCTGTGAGATGAGTAATGGAGTAGGAGCAGAAAGCTGCCTGTGAGTGAACCCTGGCAGGAGTCTGGAGCAGTCAGCCCACAGAGAACAAGCTGTGGGGTTTGGAAGGCAACCTCAAGTCAAGATGAGAGGATTTTACTTGGACACTATATATTGATTGAGGAGATTGTGACTTACACAAGTGCATAGGTACATACATACACACACACACACACACACACACACACACACATAGAGGGGTGGATGGTGTTTGTACTTTTTGCTACCCCTTAAGGATGATATGTCTTGCTAGGGAAGACCCTGGCCTGGGACCCCCCTGCTTGTGTAAACAAGTATTTTGGGGAATGCTAGTGAATGCAACAATATATGCTATGTGGGGATTCTGAGGAATGCTATAAGATATACTGAGTGATATGTTTTGTTTAAGACTATGTTGTGTTTATTGCTTAGTAATAAATTGTTATGATATGTTGTTTATTGCTTTAGTTTATTGCTGAATGAATAGAGAGTTCTTTATACTATGGGATTAAACCCTTGAAATTATTCACAGCAGCAGTCCTCAGGTGTGTTGCTGTGAATGGCTTTGCAAAAGGAAAGAGGGAAGGTATGGTGGGAGTAATGACTGAGAGGAGAAGCAGAGGGCTCTGACTCTGTGATCCCAAAAGAATCACAAAACCAGGTCACTTCCTACCTCATTCAGTCTAAGCTCCTCTGGAACAGCCCTCACAGAGACTCACCAAGCCATCACTTCCCTGGATCTTAGTGTGCACAAATACAACATGATCTTGGCAAACCCTGAGGAAACTTGGACCCAGGACACCCAGGAGACCCAGAAGGCTGGATGATATTTCTAAGCTGGGTGGAAGGAGAGAGACAATGTGATTCCCATCAAAATTTTCCTTAGCTGGGGATTGAGAGACCCCAGTTCAAGCCCCCTATCTGTTATTCCCTTGCAAGGTAACCTTGGATCAATTAACTCCTCATTTTTGGGATAGTTTCTTCCATTTAAAATGAAGAGGTTGCTATAAATCACCTCCAATGATCTTGTAATGGCCAACATTCTATAATATTACAATTTATAGAGAAATATCTTGTATCCCTTTTCCTGCTACAAGGAGAATGATTCTAGCTCAGGGATGTTCCTTCAGGGGCAACTTGGGTAGTGGCCACTGATCAACAAGAACCAATGGAATTTAAATAAAACATTAGCGAAAAGACTACAGCAACTTATCATGAGAATAATACACTTTGATCAAGTAGGATTTATTCTAGGAATGCAAGGATGGTTCAATATTAGGAAAACTATCAGTATAACTGATCACATCAACAACAAAACTAGCAGAAACCATATTATTATCTCAGTAGATGCAGAAAAGGCTTTTGAAAAAATACAACACCCCATTCCTATTAAAAACACTAGAAAGTATAGGAATAAATGGAGTCTTCCTTAAAATAATAACTAGCATCTATCTAAAACCATCAGCAAGTATTATGTGTAATGAGGATAAGCTAGAAGCATTTCCAGTAAGATCAGAAGTGAAACAAGGATGTCCACTATCACCCCTCTTATTCAATTTGGTAATAGAAATGTTAGCAGTAGCAAAGAGAACAAAAAGAAATTGAAGGAATCAAATCAGGCAAAGAAGAGACTAAGCTATCACTCTTTGAAGATGATATGATGATATATTTAGAGAATCCTAGAGAATCAAGTAAAAAACAAATTTGGCGAAGTTGCAGGATATAAAATAAACCCACATAAATCCTCAGCATTCCTATATATTTCTCATGAAGTCCAACAGCGGGAGATAGTAAGAGAAACCCCATTTAAAGCTACTGTAGACATTATAAATTATTTGGGAATTTACCTGTCAAAACAAATCCAGGACCTATATGAACACAACTACAAAACATTGTTCACACAAATAAAGTCAGATCTAACTAATTGTAAAAACATCAATTGCTCATGGCTTGTTTGAGCTAATATAATAAAAATGACAATTTTACCTAAATTAAATTACATATTTAGTACCATACCTATCAATCTACCAAAAAATTACTTTATAGAGCTAAAGAAATTAGTAACATAATTCATTTGGAAGAACAAAATGTCCAGAATATCAAGGGAATTAATGAAAAAAATGCTGGGGAAGGTGGCCTAGCCATACCATATTTTAATCTGTGTTATAAAGCAGAAGTCATCAAAACTACTTGGTACTGGCTGAAGAACAGAGTGGTGGATCATTGGAATAGATTGGATACACAAGACTCAGCAGTCAATGACTATAGTAACCTACTATTTGATAAACCCAAAGACCCCAGTTTTTGTGATAAGAACTCACTATTTGACAAAAACTGCTGGAAAAACTGGAATATAATATGGCAGAAACTGGGCATAGACCAATATCTAACACCATATACCAAAATCAAGTCTAAATGGGTGCATGATCTAGGTATAAAAGCTGATACTGTAAGCAATCTGGGAATAGTTTACCTGTCATATTTATGGAGAAGGGAAGATTTTTACGACCAAACAAGAGTTGGAGAGCATTATGAAATGCAAAATGGATAATTTTGATTACATTAAATTGAAAAATTTCTGTACAAATAATGCCAATATAACCAAAATTAGGGGGGAAGTGGAAAATTGGGAAAGAATTTTTACAACCAGTGTCTGATAAAGGCCAAATTTCTAAAATATACAAAGAACTGAGTCAAATCCATAGGAATACAAATCATTCCCCAATTGACAAATGATCAAAAGATATGAACAGGCAGTTTTCAGAGGATGAAATTAAAGATATCTATAAGCATATTAAAAAATGCTCTAAATCACCACTGATTAGAGAAATGCAAATCAAATGTGAGGTACCACATCTAACTGGTCAGATTGGCTAAGACGACAAAACAGGAAAATGATAAATGCTGGAGAGGATTTGGAAAAAGTAGAGCACTAATGCATTGTTGGTGGAGTTGTGAACTGATCCAACCATTCTGGAGAGCAATCTGGAACTATGCCCAAAGGGCTATAAATGAGTGCATACACTTTGACTCAGCAACACCATTTCTCAGGTTGTATCCCAAAGAGATCACAGAAGTGGGAAGAGGAACCGTATGTACAAAAATATTTATAGCAGTTCTTTTTGTGGTGGCAAAGAATTAGAAATCAAGGGGATGCCCATCAACTGGGGAACGGCTGAACAAATTGTGGTATATGAATATAATGGAATACTATTGTGCTATAAGAAATGAGGTACAGATGGACTTCTTAATAACCTGGAGAGACTTATATAAATTGATGTTGAGTGAGAAGAGCAGAACCAGGAGAACTTTGTACACAATCACAGACACAACGTATGTGTGAAGACCAACTTTGATAGACTTTCTCAGCAATGCAAGGTTATAAGACAAACTCCAAAAGACTCACAATGGAAAGGGATATCCATATGCAGAGAAAGAACTACAGAGTCTGAGTGCAGAGTGAAGCAAACTACCGGATCTCTCTTTTTCTTGTTTTGTTTTGCTTCCTCTTTCCCATTGTTCATTCCATCGGTTATAATCCTTTTTTACAACCTGAATAATATTTAATATGAAAGTATTTGTAGATCCTATATTTATTACATGCCACCATGAGGGGACAGGGGAGGAGAGGAAGGGGGAGAAAATTTGAAACTCAAAGTATTGTGGAACTGAGTCTTGTAAACTAAAAGTAAATTAATTAATTAAAAAAAAAAAAAAAGAACCCAGACAGATCTTGTCTCTGGGACCAAAAGACAATAGGCACCTCTGCTTTCAGAAGCCCCTCAGTTGAGTCAATGAAGGAGTCCTACAGGTCTGTGCTCCACACCCATGAGCCCTGATTCCCCCAGGGCAGACCCTGACTCCCAGGGGGAGGAAGCCTTACCCAGGGACACCAGGTTCCTGTAGTTCTCCAGCATCACTTCTCTGTAGAGCTCCCTCTGAGAAGCGCTCAAGCATCCCCAGTCCTCCCAGGTGAAGTCCAAGGCCACATCCCTGAAGGTCACTGCCTCCTGAAACAAACACACTCATGCTGGCCTAGAAGCCACATGCTTACAAAGCCCTGGGAGGAAAGAGGAAAACTTGGGGAAGGGCCAGAATGGAGAGAAAGCAGATATGAAAGTGTTCTGGAGATGGGAAAGGAAAAGTGATGAAGGCAGATGGAGAGGGGACTGCCTAGTACTGGGAGACCAGGAGAGCTGGGACCACAGGAAAAGGCATTTATAGTTAGAGGTCATCTAGTCCAATCTCCCTACTTTGCAGATGAGAAAACTGAGGCCCAGGGAAGGTATCTGGATTGTCCCAGGTCACACAGGAAACAAATGGCTGAGCAGAATTCTGATCCAGCTCCTCAGAATCCAAATTCAGTCTGTGACAGCATAGCTAGTGACCTCCTGGTGGACTCTGGGTAAGTGACCTCCCTGCCGGGCTTCAGCTTCCAGACTGAATGGAGAGAGTTGGGCCTGATGATCCCCAAGTAGCTCCCCACTACCAGAGCCAGGGAGGGGGCCTCAGAGGCACTCATAGCTAGGGGCAAGAACCTCAGAAAGGCAGCCTACTATGGCAATGAGGGTGTCTTGGGAGAAGAGAGCCCCCAACTCACCTCTCCTAGGGCCAGCAGACCTCTGGTGGATACTCCAGAGTCCTTTGGGCTCCCCCCTGGGATGCAATCAAGAGACATTAGGCCTGTGGGAGGAGAGAGGAAGGAAGCTGGGGGTTGGCTTTATAGCCTCTGAACCAATGAGGCAAGACCCGGCCTGGAGCAGCTGGAAGGGCTCTATCACCCAGGGAGCAGCTACACAAGTGCATGGGTCCACAGACACACACACACACACACACACACACACACACACACACACACACACACTCAGAAGATACAGTTCTGAAATCTCCAAAGTCAGAGAGCTCTGGGAGGAAGTTGGAGGTGAAGTTACAGCTTAGGGAACCACCTGCAGAAAAGTGATAACTCAGACATGGAGGGGAAGGAGCTCTAACCACTGCACCACCCTGCTGCTTCTCCACAGATCCTAGAAATGACAAACACCCCCTACCCCTAGATACTGGGGCATCCTTTGGTTTCAGGGATGATACTCTGGCTTCCTTGGTACCAATGAGATTGCTTCTAAGGGAAGAACTAACACCAACACAGTGTAGAGTTAGGAATTCTTAACATTTTTTGTGCCTTAGGCCCCCCTGGGCAATCAGTCTGGTAAAGCCTATAAACACCTTCTCAGAAACATAGTTTTTAAGGTTGGAAATAAAACACACAGAATTACAGAATTATAAGGAAAACCAATTACAATGAAAGACCAGTGACCAAAATACCTCATTTTTAAAGTCCATGGATTCCAGGATAATAACCCCTGGGATAGAAGGAAAGTCCAAAGCTGTTCTAAAGGCCTCCTCCTTTGAGAGATGGAAGACAGGGAATGCAATGAAGAAGAGGGAAAAGGAGGGAGGAGCTGGTGATGGGGGCAGAACCTTGAAAACCAGGGTGGTGCGGAGTCTAGGAACTGGGTATGGCCCTCGCCTCTTGGATGAGGGAAAGAAAATTGTTCTGACTTTCACGCACTCTTGTGAATTTTCTTTGATTTCTTCTATTTTTTCCAAAGAGGAATAAATGGGGCTTTTTTCTAGCTGCTCTACATGTATGGTGAGAGTGAGTGCTGGCAGGGAGGTGAGAGGAGGAATGACCTGGATGTTATTCCATTAGCCTCACAGGCAAAATGAGTGAAATTCTGCAGTTCCCAGGGGAAAACCTGGCTGGGATGACTAGCCAACATTATGCTTCAGTCTTGCTTCCTCCACTGGCTCCTTCCCTGCTGCCACAAACATGCCTCAGTTTCCCTGGTCCTTAGACCATTATGAATTGTTCCTACCAAGCCCTCATTAGATAGTCCTGTATCTCTTCTCCTTTTGGCTGTTCAATTTCTAGAGGGGCCAAGCTGCCTACATTTCCTCCTACTTACTGAGATCCTTGGCAAACCTGGCTTCTGGCCACCACACTCACTTCTATACTTAAGCTCTATGCAGACTAAAGCCAGTGGCCTCTTCTCACTTCTCTGGGGGAAAAGGGGAAGGGAACAGGCATTGATTAAGCACCTATTATGCGCCCTGGGCTGTGACAGGTGCTCAACAAATATGATCTCATTTGCTCTTCACAACAACCCTGGGAGGAAGGGGCTCTCTTCACCTCCAATTACAGTTGAGGAAACCAAGGCAAACTCAGGTGAAGTGGCCTGCCCAGGGTCACTCAGAGAATGTGTCTGAGTCCAGACTGGAATCCAGGTCTTCCTCACTCCAGTTCCAAGGCTCTAACCACTGCACCACCCTGCTGCTTCTCCACAGATCCTAGAAATGACAAACCCCCCCTACCCCTAGATACTGGGGCATCCTTTGGTTTCAGGGATGATACTCTGGCTTCCTTGGTACCAATGAGATTGCTTCTAAGGGAAGAACCAACATAGAAGCATTTATTAAGTACCTACTGTGTGAAGTTTCGGGGCCACAAAGACAAAAATAAGATCTGATCCCTGTCCTTGAGGGTCTTCTATTCCATTGAGGGAAATAGGATATCCAGTTACAAGTAGACAGAACAGACACTCAAAGGGAAGGCCCAGTAAGGTGAGTAGGGGCTGGAAGAGCAGTCTGGAGTCTGCCAGGGAAATGCCAGCAGAGGGCTTTCTTTGCATTTCTCCTGGCTGCCATGGGGAACCCCTGCAGGTGTGGAGCAGAGGTGTCCTGTGCTACACAAGGTGGTTATGAGACGCCAGACTGGAATCCAGGAGAGAGAGGAGGGTTACAGCAAACATCTGCCTGGTGGAGAAAGCATCACCCACGCCCCAAGGCTCTGGCCTGGGGGCTGTCTTCTCTTTCAATACCTTGGGAGTGCATCTACCTCTAGGGGCACAACAGTCATGTCTGTCCATGTCACTCTGCCTCCAGCCTCAATCATCTCTATCCATTCAATCCAATGCAGCCAATCTCCCTAAGGGGCTGGGCATGGCTCTGTCCAAGGTGCTGAAGCTTTGCCAAAGGAGTGATTCTCAGCTCTCTGACTCTATGGCCACCAGGGCCTCTCTTCCCAGATGGACAATATGTTTCTCAAATAGAATTCTTTCCAACAAACAGCACACTCCCCCCAAAATCCAGTGTACCGGACAAGGGACAGAAGGAGGGTTTTTTGGCAGAGCATCTCATAAGTGAAGCAAGAAGCTCTTTCAAGGTGAGAAGGAAGGGGAATGGAGAAAGCTGCTTCTTCCTACTGGCCACCTGGCCACAGCAGCTTCATCTGGACAGAGGGCATGCAATGTCCAAGCCCAGAAATTCAGGGAAGTCAAAAGCCAGAAAGGAGACGGACGTGAAACTTGTGACTTCAGACGTCCCTGTGTGTTTTGCAAACGCAGAAAAGTGTGTGAAAGAGGAAGATGGCAGGAGGCCCAGTGGACTCTGAGGGAGAGGAGTCCATAGCCTGCCCAGAGTCCAATGGACAGGAGACCAAGCAGTGACTGAACAGGAGACTCAGGGGCAGTCTGGCCGCGGACCTGAAGAAGGCCTCAAGCACATCCAGGGTCCAGAACACGGGACCAGGGCTTGGAGGAGCTGGCTTCTAATCCTGCCTCTGGGCCTTCCTGTGACTTTGGGCTTGCCTTGCCGGGCTCACAGCCTCCATGTGAGGCCAGACTCCCCTCTCCAGCAGAAAAAGAGGCCGGGAATCCAGTGTGAGTCTACGTTAGGCAAAGGCCCAGCCCTGCTTTTGCCCGGGCCGTGCCCTCCGCGGGGAGCGCCCTCCCTCCCTCCTTTCTAAGCTCACAATAACGATGCAGGGACACTGGGAAACGCACGTCTTCCCCCTCCCCACCGCCCCTATACACTTATCAGACACGCACATACGCTCATACACTCGCTCGCGCACCCACGCATGCTCACTGACACCCAAGCATGCACACGCACACCCACGCACGCCCGGAGGGAGGGAGAAGGACGCACCTGGGCCGCCCCTGCTGACCTCCGAAGCCTGGCGTCCTCACGGCCCCCAAGGACGAAGGTCAGCCGAGGGAGGCTTCTGGGAAACGGAAGCGTTCCGGAAGTTGGAAGTCCTGGCGAGAAGCTGTTTCTGAGCGCACGCGTGAAGAGGACCGTAGCTTCTCCGCGAAGATGAGGACGTCACTTCCGGCCGAGGTTGGGGAGAGTAAGAAATGTTTGCAGAATTGAGGTGAATTCGTTCCAACATCTGCGGAGCCCTGATAAAGGAAGAGCGCCTAGGGACTCTCACCGGCGCGGAGCTACCGCTCCCTCGCTTGGGAATGACAGGAGACCGGGGGAAGCGACGGCCCGTCCATGAGCTTGTGGCGGGGGAGAGAGCGTCTGTCTGATCACAGGAGAGATTAAGACCGAGTTAGAGGCTCGTAGGCAACGTCCTCAGGGCTTCATGCCCAAGGCTTCTTCACGTTGTGTGATTGCACTCTTTGCCTGCTGATTCCTTAGGAACCCCGACTAAGTAAGTCCCTTTGGAGGAAGAAGCGTTCAAACAGGAAAACGATTAAGAAGGAAGGGGGCCCAGAATCACCAGCTTAGTTGAGGCATCACATTCTCCTTCTCTGTCAATCAGAAAGACGTTATGTCGTAGTAACTTTATTTCCTTTATTTTGACAAGGTTAGTAAATTACCTGATTAGGGAAATGCTGTGGCTGTCGTTTACATCGGCTTTAACAAACATTGTGACAAAGTATCTTATACTGCTCTAGTATTTACATGGAGAGATAGAGATGCCTGAACTGGGTGATAATTCGGGAACATAGATCGGCTTAAGGGGACATGATTCATATGAACTTAGCAAGGAGTCTCCAGTGCAGAGTCCCAAGGCATCTGTGCTGGCCCTGCTCTGCTTTAATTTTTTTTATCAGTGACTTGGACAGATGACATTGTCAATAAATGTAAAGATGACATAAAGGTAGGAGGGACAGCTAACATGGTATTTGACAGAGTCGAGATCTAAAATGATTTTCATAGGCTAGAGCTGTGGGACAAATCTAAAAATACGAGTGTGATGGGGAGCCTGGCCAAAGAGGGTTCAGTCCTGGGGCATGCACAGAGGGCCCTGCATATACTGCCAAACCAGACCTTGATAGAGGGGTCTTGGCATAGGATTACAAGCACATCTGAGCATTCTGTGATTGTTTCCTTGGGGTGTCCAAATGTTCAGACAAGACTAGTAGCCCTGGGGGAGGGCTGCTTGTCCACCTTGGGCATCTACCTGCCACCCAACTCTCACCTGGGGCTCCAAGAAGCTGTAGCATGCACAGTGGTCAAGCTCCTGTAAAAGCATTTCTGCACATGGGCTAAACCAGGCTGAGGCTGGCTGAGGCCTCAGACCCATCAGTGAGGTAAGGGGTGTCTACCCAAGCATGTGAAGATTTCCCCAGGCAGAAGGGGCAGATGTGAACAGTTTGTTCCCACAGTCAGGAAGGCAGTGGTAGCAGATCCTGGGGAGTGCTTGGGACTTGGTCAGACATGGAAGACACCAAGGTCATCCCCTGTATCCTGGGCCATTGTCGGCTGTCTTGACTTCTGTCTTGCTGCTGAACTCTGATGACCCTGGAAGAGAGAGTGAGATGATTACTTCATACCTCATTTAACTCCAGTTTATTTGTGAGTCAAAAGATATCACCCATACCATTTTAACATTTTTACGTACCTGAAACAATGGGCAAATGATGGAGCAGCCCATGTGTCTACACTGGGAGTTGTAGAAACAACCCTGCACAAGGTGGCCCAGAGCATAGTCTCGACTTCTCACTGGCCTAATGAAGCAGTGGGTTTCGGCAGACCCTGGGTATCTAAGCAGCCTTTTTGAAGGACCACACTGCTCACCTTCTGGCGTGAGGAAGGGGCTAGAAAAGGTGCCCTATGAATTGTATGCTTCACCTACCCTCACCCTGGTCTGCTTTCTGGGGCAGGCGGGGATCCTGCCCTGCAGTTGAAATCCATTCACAAAAATGGCTCCGCTCATTGGTATGTGGAATGTGGCCATGTTTATGGACGTGAAATCCAGTAGACAGGCAGGTGGGGATCCTGCCTTGTGTTAACAATGAGGTGTTCAAATTCAGAGGCATCTCCATTTGTGGCTGACCTGGGGTAGGGCCTTCCAAGCTTGTGTTGGTCTGACCAGCCACAGCTGGGCACACTTGACCCCAACATAGTGATGTCATTTTGGTCCTCCTCAAGCACGAAGGACAACAGACAAGCACCCAGCTTACCCACCTACTATGTAATGAAGAACCTCCTTTGAGCTGGCTGCTAAGCCAGGACTGAGTGTGTGTATGGTGGGTCTTGCTCATCCAAATCAAGGTCTCTTTTTCCTTCCTGTGTCCATTGGGGGTAAGGATGACTGTGCTGAGGGTGGCTTTTCCTCCTCCTTCACACTTTACTTGGCTAACTCATGCATATATGGCCTCTTGGGAAAGCCTGTATCAATGGAGTTACTTCTAGGTAAGAAAGGCATTTCTTCCTTTGGCACAGAGGGCCATGTGAGATCTTAGGTCAGAAGTGTCCCCTGTAAGGGGGCAGACTATCCTGCCCCTGTGCTAACCGGGAGGAGGAGTTAAATCTGTTCTTCCCTAATTATGCCAATTGTAGGCATATCCACTGAGAGAATACTGAGATAGCAAAGAAAGAGGGGCCCAGGCCAGCTTGATTATGAATAGATTTTCTTAGGGCTAATTGGGGGAGTATGCTCACAAGAGGCCAGTGGCAGCAGGACAAAGTGACATCATGGCTTTCCGAACCAACCCCAGACCAGGTCAGGTACACTCTAGGAACAGAACAAAGGAGGCAGAGTGCCAGGATGGCTCGGGGTCACGGGCAGGTGTTTCCCTGGGATAGCTGGAGCTTCTTTTGCTGTTTACATTTACTCAATACATTCTCTGTGAGAGGTGAGGTTACATTCCTAGGCTCTGGCCCACTCCACTACGCAACCAGAAGTCAAATGGCAGAGCCCTAGAAGGAACCAAGCCTGAGTAGTGACCTGGATAACCCAGCTTGGCAGGGTTCCACCTGGAAGAAGCACCAAAAGGAAGTAACCACTGCATCAGCTGTGCTGCACCAAAGTGCATTCAGTAGGGGAATGGATGCTTGGAGAAACCGCTTTAAATTGAGTCCGGTCTCCCCAGGGACCATGGTGGTCCCAGGAGAGGGAGCCCCAGCTCAGGAGATGGCTCAGTGTTTTGATTATTGCAGTATCTTTTTAGTAAATGCTCATTCCAGTACACATTTATTAAGTGCCTATAACATGTCAGGCATTGTGCTAAGTGCTGGGGATACAATTAATAAAAAGAAAAATAGCTCTTGCCCTCAATGGACTTACAGTGTCAAGGGGAACACAAAAGGAGGCAGGAGAATGGAAGGGGCGGGAGGAAGGGAAGCAGGCATGGGATAACAAGAAGTTCCCTGCATGGGGGCGTCTTCTTCCACAGAGCTGAACCCAGGCAGGGCAACAGATGCAAGACAGAATAAATGGCGTGCCGTTTCTGCCCCCTGTAAAGGGAGGCATCGGGAGGAGTTGGGTCCTCTGCCGTCACGACCTCCAAACAGAGGAGAAGGAAAGAGCTTCTACTGGGGGCGAATCTTGTTCTGTGGAGCTGAAACCAGGCAGGGCAGCAGATTCAAAGTGAAATCTCTCGGTAAAAGCTAATTTATGTTGCTTTGGTCTATATTGATCTATATTTAATCTATATTGCTCTTTGGACATTATGCACTGGTGATGTTTGGGGAAAACCCACACCAGAATGGGGGCTCAAGTACACAGCATTGTAAGAGCTCCACTATCCCTTGGGAGCACTCCTAGGCCTTGAGGAGGGCAGATCTAGCCAGCTGCACTCTGGAGTCCTGGCCTGTTAGTGCTCATGGAGGTTTGAAGAGTAAATCCAGAGACTGGATGGACTCCATAACATGCCACAGGGATAAGTGCAAAGCCTTACCCTGGGACTTAAAGAATCCCCTTTTTGAAAGCACTACGCAAGTATAGGATGGAACAGGCATGGTGGGAAAGATCTCTGGGTTTAAGTGAGCTGTCATCTCCATGTAAATCAGCAAGGTGATGTGATTAGTAGCCACAAAAGGTTCATGTGACCTTGGATTGTCCTGAGAGGCAAAGCTTCCAGAAATAAGAGGTGATGGTCCTTCCTGGGACTTCCTGGTCAGACCACTTGTGGAATATTATGCTTTCTGTTTGACCCTGCACAAGTCACTTCGTCTCCCTGTACATCAGTTTCCTCTTATGTAAAATGAAGGGTAAAATTGATGCCTGCATCAAAATGGGCACAGGCCAAACCAGAGAGTGTGGAATGATGGACACGAGCCAGGCAGGTTCTGTCATAGCAGTTCCAATTATTGATCAGAGAGCAGGGTTTATATAGTGATTTTAAAGCAGTTATCTCTTAGGTTCCCATGAGAGAATGTTTAATGTCCTTGTTCATTTACACACATCTGTATGTTTAATGTCCTTGTTCCCTTGCGTGCTCTTATGTCTGGGTCATTGCTCGGTTTTCATGTCCTAAACTCCTGCAAGACAGGAAGAGATGGTGAGCCAGTCTTAAGACGTAGTACAGCCTTCACGGGGAGCTGGCTTGGGAGAAATCCTGCACCAGACTCTTCCCATGTATGAGCCGAGTCAGAACTGGCGCTCAACATAAAATGAAGCCATTAGATGGCTTCTCATGTCTCTTGCAGGTCTAGATTTATGATGCTGTGAGCCTACATCCAGGTGAGGGGAGCCAGAGGCCCTATCAGGAGATGGCAAATTTGACCTCATAGGTTTGCCTGAGGCTTGGTGAAATAAAATCAATGAAAGGACTCTGGCTCTGGATGATTATTGCTTGTTCAAAAGACACAGGATGGATTGGTTGCTGTCCTGCATTCTCCAAGATGGCCAAAATGACAGTGGTATATTGGAGTCAAGTTACAATGTGTCTGACTGGCTGATCAGACCAATCCAAGGTCAGAATGCTCTACCACAGGTTGCACACAAATAGTCTGTGTGAACATGTGGGGTGCATTCTCAAAATTTGCACATTTCGTGTTTCTTTTGAGCTACTTTACATTTGCTTTGCTCATAGGGCACAGTGCCTGCTTTGATGCAGGTATGCTACGCTGAGGAGTCCTTTGCAGTGTCTCCCATGTCACACAATTGCAAAGTTCTTAGAGAGACCTTGAGAGTGTCCTTCTGATCACCATGTGATTAGCTGCCTCGTGTGAGTTCTCCATAAAATAGTCTTTTAGGCGAGCATACTTTTGGCATTCAAACAACATGGCTAGCCCATTGGAGCTGAGCTCTCTGAAGCAGTTTGAATGTTTGGCAGTTTAATTTGAGAAAGGGTTTCAGTGTCTGGTCCCTTATCTTACCAGGTGATCTTTAGAATCTTCCTAAGACAGTTCAAATGGAAGTGATTCTGTTTCCTGCCATGGTGCTGGTAGACTGTCCAGGTTTCACAGGCACACAACAGTGAGGTGAGCGCAGTGGCTCTGTAGACCTTCAGTTTGGTAGGCAGTCTAATACCTCTTCTCTCCCACACTTTCCTTCAGAGTCCCCCAAATACTGAGCATGTATCAACTTCATTATCAATGTGTATGTCCCTTGAAATTATACTGCTAAGGTAAGTGAAATTATCCACAGTATTCAAAACTTCTTCAATTGCTGTAGCCAATATGGATGGTGGCTAGTAGAGCACCTGTATTTCTTTGGTGTTAATTTTTGGGCCAAAATTAGCACAAGCAGTAAAAAATTGATCCATACTTTGTTGCATCTCAGTTTCAGAGGCTGCATTGAGTGCACAGTCATCTACAGACAAAAAAAAAATTGAGCACCAACTCTCCTCTTGGCTTGTAGCCCTTCCAAGTTAAATAATTTGCCATCATTACAGTAGCTGATCTCGATGTCATGGTCATCCTCATTGAAGGTGTCTGACAGTATTGCTGAAAACATGATGCTAAAAAGCATGTGAGCAAGCATACAATCTTGCTTCATTCCATTGGTGGCTGGGAAAGTGTGAGAGCACCACCCAGTATTCAGAACCCTGGCAAACATGTCATCATAAAATTGATGTACAATACTGATGAACTTCAGGCAACCAATTTTTTTTAACTGATTAAAGCTTTTCTTAAAAAAATTAACATATTATCCTCCCATTCATTTTCCATCTCTCTTTCCTTCTTCCACATACAATCCAACACTTTGAAAGATTCATGTAATAAATCCACCTGATTCATATGGGCGCTGGGAAAAGAATTTCCCCTAGGTTAAGACACAATGGGTCAACTTCTCTGTGAAACTTAGGCCAGGAGGAAATGAGGCAACACACTTGCTCATTTCACTGGGAAGGCTTTGTAATTCTGATAAAAATTTGTTCAGGCCAAAGTGACAGGCAGCCAAGTGCTGATAAAACTTTCCATAAGCTTGCATGACTGACAGTAGCAAAGCCCTTGTAAATGTTGTGAACAGACCTCTGTTTTGCTCTTGGCATTGCTCCTGGAGTTGTTGGACAGCAAACACCATACTGTCTGAAGCCACACTGACTCTCATGGAGATGACCATCTTCCAGGTGAAGGATCAGCTTATTAAGGAGGACTCAGGCAAGAATCTGGCCAGCAGAGACTAAGAGAAAGACCTCTGTATGCCCATGATTGTTACAAGACAACTTACTTCCTTTACCTTTACAGAGATAGTACCCTTTGAAAATGAAGAATAGTCAGCATTCTCTATCTGCTCAAAATCTTAATGAGACACTGAAGTAACAGTAGCACATGAGGATCAGTGATGACATTACCATGATTACTGTGCTTACCTTCCCTCCTCATTGGGTTTTCTTGCTTGGTGGATGATCTCTTCGCTTCTTACTGCCAACTACCATTTCTTGATGTCCCCATCTCCCAGAAACCCATCCTGTTCTTGATGAACAAAGTACTCTCAGACCCATATTCTCATCTCTGGGTTTTTATGAGCTACAATTGACTATAGCCATTATATGGTTTGAGAGGCTCTTGTGCTGAGATTGTAGTCATGCCCATGGAAACAGATGCAGTCACTGATGGAGTGTTGAAAGAGAAGAAGACCCAGGATAGAGCCTTGTGAGGACATGCCTATACTTCATTGATGGGCGAGAGATGATGATCTCTCTCTCTTTGAGGTCTCAGGTCAGATGGATTCAACTACCATCTCTATGTAGATGATGCTCAAATCTACATTTGCAACTCTTATTTCTCACCAGAGCTCTAATCTAGCACCGTGAACTTTACATGTGCAACACAGAACTCCTCTGTTCAAGAAACTGGAATGGTTCCCCATTGTCTCTTGGCTAAAATCCAAAGTCCTTTGACATTTAAGGCCCTTGATCAGGCCCCAGGCTATCTTTCAGTGTAATTAATTTCACATTACTTCACACAAACTAAACTAGCCAAACTGAACCTATTTTTTGCCCTTTCTCTGCTCCATGCCTTTGCATAGAAGAGGAGCCAGACCTTCCTCTGCCAACAAGCCTTATAAGATTTCCATCCTGTATGAATTTTCTAATGTTCGAGGATGTATAATTCTCAACTGAAGCCTTTCCATATTTAAAAAATTTCTCTTCAGTGTGAATTTTCTGTTGGACAGTAAGGTTTGATTTATGGCTGAAAGCTGTCCCCACATTCCTCACATTCAAAAGGTTTCTCTTCAGTGTAAATTCTCTGATGTTCAATGAGGAGTGAATCCCAGTAGAGGGCCTTTCACATTCTTGCATTCATAAAGTTCCTCTCCAGTGTGATTTCTCTGCTATGCAATGAGATCTCGCTTCCCTTTAAACACCTTCTCACTTTCATTATATTTCTCTCTAATATGAACATTCTGGTACACAAATGAGTACTGAGCTCTGGTTGCAGTCTTTCCCAGAGCATGAGAGAACACAGACTCTCTGGTCTGTTTTCCCTGGCAACAAAAGATTGACTTTCCCCTCAAGGCCTTTACACATTCATTAATTAATAAAGTTTCCTTCTACTGTGAAATCTCTGATGTATAATGAGGTTTAACTTCCAGGTTAGACATTCCACATTCCTACATTCATATAGTCTCTCCATTATGCATCCTTTCATGATTTATAAATTATGAATAGTTGGTAAAGGCCTTTCCACATTACTTAACATATAAAAGATTTCTCTCTGTGAATTTTCTGATATTTTGTAAGGTGAAAACTTTCCTTTAGATTTTTCACACATTACTTGGATTTGCAAGATTTCTATTCATTCTGAATCTTATTATGTTGAATATCACATGCATTCTGATCTTTCCAAATTCCTCAACGTCATAGGATTTCCCTCCCTTATGTAGCTTCTGCTATTGAATTAAGGGTCCTTGGGCCTGTAGATGCTCTTAATTTTTTCCAAATATCAATATATTTGTGGGCCTTTCTAAGTTTTCCAATGAAGGACAGACCATTTCCTGAAATCATTGAACTGGGAAACAAACTTCTTTGGCATATTCCCTTCAAGGTTTCCTATTTTCTCCAAAAGATCTCCCATAAACATGACTGAGAAATATTCCCATTGAGTGTTTCTATGAAGACTCTGGTGATCCTACTCTTTGCTTTTTAGTGAGCTTCTCACTCTTGGGCTTAGTATATGAAGCTGAAATAAGCTGGGAATGAAAACCATTTGGATGATAGGTCCTTGGTACTCTGCTCAATTCAGATAACACCTGGAGTTGTGGAAGTCACATTTTAGGAATGACAGTTAAGTAAGAGTGCATCAAAAGGGCAGTTATGGTGAGGGGCCTTGAATTCATGCTGTAGGAAAAGGGGTTGAAGAAACTCAAGATTTACAGGAGAGGAGTTAATTGTCCCAAAGAATTTTAATAGCTGCCACATGAAAGGAAGACCTGAGTTTGAATCCCATCTCAGAGACGGAGGGAGGAGCTCTGTTATTCTGTGCAAGTCACTTGATTTTGATTTCCTCATTGAGGTTCAAGGCTTTACCACATTTGTTAACTTCTTTTCTTTTTATACAATAGATGCTTCCCAAAACTTTACTTCCCCCTCCCCCTGCAAAATACACAAATTACATACTGTGAAAAGTTAAGCAAAGCTGCTTAAAGTTTACTTTTGACAAATAGAACATATTTTCTACTTTTAAAATTTAGTTATGGTTAGCAGAAGTTTAAGTTTTAAATTCAATAATTTGTTCAGTTGTTTGAGTCATGTTTGACTCTTTGTGACTCCATTTTGGGATTTTCTTGGTGAGGATACTGAGGTGGTTTGCTATTTCCTTCTCCAGCTCATTTTTTTTACAGGAACTGAGGAAAACAGGGCTAAGTGGCTTGCCCAGGGTCACACAGCTAGTGTCAGACTGGATTTGAATTCATGATGATAAGTCCTGATTCCAAGCCCAGTGCTCTATCCACTATGCCACCTAGCTGCCTTCAACATCCTTTGTTATATACTGAGTTTTGTTGCCCTTCGGCACCATCTTTATTGATATTGCTGTAGTCATCATAGTGGAAAGGCAGGTAAACTAGTGGTTCAATTTATTGGTGAGGCTAGCATTTAACAATAAAGGTGCGGGGGGGGGGGGGGTCTTTGGCTGCTCAGCAAGCCAAAAAACTTCAAATGAGGAATGATGGGCTGTTTTGATAAGACAAAAGATGGAGCATCCAAAAAGTAGAAGGTAGCATCACAGATGGGAAAACAATATGATTGGTTGGAAATTTGGAATACAGAGCTAGCAACAATTTCTCCTATGGAAAAACACATTAGTGGTGTCAGCCTGCATGGCTAGTGTCACGGTGATAACAGGCTGGACATTTCTCGAAGGACAGCCAGTGGGTATCGAGATAACAGACCAGTCTTCCTGACATCTACCTGTATCCTTCAAGGATAATGTTTCCTTGATACAAGAATAGAAAAGTGATTAGCTTCTAAACTTAACTCAGAGAGTGATTTACAGGAAAGTTGAACCTTCAAACTTAACTCAGAGATAGGGAAATGTGACTAGTCATCTTATGTAAACCATCAGTGATGATACAAAATCGAATCAATTTTATTTTCTCATATGTATGTTGTATTTTTGGCTTTACAGTCTTCACTCTGCATCATTTCATACAATTTTGTCCTCATTTTCTTACATTCAAAAAATTTCCCTCCATTGTGAATTTTGATGCTAAATGAAGAGTGATTTCCTATTAAAGGCATTCCCACATTGCGTACATTTATTATACTTCTCTTCAGTATGAAGTTCCAACTAAAGGCATTCCCACAGTCCCCACATGTATAAGGTTTCTCACCAGTAAGGAATTCTCTGATGTACAGTAACGGTGGAGCTTTGGCTAAAGGCCTTCCCACGTTCCTTACATTCACAAGGTTTCTCTCCAGTATAAACTTTATTTTGTTTTGTTTTGTTTTTTTGGAGTGGGGAAGGCAAGACAATTGGGGGTAAGTGACTTGCCCAAGGTCACATGGCTAGTAAGTGTCTGAGGCTGGATTTGAACTCAGGTGCTCCTGACGCCAAAGCTGGTGCTCTATTCATTGCGCCACCTAGCCGCCCTAGTATAAACTTTGTGATATTGAATGAAGTATGAATGCCAAAGGAAGAACTTCCCACATTCCTTATGCTGATAAAGTTTCTCTCCGGTGTGAATGCTTTTACATACAGTAAGGGCTGAAGTCTGGCTAAAGGTCTTCCCATATTGCCAAGATTTATAAAGCTTCTCTCCACTGTGAATGTTCTGATGTGCAATAAGAGCTGAGCTCTGGTTGAAGGCTCTTCCAAATTCACTACAATTATAAGGTTTCTCTCCAGTGTGAATTTTCCAGTGTACAATAATGTCTGAACTTTGGCTATATAGGCTTTGCCATATTTTTTGCATGTATAAGGTTTCTCTCCAATGTGAACTCTCTGATGTCTAATGAGTTCAGACTTCCTGCTGAAGATCTTCCTACATTCCTTGCATTCATAGAATCTCTATTATGAATTCTTTTATGAGTAATATGATGCGAATAGTTCATGAAGTCCTTTCCACAGTCTTCAGTGTGTATTTCCACTGGGAATTCTCTGATCTGCAAAAGGAGAGGAACTTTCTCTCATAATCGTAGAGTTTGCCTCCTCTATGCAGACTCTACTGCTGAAAAAGGGTTATGAGATTATTACTGCGCAATCTCTTTGGCCTGTAGATGCTATTACTTAATATTTTCTCAACATCAATATCATCATTGTCTAACTGCCCACTGGTAGTTTTGTGGTAGAAAGTCAATTACTTGAAGTCACTTTCTTGGGAAGGAAGTTTCCTTGCAGTTTCCTTGGCACATTTTACCGTATGTTTATAAATCCTGATCTCTCGGATAGGATCATCCTGCAGTGTATGGCTATGGGAAATGTCTCCAATGAGTTTTTCCAATAATGACTCTGGTAATCCTACTTCAGGATTTTAAGTGGACTCTTGGTTCTTAAAATTGGTATCCAAAACTGAAATAAATTTGGAACAAAAGTCATTTTAATATAGACGTCTAGAAGGCTTAGCTAGGAGTGCCAATCATCATGAATGCTCCTTGCATGTAGAGAATCCGTAATTAATAAAAGCTGACTAAAATCAAACAAATGGACAAATGGAGGCCTTAGGCCCTCTATATGCTGCCCTGGTAAGACCATTCCTGGAGTTTTGGAAGTCACATGTTATGAATGACAGAAATGGCAACACATCAAGGAAATGTCAGAAGGCTGAGGGCCTTTATCCTATTCCATATATAAGGATGAGTTAAAGGAATTCAAGAAAAGATGGCTCAGAGGGCACACAATACTTGTCTTCAGGAATCTGCAGAGCTGTCATGTAGAAAGAGGCCTTTGGCTCAAATTGTGCCTTAGGCACTGGCTGACTTTTGGCAAGCCACTTAACCTTTTGGGGTTTCAGCTTTTTTATCTGTAAAATGCAGGGATTGAATGCAACTAAAATTGGAAGAGAATCAGGTAAATGGGAAGACATGCTTTGCAGTGTGTTTTTTCCTGAGAAGTCACATTTCCAAGATAAGTAAAGAAATGATTAAAATTTAGGAGAAAAGGGGTAATTCCTCAACTAATAAATGATCAGAGGACATAAGCAGTTTTCTGGGGGAGAAATCTCAGCTAGCAATAGGAAAGCATAAGGAAAAATGCTGCAAATCACTAATAACTGAAGAAAAGCAAATTCAAACAACTATGTTATTTATATCTCAATGTTGACAAAAATGGAAAATAACAAATGCTAGCGGAGAAGGGGAAAACAGGCACATTAATACACTGTTGAAAGAGCTGTGAACTGGTCCAAACATACTGGAAAGCAATTTGGAATTATGCTAAAAAATTTAGTAAACTGTGTGTACCTTTTGGACCAACAATATCACTTACTAAGCCAATAGCCTGAACAAGATCAAAGACAGTGAAAAGCACCCACATACACAAAGTAATTCTAGCAGCTCTTTTCATGGTAGCAAAATACTGGAAACTGAGTGGGTGCCCATCAACTAGGGAGTGGCTAAACACATTGTGATAGAAGAATGTGATTGAATACTATTGTGCTGGAAGAAAACATGAAAGGGCTGGTTTCAGAGAAACCTGGCAAGACTTATATGACATAATGCAGAGTGAAGTGAGCAGAACCAGAACAATTTATATAGTAACAATTTAAGGTAAAAAAAAAAAGACTTAGAAAACCTTAAGAATTCTGATCAATACACTGTTCAACCATGTTACAAGGACTGATGATATTACTTACCTCTTGATATAGAGGTGATAGGCTCAAAGTGCAGAATAAGGCATATGCTTTTGGGGCATGGGAAGGGTGGAAATTTGTTTGCTTGAATATGCATATGTTACAATAATTTTGGCTTTATTTTTTTTTTCCAAGGAGGAGAATGGGAAGGAGAGAAGAAAGATTCTTTAAGTGAAAAAAAATTAAATTGAAAAATAAATCAGTAAAATGATAGAGTTGGATTCAGGTTCTAAGGTCTCTGGGCTCCATATCTGTGATTCCATGATTCCATTTTGCTCTCCTTGTACTGCAATGACTAAGTGAGGATCTGGGTAAAAGTTACTAATGAACACATTTAGGATGCTGTGAGGAAAGATTTCCTAACAATAAATGCAATTACAAAGGGTTCCTTGGGAAGTAGTTAATTCTCCCTCACTGGAAGTTTTCCAGTAAAGAAAGGTCTAACTGGCCACTTTTCACATATGCTGGAGAGAGGACTAGATGGCTGATGAGGTTCTTTTGAACACCTGGCCTCCATGATTCTATAACCTTCTTGAGATTTTCAAGGAAAGTTCCTTGTATCTCTGATTGGTAATCTGAGGCTCAGAGGACTGAAGGGTTTTATCCAAGATCATGAAGCTAATGACTAACAGAGCTGGGAGAAGGACTCAGGGGTACTCACTCCCAGCGCTACACTCTTCATATCAAGCCAGACATCTAAAGATCTCCAGATCCTTGAGCGATGACAAGGGTCATGATGAGAGGAAGATCAGTGACACAACCAGGACCTTGACAGTCCTTAAAAACAACGTGTTCATCAAGAGAGTGGCTAGGAAGGGGGATGAAAGGTAGAGCAAATAGAGGGCAGGATGGCAGGGAGGCTGATCTGGCAAGACAGAGAAGCCAAGAGACTGAAAAGAGCCCACTTAAGAAGGTGTGCTGTAAGGACGAAGCTTAACAGGGAGATCCTATTATAGACACAATCAAAAAATAGCATTCTTGGCTCCTAGAATTTTAAGAGCTGAAAAGAGATTTTAGATATCATTGGGTTCAAACCCCATATCTGATAAATAACAAACACGAGCCTGAAGAGGGAAGAGCATTCGACCAAAGAATGGCACGGCAGCCACCAATCTGGCTCAATGCCAGGGCAAGAAAGGAACAGTCACACCCTCTCATTTGACAAATGCAGAAACTGAGTCTCAGAGAAGTGGAGAATTAAAAGGTGTGCATTAAGGATGTGCCCAAACAGGTCCTCTTGGGCAGGCCTATTTGACCTTCTAGAAAGATTATGCTCTCAAGCTTGAGAGAAAATCATGTGTGAGAGTATCAAGCCAGACCTGCTGGACTCTTAGCTTGCTATTTTGTTGCTGGCTTTTTGGAAGCTCAGCATTAGAGTAAAGGGCTCTGGATAGCATTGGCATTGCAGCCAAGGAGGAGTCTGGGAAAACCCTGCCTGTAGGCAGAACAACAGAAAGCTTGAACTACTCACTTGCCTACTTTGTGATAAATTGTTCTTTGTTCACATTTTGTCTTTCTCTGAATACTCTGGAGGCTCCCCAGAATGTGCTAGCCCACAGCAAGTTGCCTTAGAATAAGTCTTTTATAAGTTTGCTGATCTGGGCTCTGTCCTCCCTGGACTTGACAAAGTCAGAGTAGGGAGAGCTGGTTCAGTTTTGAAAGAATTCAGTCAGACCTTCTCTTTAGCCAAAGGGAGCTTTATTGACATAAAAGCATATGGACCTGAGATTTAGCAAAGAGCAAAACAAAGGCAATGTTATAGGAAAAGGACCAGACTTATATACACAGAAAGTTAAACAGCCTGTAGGATAATGACATAATTTTAGGGTTTCTAATAGGGGTTGGAGATTTAGGGACCAGATAGGTACAAACACGTTAAGGAAGGTGGTTGTTTGCAAGATAAGGAAAGGATGTCATGATACAGGATGGGGAAGATAAATGACACAAAGGGGAACAAAAGCAATTCTTTTGGTACAGGTTGCATGGTACATCGAGATAAGGGGAAGGGGCACTAGGTTACAGGATGGCCTAAGAATAAGCCTCAAACCCGCCTCAGGGGGCCTGGGAAAGTAATCATTACTATTGACCCTTAGGTACCTTTGTATCCACATCAGACTGACCCTCCCATTGTATGACCCTATTTCTTCTAGCTCTTGATTCTGATTATCCAAGGCTAGAATTGTTTTGTTTCACTGTTGGGAGGATTTCCAGACTTTCTCTGAGTCTCATCTGGGGTGAGCCTCTTCTAAATGGCCACATGGATCACACAAAGTAATAGGCCTTGGTCATTCACTTTAGCAGATGGTCACCTTCTTCAACAGGCATCACCCCTACCTTCTTCATTCCTCTCTTCACCATCCAATGCTCCAAAGTAGGTCATAGCTAAAAGACCAGGCTTGCCACTCCATCCAGTGGCTTCTGGAAGACTCTCAGAATTCTCTCTACGTATGCAGGTGCTTCTTGCAACATGTCCCAATGGATCCCATGAAGGTGGCTCTTAGCCCTTGTTCCAACCAGGAGACAAATCCTGGATTGGGACCAGGAGGCCCTGCTCATGGAGTAGAAAATGGGAAGGTGGAAGGGAGTCAAGAAGAAGAGAGGTAAGGTATTTTGGTAGGAAATGCAAGAGACCAGGAAAGTGTAAGCTGGTTTTGTGATGCTCAGCAGGTCACAAAAGCAGTTCATCTCTGGAGTGAGAAAGACCTTCATCTGGTCTAATCTCCCCTCAGGGTATGAGTGACTTCTGAACCAGTCCTCATAATTGTTTCAAGATCTGCAGTATCTAGCATGAGCTTGACATACTGTGAGGAGCCCAGGAGACCAAGAGAGTTGGCGAGTGTTTCTAAGTTAACTGGAAAGAGGGGCAATGTGGCACCGGGCCCTGGGGAAGTGAGGAGGGACTCCAGAGCTGCAGTTTTCAGTCATAATGATGAAGGAGAAAAGGTTTTCAGGGATTTCTAAGAAATCCTTGAAGGGTTCTTTTAATCTGAAAGAATTCCTAGGCGCAAGCAATCTTGGCAGGCAGGATTGTAAAAGTTTATTATGCTTTTCAGAGGGCAGGATGGGGCGGGTGGAGATGTCAGAGGAAGCCTGTGAAAGTGTAGGAGTTAGAGATACAGATTATACAACGATAATAACATAAATCAGGTATCAATTATGCTAACTAGGTGAGTAAGGGAGGGATTAGGGAGGAGTTAAGGAGTGGTCAGTGCTTAAAGGGACATGTACTTTTTATATCAACTGCACAGGCGTATTGCCCATAATTCACTAGGAGAAAGCCCAAGGGTGGGGGAGGCTACCAGGAGGTGTGTTTTTTGCTTTGAAATGTCACTTAAGTTATCTAGCGGTCAGGGCTGACTGAGAGGTGTCCAGTCTGTTACCCATCAATGTCCTGTTTGACAAGATAGATGTTGGGAAACTAGACTAATTGGAGATCCAGGATGTACCTAATGGTGAGGAGTTATCTTCCTGATAATGCATTGAAGGATTCATAGGATGCAGCTGGCCACTAGAACAAAGGAGGTATACATTTCTCTAAACTAAGGGATTGTTTATGAATGCTTTTGTGAAGGATTCATAGGTATAGCTTGCTAGTGTACCAAGCAGGGATAATTGCAGCTAGGCAGAGTTAATAGTTTCAGGCTGGGGGGAGGTGTGGATTTACAACTTAATTGCACAAGTTGATGTTACAGACGTAGGTACCCGAACACAAGTGAGATTTTACAGACTGAAGTTACAACGTTACAAACAAAGACACCCCAAATGTTACAAAGGCACCCCAGCACCCCATCAATAGGTTTGTTATATTCTTGCTGTGAGATCCTGGACAAATCACTTCCTTTTTCTGGCCAGCACTTCAGTTACTTGAACTGTCATTGGAAGGGGTTGGATCAGATGCCATCTAAAAGCTCAGCAAGTTCTAACATGCTGCAATTTTACAAATTCTGAGAAATATCTTGTGTCTTTCCCAGTTTATAAGGAGAGTAACTCTAGCCTGGGGAGGACTATACAGAGGCATCTTAGGGAGCTCCCTAAGTAGGGACAGCTCAGGGAAGGTGAAGCCAGACCCTATCTTCAGATCTCTGCTTTCAGAAGCCCCCAGCTGAGCCAATGAGCCAATGAGGGGGTTCTACAGGTCTGTGCTCCACACCCATGAGCCCTGATTCCCCCATGGCAGACCCTGATTCCCCCAGGGCAGACTCCAACTCCCTGGGTGAAGCAGCCTTACCCAGGGACACCAAGTTCCTGTAGTTCTCCAGCATCAAATCTCTGTAGAGATCCTTCTGAGCAGCGCTTAAGCATGCCCACTCCTCCCAGTTGAAGTTCAAGGCCACATCCCTGAACGTCACTGCCTCCTGAAACAGCAAACACACCCATGCTGGCCCAGGCACCATATTCTTAGACAGCCCAGGGGGCAGAAAGGGAAATGCTGGGGATGGGGTGGAAGAAGGCCAGAATGGACACAGAGTGGATGTGAAGGTGTTCTGGAGGTAGGGAGGGAAGAGACTAAGGCAGATGGAGAGGAAAATGCCCAGGCCTGGGAGGCCAGGAGAGCTGCAACCATAGGAAGAAGTAATGATAGTTGGCAGAGACCTTAGAGGTCATGTAGAGCAAATCCCTTCGGGTGCAGAAGAAAGACGACCAGGGAAGTTAATCAAGTTGCCCCACATCACGCAGGAAATAAATGGTGGCTCCTCAGAGTCCAAAGGCAGCACCTGACCACAGCTAACTCAGCTACGGACCTGCTGGTGCACACTGGCCAAGTGACTCCTTCTCTCTGGCCTTCAGTTTCCAAAGTCAAGGCAAGCATTTATTAATTGTTTCCTCTGTACCAAGCACTGTGCTAAACATCAAGAGAGTTGGGCCTGATGAACCCCAAGTAGCTGCCCCCACTACCAGAGCCAGGGAGGGGGCCTCAGAGGCACTCACAGCCAGGGGGCAAGCCAGCTTGTTCTCACTGACTGCCAAGGGCAAGAACCTCAGGATGGGAGCCTGGCCATGGCAATGAGGATATCCTGAGAGAGAGGAGCCCCCAAAGCACCTCTCCTAGGGCCAGCAGACCCCTCGTGAATGCTCCAGCCTCCTGTGGCTCCCCTCTCTGATGCAGTCAAGAGACATCAGGCCTGTGGGAAGAGAGAGGAAGGAAGCTGGGGGCCGGCTTTACAGTCTGAACCAACTCATCTAGACACTTCCATTATAGCAGCCAGAAGTACCCTATCATCCAGGCTGCGAATACATGAATATGCAAATATAGACATACAATGAGGCAGCCTCACCATCTCCTAGGGTCAGGGAGTCTGGAGTGAGTTTGGAGGTAGAAACATAGATTAGGAAATCATGTCCAGAGAAATGATAACTCAAGCCTCGGGAGGTCATTAGATCCCCATGAGGGAAAGTGCAAAGGAAAAGAAAGGCAAAGAGTGAATCTGAGGGATCTCCTCCCTTTGAGGACTGGGCAGCCTCCGAGGAGGCAGGAAAGAAGAGTGGAGAGGAGGGGCCAGGGAAATCAGAACCAGTCATGAAGATCAAGGCGAGATGGCAGCAGGATGAGTGTGGGGATCTATGTGGGTCAATGGCAAAGGGGGAATTCACTGGAGAAAAGGAATTGTCTTCACTTTCTACACACTGCTTTGATTTACTTACTGTGTTTTCTCTAGAGAGTGAGAGGCAGGCCTGCATCTCCTTTACACTGTGAAATCCAAGTGCTTACATAGTAAGTGAAGATCCTTTCCTATGAGGGGGGGCCTGGATATTAGCTATAGTCATTTCCAAGGGAGCTCCTCATTGAAGGCTTAATGAGCTGTGCACACTCTGAGGGTTCCCAGAGGTAAAACTTGGGGAGGGAGAACAGCCAAAGATAGGATTTCCTGAGAAATTCTGAGGACTGATCCTGGCCTAATGTAAGCTGACAAGCGGAGTTTTAAGACATGGCTTCCATGATTTTCAGTAACCCTAAATTCATGACTTCATGACCTGGTGCTACAAAATGCCGTGTCTCCTTCATCCTTAGACAACATTCTCTTGACCCTCTTGTCCTCTCCACATATTGTCCTACATCTCTCCTTTCAAAGTCAGGCTCCAAGAAAGGTTGTCTGTTCTCAGTGCCCATGTCTTCATACCTCCCATTCATGTGAAAACATTCAGCAAACCCAGCTTCTGACTGCAACACTTGACTAGAACCACTATTAGACACTAAATTGGAATGCCTATTCTTGGTCAACATACACTCCAGTCTTCTGTGGCTCTGATAGCATCCCCTGCTCCTGGATGCTATGACCCCTTGATTCCTGTCCTGCTATTCCTTCATGGTTTGCCTGCTGCCATTGAGATGATTCCTTATGATGAACCAATTAATCAATCGACAATAGTTTAATTAGTGCCTACTATGTGTCTGGCACAGTCCTGGGTGCTAGAGGTACAAAGAGAAAAATGAGACAAGGCCCTGGCCTCAAGGATCATCCTTCCCATTGAGGGAAGCCACATGTTTGCTTCTAAGTGACTACAAGTAAGCATGGGCTTTGGGGACTTGGAGGTGGTGATAGCCCCTGACTGTAGGTGGGGAAATAGAAAGGTCGAGCTACTCACTGGCATCACTTCTGATGACCTTTTCTCCATTAGGATCTGACCTTTCTCTGAATAGTCTAGAAGTCCAGCAGTACTTGCTGGGCCTTAGCAGGTCACCTTTTCTCTCCTTGGCTGAGAGAGTAGCCCACATGTGGGACTATCCTTCTCTTCCATTGGTTGGGGAAGAAGAATGAGCTGCTCTGTTCTCCTTCCCTAGTCTTCTGAGTCCTGTTCTCTTTGCCTTGGAGACACCTGACACATAGGGCGAAAAGCCAGGAAGTTCCCTCCAGGAAAGAAGGGGTTTCACAGAGAAAGATTTTTAAACGGAGAAAGTAAGAAGCAGGAGACAAAGATCCCAAGTTCTGTGCTTCTTCCAGAGAAGCCAGGACCCCATCTCTGGGATGTCTCACTCACCACGAATCGCTGCCTTGGAAGTTAGAAGGAAGGAGCCCATGCAAATCCTCCTATATCCAGAAAACTCAATATTTACTTTTTGTCCCAGTTAAAAGGCTCCTTAGAATTCACTTACAAATTTAGTTGTTGGCACACCCAGTCTTCAAAGGAGCCAATTTTGGCCAAGATACACCTTCTCTAAGTGGGATGCCAGCCCAAATGAGGCAACAGTATTTTATCATCTTCCTTTGGTCTTTTCCCTTGTATTTTGGCAAATTATTCCAATTAGCGAGTCTATGTCCAAGAGGACTATCCTCTGTTTTAGATTGCTCTTTACCCATAATTTTAATCTTATCAGGATCTACTAGGCCTATCTAACTCTTTCCCAGGTAGGAGAAATCTTGCAGACTTGAACTGCCTAGATTGTCTCCCACCCTGGCAGGAGAAATCTTTTTTTTTTTTTAATTAACTTTTGTGTTTATTTTTAGTTTACATCATTCATTTCCACAAGATTTTGAGTTACAAATTTTCTCCCTGTCTTTCCCCTACCCACCACCCCAAAACAGCAATCCCACTGAATACCTCCTTTCCCAATCTGCTCTCTCCTATATCCTTCCCCATCAGCCCTCTGACTTTCTGGTAGGGCAAGATGGATCTCCCTACCCCAGTGCCTG
>CM053588.1:20252478-20284386 GCA_028646515.1 Pseudochirops corinnae
ATGATTTTCTTGCATCATTCCCATTTTTCTTCCCAATTTTTCCTCCACTTCTCTTACTTGATTTTCAAAATCCTTCTTGAACTCCTCCATGGCCTGTAACTAGTTTATATTTTTCTTGGAAGCTTTTGGTGCAAGAGTTCTGACTGTGTTGTCCTCCATTCCATGCTTTGATGCTTTTTGTCCCCAAAAAAGGAATCTAAAGTTGGATGGCTGTGTTGCTTTGCTTCCTCTGTTTGCTTATCTTGCCAGCCAATGGCAAGACTTTTGAGCCCTTTGCCACAGTAGAAATCTGCTTCCAGAGGAGAGAGCTTTGTCCCAAATTTCTGGAGCTTTTGCAGCTGCCAGAGGTATTAGGAGGGCACTGTCTCTACTGCCCCCACCAGCTTTGGCTCACTGTTTACACACCTCAGGACCACCACCCAAGACCACGATCCCAATCTAGGCAGGTTAAAGCAAGAGTGCTTAGCCTCTGAATGGTCGCTTGGCCCCCCTATGATCTGCAGGCCAGGAGCTCTGAAGTAGCCATGCAGAGGCAGCTGCAGGGCTGCTGCACCTCCACCACTTCTCCCTCTGGGGTCGGAGGCCAGATTGCACTCCATCCCCCCCAGATTTAGCAGAGTTCCACTGACCTTTTACTTTGTCTTTGGCATTTATGGGTTGATAATTCTGTAAACCACCATAGCTGCTGGTGATCCACTGTCCTGAATGCTCCAGCCACGGCTGGTCTGGGCCACCCTGGGGCTAAAACCGTGGGCCCATGCGGGGCTGAGCTTGGCTCCCAATGTGTTGCAGTGAACCCTTCCTGTCTGCCTGCTGGGCTCTCTTCAGTGGGAAATTTGTTTCTCTCTGTCACTTTGTGGGTTCTGTAGCTCTAAAATTTGTTTACAATCCTATTTTATAGGTATTTGGGGTGGTTATGGGGGGGAGCCACAGAGTTTTCCTGCTTCTACACCACCATCTTGACTCTGCCCTGGCAGGAGAAATCTTGCAGACTCGAACTGCCTAGATTGTCTCCCACCCTTGGATCACCCAGGGATTTGCTTACCTGAATTTGTGTATACAAACTTGCCTGATCTCCTCCCTGCCGGCGGTCTGGTCTTCACTAGCAAAACTGGAATTTCTGCTTCGTATCGAGTTCCTCTCTTCGGGTCATTACTCTGTTGGAGCCAGATCTCACAGACCAATTCCAAGGTTGGCTCCTGGTCCTTGTTAAGGGTCTGTGGGACCCTTTCATGAAAGGATAAATCCCAGGTGAGCCCCCCCAAACTATGTGCACCCCCAAACTGTGCAACAGAATTCCTTATCTAAATAATACTCAGAGGTTTCGCAAAGCAGAAAAGAATGGTTTATTATGCTCTCGAGAAAGGGCTACCCTCCCTCCTGACAAATGGTCGGGGAGAAGCAATTTACAAAAGGAAATGGTGAAGTCATCAAGCCCTAAGGCTGAATTCTCCCCCACCCCTTTGCTGACCTTTTTCTTCCTTTGGTTGGAAGTCAAGTGCACAATCTAAGCAGGGCAATCTACCTTGAGTACCGGAACAAGGGAACAGTAGAGCACCCAATGTACATTTGAGAAAGCACTTCCGTCCTTAGTTGGCATATCTTATGCTGAGGTGTCACTGAGGAGAGGGGTGACTCCCTACTGATCTGAGTTCTCAGTCCTTGTAAATCATGTGATTTCCTGGGAAGGGGAACTTGGGCCTGTTTCTCATGAAAAGCCTTACTAGATTTTAGGGTATAGTCTGAGAAGTTTTCACTTCTGTCACTCAAGTATTTCCAGGTTCCGATTATCTGGGCAATGCCCTTGGTCTGAAGTGCCTTCCCCAGGAGGAGAGTCAGGACACAAAAGAAGTGAGGCAGAACAGAGGCACCAGAGAGGAGCAGCCCACAGTGGGATCACTGGCCTGCAAAGGCTCCCACTCCATCTGAGATAATGCATCTGCACAGACAGAGGAGTACGTCCAGTCCGTGAGTCTGGGGCTCGGCACGAGGCGAGGCGAGCACACAGTAGGTATGTTAAAGACTTGCCACACATTGTCGTTGAGCAAGAATACAGAAGAGGAAGTGCTCAGGAAGCAGAGCACAGGCTTGGGAAGGAGGCACAGGGGACAGTGATGGTGCCTTCATCATCCAGGGGAAGGGCTCAGGGGCATTGGGATGAAGACACCTGGCATGAGAACAGCCTAGATCATTGATGGTCTCCCAAGTCCATGCTCTCTCTGGGATCTCCTTCTGCTTCAGTCTGACAGCACACGGACAAAAAGAAGCTCTGAAAAGATCAGCAACCTTTACAAAAGTGGCACCCTATAAGTTATTACAGTATTTAAACAAAGAAATGAGCAAATTATAGGAGAATAGGGGAATCCATCCAGATAGATGGTTTGGGAGACAACTCAGCCAAAACCAATAGAGATCACTGGACCATGAGGAAAAATTTGATGATATAATAACTCTAATGAAGGCAGCATTAGGAGAGGGTATGGGGCTTAGCACGAGACCTAGCACATAGTAGGTATTTTTTAAATGCCTGCTGACTGACAAGACATTTTGTTACTGAAGCATTGGGACAGACCACCAAGATGAGATAAAATAAGCTAACATTTACATTAGACCCACTACATTCCAGGCCCCATGCTAAGCACTTTACAGTTATCCCATTTCATCCTCACAACTACCCTGGGAGGTAGATACTATTATTTATTCTTTTTTCATTTAAATTTATTGATTTACTTTTAGTTTACAACATTCATTTCCACAATCCCTTGAGTTCCAAATATTCTCCCCTTCCTTCTCCTCTCCCACCCACCCCTGCCATGGCAGCATGCAATCTGATATTGGTTCTATAAATACCTTTGAATTAAACATTAGGCTAGTTGGAAAGAAGAATAATAACCAATGAAGTGAACAATGAGAAAGAAGGAACAAAACAAAACACAAAAGAGAGAGAGCAAGTAGTTTGCTTCAATCTGCATTCAGACTATATAGTTCTTTTCTCTGGATGTGGATATCCCTTTCCATCATGAATCTTTTGGAGTTGTCTTATAACACTGCATTGCTAAGAGGAGCCCAGTCTATCAAAGTTAGTTGGAAAAATTGGAACACTAATGCATTGTTGATGGAGTTGTGAACTGATCCAACCATTCTGGAAAACAATTTGGAACTATGTCCAAGGGGCTATAAAAATGGGCATACCCTACTCAGCAATACCACTTCTATGGCTGTATCCCCAAGAGATCATACAAGTGGGAGGAGGACCCAAATGTACAAAAATATTTATAGCAGCTCTTTTTGTGGTGGCCAAGAATTGGAAATCAAGAAGATGCCCTTCAATTGGGAAATGACTAAGCAAGTTGTGGTATATGAATGTAATGGAATACTATTGTGCTATAAGAAATGAGGAACAGATGGACTTCATAATAACCTGAAGCGACTTATATAAACTGATGCTGAGTGAGGAGATCAGAAGCAGGAGAACTTTGTACACAATTACAAAGGTAGATACTATTATTACCCTCATTTTAATTTAATGTAATTTTGCATTTCATAATGTTCTCTATCTCATTTGGTCATGAATTCCTCCACAGGTAAACTATTCCTTGCTCTCCTAATTTGTTTATGATATCACCAATTATGTGTAAATCATGTACCCATTTTGACCTTATTTTGGTATTTGGTGTAAGATGTTGGTCTATGCCTAGTTTCTGCCATACTGTTTTCCAGTTTTCACAGAAGTTCTGTCAAATAGTGAGTTTTTATCCCAGAAGCTGGGGTCTTTGGGTTTATCAAACAATAGATTACTATAGTCATTTATTATTGTCTTATGAACCTAACCTACTCCACTCTATTTCTTCCCCCCTCCCCACTTTGGGAGGCAATCAGGGTTAAGTGACTTGCTGAGGGTCACACAGCTAGTGTCAAGTGTCTGAGGCTGGATTTGAACTCAGGTCCTCCTGACTCCAGGGCTGGTGCTCTATTCACTGCACCACCTAGCTGCCCCAACCACTCTATTTCTTAACCAGTCCCAAACATGATGTTTGATGTTTTATAATACAGTTTTAGATCTGGCACATCAATTTAAAAAAAAATTAACTCCTTTGATACTCTTGAGCTTTTGTTATTCCAAATGAATTTTGTTATTTTTAGCTCTATAAGATAATTTTTTGGTAGTTTGATTGGTATGTCACTGCATAAGTAAATTAGTTTAAGCAAAATTGTCATTTTATCATGTAGGCTCAGTCTACCCATGAGCAAATGATATTTTTTCAATTGTTTAGATCTGACTTTATTTGTGTGAAAAGTGTTTTGCAAATGTGTTCATATAATTCCTGGGTTTGTTTTGGCAAATTACCTCCATTTTACAGATGAAGAAATTAAGGCTAAAGTGACATGCCCAAGATCACAGAGATAGTGAATAACTGAGGCCAAATCTGAACTCAGCTCTTCCTGACCCCAGGCTCAGCAGAGAAAAGAGGGACTTCAATGAAATTGATTTAATGATCATAAGAAAATACATTCAAGCAACTTTCACAACTATAGCTAGGAGAATTCTTAATGTAAGATACATATATTTTAAAAATTCTAGCTACATATAATTTAAAAGATTTGAATGAAATAAAGATCAAATAAGACTAAAAATAATAGTCTGCAGATTATATAAAAGATATTACATCAGAAAGGAATAATAAGAGTCATTGCATCCAAGGAATAGAGAAAATGCCTTCAAAATGGGCAAAAATGAAAAGTAAACTATATTTAATATTTAATGTAAAAATTTACAACCATGAAATAAAATGGCTTTTTATATAGTATATGTAATAAATCATAAAAAAAAGGATTGCACATGAAATAATTTCTATATTTATTGCTTGATTTTCATTTTGAGATATTAAAAAATTCAATCTAGCACTTAAAGATCTGTCCTGAATTATTCTGGCCTTTTTCCTGTTCTATTGTGTGAGTATTATGATTGTCATTTTCTTATCACTTTTGTTGGTGTCCAGTCATTTCAACTGTGTCTGACTCTTTATGACTATGAAATTTTCTTAGCAAAGATATTATACTGGTTTGCCATTTCCTTCCCCAGCTCATTTTACAGATGAGGAACCTGAGTCAGATATAATTAAGTGACTTGCCCAGGGTCACACAGATAGGAAGTGTCTGAGGCCAGATTTGAACTCAGATCTTCCTGACTCCAGGCCCAGCACTCTATCCATCATTTCCCCTAGCTGTCCTTATCTTTACCAATCTGAAAGTCTTTCTAATTATTAGTGATTTGGATTCGTGATTATAGACATGAAGCATTTTTTACATGTGATTGCTGATAAGATGGATTTCTTCTTTTGAAACATGTTTATCCATAGCTCTTGACCAGAAGTCTATTGAGAAATGGCTCACTTTTATACATCTGGATCCATTCTTTAAATACTTAGAAATGAGACCTTTTTGGGAAAAACTTTCTGCAAATCATTTCTCCACTTTTAGATATATTCATTTCTTCATATGATAAAAATCCCCCATTTTATTTTGTATGATCTTTTGTAGGACCTGCTCTATCCCTTGTTTGGTGACATACTTCAGGGACTTTGTTGAATATAGGGTTGCTCTCCTTATTGTCTTTGATACCTTACACACACAATGTGTACAAGCTCTACTTTTAAGTAGTACAAGAGAGTTTCAGTGACCATCACTTTCTGCTATAGTCTGAGACTTGGTCCTGCTAAGCCTCCTTCCTAGAACACTGGAAGAGCCTTTGGAAAGAGACACATGAACATAATTTTGATCAGAACACAGATTTAGTGTTATAGGAACTACAGGAGCAACTTGGTCCAACCTCATTTTAGAAATGAGTAAACTGACTCAGTTAGCAAACATCTGAGGCGGGAGTTGAACCCAAGTCTTTCCAACTCTAAACCCTATTCCTATCCATTACAACACACTGCTTTCTTCTATGCTGTTTTGAATATCAACTTAAGTAAAAAGAAAAGTGATTAAACTATCTGTGCCTTTTAGACCACAGACTTTGTTGACACTTAGGATCATAGGGAAAACAATAACAGCTTCCATTTACATACTAATTTGGTGCTTGTAAAGCACCTGACATATATTATCCTGTTTGATCTTCTCATCTACACTTGGAGGTAGGTGCTATTACTCTTTTTGAACCATTGATTTCATTTATTGTTAGAATTATATTTATTTATTATGACATTCCAAACTCAATGAACTTTTTAAAAAATTTCATTAAAACATGCTTTATTTTAAAAACTGCTAGTCAACCTATAATGCCCTTCATTTAAAAAAATATTTTATTTTTTTCCTTCCCAATTACATGTAAAAACAATTTTTAACATTCTTTTTTTTCTTTTAAATTCTGAGTTCCAAATTCGATTCATCCTTCCTTCTCCTCAGCCATCCCTGAGATAGTAAGCAATCTGCTACAGGTTATACATGTGCAATCATGAAAACATTTCCAAAACTGTCATTTTATATCAGTAGACTCAAACAAAAAGTGAAAAATAGCATGCTTCAGTCTCCATTCAGACAACATCAGTTCTTTCTTTGGAGACAGATGGGATTTTTCATTAGAGCCCTTTGGGATTGTCTTGGATCACTGCATCGCTGTTCTGGTTCAGCTCACTTTACTTTGTATTAGTTCATTAAGTCTTTTGAGGGTTTTTTTTTGAATGATTCTATTTATTATTTGCTAGGTGCTATTACTATCCCCATTGTGCAGATGGGGAAACTCAAGCAAGAATAGGTTAAGTGACTTACCTAGGGCCACACAGCAAGTAAGTATAAGAGAATGAATTTAAACTTAGGTCTTGTGCATTCAGGAAAGTCCTCTATTATTCCACCCAGCAGTCTAAAAAAATCATTACAAAAATACATATCCAATAGATTCCAAAATATTTATACTAGGACTTGTGCCAGTTAATATCATGAAACAAACTGAGTACTGATCAAATGGGGAATGGCTGAAGAGGTTATGGCATAGGAATGCCATGGCATATTAGAGAGGAGACATGAAAACCTTAGGATTTCAGAGAAAAATTCAACCCATTTTCCAGGCTTTATGCACAGTATAAAATTTGCAGCATCTAATGAGATCTGTTGTGTAGGAAGAGACCTTCCCTCATTAATAAGATCCATAAGTTTTATCTCCAGCAAGATTTTTCCAGTGAACACACAAGTATTAGCTCTGAGTCCAGGCTGTCTCACAATTATTGCTTTTATAAGTAGTTTTTCCATTGTAAATATTGTGATGTCTGGTTACTTCCATTTTCCAGGGAAAGGGTAGGTCCTCATTAAGCACATTCATAAATCTTCTCTCCACAATGTGTACTCTCATATAAAGCAAGAGATGATCTCAGCTGAAGACTTTTCCACATTGAGCCATATAGAGCTTATTCCCAAGATTAATTTCCTGATTTCTAATAATTTGTATGTCTTTCCATATTCATTGCAGGGATGTGATTTCTATCTCCTATACATTTTCTGACAAGAAATAAGGGATGGCTTTAGCCTGAATGATTTTCCACATTGATTTTATTAATGAAGCTTTTCCCTTTAGAATGGATTCTCTGATGTCTAGGCAGAGAAGAATGTACATTAAAAGCTTTACCACACTCCAGACACTCAAAGTTTCTCTCCAGTATGGACTCTCTGATGTTTGGCAAGATTGGAGCTCTGTGTGAAGGCCTTTCCACATTCATTGCATTCATAAGGTTTCTCTCCAGCATGGATTCTCTGGTGTTTAGCAAGATTTGAGCTCTGTGTAAAAGCCTTTCCACATTCATTACATTCAAAAGGTTTTTCTCCACTGTGAATTCTCTGATGTTTAGCAAGATTGGAGCGTTGCGTGAAAGCCTTTCCACATTCATTACATTCATAAGGTTTCTCTCCAGCATGGATTCTCTGGTGCTTAGCAAGGTTGGAGTGCTGCGTGAAAGCCCTTCCACATTCATTACATTCATAAGGTTTCTCTCCAGTGTGGATTCTCTGATGTTCCGCAAATTTGGAGTAACATCGGACATTCTTCCCACATTGATTACATATGTAAGATTGTTCTCCAGTGTGAATTCCCTGATGTTTACCCAGAGTAGATCTCTCTCCAAAATTCTTTCTATATTTGTTACATTCATAAAGTTTCTCTGTAGTGTGGATTCTCTGATGTTTAACAAGGGAAGAGTGTGCAATAAAAGCTTTACCACATGCATGACACTCATAAGGTTTCTCTCCAGCATGAATTCTCCGGTGTTTAGCAAGATTTGAGCTCTGTGTGAAAGCCTTTCCACATTCATTACATTCATAAGGTTTCTCTCCAGTGTGAATTCTCTGATGTTTAGCAAGATTGGAGTGCTGTGTAAAGGCCTTTCCACACTCATTACATTCATAAGGTTTCTCTCCAGCATGGATTCTCTGATGTTTTGCAAGATTGGAATACTGTGTGAAAGCCCTTCCACATTCATTGCATTCAAAAGGTTTCTCTCCAGTGTGGATTCTCTGATGTTCAGCAAATTTGGAGTAACATTGAAAGTTCTTTCCACATTGATCACATATGTAAGATTGTTCTCCAGTGTAGATTCTCCCATGTTTAGCAGGAGTAGATCTCTCTCTAAAAGTCTTTCTATGTGTATTACATTCATAAAGTTTCTCTCCAGTATGAATTCTCTGATGTTTAGCAAGATTTGAACTCTGTGTAAAAGCCTTTCCACATTCGTTACATTCATAAGGTTTCTCTCCAGCATGGATTCTCTGATGTTTAGCAAGATTAGAGTGCTGTGTGAAAGCCCTTCCACATTCATCACATTCGTAAGGTTTCTCTCCAGTGTGGATTCTCTGATGCTTAGCAAGATTGGAGTGCTGTGTGAAAGCCTTTCCACATTCATTACATTCATAAGGTTTCTCTCCAGCATGAATTTTCTGATGTTTAACAAGATTGGAGTATTGTGTGAAAGCCCTTCCACATTCATTACATTCAAAAGGTTTCTCTCCAGTGTGGATTCTCTGATGTTCAGCAAATTTGGAGTAACATCGGAAATTCTTTCCACATTGATCACATATGTAAGATTGTTCTCCAGTATTGATCCTCTTGTGTTTAGCAGGAGTAGATCTCTCTCTGAAAGTCTTTCTAGATTTGTCACATTCATAAGGTTTTTCTCCAGTGTGGATTCTATGATGTACAATAAGGGAAGAGTACACACTACAAGCTTTACCACATTCATGACACTCATGTGGTTTCTCTTCAGTATGTATTCTCTCATCTTTAGCAATACTGGAACTCTTTCTCAAAGCTTTTCTATGTGGACTGCATTCACAATTCTCTCCAGGGTGTATTTCCTCATGTTTAGCAAGATCAGCCCTGTCTTCTGTATAGTCTTTCCATGAAGCCATTTTCAGTTTTTCACTTGTCTCCTTCACATCAGACATGGTCTCTGCATCTGATGGAAACAAACAAACACATACACATGTATACATATATCCTCTTCTGCTGGCAGAAAATAAAATGATTTGACTTTCAATTTACCCCAACAAAAAGAAGAGTTTTCAAACTGAAATAGATGGAACCAATCATTTTAAAATGTTATTAGTTCATACCAATAAGATGATCTAATTAACACAGAATTCCACGCACAGTCCAATCACACTGTACCCTCACCATAAACTTGAGACACTGGCAAGGTGAGGGTTCTCAACATACTTTCCAAGTCAGGTCATGTACTCTGAATGACTGAGTGACCTCACTCAAATTTCTGAAGCAAAGACTAGAACTCAAACCACATCTGTCCATGGCAGTAGACAGATGCTCTCCATTTCACTTTCAATTCTTTCTTTAAATGCATTTCATGACAATTTTATTCTATTGTATTGTTCTCCATGTTCTGTTTTGACCACTTTTGATGCTCTGTCACATGGTCATTCTTTGAAAATTTCATGCTAACCTGAGAAACAGATTTACTCTTTTCAGTTGTCTTTCAATAATTTTCAGTTATATCCACATTTTCTTATAATCTATTCAGATTTCTAAATATTATGCCATTTGTTGCAAAGATACTAAATAGTCATATTATTTCCCTATCATATGTTTGAGCATAATGAAATTTCCCAGGTAGTCCCTTTTAAAATTATTTTTTGTTGATGTAAATAAGACCCCATCATAAGTGTCAATCCTGTTTTTTAAAATTCTCCTTTTTTGGGTATTAGATTCTGTTATAGCACATCACTTTTTTAGGATAGCCATTATCTCTTTATTTTTAAATTTCATCTTTGAATGCCTCTGTTTCCTAAATAAAAAAAAAAAGAAAAAACAATTTTTTTTAATAAACACAGTTCTCAAAATTTTTTCATTTCCCATGTCTCATCATTCTGCCATGAAGTGACTGGTACTGTACACTTGTCTTTCTCTCTTAGGGCATCAAGAATCCCTTGGGACAGTGGTTCTCAACCTGTGGGTCGCAACCCTTTGGGGTCAAATGACCCTTTCACAGGAATCATAAGGGTCACCTAAGACCATCGGAAAACACCTATTTCTGATGTTCTTAGGAACCTCCTCTGTCCATCTCCAGGCAGGTCCTCCATCCTACCACATGCAGACAAGCCCACATACAACTATTAAAGGGTCGCGGCATTAGGAAGGTTGAGAACCACTGCCTTAGGAGTTGGTCAGGAGGGCCCAACGGGTTTAAGCTAAAAATTATTTAATGCTACTTTAATAAATAATGCTGGATTTTGTTACAAATACATTTTTCCACTAGAAAAACAAGCATGTGCATAATTGAAGCATAATAGATCTAATTAAGAGATGAGCAGGGAAACTAAAATTTGCTGATGCTTACCACATACAATGAGGTAATATCAATACTAAACATACATATACCAAATCGAATAGCATCCCAATTCTTACAGGAAAAGTTGGATGAGTTACAGGAGAAAATGAACAGTAAAACTATACTAGTGGGGGGATCTAAACTTGCTCCTCTCCAAACTAGAATAATCTAATTGTAAAATTAACAAAAAGTTAAGATGAATAGAGATTTGGAAAAGTTACATGTGATAGGCCTCTACAGAAAACTGAATAAGACTAGAAAGAGTGTAACATTTTTGCGGCTATAAATGGCACCTTTAAAAAATGACTGTGTTTTAAGGCATAAAAACCTCACAATCAAATGCTGAAAAACAAACATTAAATGTATCCTTTTCAGTACAGAATGAAGTAACAACTATATTCAGTAAAGAGCCATGGAAACATAGATTAAAGATTAATTGGAAAGTAAATAATCTAATCTTAGAGAATGAATGGGTGAAAGAACAAATTAAAGAAACAATTATTTTGCTAATAATGAGACAACATACCAAAATTTATGGGATGCAGCTGAAATGGAACTTGGGGGAAATTTTGTATCTTTAAGTGCTTACATCCATAAAATAGAGAAAGAATAGCTCAATCAACTGGGCATGCAACTGAAACAGCTAGAAAAAGAATAAATTTATAATCCCAAATTTAAACACCAAAATAGAAATGCTGAACATCAAAGGAGAGATTAATAAAATTGAAAATTATCTAGTAAATAAAACTAGGAGCTAGTTTTATATTTAAAAATAAACCCATAATGGATAATTTGAATAAAAAAAGAGAAAACCAAACTACCGGTATCAAAAAGGAAAAGGTGTCAAATACATACATATATATTTTTGTATGTATATGTATGTACATATATATGTGTGTGTATATATGATCATATTAAAAATGCTTTAAATCATTATTGATTAGAGAAATGCAAATTAACACAACAGTGAGATAACATCTCACACCTATCAGATTTGCTAAAATGTTGAAGGCGATATGGAAAAATTTGGACATTAATACACTGTTGGTGAAACTATGAACTGATCTAACCATTTTGGAGAACAATCTGGAGTTATGCCTAAAGAGTTACAAAACTGGAGCGGTTAGGTGGTGCAATGAATAGAGCACTGGCCCTGGAGTAGGGAGGACCTGAGTTTAAATCGGTCTCAGACACTTAACACTTACTAGTTGTGTGACCTTGGGCAAGTCACTTAACCCTAATTGCCCTGCCCTCCTCCCTCTAAAAAGAAAGAAAAAAAAGTTATAAAACTATGTTTCTACTCAGCAATACAACTATTAGGCCTATTTTCCAAGATGATCAGGTAAAAAGAAAAAGAACCTACATGTTCAAGAATATTTATAGCATCTCTCTTTATGGTAGCAAAGAACAAGAAATTGAGGGGATGACCATCAATTCAGGAATGGCTAAACAAGTTGTATGTGATTGTGATAGAATACAACTGTGCTGTACTTCCCCCTATACTTTCGTGTTAAGTTGTAGTCTTTTCAAGTTAAATAATTTACCATCAGTATGGTAGGTGATTTTGATGCCATCTTTGTCCTTGTTGAAGAAGTCTGACAACATTGCTGAAAACATCATGCTAAAAAGCATGGGAGGAAGTACACGGCCTTGCTTTACTCCACTGGTGACTGGAAAAGTACGAGAGCATTGTCCATTATCCAGCACACAGGCAAGCATGCTGTCATGGAGCTGACATAAAATACTTATGAACTTCTCTGGGTAACCAAATTTTGACATAATTTTTCAGAAGCCCTCATGACTGACAGTATCAAAGGCCTCAGTCAGATTGATGAACATCATATTCAGATTTCTGTTCTGCTCCTGGCATTTCTCCAGGAGTTGCCAGGCAGCAAACACCATATTCCCCATTCCTCAGTCCTTTCTGAAGTCACACTGGCTGTCAGGTTGGTGACCATCTTCCAAGTGAAGGATCAGCCTATTAAGGAGGACTCTGGCAAGAATCTTGCCAGCAATGACCCCACAATTGTCACAGGATGATCTGTTTCCTTTATAGAGATGGACAGTGGAGGCTTCCTTGAATTCCTGGGGGCTTAATTTCTTCTTGCCATAAAACCTGGAAAATTTCAGTCAACTTTTGTATGAGTAGTGGACCACTCTGCTGGAATAGAATCAACACCAGGTATTCTGCCACACAAGAAGAGTGTGATGACATTCAACACCTCTTCTTCAGTTGCAACTTCAGCTAGGGAGGGATTGACTTCAACCTGAGATAAATGGTCAGTGGCGTCAGAATTGACTGATAATGGTCTGTTGATACCACTATGGAGGTTTTCAGTTCATCTCTCCAGGATCATACCTTTATCATTAATCAATGTGGCTTCATCAGCACTGAGTAGCTGAGATGGACCATAGCTCTTTGGTCTATAAATAGTTTTGGGGGTATCATAAAAGTGCTTTGGATTGTTACTATCAATGTAAAACTGAATTTCATCTGCCTTCTTACTGAGCCAAGAATCCTGTGTCTCTCTAAACTTGTCCTCTATTTCTGATGGAATCAAATGCTGCCTTCTTAGAGACAGATGAACTATGCTGCTAGTAAACCCTATGGAATTCTCATTTTTTTTTATTTGGCAGCTTCTGAATTTCCCCATCATTTTCATCCAACCAGTCTTGATGTTTGTGAGTGTTCTGACCCAAATGAGTCAATGCAGTGCTATCCACCAAATCTCTGAAAGCTGCCTACTCCTTTTCTGATCCACTGTTGTCAGCTGTGTGTTGGCAGGGCTTTCCCTCTAAGTTAGCAATGAACTGTTCCTGCTCAGAGAAACACTATAATCAGGTGACATTCATTCTTCTGGTGGTCATCTTGCCTTGAGGCTGCCATGTTTGGTGAATGCAGTTATTTAGCTTGGAGAGGTTAAGTCCATGATCAGTCCAGCACTCTGCACCACATATCGCCTTCATCATTCTCATCCTGTCTGTCTTTTCTCCTTACAGTTACATAGTCCATTAAAAGCCAATGGTTGCTGTGAAGGTGCATCCATGAAGTTTTATTATATATAAGTAAATGGAAGATAATGTTGGTGATGAGGTCACAAGATGCACAAGTCAGTAGTACATAACCATTGCTGTTACTGTTTCTGACTCCATTCCTCCCAGCACTTCCTTGCCATGTCTGGTCGTTTGTGGCTACCCTTACATTAAATTCACCCAGAGTTATAAGCTAGTAGTTATCTTTTGGCATACTGATGATGAGGGTCTTTAGGTCTTCCTAAACCTTTTCTTTGACCCTATCTGGGTTCATCATGATGGGAGCACATGCACTGACGATGGTGGCATGGCGCTTTCCTGCAAGCAGCAATCACATTGTCATGAGCCTGTCATTCACTCCTTTTTGTAGGCATACAAGTTTGTTGACTAGATTAGTTTTGACTGCAAAGCCTATGCCAGCTTCATGGTATACCCCTTCATTGTGGCCTCTCCAGAAAAAGGTGTATCCAGCTTCAACTTCAATAAGCTGGCCTTTGTTTGCTATCCCTGTTTCACTCAGTGGTGCTATCTGGATATGATACCTGCTGAGTTCTCTTGAAACAAGAGCTGTTTCATCTTTCATGTCCACTGGATTTCAGGTTGTCCATAAGTGTGTGCATATTCTATGAGCCAATGGTAAGAGGAATCATCTTTGGAAGTTTTTGTACAGTGGTGTGTGTGTGTGTGTTGACTGACCACAGAGTGGGATCCCTTCTTGTTGAGATAAGCAGGTGAGGGTTGGGTGAAGCAGACAATTTTTAGGGCACAGTTAGGGCTCACCAGCAGGTGAGCAGCATGAACCTTAAAAGGCTACTCAGATCCCCTAGGGGACTTCCAAACCCACTTCAGTTTCAGTCCAGTGAGGAGATAACCTTATGGTCTGGGTCACCTGTGTGCAGGATTGTGACTCCAGCTCCCAGTGTACCCCCACCTGCTGCTTCCTTACTTGCCTGTGGCCACAGGACTTTGAGATAGGTATAATGGTAAAATGGGGTGGTGATGTCTTTTGAATCATGCCTAAATTGAATTTAAGTGAAGCAGAGTTGCACAAAGTCATTGGCCTCACTCTCTCTTCCAGAATCATCACAGTCCAGTGGCAGGACAAAGCCAAGATGACCAGTGATGGCTCAGGATGTGGTTGATGACCTGGGTGTCTTTGGTATCTAACCAAGCTCTAAGTGCTCCAAAGCACCTGCTTCAGCTGCCTTCATGGCTGATGGAAGAGATTGTTCTCATCTACCCATTCCACCAGAGGAAGTCTTCATATGCTGGGGGTAGACATCTCCCTCACTCACCGAAGTGAGTCTAAGACCCCTCAGTTACCTTAACCGGGTTTAGCCCATCTGCCAAAATGGCTTACCAGGGTGTGGACACTGCACATGCTACAGCTTCTTGGAGCCACAGGGGAGTTTTGAGTGAATTAGGTGGACGCCAAAAGACGATGAGCTGCCCTGGAAGGGACTTGGCAGCCCTCACACCAGAGATTCAGGTCTTCCCTGAACACACTCTACACTCCAGAGAATCAACTAAAAAGCTAAGTGAAATAATGAAGGACTTCAGCAAGGTTTCAGGATGTAAAACAAACCCCTATCAATCATCAGCATTTTTATATATTTACCACAACAGAAAGAGAAATTCTGGTGGCAGCTAGGTGGTACAATGGGGTCAGGAGGATCTGAATTCAAATCCAACCTCAGACACTTTACACTAGCTGTGTGACCCTGGGCAAGTCACTTAACCCCAACTGCCTTACAGAGAGAGAGAGAGATTCCATTTAAAATAACTACAGACAATATAAAATACTTGGGAGTGTATCTGCTAAGACAAACCCAGGAACTATATAAACACAATTACAAAATGTTTTTCATATAAATAAAGACAGGTTTAAATAGGAGAAATATCAACTTCCCATGGTAGACTGAGTCAATATAATAAAAGTGACAATTCTACCTAAATTAATTTCCTCATTCAGTGCCACATTGATCAAATTACCAAAAAAGTATTTTATAGAGCTAGGGAAAAAATAAAATTCATCAGGAAGAACAAAAGGTCAAGACTATCAAGGGAATCAATGGGAAAAATGGGAAGGAAGGGGGCTTAGCAGTGCCAGATCTCAAAGTGCATTGCAGAGTGGTGTATCATCAAAGCAACCTGGTACTGGCTAAGAAATAGAGTGGTGAGTTTGTGGGATAGACGAGGCATGTAAAACACAGCACTAAATGATGATAGTAATCTAGTGTTTCATAAACAGGAAGATCTAAGCTTTTTAAGAAAAGAAGTCATTATTTGACAAAGGTTGCTGGGAAAACTAGAAAGGAGTTTGGCAGAAAGTAGGTATAAATTCATATAATGGAAGGCATTTCTTTCTGCAGTGATTCCCCCAAATCATGATCGGGCACACAATGCTTTTGGAGTTCAAAGAGTTTAAACACTAACCTCAGAGTGATTCTAAGAACAACACATTCAGCTTCTCAACCTGTGACCAAATTGTCTGGAAACCCCCAGAAATGTTGGACATTCATGTGCAAATTCCCAATGGATGGTCACAGGCACACACATTGGTTTCATGTCACTGGAACAGAGGCGTTCCCTCCTTCACCAATTAAGTGGTAATCACATCTCATCAGTGAAGAAATCATCAGATAAAGATGTTAAAATGTTTTTGTTCCTGCAGGACAGATGGCAGGCTCCTTGATCATGATCTATGATCTTTAGGCATTCACATTACATGCCATTGAGAAAAATGAAAAGTACAAGAGACATAGTTTCTGGACAACTAATATTCAAACTATTCATTATGGCTTGCAAAATAATCAACAACTGAGGTCAGTGGTGCTTTCAGAAACCAAAGACCTGCCCCCAACATTGAATGCTTAAAAGCTTTAAGAAAAGGGGATGGTGGTCCTGGAGGGTGGAAATCAACTTTGATGGGTTAGTAATTAGTGAGAGGCTGGACCTATTAATGAGGTGGGCAAAATGTCTTCAGCTCATCCTGTGGAGAGCATGACCTGATCATGAGACTCAGCTGCCTCCAGCAACCTGGACAAAAGAATCCACCTCTACCCAGGCCACTCTGGTCGGTTTTCTCTTTCATAAACTGGGTCACTTTAAATTCTAATGAAAGGTTTCAAGAACAGAAGCTTATTTCTTAAGGACAAGAATTTGCCTAGACTGGATTCTGTTTGTAAGGTGTTCTAGTTGTGTGGGGTCCCACCCAAAATCAAGAAGCATGTGCCCAGAGGATTTGGGCTATAATAACCAATAGGCAATGAGGTTGGTTTCTGAATGAGGATATAGGAAGGGAAAATCTTAATCCTAATGTAGGAATTGGTTATTAGTTTAAGAGCAAAATAATCATTTTTTTCACCATCTTGAAAAAAATCCTGGATCATCACAAACATTCTACAGAGACAGGAGACATTTTTTTAAAATGAAATGTTAAGGTTATTTTCTGATTTGACCTTATCTTCAGCTTATATTACTATTCCACTATGAAGCTGATTTTCAAAGGAATCTGTTGGCTACCTGGGTTACCCTTCAGTAGTTTCTGTGAGAATGGAGCAAGTGCTTCCAGGTAGGAAAAAAGAAAGCTAAAGAGATCTTGCCTTAAAAAGGTTATTTTATATACATATATACATGGTTTTTAAAAAATAAAAGCAAAGCAAAATATGCCACTGATCTTCAAATGTATTTATCAATTAATACACTACTTGTCATTGGCCAATTACAAAAAATACACTAATCCATTACAAATCTTGTATATACTGATTAAATTCACTTTGTTGATGGGTTAGGGAACTAAGAACAAAAACAAATTTCTTTCTCTTCCCAACAGAGCTTGTAAAATTCTCCTCCCATTTTTCCCCCTCATACATGTGTAAGGGACGATTTCACTGTATTAGCTGGTGGTATAGAAGATAGAGAGCTGGACTTGGAGTATCAGATTAAATGACCAGTGAGGATCACAACACACTTTATGTAGTGGTCATTGAAAGGGATTCTAAGGACAAAGCATTTTGAAAGACCCTGCTCTGCCCTGGTGCCATGGTTGTTCATTACATTGAACAGTGTTGCTTACAGCATAAGCTATTCTCCTGGTTCTGCTCTCTGCTCTTTATATCAGTTCAGAGAAGTCTTCCAAAGTTTCTTTGAAACTGAGCCTTCCAGCATCTCTTCTGAAACAATAAGACTCTATTGTCTTCCTAGAACATCACTTCCTCAGTCACCTGCCAACATTTAAGCATTACCTTTCTTTCAGAAACTTTTTTGGAATAACAAAAGCCAGGATCTATAATTTTTTGTTGTGCCAGCATCCTTTTTTTCCTCTTTCTCTGATCTCTTTAGTTTTTAGGTCTACTCGTGGTTTTTGTTGATTTAAAGAACATACTGCTGAATGACTTTGGGGGCACAATTCCAAATTGTATTACAGAATAACATCCCTCCATTTCCAATGCTGTGTGAATCCTTGTATCAAGGGTGTTTCTTATGTACATACTGTTGGGTTCTTTCTAATGCATTGTGCTATCTTCATTTTTATGAGGGAATTTATCCCATTCTTATTTATGCCAATTAATTTTCTTTTCTCCATTATATCCTTGTATCATCTTTCTTCTTTACCCCTGTCTTTATCTTTAGAAGGAAGAAGTAGGTAGGTAAGGGAAGGGAATGGGATCAACACTAATCATCTATAATTGAAATGGCAGGATGCCCCCCACTCCCCAGGGCTTGCCGGTCCCAGGTCCACAGGACTGGCTGTGACACTGTTTTAAGAGTCTGATTTTTTATATTTCCCCTAACTGAAGCATCCTCTAGGTTAGGAACTTGTTTTCCCCCCATGAGACAATCAGGTGGCTACTGGCTAGAGCAACATTCTAGGAGTCAGGCAGACTTGAATTCAAATTCAGCCTCAAACACTTGCTAGCTGAGTGATGCTGGGAAAATCCCAGTACTTCTTTGCCTCGAATTCCCTGTAAAATGAGAGGAATGCTAAAACCTGCTTCCCAGGGTTGTTGTGAAAAGTGTGCGTGTCAAGCTCTTGGTATGCAATCGGCACCATTGGATTGGCAGCTGTTATCACTGTCATTATGACCTCGATCCTTTCTTCTCTTCGTAAACTGCCGTCCTCCTCTCTCCATGTCTTCATGTATGTGTCTTATTGAACTTTCCATATCAAAGCAATTTCCTTTGTCTGGATAAGCTAAGAGTAAGTTCCAGGATCTGTGGCTTATTCTCAATCCATCTCCATGTTCATATACTGGATTTAAAACTCCTTAAACAGCAGAAACTGTGTTTGGCCTCTCTCTGTATCCCCAAAGTTTAACACAGTGTCTAGAATACAGGAGGCACTAACTCAATGTTTGTCGACTGACATACTGGATCCAGTATGGGGTCCCAGTAAGGTAAAGTCCCATAAGGACTAATACCAGACCCCAACTTCTACCTCAATTTTTGATCTGGTCTCTCTAATTGCCAAATGCATATTTTTGCCTTAGCCCTGTTCCTGTCTATTTCTGGAACCTTATCACCTACAATGAATGACCTTTGCCTGGTTCTAACCCTCATGGGCCTTGACTAGAACACATACTGGGGATCAAAAAGGGCTCTGGGCTCCTGGAGAGTCTTGTACTGTGGTGCAAATGGAAGTCTCTACCTTCCATCTCTTTGAAGTAAGGGTCACCTACATGAATCTGGACAATGATTCTCCAAGAATCAAAGAAAGAATGGGCTATACAGATAAGAAAGGAACTTGGGCTGATAGCTTGTGCAAGCCTTAGCCTTGGGTGACTTCCAAATAAGGTAGTGGTCTTCAGTCATACTCATGTGATGTGGAATAGGGACAGAGAGGTTTACAAAACCCAGCTGCCTAGGTTCACTACAGATTCAGGTTACAGAATTTCAGCTGGGCCCTCATCATGGCAAGGCAATCCTTTGACACCCCACTATCCCACATACCACTGCAACTCTCCATATCTATTCACTCCCCACCAAAGTTTCCTTATGGCTTGCTCCCCCCCCACTCTTAGAGCAGGGAACTTAGCCTCACATTTCACTGAAAAAAATTGGACACTTACCAAGAACTCTGTTCCCTTTGTTACCCACATGAGAAAATTGTGTGGGAATTTGGGGGAAGTAGGAAGAAAGAATAGGGACAAACCTGCTATGCTAGGCAAAACTTGGAGATGTGAGCTACAAATTTATGCTTGTTAAAAAGAAGCACATACAAAAGGCGAGATGCCTCCCAAGGAGGAAGGGGTTACTCTGTGAGTTGGGCATGGGGGTGGTTCCTTCACTGCTGAGAAGCTGCATGATCAGTTTTAAGAGTTTTTGCAAACAAAATTCATGGCCAGGTAGAGATTAGACTACATATAACCCCTGAGATTAGTTCCAAGTAGAAGATTCTGCAACATTAGTTTGATCTTTGACTTGAAGCCACCTAGAACTGGTGAGAAAACAGCTTCGGGAGCAATAAAGGAAACTTGTAGCTTCCTACAACACAATGCAAAGACTTTCAAAAACATAGTAACATTTATTGTTACTTGATATGGTCCAAAGAATTTTATAGATCAGTATCTTCATTATATTACATTTTTGGTTCATTCAAGACACATAAAACTTAATTTAAAACTGAAATATAAGTCTAGCTACAAGCAGAGGAAAATGTAGGAAAAAAAATAGAGAAAGAAGAGGAATAGAGGGAAATTCTAGGAAAAGTAGGCAGTGGAAAGAGCCTGTCTCAAGCATAGGAGACTAGCACTTTTGTCTTTCTAAGAACTGATAAATTCTCAAAACCCAGCACACTAGGGAAGGAATTAAGACACTCTTTTGATGGGAGAATCAGTTACCAGGAAAAAGTTCCTTACCTAGGGAGAGCAGGTTTTGGGATTTCTCTACCATGACATTCTTGTTGAACTCTTTCTGAGAAGGGGCCAGGAGGTGCCTGTTTTCCTGGGTAAAATCCATGGTCACATCCTTGAACTTCACCAACTCCTAAGTCATCAAAAGCCATAAGACATAGAGCAAAAACAGACTGCAGAATTCATCTACTCCAACCATAATCCACTGACAGGAGGAAACTGAAACATCGAGAAGAGATTTGCCCATCAGTCATAGCTTTGATGAATCTCAGAGCCAATACTTGAAATCACCCATAGTCACGAAAAGTTGAAGGAAATAGTTTTTTATATTTTCAGTTGGAATAAAATTGAGAAATGTCTTACTATGAAATGTTAGTTCCTAGAGAATACGGGAGATATGTTCTATCAGGAGAGCATGAAGATCTGTGTAGGGAAAAGAGAAAAGGTGATATGAAACTCCTTCCTCATTTGAACTGTTGTAAGTGATATGCTAAGAAAATTCTATGAAGGGTCTGTGAGAAGCTAGCAAGTACTGTATATTGTGGAGATAAAACAATTCTATGATGAAGAGAGAATATTTTAAAAGGAATAATATAGTTCATTTCCTGGAAGTCAGAAATACTCTTATCTAGATGAAAACATAAAGAGGACTCTTAGGAGATATTAACCCAATTCTGAACTGAACTGATTGGTATGAGACTTTCTAACTAAATGAAGAAGAGTCATCAGTTGTTATGTTGAAGGCTTGAGGTGACTCTGGATATGAAGTGTCACAGCCAAAACATCTTATGTCTTTGTTTTCTAATTGTTTTTACCTTTTAATGGCATATATTCCTTAATTTTCATCTTTATTTATATGAAAATAAGAGTATGAGCTAATTCATAAAGACATTTACAGCTTCTTTATAAAAAATAAATGATCCAGACACACCCCTTGATCTCTGGAACTTGAGAGAATAAGAGTTAAGAGACAGACTGATGTGTGACATGTGGGAGAGCCTGGACAGCTCTGGAAATACCCTGACACTTGGAAGGGGTCTAGTTCTCCAACCTGCTTCACACTGAACACGTTTGGCCAACATGCTTGGTGAGGCTCTTCCCTTTCCTCTTCTTCCATTTCCACCATAGTGATGTAATTCATTTTAACAGACATTCTTTTATTGGAGAGCAATTCTCTATCACATGGATAAAATTATTTTTTCACTTTGTCATCATTTTGATTTCTTCTTTAAAGATCTGCGTTATGTGCTATTTGTAGCCTTTCTTTTATATTTGATTTCCTTTATTTCTATAATTTTACTTCTGAACAATTATGGAATTTGTTGATTATTTCACGTTATCCAAGATCCCCAAGAACTTCCACGCCTTTCCATTCACCCGGGTCTTGGGGATCCAGGGCTACTCCATTTTGAGAACTGTTATTATTTGAGAATCACCTTTTTCACACCTATGTGTCTGTAGTCCCCAGGGTCAGTGTGAAAAATCTACTCAAATATACACAAGTTCTGATTCAGCTGGAACAAAATTATTTATTAAAAGGGAAAAATCCCCCACCTCCCAATCCAAAGATACAATGGAGCCCACAGCCCAGGAGGGGCAGGAGCAATTGATGCTTAAAAACCACAAGAGAGGTTATGGTGGAGATAAGACAATCCTTTCCAGGAACAGGTAGGACACAGAAGTAGGATATTTTGCAGGAACAGTTGACCAGAAAGCTGGTTTAAGCCAGTGAAATGAGCAAAGGCCTCTGGGAGGGAGCAAGACTTGGTTCACTGCAGGATTCTGATTGGTTCCTTTTGGAAAATAGGCTTACTCTGTGTCCCCTGTATCTGTATAGAAAAATAACTCATGGAAAACACACATGGTAGTCTCAGGAGTATTTTCACACCCAACATCATTTCCAATGCAAGAAACACAAAATAGGAACATGCTACATTATCCTGTTGTGCAACCTGTTCTGGGAAAGAGCCAACCCCACCCACCAATCCCCCAGTCTGTTATGCAGAAACTGTTAATCCAGAAACTAGATAAGTGAGTTGTTGCACCAAACAAGCCTGGAGCTCCAGCAACAGGGACCTTGTTCAATCAGCTTTACCCCATTCCCTTCCACTCCTCCATGTCCCCTTAAAGACACTGTGCCCTCCCTGAATGGTGTGAACTCTCCCTGAGTTGGAAAGCCACTCTCCTATCAGACTGAAGGCACCTGGCTTTGGTTCACAAGGTGATGGAGCAGTGACCTGGATGTCCTCCCAGGCCTGAGTCACCATTCTGCATTTTAGCCCCTTTATTCATAGCGTGGGATCTCACTCCAAGGCCGACCTTGGACTGATGGGCACCTGGGTCTCTAACAGCCCTGACAGAGCTCTTCCAACCTCTTCCCCTCTCAATCCTCCCCCATCCATGCCCAACACCATGGTGGGGTCATGGCCTCTGACTCCCCCCTCATCTCTCACTTGGCTCCAGGACTTTGGGACTCCTGACCAACCACTCTCCCCTCCAGTGTCTGGGGGTTCCTCTGACCCTCCCTCCCTTGGCAGCTTCCTTTCCTGTGCTGTCTCTTTCCATCAGAGGGCAAGGGCTGTCCTTCCACTTTTGTCTTTGAATCCCCAGCCCTTAGCAGGATATCTAGCTTATTGACCACTGACGATTATAGGCCACCCAAACTCTTAGGGGACATTAGGTGGCACCGTAGAGCACAGAGAGCCAAACCTGCAGCCAGGAGCACGCATCTTCCTGAATTCAAATCTGGCCTGAGGCACTTCCTAGCTGTATGACCCTGGGCAAGTCACTTAACTCTGTTTGCCTCAGTTTCCTCATCTGTAAAATGAGCTGGAGAAGGAAATGGCAAACCCCTCCGGTATCTTTGCCAAGAAAGCCCCAAATGGGTCAGGGAAAGTCAGATGTGACTGAACAATGACTGAAAGCACTCTCCTGTGACGATCTGGCCTCTCATTTAACTTGACAAACAGAGCTCCGTCTTCATCCCATCTTAGCTGCCTTAGCTCCCACCTGCCTTTCGAAAGCCTCAAACTTCATGTCCAGGACCCAGCATGTCCAAGCAAACTGGAGTTCCTTCTCTTTCCCTTAGGGTCTCCTCCCCTCTGCCTTCCTTAATACTGTCCAGAACAGCTCTGCCTGCTGCCCCTCAGGCTCAGACCCAAGGTGTCAGCCCAGCCCGCCAGCTCTCCTCCCCTTACCAGAGTTGTGCCCAAGCTATGGATTTCACCTGCCAATGTCTCTCTGATCCAAGGCCTCCTCTCCTCACTGGAGCAGCCGTGCTCATGCCCCCTACCTCAGCCTTCCCCGACTGCCCCAGCCTGCTGGAAGGGCTGCCAGCCTCAAGCCTGCTCAGTCCACATGATCCTTTCGGCCACTGAAGGGCAGGTGTGACCATGTCACTCCTCTGTGCAATAACCTCCAGTGTCTCTGTACCATTTCCTGGATCAAATGCAAAACCCTCTGTTTGGCATTCAAAGCCCTTCATGACCCAGCCCACCCTCTCCAGTCTTCTCAGACCTTAGTTCCTGACACATATTCTTCAGTGCAGGCCTCCTGATGGCTCCACTAACAAGACACCTGATCTCTAGGCTCTGGACATTGCCCCGGTTGCTCCCTGTGTCCCAATTGCTCCGGCTACTGCCCTGCCTTGGGGCAGGGACTGACTTTTGCCTTTTTGTCATCCCAGGATTTTGCACAGGGCCTGATTCATAGTAGAGCCTTAATAATTGTTTATGGATTGATATCCTTGTGACAACTGTGAGAGGCACTGTTATCATCCCCACTCTTACAGACAGGGAAACTGAGGCAGACAGAGGTGAAGTGACTTTCCTAGGATTACACAAAACACACACACACACACACACACACACACAAACTCAGTTCCTCTTGAATCCAGACCTAGCCCTCTATTCACTCACTGGGTTACCGAGCTGTTTATAATGCCCATCAAGAGTAGATACAAGGGGCAGCGAGGTGGTGCAGTGAGTCAAGGGGACCTGAGTTCAAATCTAGCCTCAGACACTTAACACTTACTAGCCGTTTGACCTTGGGCAAGTCAGTTAACCCCAACTGCCCTGCTTTCCCCCCTCCAAAAAGAAAAAAAAAGTAGATAGAAGGTAGTCTCATAGCTGTTGTGGGATCAGAAAAACTTGCTGAAATTGGTGCCTTTGAGCTAAGTTTTGAAGGAAGCCAAAGATCCTTTATTTTTAAAATTTATGCTGAATTTTAGGAATTCCCCCTTCCCACAAAACGAAACAAACTGGCTTGTTTATAGGTAAAATCATGAATCATGATTAAGTTCCACTGGCTTTAAAAAGCATATGATCATTTCAGTGTGTCCTTTCAAAGCTTTCTGGCTTATCCAACTTTCCCAAAGAACTTCTGTTCCCTTTATGGCATTTTAAGAAATGCTTTTATGCCTCTTTTCTGAGGGGGAGCATTGTGGAGGGGAGGGCAAGGCTATTTCTAATTAGGAAAGGCTGACTCAGGGGAAGAATTCTCGGCCAGGAGTTGGAAAGATCTGAGTTCAAATCCAGCCACAGATATGTACTAGCTGTGTGATCCTGAGCAAGTCACCTAGTCACTGCTTGCCTCATTTTCCTCAATGGTGAAATACATATAATAACAGCACCCACCTCATAGAGTTGTAAATGTTGTCCAGAGTGTGTTTTTTGGAAAAGAGAACTGGCTCCAGTTTTTTCTGATAGTACATTTCTTTGCCTTGCAGCCTATTACTTTTTTGAAGAAGACTGGAAAGGTTGGAATGGACTGGGTTGTGACAAGTTTTGAATGCTAAGTGGAACATTTTGTATTTGACCTTGCATGCAATAGGGAGTTAGTAGAAGTTAGTGTGTGTATATGGATGTGTGTACGTGTGTGTATGTGTGTATGTGTGTGTGTGATCAGACCTGGTTTTCAGTGGCAGAATGGAAGTTGGATTGGACATGGATGACGGGGCTACTTTTCCATCAGTTTTAATCAGCTCGTGATTTCATAGAGCAGTGATTGTTCATAATTATTAACATTATACTTGTTTATCAACATACTTTCTTTTAGTCAATCAACTAATACATGTACATTCAGAAATAATAAAACAAAATCGGTTCTTTCTCATAAAAGACCCCAAACTCTTATAAAAGGCCCCAAACTATAAATTACAAAATCATAAATTCACTCTAAATCCACTTTCATAATCACAGGAGGCTGACTCCCTGGCCTCCACTCTTTCTTCCTGCCAACTGGGGTCCAAGCCCAGCATGCCAGAGGTGACTCAGTGATAGGCAAAGTTCCCCAGCCATTGCATTGCCCCTCTGTCCTTCATCACCCCCTCATTGCCCAACATGGGGCCATGGCTATGAGCACTTGGCCAACGAGTGACCCTGGTTGCCAGTCTGTGGGCCTGACTTTCACATATTTTGACTTCTGTTTATCAGCCCAGCAGTCTGCTTATCAGCTTGGTAGGACCTTCTGAGAAGTCTGTCAAACTCTACTCATTAACCTGTTTATCAGCCAATGAGATTCTGTATTTTGTGGAGACCCTCCTGGAGGATCAAGGGCAAAGTCTACCCCTGTATTTTTAGTTTGCTTCATCTATATTGTTTGGGTATCAAGCACTATAAAACCAAGACTCTGGAGGAAGGGGGCATATCTCAGCTGGTGAGATTAAAGAGGGCCAGGTCCCTTTAATGAATGGTTACTAGCTCAGAGCTCTGCCTCAGTGGTTTTTTCTTGCAAATTGGACATTTTTGGGCCCACAGATTCAAGGAGGTGATAAGTGTGAGGTTGGCAGACACACCACCATCCTCTGGCCGTATGAAAATGGACACAGCTTCTCTTTATTTAGCTCCTTGTGATTTCTCAGTCATGTTTCCCTTTTTACGCTTTTCTTGAGTCCTGTGTTTGAATGTCAAATTTTCTGTTCAGCTCTGGTCTTTTTTATTAGGAATGCTCAAAATCCTCTTTTTCACTGAACATCCATATTTTTTGCTCCATAAGATTATACTTAATTTTGCATGGTAGGATATTCTTGGTTGTAATCCTGGGTCCTTTGCCTTCCAGAATATCATATTCCAAACTCTCCATTCCTTTAGTGTAGTGGCTGCTAGTCCTGGGTGATCCTGACTGTGGCTTCCTGGTACTTGGATTCTTTCTTTCTGGCTGCTGGCAGTATTTTCTCCTTGACCTGGCTGTTCTGCACTTTGGCTACAACATTCCTGGGAGTGTTCAGTTTGAGGTTCCCTTCAGGAGGTGATGGATTCTTTCAATTTCTACTTAATCCTTCACTTCTAAAGTATTTGGGCAGTTTTCCTTTAGAATTTCTTGAAATATGTCGGGCTCTTTTTCTTTTACTCATGGTGGGCTAGGTAGTCCAATGTAAGTTCTCTCTTTTTGATAGATTTTTCTGGTGGTTTTTTCCCCTATGAGATATTTCACCTTTCCCCCCACTGTTCCAGTCTTTTGATTTCCTTTCCATATTGCTCATTATCTCATGGAGTCATTAGCTTTCATTTGGCCATTAAAAAAAAAAAGTAGTTATTTTCTTCCAAAGTATTGGTAATTGTCTTTTCATAACTTTCTTGCATAACTCAGTTTCTATCTCACTTTTTTCTTCTATCCCCTTATTTGATTTTGGGGGGAAAAAAAATTTTGTGTGTGTTCATCTTATGTCTTTATGTAATTATTACTGGGCTTATGTTCCACCTGCATTTTCCCTTGAGGGTTTCCTTGTAGATATCGCCTCATCACTGTCTTCTGTGTTTGGCTCTTGGGTGTCACCACAGTAGCTACATGTGGGCAGGACTATTTTTTGTTTTAAAACACTCTTCTAATGGTCCTTCAAGGACAGAATTTTGGTATAATATCATGAAAGAATTCCACCTAACACATGATTGTGTCAATATCCTCAAGAATAACCACAAAACGTTTCTCATATTCTTATCTCAAGAAATGAAAAATCTTCCTTCGAGCCTGTCTTTCAAAACTTCCAAACCCCTTTTACTCTCAAACCTACTAGCTGAATCTTCCTCTCTCCCTCCCCCCCCCCAAAAAAATTTCTCAAGCGGACTTTGATTAAATCCCTTCAAAACAGAACCTTTCTTTTTCTCCTTTCATATTCGGAACTGCTTCCTCTCCTTCATTCCCAGACATAAAACCCATCTTTATTCTGCTTAATTTTCCCTTAACATATTTCCTTATTTGTAAGATTAACTATAATATTGTTCTTGCCTTCAGGGTTCCAAAGAGCTCACAAACGCAGCATTTAAGCGTTTATAATGCCACCTCACGAGAGACTCGAGACACCCTGCAAGTGGGACTAGATTCACCTAAGCAGGAGAGACTCTAGCAGGAGGGTTGGGGTACCGACACCCCCCAACCTCCCACCCCCCATGTACATCCGAGGTAGGTCACTACTTAGGCCCAGCTTTTGAGACACCAGTACCCCTTCTGTCCTCCCCCAGCTTTTTTTCACCCCACACCATTTCTAAGGGGGGGTGGTGTAGAATTTATTTTTATCCTTCGAATCGTGTTATAACCCAAAACAGCTTGGAACGCAGGGACAAATGAGTCCCTTGGTCCCCTTTGTCTTTCATTTCCACACCCACGGGACAAGAGCGCCCCCAAATTAAGCGAGCACAGAACCAGTTCCCCCCCCCCATTTCCTTCCGGGCGCCCGTGAAAGAGGGGAGGGGAAGTGTGGCGGGAGCCCCGACCCGGAGCGGGGTATGGGCAAGTTGGGGGGGAAGAGTTGTGGGGCGGAGCTCAGGCTTGTGTGTGGGGGGGGGGGGGGCCCTGGAGCATCCTAGCCCCGGACAGTGCGGCCCAGAGGCCTCTGGGACACAGGAAGTCAGGAGGGGATGGCTCCGTCTACACCTCTCCCTACAATTCCAAGTGGTTTGACCCGCATGGCTCCTTACCGGCCGCGCTGTCTCCCACGGAGCATCCTGCACCAAGTGAATGATTAATCAATTTATGAAATGAAGGAATAGGGGTAGGCGCTCCTGGTTCCTTGGGTGCCCTCGGGAAAGGCCACGCTTGGCAGCGGGGAAATGGGGCGGCCCTGAGACTGCAGTAAAAAGTGGGCAGGGGTACCGAGGCAGAGGGCGTGGCTCGCGGTGGGGGCGGGGAGGCCGAGAGAAGGTGGGGAAAGGGCCGAGAGCAATCTCTCCCCCCACCTCGTTAGAGCTAGGAGCGCCTAGCGATGGCGGGGGCGGGGGTGTGGTGACGTCTGCTTTTTAAAGGATTTTGGGGGCGGGCCCATCTTATTTACATACCCAAATCTTCCCTAAGGGAGGATCCCCCTCTGGTGTCCTGAGGCTCCGGAGCTGGCCAGCACGGGCTGGGTTCTGGGGCGAACAGTGCCCGCCCACGTGGCCTCGGCGGATTCGCTACTTGTTACTAGGATGAGTCTTGTGGTTACTTTGTGATACAAAGTGTCAATCCTGCTCCTTTGGTCTTTGGGCAGTTTGCGTGGGACCGCCAGCTTCCCCCTTGACAAGCTTGTTTTCTGCCAACATTTCCTGACTGTTCGGGCCGGCCTAGTATGGGGACCAGAACGCTGTAACACTTTTTAACGGACCGTAGAAGGGTCCCAGAGTTAGGCCTCCTTGCCCCTAGCACCCCCTCCCCCTCCGCCTTGGACCCAGGCACTGAAGCGTCTGCTTCCTGCCTCCAGGGCCCCTGCCCGGGGGCAGAATCCCAGATTAGTGTCTGGCTTCCCCTGGTCATTCACATCCCAGAGCCCTCCTCACTCCCAGGCTTCCTTAGCTATTGTCCCTCCTAGATGAAGCAGTCTATGGTCCAGAGATTGTGTGTGTCTGTGTATGTGTCCAGGGTGTGTGTGTGTGTGTGTGTGTCCAGAGTGTGTCTGTGTATGTGTCTAGAGCGTGTGTCCAAGAGTGTGTGTGTCCAGTGTGTGTGTATGTGTGTCCAGAGTGTGTGTGTATGTGTCCAGAGTGTGTGTGTGTCTAGAGAGTATGTGTCCAGGGTGTGTGTGTGTGTGTGTCCAGAGTGTATGTGTGTCCAGCGTATGTGTGTGTGTGTGTGTGTCCAGAGTGTGTGTGTATGTGTCCAGAGTGTATGTATGTCCAGCGTGTGTGTGTGTGTGTGTGTGTGTGTGTGTGTGTGTGTGTATCTTGGGGAGAGGGGAGGCAGGGAGGGTAGAGGCCCAGTTGGAGGGGGAGCCATGGAGGCTGGTCTCTCCCGGCGGGATCCCAAACCCCTTACTGCCTCCTAGCTCTCTGTAGAATGGGGAAGAGGAGGAAGGGCAGAAAAGGGGTAAAAAAGGTGGGACCCCGTTCATTTCCAAACTGACCCTTTCTGCTTTCTCCCTCCCTCTGCTGGTTGGAGTCTCTCCCCTCAAGGCAGGGCTAGGGCCTTGTTACTCCTTCACCCTCTATAGATCTCACTAGGCCAGGCTCCTGCCCCAGAAGAGAAGGTAAGACTCTGGCCTCTGGGCTCCTCCCTCCCCAGCTCAGCCTGCAGAGGAGTAAGGCCTGGCCCAGGCAGGGAGCCTGGAGCCAGAGGGAAGGGCGTCTGGGAGCTTCTAGGCACCTTCTCTTCATTTTGCTCTTCATTGTTCCATGGAAGTCTTTCCATGTTTGTCTAAAATCACTCATCAGCAGTAGCATTCCAGCACCGTCATAGACTACAACTTGTTTAGCCATTCTCCAATTGACAGGTACCCCCAAAATTTCCAGTTTTTTTGTCACCATAAAAGAGCTGCTTTAAATATTTTAGAAATACAAGTTCTTTTCCTTTTCCCCTAATCATCTTTGGACACAGACTTAGTAGTGCTATTTCTGGGTCAAAGGGTATGGGCAGTTTAATAACTCTTTGGCCATAATTCCAGATTGCTCTACAAAATGGTTGGTCAGTTCACAGTTCCACCAACAATGCATTAGTGTCCCAGTTTTTTCACATCCCCGCCAACATTTGTTGCTTTTCGCTTCAATCATTTTAGTCAGTCTAATAGGTATCAAATAATATCTCAAGTTGGTTTAATTTGCATTTCTCAAATCAATAATGATTTAGAGCAATTTTTTCATATAACTATAAATTATTTTGATTTCTTCATTGGAAAGCTGCCTGTTCATGTCCTTTTGCCATTTTTCAGTTGGGGAATGATTCATACTCTTAGAGGTTTTACAAAGTTCTTTATGTATTTGAGATATGAAACCTTTATCTGAGATACTCTCCACAAATTCCCCCCACCCCTAATTTTCTGCTTTCCTTCTGATCTTGGCTACATTTGTTTTATTTGTATAAAAACTTTTAAATTTAATGTTATCAAAATTATTCATTTCATACCTCACTCTGCTCTCTTTTGTTTATTCATAAACTGTTCACCAATCCTTAAGTCTAATAACTAATATATTCCATGTCCTTCAAATTTTCTTGTAATCTCTATCTATCTAGATCATGTATCCATTTTGACCTTATCTTAGTGAACGGTGTAAGATACTGGTTTCTCCCAGAGTACATTCCAGTCCTCCCCCCCCTTTTTTTTTTTTGCCAAATAATAATTCTTATTCAAACATCTTAAGTCTTTACACTTGTCAAATACAAGGTTACTATATGTATTTGCCACGGTAAGTTGTGCATCTATTCTGTTCCATTGATCTTTACCAGATAATTTTGATTATTGCCATATAATATAGTTTAGGATGTGGTGCTGCTAACCCTCCTTCTTTTACATTTTCAAATAGTTCCTTGGACATTCTTGACTTTTTGTTCTTCAAAATGAATTTTGTTATTATTTTTTTTTCTAATTCAGTACAGTAATTTTTGGTAATTTAATTGGGATGGCATTGAATATATAAATTATTTTAGGTGAAATTGTCATTTTTATCATATCGGCCCTGCCTACCCATGGCCAATGAATATTTCTGTGATTATTTACATCTGGTTTTATTTGTGTAAAAAGTTTTTTCTAATTTTGTTTATATAGTCCCATGGATGGTTTTGGTAGGTGTACACCTCAGTATTTTATAACATTTAGAGTTATTTTAAATGAGGTATCTTTTACTATCTCTTTTCACAGGATTTTGTTTGAGATAGATAGTTATGTTAATGATTTATGTGAATTTACTTTATATCCTGCTATTTTGTTAAAATTGCTCATTCTTTCAACTAACTTTTTTAAAATTTTATTATAGTTTGCATCATTCATTTCCACAAGATTTTGAGTTACATATTTT
>CM053588.1:20284886-20300785 GCA_028646515.1 Pseudochirops corinnae
GGGGAGAAAATATGTAACTCAAAATCTTGTGGAAATGAATGATGCAAACTATAATAAAATTAAAAAAAAAGAAGTGGGATCATGGACAAGTCACTGATCTCCTGAGCCTCAGTGTCCCCATCTGTAAAATGAGGGAGCTGGACACCATGACAACTAAGCTCTCTTCCAGTGATAAATGTGTAATTCTATAAAAAGTCATTGTTTGGAAGTTGGAGGCAGGAACTCCCCTGAAAGTGGGAAAAGGGCTTAGGCTTCCCAATTTGGGCTATTTGTTAGACCTTCTTCAAGTCAATGAACATTTGTTAAGTGACTGCCATGTGCCAGGCCTTCTGGTAATCACCAGGGGCATAAAGATATACAAGGAATATCCCCTGCTCTCTTGGAGTGCACAGCCTGGGGGGCAGACAACATGCCAACAACAATGTAGAAACCTTTTATGGACAGGAGAAATTGGAGCTCATTGAGAGAAGGAAGGTACAAAAGTGAAGGAAGACTGGAAAGGCTCATTGTGGAAGGTGAGCTCTAGCTGGGACTTCAAGGAAGCCAAGGTGAGCACTCTAGGCATGAAGATGGTGAGTTTGGAGGTGGTGTGTTCTGTTCACAGAACAGAAGGGAGGCCCATACCACTGGATTATAGAATATTTCATGGGGATAGAAGGTGAAAGGGAACTGGAAGAGTAAGAGAGGAGTTGGAGATAAAGGGATGTGTAGTGGCAGTGCTGGGAGAGAAGGGGGTATAGGAAAGAGATGTAACCTAGGTGGAAACAGAGGACTTTGAAGCAGATTGAATAGGTATGTCAGGAGTCTGAATGTGTGAGTCAGTGAGGAATACATGACACTTTACTTATCAGCCTATAGCATTGGAAGGAGGCCTTGGAGACCATTAGGAAGATAGGAAGATGGGAGGGTTGGGGGAAGAGTATGAGTTTAGTTTTGGAGAATGATGTGTCACTAAAACCTAGGAGAGAGAGAAAAAATGTGATTGACTGTGTCAGAGGCTACAGAGAAGTCAAGAAGGATGAAGATGAAGAAATGGTCAGTGGATTTATCAATTTTGAGATTTTTGGTAGTTTTGGAGAGAGGAGTTTCCATTGAACAATGAAATTGGGAGCTAGACTGCAGAGAATTTCAAAGAAAGCAAACAAAGCAAAGAAGCTGGAGACACCAGTTGTAAATAGGTGTCTCCAACCTTAGTCATGAAATGGAAGAAAGATATTGGAAAATATCTCCTGGATTGAATGAATCAAGTGAATGTATTTTGACTTTTAGAGAAATGGTTTGATTGAGGCAGTAGGAAAGAGGTAATTTTCTGCAGGAGAGACTGAAAAGTAGTGAAACAATGGGGCTGCTGTAGAGGCAGTAAACTGAGGAAGATGGCGAGCTGGAAGGGGATGATTCACATATGGAGAGGAGTTTGCTTTTGCTAGCAGAGGGAGGACCCTTTTATCTGATACTGGTGTCATAAAGGGGAAAAAGGCACTTGATTTCTGGGAGATGAGAAGGATAAAATAGCTCTTGATAAATATCTAATTTTTTATAACAAAATATAAGACATTTCTCTACTGAGAAGGTGACTGTGTGGGCAGGGCAGAAAGTGGGAGCATAAATAAGGGAGGCTTAGGAAAGAATGAAAAGATTTGGAAAAGCTGCTGTGGTGAATGAGACAGAAAGTCAGTTATATGGTTGTTGAATTATTTCAGTTGTTTGTGACTCTTCATGATCCCATCTGGAGTTTTCTTCGCCAAGATATAGGAGTGGTTAGCCATTTCCATTTCAAGCTCATTTTACAGATGAGGAAACTGACTTGCCCAGGGTCACATAGCTATTAAGTGTCTCAGGATGAATTTAAACTGGAGTGTTCATGATTTCTATCCATTGCAACACCTATCTGCCCCAAGGGAGTCTGTTATGTAGATGTGGATGACCTTGCCACAGTGAGAGTCATGGTGGGATCACGTAGCCTAAATGTGCAGGAGCCCCAGACAATCTGGTTTTATGATTTTTCTTTCTCTCCATTCAGCAGCATCAAAGTAGTAGCAAAGGTTGCTGCCTTACTTAGAATTACTCCAAGGTGGTGCTTTACAAAAATCATGAACCTGTGCCCCTCCCCTGATCTCTGAGGTTCAATCTTTGGCCCATTCTTTGAGAATCATTGTTCAGATTCGTTGAGTTAACAGGCGCTCTCAGTTTGGGGGAAAGGGAGGTAGAAACTCTCAGGTGTTCATAGTATGAGATCCTTCAGGAGCCTAGAAGAAGTGTTTGATCTTCACGATGGGTGTGATTAGCTCCCATCAGGGTTAGAACCAGACAGAGGTTACCTGATAAAGAGGACAATGTGCAAGAAAGAGACACAAACAAGGGTGAGGCCAAAGCTGCATTTGTTGACTAAGAAAAAGACCAGAATACAAGGAGTGAGGTAGAGGCTAGGGCCTGGTGTCAGCCATGGGTGCACTCAGTCAATAACCATGGATTAAGTAACTCCAGGTTTCTACAAACCCTGCTAAGCTTTAGGAAGGGAAAAGCCAGCCCCTATCAGGGAGTTCCCAATCTGGCATACCAACATGGAGATGGTTTGGAAAGAAGCAACAGACTGTGAACATTGGTCTTAGCTGTCCCAGGGAAAGGAGAATGTTTGGGAATGGAAAACCATCCGGTTCAATCTGATATAAGGGAACACAGGGACTGAGGCTAGTAATAGTTTAAGGAAGAGAGTAGAATTAGGGAGGAAAGAGCCAAAGTCAAAACAGAAAAGACAAAAATTTCAGGTAGACCTCAGATATTGTGGGTTCTGTGCCAGAACACCACAGTGAAGTGAATATTGTAGTCAAGTGAGTAACATGAATTTTTTGGTCTCTCAGTGCATATAAAAGTTATGTTTACTATATATTGCTTTATATTATGTGTATAATAGTATTGTCTAAAATTTATATGCTTTACTTTTAAAATATTTTATTGCTAATAAAAGCTAACTATCATCACGGCGTTCAGTGAATCATAATCTTCTTCCTGGGGGAGGCTCTGACCCAATGTTGATGGCTGCTGACCGATCAACCTGGTGGTTGCTCAAGGTTGGCAGTGTCAATTTCTTCAAATAAGATGATAGTGAAGTTTCCTGCTTTGATTGACTCTTCTTTTCACTTGAACAATTAAAGCACAATTGTTGGATTATTAATTGACTTAATTTCAATATTGTTGTATGTCAGGGAATAGGAAGACCCAAAGTAAGGGAGAGAACAAGTCAACATGCAATAATAAAATATTTTTTCTTAAAAAAAAACAAAAGAAAAGAAAGTTCAATGAAGAAAGGCCATTTAGTACCATGGACAGATCCCCACTAGCAGGGTTTGAGTTCTAGTCTCAGCTGCAGGGATATTGAGCAGATCACTCAGCCATTCTGAGCTCATGGTCTGAGATGTGAATGTAAGGAGGGTTCTGGGCCTGCCTGTGTCACAGGTGTTTGTGAAGATCTAATGTGACTGTGTGAGAAGCTCTTTGTAAATCAATTTATCCTGCAGTTGTGCACTAATGGCATTTTTAAATAAATTATTCTGTCCATTGAACATTGAAGACTTTTCTTTTAACCTGCAGAAATAGGATTTAGATCAGTAAGTTTATTTTCTTGCAATGGAGGGAAGGGATTATAATTATTTATGTGAATACATGTGTCTTGGTATATATGTTTTATTGTTTGTTTTTTGCAGAAGGAGATAATAGACCTAAAATGAAAGAGACTACTGCAGTGCTAAGCATTTCTGTGGAAGAAACTCAGAAGCAAAACTTCATTAGTGATAGTCCCTGTGATGTCACTGGGAGACAAATCTGTGCTGGACTTCATAGAATCCACACTGAAGAGAAAACTTATGATTGCCATCATTGTGAGAAAGACTTGAGTCCACAGTCATTCCTTATTTACCATCAGAAAATTTATAATGGAGAGAAACCACATAACTGTCATGAATATGGTAAAGCTTTTAGTGAACACTCATCATTCACTATACATCAGAGAATTCACACTGGCACGAAACCTTATGAATGTAATCAATGTGGGAAGACTTTTAGAAGAAATTTTGATCTTGCTCAACATCAGAGAATACACACTGGAGAGAAACCATATGAATGTGATCAATGTGGAAAGGCTTTTTCACAGAGCTCCAACCTTACTCAACATCAGAGAATTCACACTGGAGAGAAACCTTATGAATGTAATCAGTGTGGAAATACTTTTAGATTTAAAAGCCATCTTACTCTACATCAGAGAATACACACTGGAGAAAAACCATATGGGTGTGATCAATGTGGAAAGGCTTTCAGATGCAGCTCCAGTCTTGTTGTACATCTGAGGAGCCACACTGGAGAGAAACCATATGAATGTAATTACTGTGGAAAGGCTTTCAAACAGAGGCCTCATTTTGCAGTACATCAGAGAAGCCACACTGGTGAGAAACCTTATGAATGTAATCAATGTGTAAAGTCTTTCAAATCCAGCTTCAGTCTTGCTGTACATCTGAGAATCCACACTGGAGAGAAACCTTATGAATGTAATCAATGTGGAAAGGCTTTCCAACAGAGGGCCCATTTTGCTCTACATCAGAGAATCCATACTGGAGAGAAACCTTATGAATGTGATCAATGTGGAAAATCTTTTAGTAGAAGCTCTGGTCTCATAAACCATCAGAGAATCCACACTGGAGAGAAACCTTATGAATGTGATCAATGTGAAAAGGCTTTTGCACAGAGTTCCAACCTTACTCAACACCAATTAGTCCACACTGGAAAGAAACCTTATGAATGTATTCAGTGTGGAAAGTCTTTCAGATATAAAAGCCTTCTTACTCTACATCAGAGAATCCACACTGGAGAGAAACCTTATGAATGTGGTCAATGTGGAAAGGCTTTCAGATATAAAAGCCATCTTACTCTACATCACAGAATTCACACTAGAAAGATACCTTATGAATGTAATTAATGTGGAATCACTTTCAAATGTAGCTTCAACCTCTCTGTACATCTGAGAAGTCACACTGGAGAGAAACCTTATGAATGCAATCAATGTGGAAAGACTTTCAAATACAAATTCATTCTTGCTGTACATCAGAGAAGCCACACTGGAGAGAGAAATCTTATAAATGTAATCAATGTGGAAAGGCTTTCAGTCAGAATTCCAAACTTGCTCTGCATCAGAGAATCCACACTGGGTAACCTTGTGCATATATTCAGTGTGAAATGGCTTTCAAAGAGAGGCCCTATTTTGTTCTACATCAGAGAATCCCCACTGGAGAGACACTTTATGAATGTAATCATTGTGGAAATGCTTTCTGTTGCCACTCCAGTCTTGCTGGACATCAGAGAATCCACACTGGAGAGAATTGTTATGAATATCATACATGTGGAAAGGCTTTCAAATTCAACTTCTTTCTTGCTATATGTCCAAGAAACCACACTAGAGATCAATCTTTTGGGTGAATAGAATGTGGTAAAGCTTTTAATGCCTACTCTTCCATGACCAAACTTTAGAGAATCCATACTAGAGGATATACCTCATTAATATGATTTACATGGAAAATCATTCAGGCTAAAGTCATCCCTCAGAGAATTCACAGGAGATGGAAATAATAGGGAAAAGAATACAAATGGAGTTCAGAACTTGTTAGACATCAGAAAATTCATCATGGGAAAAGCCCTGGGAAGGCCTTCAGCCAGAAATCTTCTCTTCCTTTACATCAAGGATTCATAACAGAGAGAAGACTTAGGAATGTGCTCAATGAGGTCCTGTCTTTCCCTGGAAGATGAAGGTCACTAGACATCACAATATTCCCTATTGAAAGAAGCTTTATAAAAGGAATGACTATGGGAATGCCTTCAGCTGAGCTCATACATGCATCTGCATTGGAAAAATCTTGCTGGAGATAAAATGTAGGGATCTAATTAATGAGGGAAGGCATATTCATGCAGCACAGACCTCATTAGATATCACATATTTTATTCTGTGCATGAAGCCCTGAAAATGGGATTGAATTTTTTTCTGAAATCCTAAGGTTTCTCATGTCTCCCCTAAAATATTCCGTGGCATTCTTCTGCTATTCCCCAGATGATTGATACTCACTTTGTCTCGTGATGTTGCCTGGCGCAAAAAGTCCCCATATAAATATTTTGGTATTTGCTGGACATTTATTTTTATAATCATGTTTTAGTTTACTGGGTGGCACAATGGATAGAGTACTGTCTGTGATCCCACAAGACCTCAGTTCAAATTCAGTCTCTGTTGGTTACTGACTGTATGACCATTGACAAGGTACTTAACCCATTCCTGGATGAATTTCTCTATCTCTAGAATGGGAATAATAATAGCACCTACCTGCCGTGGTCAATGAGGGGATCAAATGAGACAGTATCTGTCAAGTGCTTTGCAAGCATTAACTCACTATGAAAACTACTTGTAAGTTCACTAGTTATTATTGTTTTCACCTGGGATCACAAGTCTCATAGCACTGTTAGTGGCCTAATAGGTTGAATTTGCCCATTAATTGGAGAATTGGAGAATAACCAAACAAGCTGTAGTATATGAATGTAATGGAATACTATTTTCCTATAAGAAATGATGAACAGGCAGATTTCAGAAAAATCTCAAAAGATTTACATGAACTGATACAAAAGGAAGTGAGCAGAACCAAGATAATATTGTACAAATGTGTACAATGATCAACTATGATAGATTTAGTTCTTTTCATCAATAAAATGACCCAAGACAATGCCAAAAGACTCTTGATAAATAATGTTATCCACATGCAGAGAACAAACTATGGAGTCTGAATGCAGATCAAACCAAAGTTTTTTTCATTTTTTTTTGCTTTTTTGGGTTTTTTTTGGTGACTTTGCCCTTTTGTCCCATTTCTTCTTTCACAACATGACTAACTTACAAATATGTTTACATGATTGCACATATATAACCTATATCAGATTGGTTGCCATCTTGTGGAGGGAGGATGAGGGGAGGAAGGGAGAAAAAATTTGAAATTCAAAATCTTATAACAAATGAATGTTGAAATCTTTAAAAAACAAAGTAATAGGTGAGGTAGAGAGGGAGGGAGAAAGTTCAGAACCTAAAATGTAGCAAAAAAAAAAATATAACATAAAATGAGGAGGTTGGACTTAGTGCCTTCTATCATCCATTCCAACTCAAAATTTATGTCCTGATCAGAAGTATGTTCCTAAGCCTCCTCTGGTATTTCAAGAAAGAGACCTAGCCAGGACCAAGTCGGTAGTCACTGAAATTGTCCTTTGCTACTTAAAAGTAGAGACCTCATACTAATTAGATGTATAATATACAAAAGAAAATGAGTGTTCAACACATGCCAAGACCTCACCTTCTCAAAGTGGATTTAATAATCATTACAAAATGCCTGGAAAACTGGCAAGTAACCTGGCAGAAAGTAGGTATAGACCAATAAATCATACTGCAGAACAGGCTTAGCTCCAAATGGATACATGCTTGTGATATGAAAAGTCACCTCAAACAAATGAAAGAAACAATAAGGAAGATTCATTTTGTAGTTAGCAAGTTGGGGAAAGTGCATCCTCAGAGAAGGGGTGGAGAAGAGCATATGGAATAAACTGGGGAATTTTTATCACATGAAGAAACTAATTATCTGAAATGTGAAAGAGAAGGAAGCAAATGGGGAAATTATTTGTAGCAAATTTCTCCAGTAAAGGTCTCTCTTCCAAGTATTTAAGGAATGGATCCTGATGTATAAAAATGGGCCATTACCCAGTAGATCTCTGCTCAAAAGGTATGAATAGATAGTTTTCCAGGGAAGAAATCCAAGTTTTCAATGACCGTATTTTTTAAAATGGTCCAAATCTGTAATCACTAATTCATATTACTAATAATTAGATTTTCAAATTGGTAGAGGTGATAAGAAAATTACAGTCACCAATATTAGAGGGATTTCATGAATGTTTATTGAGGGACAGTGTTCCTGCATTGTCTGTGTTAAAGAAAAAATGATGTGTCTCATCCTGCTCTCTTGAGTCCTTCAAATCTATGAGGACATAGATAACATATTCCATCTTTTGTCCTCTGCAGACATGGTCATTGCATTGATCTGAGTTCTTAAATCTTTCAGACTTACTTTCCATTACAATATTGTTTTTATTTGTAAATCTGGTTCTGTTCACCTCTCTTTAAAATAGTTGATGTAAGCCTTCCCAGGTTCTTGTCCAATCCTCACCATCATCATTTCTTACAACATACCTTCTTTCATCTCATTCATGGAAAGCTCAGATATTCGGAGGAATTTATTTCCTTTGAGTACATATTGGCTTCCAAAGCCTAGGAACATTAGGTCAAAGGGGGGAAATGTATGTAAATTCAAAAATTAAAAATAAAACCAAGACAAAACATGTATGCTCAAATTCATTAATAATAATAGGCACCTTCATTAATTCACTGTTGATGAATTTGTGAAGGTCCCAAAATGATCAACATGAGAATGATCAGGAGGAATCAGAACAGATGTGAAAAGGCAATGTTAAATTTTTTAATATCAAATAGAAAATCAAGCAATAAATGATAGAAATTAGGGTGGAATCCTCTTTTTCTGATTACATGTGTATAAAAGTATGTGTGTGTATACTTGGTTGTTGTCCTTTATTCTCAAAGAGGATAAAAATGACATCACTGTGTTAAAGTCAAGTTACAAGGTGTCTGATGGGCTGATCAGACCAATGTGAACTTGGAATGCTCTTTTGCAGATCAGGCACAAATGGGCTATGTGAACATTTGGGGTGGCTTCTCTAAATTTGTGAATCCTGCATTTTGAACTACTTCAATTTTGCTTTGCTCAGAGAGCACAACACCTTCTCTGGTGAGGAAACACCTTGCTAGATGGACCTGTGCCAGTGTCTCCCATGTCACACAATCAGTTCCAAAGTTCTTAATCTAGGGCCATCTCTAGTCATCCTGATGAATATCTGTTTGCACAGCCCTCTCTCAAATCAAAGTGAACTTCAAGTTGTGTCATCATTTCCCTGATGTCATGGTCCTCTTTGAGAATGAAGGATACACCACCAGGTGATACACCACCACAACCACAAGAAAGACCTTGAGAGTGTCCTTGTATCACTTTTTCTGACCACATCAGCAATTGCCCTGTGTGAGTTCTCCATAAATGTCTGTTTGGCAAGTGTAAGTTTGGCATTTGAACAATGTGGCCAGCTTATTGGAGTTGCTCTTTCTGCAGTAGTGTTTGAAGGCCTGGAAGTTTAGTTAGAGAAAGGACCTCAGTGTCTGGTGTCTTATCCTGCCAGGTGATCTTCAGAATCTTCCTAAGACAATTCAAATGGAAGAGATTCATTTTCCTGGCATCATGCTGGTAGACTCTCCAGGTTTCACAGTCTGTCTACTATTTCACAACAATGAGGTCAGCACAATGGCTCTGTAGACCTTCAGTTTGGTAGTCAGTCTAGCACCTCTTCTCTCCTACACTTTCCTTCAGAGCCTCCAAAACACAGCTTTCTCTGGCAATGCTTGTGTCAACCTCATTATCAATGTGTAAATCCCTGGAAAGTATCTTGCTGAGGTAAGTGAACTTATCCACAGTTTTCAAAGCTTCTCCATTTGCTGTAACCATGGGTTCCACATATGGATGGTGTGGTACTGGCCGATGGAATACCTGTGTTTTTCTGGCATTAATTGTTAGGCCAAAATTAGCACAAACAACAAAGAATCAATCCATACTTCATTGCATCTCAGTTTCAGAGGCTGCATTGAGTGCACAATCATCTCTGCCCCTCCCCCCCCCAAGGCACCAACACTCCCTGCACTTTAGTCTTGGCTTGTAGCCTTGTCAAGTTGAAGGATTTGCCATTGGTATGGTAGCTGACCCCAATGTCATATTTGTCTTCAGTAAAGGTGTTTGACAACATTGATGAAAACATCATGCTAAAAACCATGGGAGGAAGCACACAGCCTTGTTTCACTCCATTTATGACTGGGAAAATATGAGAGCATCATCCACTATCCAAAACACAGGTAAATATGCTGAAGTGAAATTGACATACAAAACTGACAAGCTTCTCTGGGCAACCAAATTTTGACATAATTTTCCATAAACCCTTGTGACTGACAGTATCAAAGGTCTTGATCAGATCTCCAAATGTTGTGTGCAGACCTCTGTTCTGATCCTAGCATTTCTCCTAGAATTGTTGGGCAGCAAATACCATATAGACCATTACTCTCTGCCTTTTCTGAAGCCACACTGGCTCTCAGGTAGATGATGATCTTCCAAGGGAAGAATCAGTTTATTAAGGAGGAGCCTGGCAAGAATCTTGCCAGCAGTGACTAAGAATGAGAACCTTCTGAAATTTTCATGGAAAATCTATTTCCTTTACCATTATAGAGATGAACAATCAAGGTGTCCTTGAACTCCTGGGGGATAATCTCCTCTTGCCATATAACCTGGAAAATGTTAGACAGGTTTTGTGAGCAGTGGACTCCCACATTGTAAATTTCAGCTGGAATAGAATCAGCACCAGGTGCTTTGCCACATGAAGGGAACCTAATGACATTCAAAACCTTTTCAGTTGAACTTTAGCTTGGGAGGGATTGACTTCAAACTGAAGTAAACGGTCAGTGGCTTCAACATTGATTGATGAAAGTCTGTTGAGAACACTATGGAAGTATTGAGTCTATCTCTCTAGGATCATGAACTTATAACTAATCAATGTGGCTCTATCAATGTGAGTAGTTGAGATTCACTGTAAGTCTTTGACTGATAGCCTTCGGGGCACCATAAAAGAACTTTGGATCATTAGTATCAGCATAAAACTGAATTTCTTCTGCCTTCTCCCTGAGGCAAGAATCCTGCACCTCTCAAGTTTTGCTTATACTTTACTTTTGAATGCTTCCTTCTTATAGAGATGGATGAACTATCCTCCTAGTAAACTCTGTGGAGTTTTCAGTTTGCATATAGCAGCTGCTGAATTTCCCCATCATTTTCTTTAAACCAGTCTTGATGTTTGCAAGTGTTCTGACTCAGATCTCTCAAAACTCTCGATTCCTTTTCTGTTTCACTGTTGCCAACTGTGTATTGCCTCAACTTTCCCTCCAAGTTAGCAACAAACTGTTCCAAATCAGAAGAGTGCTCTAATCTGTTGACCTTAATTCTTCTGGTAGTCATTTTGCCTTGGGGCCATCACTTTTGTTGGATGCAAATATTTAGCTTGGAGAAGATCAGTTGATGATCAGTCCAGCACTCTGCACATGTTGCCTTCATCACTCTCACATCCTTTCTTTCTTTTCTCCTTATAATCACATATTCTATTGAATGTCAATGTTTGCTGTGGGAGTGCATCCATGAAGTTTTATTATGTTTAGGTAAATGGAAGACAGTGTTGGTGATAAGGTCATGAAACACCCAAGTCTTCAGTACTAAGTGACCATTGCTGTTGCTGTTTCCAGCTCCATTTTTCCCTAGCATTTCCAGCCAAGTCTGGTAGTCTGAGCCCATAGCATTAAGGCCACCCAGAATTATAAGCTCATCCTCTTTTGGTACATTGATGATGAGGGTCTCCAGGTCTTCAAAAAATTTTTCTTTGATCTCATCAAGATTCATCATGGTGGAAACATTGGCACTGATGACAACATGGCATTTTCCTGCAAGTGGAAATAGCATTGTCATGAGCCTGTCATTCATTACTTTTGATAGGCATATAAGCTTGTTGACTAGAGTAGTTCTGAGTGCCAAACCTACCACAACTTCATTGTGGTCCATTTCACTGGAGCCACTCCAGAAAAACATGTATCCAGGTGCAACTTCAGTAAGCTGGCCTACATTTGCCGGCCTTCTTTCATTGAGGGTTGCTATTTGAATATGATATTTGCTGCATTCTCTTGCAACAAGAGCTATTCTTCTTTCAAGTCTGCTTGATTTTGTGTTGTCTGTAAGTGCACAAATTCCTGTACCAATGGTGAGTGGAATCATCTTTGTAGAAGTTTTTGTACATTTGTGTGTGTGTGTGTGTGTGTGTGTGTGTGTGTGTGTATGTTTTGACCACAGTGTGAATAATCAGGTCAAGGCTGGGTAAGCCATCATTTTGGGGGACATTTTTTCTAGTTCCTTCCTCACACCAGGAGGTGAGGAGTGATCCTCAAAAGACTGCTCAGACACCCAGGGGGTTGCTGAATCCCACTGCTTCTACAGTGAAAAATGACCCTATGGCCTGGACCACCTATGTGCAGGATTGTAACTGCAGCTCCCAGTGTATCTGTACCTGCTACTTCATCAATTTTCTGTCACCACAGGACTTAAAGATAGGTAAAAATGGTAAAATGGTATGGTTGATGTCTCGATTCCTGGGTAAATTGGATTTAAGTGAGGCAGAATTGCATGAAGTTGTGGGCCTCACTCTCTTTCAGAGTCATCACAGTCCAGTGGCAGGATTAAGTCAAGATCACTGGTGATGGCTCAAGATGCAATGGATGACCTTGGCATCTTCAATGTCTGATCAAGCTCCCAGCGCTCCACAACACCTGCTTCAGCTCCCTTCATGGCCATTGGAACAAACTGTTCTCATCCACCCATTCCACCAGTGGAAGTCTTCACTTGTTTGGGGTAATCACCCCCCTAACTCATGGATGTTACTATGTTACCCCAAACCTGCTTTCACCTGTCTGAAAAAAATGGATTACAAGGGTGTGTCTGCTGTGCTTATTGGAACCACAGGTGAGAGGTGGACAAATTGGACACCAAAGTTGGGAAGGATCCCTGAAAAGGGCCCAGCAGCTCTTACACCAGAGGTACTGGTCTTCCCTGAACACACCCTGCACTCCACATATATACATATGTATGAACATACATACATACATACATGAAGAGAAAGGAACACTCTGTATATATAATATATGTGTGTATACATGTATATATTCCTAGCAGTGTTTGGTTGGGGATTGGTGTAGTACTGAATAAGTAGATTAATGTAAGAATAATGATCATTTTTATTATATTGGCTGAGCTTACCCATGAGCAATTCATATCTTTCCACTTGTTTAGATCTGACTTTATTTGTTTGAAAATGTTTTTAAATTGTGTTCTTATAGTTTCTGAGTTTATCTTGGAAAGTAGACTCCTAGTCATAAAATACCCAGGTATAAAATTTTTAATGGAATTTTTTCTTTCTTTTGCTGCTGATTTGCTGGTAATTTTCATGTAAATGCCATGTACTGCTGAGAGAAAGGTATAGTCCTTTCTATTCCCATTCAATTTTCTCCAAAGGTCTAGTAATCCAGCTTTCCTAAAATTTATTTGCCTTCTTAACTTCTTGTTTGTTTTTTAATTAGATTTATTTAGTTCTTAGAGGGGAAGGTTGAAGTCCTGACCAGTATAGTTTTATTGCCTATTTCCTCCTGTAAATCATTTAAGTTGTCCTTTCAAACTTAGATGCTATACCATTTGGTGCATATATGTTTAAGTATTGATATCACTTCATTGTTTGTGGCACCTTTGAACAAGATATAGTTTCCTTCCTTATGTCTTTCAATTAGAGGTATTTTTGTTTTTGCTTTCTCTGATAACATCATTGCTAGCCCTCTTTATTTTCTTAAGTTGATGCATAACATTCTGTATCTAGCCCCTACTTCAAATGTGATTCTGGTAAACACCACATTATAGGATTCTGGTTTTTAATGCATTCTGCTATTTACTTCAGTTTATGTGTAAATTTATTCCATTCATATTTATTGTTATAATAACTAACTATATTTCCCTCCATCTTATTTCCTCCATTTATCCATCTCTATCTCTCTCACCTTTCACCTGTCTCCTCACCAGTGTTTTGCTTCTGACCAATGCCTGTGATTTTATGTTAAGGATTAGAGAAAAATGGTTTTATTTGTGGTGATAGGGAAGCGGTCATTAGTTCAGGAAAGACTGAAAAGTAGTGAAAGTGGGGCTACTGGAGAAGTAGTATGCTGAGGAAGATGGTGGGCTGGAATGGGATGATTCACACATGGACAGGAGTTTGCTTTAGCTAGCACAGGGAGGACTGTTTCATCTGATTCTGGTGTCAAAAAGGAAAAGAAGGCACCAGATTCATGGAAGATAAGGAGGATAAGATAGTTTTTGATAAGTATCTAATTTTTTCAATGAAATATGAGGCAAATTTCTCTGCTGAGGAGATGAGTGGGGGATGGAGAGTGGGAGCAAAAAATAAGGGAGGGTTGGGGAAGAATGGAAAGAAACGGAAAAGTTACTGTGCTGAATGAGACAGAGTCAGTTATAAGGTTGTTCAATTATTTCAGTTGTTTCTGACTGTTCATGGTCCCACTTTGGGGTTTTCTTGGCAAAGTTGCTGGAGTACTTTGCCATTTCCTTTTCAGGTTCATTTTATAGATGAAGAAACTGAGGCCAACATGCCTAAGTGACTTGCCCGGGGTCATAGAGCTAGTAAATGTCTGAGGCTGGATTGGAACTCGTCTTCCTAACCAGGTACTCTATCCACTGGACCACCAGCTACCACAAGGGAATGAGTTAGGGAGGTGTCAAAGGATAGCCTTGGCACAGTGAGACCCATACTGAGATTATGTAGCCTAAATTTGTAGTGGACTCGGACACATTGATTTTATGATTTTCTCTCTTTCCATTCAGTAGCATCAAAGTAGTAACAAAGGTTGCTGCCTTACTTAGAATTAATCCAAGGCAATGTTTACATAAATCATGAATCTATGCACCTCCCCTGATCTCTGAGGCTCAATCTTTGGCTCGTTCTTGGAGAGTCATCAGTCAGATTCATTGAGTTAACAGCCACTCTCAGTTTGGAGAAATGGGAGGTAGAAACTCCCAGGTGTCCACATTATGAGATGCTTTAGGAGCCTAGAATGAAGTCTCTGTAATCTTCACTGTGGTTCTGGTCAGGTCCCACCAGGGTTAGAACTAGACAAAGGCCACCCAATATAGGAGATAAAGTGCAGGAAAGATCCAGAAACAGGACTGAGGCTAGAACTTGCATTTGCCCACTAAGACAGAGACCAGAGTACAGGGACTGAGGTAGAGCCTGGGTCCTGGTATCAGCCCTGGACCCAGTCAGAGGGCAAGCTTGCATTAAGCACCTCCACTTTTTTTGGTACTTTGCTAAGCCCTTGGAAGAGAAAAGCCAGTCCATGCTGTCAGGGAGCTCCCAGTCTGGCATACCAACATGGAGATGGTTGAGAAGAAAGAAGAGACTGGGAACTCCACCCTTAGCTGCTTCAGGGAACAGAGAGTATTTGGGGATAGAAAGACTTCTAAGTTCAATGCAATATATGGGAGCTCAAGGAGTAAGGCTAGTAATGGTTTGAGAAGGAGAGTAGAATTGGGGAGCAAGAATGACAAAATCAAAACAAGAATAACAAAAATGGGGTGTCTCGGTGGCATAGTGAATAGAGCACTGGCCCTGGAGTCAGGAGGACCTGAGTTCAAATCCAGCCTCAGACACTTAACACTTACTAGCTTGTGACCTTGGACAAGTCACTTAACCCCAATTGCCCTGCCCTTCCCCCTCCAAAAAGCAAAATAAAATAAATAAAATAAAAAATGACAACAATTCCAGGCTCCCCTCGGAGATATTGTGGGTTCTGTTCCAGAGCTCTGCAGCCAAGTGAATATTGCAATCAAATGAGTCACCAGGATTTTTGGTTTCTCAGTACATATAAAAGTTATACTTACAACATTACATGTGCAACATTATTACGACTAAAAGAAAAGTATGTACTTTAAAAATATTTTATTGCTAAGAAAAGGACACTGTCAGCTGAGCTTTCAGTGAGTCTTAATGTTCTTGCTGACAAAGCCTCTGGTTCAGTGTTGCTGGCTACTGACTGAACAGGGTGGTGGTTACTCAAGGTGGACAGGGAACTGTGACAATTT
>CM053588.1:20301285-20327107 GCA_028646515.1 Pseudochirops corinnae
TATATATATATATATATATATATATATATATGTACATGTGTCTCTGTATTTATGTTTTATTGTTTGTTTCTTGCAAAAGGACAGATTAGACCTGAAATTAAAGAGATAACTGTAAAGCTAAGCATTTCTGTGGAAGAAACTCACAAGCAAAGCTTCAAAAGTGACTTCACTGGGAGACAAATCTGTGATGTACTTCTCAGAATATATACAAGGGAGAAACTGAGTTATGTAGAGATAACTTGAGTGGTTTCATAAGACGGCTCTAAATTGACACACTAGCCTGAGAAAGTGTGATGTGTAAACATGGTCCAGGCATGATTGTCAAACAATCCATTTATTGATACCATGAGCAAGGTTTTTATGGAGTAATGAAACAAAGAAGGTAATTATAGGTCACTAGGGTTTCTAATACTCTTTGTTCACTTTCAAGATGCTAGACAGTGATGTCTATTTTTAGGCCTTGAAGATAACCACATCCTCGATTCCAGTACCCAAAGAATGGTATCTAAAAATGTATAAAAATCATGAAAGGCAGCTAACATCTTCTGGCCAAAATCCCAGAACAGGGCACAGCCTTGGATCTCAGGATATCAGGCAGGCTCTGATTTACAGCTTCATCAACAGGAAAACCAGGACTGGCCTGGCATGGCAACAACACTGAGAAAATCCGGAGCTAACTATGAAGGACTAGTGTGATTCCTGGATCAGATGTTTTGGCTCCCTTCAAAGTTATACCTTACTTACTACGGCAAAATTAATACTGAAGAGAAACCACATGAGAGTCATGAGTGTGTGACGCTTTTAGTGACCACTTATCTTCCTTATACATCAGAGAATCCACAGTGGAGAAAGATGTTATGAAAATAAACAATGTGGAAAGTTTTTCAGACTCAGTTCCAGTCTTGTACATCAGAAAAGCCACTGTGCATAGAAACCTTGTGAATGTGTTCAGTATGGAAAGAATTTTGGACACTACAATAAATTTGGTGGCCATCAGAGAATACACACTGGGGAAAAGCCTTATCAATGGCATCAATGTGGATCGACTTTTAGAAGAGGCTCTAGTCTTGCTAAACACCAGACAATTCACACTGGAAAGAAACCTTATGAGTGTGATCATTGTGGAAAGGCTTTCACACGCAATTCCAGTCTTGCTGAATCACAGAAGCCATACTGAAGAGAAACTTTTAAATATTCAATGTGGAAATGCTTTCAAATATCTCTCTGATCTTACTCTTCATAAGAGAAGCCACACTGGAGAGAAACTTTATGAGTGTCTAGAATGTGTAAAAGCTTTTTTGCACTCTCTTCCCTTACTAAACATCAGAGAAGCTCTACTAGAGGACAAACATCATTAATACAACCAACATGGAAAAGCATTTAGGCTAAAGTCATCCCTTATTTCCCATGAGAGAATTCACAGGAGATGGAAAACATATCCCTTATAATAAATGTGGAAAAGCCTATAAGAGGAGTACAGAGCTTGTTAGACATCAGAAAATGCAACCTTGGAACAAGCCCTATAAGTGCTCAACTCAGTCAGAGATCATCTATTCCTTTACATCAAAGATGCACAGTGGACGGAATACTTATGAATGAGATCAATAAGGTCCTGCATTTTTCTGGAAAAGGGAGCTCATTAGACATTATAATTTACACAATGAAATGAAGCTTTATGAAAGCATTAATTGTGGGAAGACCTTCAGCTGGAGCTGAAACTTGAGTATACATTGGAAAAATATTTCTGTAGATAAAACTGATGGATCTAATTAATGAGGGAAGAGTTTTTCCTGCAGCACAGATCTCACTGGAAATAACACATTTCATGCTGTGTGTGAAGCCCTGAAAATGGAATGACGATTTCTCAGAAATCTTAGTTTCGACTTCTGGGATCCAAGATGTCAAAGTGAACAGGAAATTGCTTATACTCTACCATATTCACTTCCAAACAAGCATAAAATCATGTCACAAAATGAATTGTGGAAAGGTAGAACTGGTAAAAAGATTAGGCCAATCTTTTACCCCAAGGAACTTGGAAGGTTGGCAGGTAAGGTCTGTCTCCCTTCCATAAAAGGGTGGCACAATTCAGTACAGGAAACATCACAGTAAGTCAGTAGCAGTCCCTGTCTCAGCAAACCAGCAGGATGCCATGAGCCACAGTGCAGTGCCTGGTAAGCAGGCAAACATAGCACTGGGCCTCACCACTTAACTCAGCACAGCCCTGGCAAACAGGCAGATACCACCACAGGGACCTTCTACATACATCAGTGCAGTACCAGGCAAGCTCCCAGCCTCCTGAGACAAAGCAAACCCCAACCACCCCACCCTCATCTGTGCACAGCCCCAGGTGAGCATCAAGACCCCCCAAAGCCCCTGGTGCAACTCAGGGTACCCCAATATGCCTCAACATAGCCCAGGTAAATAGGCAAAAGCTCACACCAGCTTCCTCCCTCAGGCCTCTGCAACACAAGGTTGGGCCCCAGCAGCCTCCACCAACACCAGCCATCCCCATTCCATTGCAGTCCCTCAGTGCAGCACCAGGCACAAGGGTCCCCTGTAGGCCTCAGGGTAGCACCAGTACAGCATAAGGGAAATAGTCAGCCCCACAGCACCTGGTGCGGGAAGCTTGGGACAATCCCCCTTCCACCCTAGGAGCATGGCTCAAACCTAGAAGTAAAGGAAGGATGAGCAAAAAAGAAACCATAAATTTATTTTGCTGACAAGGAAAATCAAGACAATCTCAGAAGGGGACAACAACCACTTAAGAAGAAGGCCCCAGAGAGAGATGGCAATCGGACTCGAGCCCAAAAAGAACTCATGGAAGGGCTCAAAAAAAGGGGGGATGGAAAAGTAAATAAGAGGTAAGAGAAAATTTGGAAAATAAATGAGATTGATGCAACAGAATAATTTTAAAAGAGGTCATCAGCTTGGAAAAAGAAAACAAAACAACTCTTTAAAAAAGGGAAGTGGACAAATGGAAAAGGAGGTACAAAGATCCAATGAAGAAAAGAAGTCCTTAAAATTAGAATGGATCAAATGGAAAAAGAGGTACAGAAGCTAACTGAAGAAAATAATTCCTGAAAAATAAGAAATGGGAAAATAGAAGCTAATAATGTTATAAGTTATCAAGAATCAATCAAGATTAAAGGGATTTTAAAAAAAGAAAATGTGAAAAATCTCATTGGAAAAACAATTGACCTGGAAAATAGACCCAGGAGAGACAATTTAAGAATCATTGGAATTTTTGAAAGTCCTAATGAAAAGGAAGACCTGAACATCATACTTCAAGAAACTATCAGAGTTTTTTAAAATCTAAAGTTTTTAAAATCTAAAATTTCTTAAAATCCTAGAACCAGAGGGTAAAACAGACATTAAAAGACTCCACCAATCACCTCTTGAAAGAGATACCAAAATGAAAGCACCCAGGAATGTTATTGCCACATACCAGAACTCCCAGGTCAAGGGGGAAGAAATATAAGCAGCCATAAATAAATGATTTAGCTATTAGGGAGCCATACTGAAGATTATATAGGACTTAGTATCAGTGTTAAAGGATCAAAGGTCATGGAACATGATATTCTGGAAGGCAAAGGAGCTAGGATTACAATGAAGAATTTACTACTGGATAAAATAGAGCATAATTTTACGAGGGGGGAAAAAAAGGTCATTTTATGAAATAGAAGACTTCCAACCTTTTCTGAAGAAAAATATCAGAGATGAACCAAAAAACCTTTTTTTTTTCAATATCAAGATTGAAGAGGAGCATAAAAAGGTTAAAAGCAAAGAAAGCCGAGGGGATTCAATGGGGCTAAACTGTTTACATCACTAGATGGGAAGTTAATACTTGTAATTCTTTTTATTACAATTTTTTGACATTTTTGTTTAAAATTTTGAGCTGCAAATACTATCTCTCCATCCTCTCCCCCTCTCTGAAATGGTAAGCAATAAGATATTGGTTCTTGTAATGGTAATGGGACTGTGAAGATCTTTCATGCTTTAAAGATCTTCACAGCCCCTTAATAAGCCTAATGTAATCACAAGGACCCTGTGGTGAGAGGAGCTTGCTGAATCGGTGGAGCAAAGCCCAGAGGAAGCTGGGAGTCAGAGCAGTTAGAAAGGAAGGAGGAAAGAATGTAGGAAATATGGATATATTGATAATGTTGTTCTCTTCTGAATTTGTGTTTTGATCTTCCTTTTCCATGTAGAAAGAATCTGTGGTTATTGTTCACATCTGCTTTTTGTTCATGCTGTTTGCCTATTTCCTGGCTTTTAAAGTTGAACTCTCCTGCTGGAGAGTTTCAAGCTTCTTGTGTTGGGAGCCAGGGACCTGGTCCCTGGCTTTGTGTACTGGGGCCTCAGGTACTGGTAGTTGGAGGCTGTAGGGGTCTGGCAGCTTACCTGGGGCTGAGCTGGGGTCCTAGTGGTGGTGGCCAGCATGTGCTGAACCTGGGTGGCAGGGATTTCTGCATTTCCCTGGGGCTACTGTGAAGTTCTCTCTTTGGGGGGTGAGGGTGGGTCTAGCTCCTGGAGGATGCCTGCCCACCTGGAATTGTGCTTCTTGGAGTTGCAGTGATGCATAGGGAGGTTGGGCTGCTGGAGAAAGCCTGCCCTCTGGTGCACATGATGATTTTCCAAGCTAGAGTCTATTGGTTCCCTTGCCTGTACCAAGGCACAAGGGGTGTCCTGGTCTTGGCGATTGCCTGCTCCACCACTCAGGGGCTCAGAATCTCCCACTGGTCTGCTGAGTTGGGGCTTTCTGCTGGCTTGCTGGGATGCCACCCATCCTGTAGTGTTCCCCTTCCATCACCCCTTGCACCCTCAAGTCTTCCAGGTTAAAAGACTGCTATATGCCTTCCTTCTGCTGGCCTTGCCATTCCAAGATGTTTTCTGGGGTGATATTGTCTGGGTTTTAAAAGGTCAATAAGGGAGAGTGAGAGCAACTTACTATTTACTCTGCCATCCTGGCTCCTGGAAGTGCAATTTGAAATGGAGAAATGTTGAATGCTGTGGATAAGTTCACTTACCTTGTTAGTGCACTTTCCAGGGATGTACACATTGATAATGAGTCTGCACACACATTACTAGAGCTAGCTCACTGTTTGGGAGACTCTGAAGGAAAGTGGTGGAGAGAAGAAGTATGTGACTACCAAACTGAAGGTCTAGAGAGTCACTGAACTCATTGCTATATGCCTGTGAAACCTGGACGATATACCAGCGCCATGTCAGGAAACTGAATTGCTTCCATTTGAATTGTCTTACAAAGATTCTGAAGATCAACTGGCAGCATGTGGTACAAGACACTGAGATCCTTACTCAAACCAAACTGCCAAGCATTCAAACTCTATTGCAGAGTGCAACTCTGATGGGCTGGCCATGTTGTGGGAATGCCAAATGCGTGCTCTCCACAGTCTTATTTTACTTTCACACATTCACACATGGCAAACACTCACATGGTGGACAGAAGTGATACAAGGACACTCTCAAGGTCTCTTCTGAGAACTTTGGAATTGAATGTGTGACATGGAAGATACTGGCACAGGACTGGTCATCATGGTGTGCCCCCATCAGACAAGGTGCTGTGGTCTAAGAGCAAAGCAGAGTTTAAGTAGCTAAAAAAAGCCATGCAAAATGTGCAGATTTAGAGAGCCCACCCCAGATGTTCACATGGACTATTTGTGCCTGCCCTGTGGCAGAACATTCTGAGCTTGTATTGATTTGGTCAGCCAGTCAGACACACTGCAATTTGACTCTAGCACACTGATGTCATTTTGATCCTGTTTAAGAATTAAGGACAACAACCAATCAACCACAACTAATGAGAAAAAGAGGATTCCACATGACAATTTCTACTATTTATTGCTTGATTTTGTTTTCATGATATTAAAAAAGTCAATATGGCACTTTAAAGTGTGTCCTGATTCCCTCTGATCTTCCTCATGTTTGTCACTTTGGGGACTTCAGATCTTTATCAACACTGAATTAATTAAGGTATCCACTAATTATAAATGAATTCAAGCATACATTTGCCTTTTTTAATTGTTCAATTTACATGTATTTTCTCACCCATCCACCCCCCGAATTTTCTACAGAAGTTTGAAGCTAATATATAGTCAGGAAAAGTAAGTTTCCCCAAATATGTGCCATTTCGACAAATGAAATGAGGTGGAGGCAAGATAGTGGAATAAAAGCAGGAACTTGCTTGATATAGTGCCCCAACAGTCTGATACCTGTAAAAAAAAATAACTCTAAACAAATTTTAGAGCTATAAAATCCACATGACAAAGTCAAATACAGCTCCACCTGAAGTCAGGCTGGCAAACCAAAAGGAAGGGTCTATTGCACCAGACCCAGGAGCAGAGCGCAGTCCCCCATGGGCCATGCCAGCACAGACTGGCAGCACAGACCTGCCAGAGCAAACCTCAGGGGACAGAATCACTGGCAGATATGGTGGTTTCTAGACTTCTCAACCCATAAAGGCCAAAGAGAAAATAAAAGGTGAGTGGGGAAACTCTGTTGGACTTCGGTGAGAGAAGAGCCCCAGCCAGACCCGGCCCCTGGGGCAGTGGAGGCAGTGGGGCTGTGGCAGCAGGGTGGCTGCTACTGGAGCTCCAGGACAACGGATGGTGGGGGGACTTATGACAAGGTAACTGCAGAAATCTCTTTGCTAGCGTTGAGGCAGGATTCTCTCCCTTTGCCCTGCTTGGATCTGGGTGGTGGTCCTGGGGTGAGGAGGAGCACTGGTATGGCAGAGCTTGTTGAGGCTGTGGAGAGGAAATCCTCCTCACACTTCTGAGGCAGGTGAATAAAAGTAGCTCTGACAACAGCTGCACAAAACTCCAGGAAATGGGGACACAGCACTCTCCACTCTGGAAGTAGACTTCTACCAAGTCAAAGAGCTCAAAAGTCAAGTAACTGGCTGGCAAAATGAGTGAACAGAGGAAGATAAATCAGACTGTAGAATCATAATTTTGTGACAAAGATCAAAACACAGAACCAAAAGAATGCAACAAAGTCAGAAGTCCTCCATCAAAAGCCTCCAAGAAAAATATGAATTGGCCCCATGCTATGGAGGGGCTCGAAAAGAAGCTTAAAAATCAAATAAGAGAAGTAGAGGAGGAAAAATTTGGGTAGAGAAATGACAGTGTTGCAAGAAAAACATGAAAAACAAGTCAACAGCTTTCTGAGACCCCCCAAAATAATGCAGAAAAATAACACCTTAAAAAATAGACTAAAAGAGGTACAAAAAGCCAATGAGAAAAATGCCTTAAAAAGCAGAATTGACCAAATGGAAAAGTCCAAAACCTCGGTGAAGAAAATAATTCCTTCAAAATTAGAATGGAGCAAATGGAAGCCAATGACTTTATGAGAAATCATAACACCATAAAACAGATCCAAAGGAAGGGAAAAAAAAGACAATGTGAAATATCTCATTGGAAAAGCTACTAACCTGGAAAATAGATCCAGGAGAGATGATTTAAAAATTATTGGACTACATGAAAGCCATGACCAAAAAAAGAGGATAGACATCATCTTTCAAGAAATTATCAAGGAAACCTGCCCTGATATTCTGGAACCACAGGGCAAAATAGAAATTGAAAGAATCCACTGATCATCTTGTGAAAAACATCCCCAAAAGAAAACTCCTAGGAATACTATAGCCAAATCCCCAAGTTCCCAGGTCAATGAGAAAACATTACAAGCAGACTTGGAATACTATATTCTGGACGTCAAAGGAGCTGAGATTAAAATCAAGAATCACCTATGCAGCAAAATACTTCAGGGTATACTTCAGGGTAAAATATGGTCATTCAATGAAATAGAGGACTTCCAAGCATTCTTGATTAAATGACCAGAGCTACACAGAAAATCTGACTTTCAAATACAAGCAAGAGAAGCATGGAAAGTTAAATCACAAGGAATTTGTTAAAGGTTATTTATATATATATATATATACATACATATATAAACATATGTATATATACACACACACATATATATGTAATATAAGGTGAGTTGAATATGAATGGATGATATTAAAAAAATAAAGGAGAAAATAATATATTTGGAGGAGCAAGGGAGAGATAGAATAGGGTAACTTATCTCACATAAAAGAGGCAAGAGAAAACTGTTAAAATGGAGAGGAAGAGCAGGGAGGTGAAAGAATGAATCAACCTTACTCTCATTGAATTTGGCAATAATGAGGGAATAACATACACACTCAATTGAGTATCTTACCCCACAGGAAAGCAGGGGGAAATGGTATGGGGGAGGTGGGGGGAAATGATAGAAGGGTGGAAAGATTGGGGGAAAGAGCAGTCAGAACCAAATACTTTTGAAAAGGGACAGGGACAAAGGAGAAAATAGAATACATGGGGTGGAGGGGATGGGACACAAGGACACATAGTCTTTCAAAATATGACAACTATGGAAATGTTTTGCATAACTACACATGTATAGCTTATATTTAATCACTTGCCTTAATGGGTGTGGGTGAGGAGGGAGGGAGAGAATCTGGAACTCAGTATTAAAAAATTATTTTTACATGCAACTGGGAAATAAGATATACAAGGAATGGGGTATAGAAATCCATCTTGCCCTAGAAGAAAGAGGGAACAAGCTAAGGGAGAGTAAGGGGGGATATAAAAGGGTAGATTGGGGGAAGGAGTCATCAGTATGCTTGCCATCTTGAATTGTGGGGGATGGGAGAGATGGGGAGAAAATTTGGAACTAAAAACCTTGTGGAAGTGAATGTTGAAAACTAAAATAAATAAAAAACTTTTTAAAAGATAGTGAGGATTGGAAGAGAACCTGGGAAGACTTGTATTGATTACGATAAAGAGAAGTGAGCAGAACCAGATTGCCTTACAAATGAACTCTGATCAATCCAATAACTAACATGTCTACAGAGGAAAAAAGATGGAATGTTACCCATGTACTGACAGAGATGGAGAACTCAGAGGGTAGGATTACGTATCATTTTTTCTTTGACTTGGACATTGCAGGAACACTGTCCCTCAACAAATGTTTGTGAGTTCCCTCTAATATTGGTGATTTCATTTTTTAAATCACCTTTACCAATGTAAAAATCACTAATTATTAGTGATGTGGATTAATGGTTATAGATGTGGGTCATTTTAAAAATATGGACATTGAAAACTAATTTCTTCCTCTTAAAACTGTCTATTCTTAACTTTTGAACAGAGATCTACTAGGGAGGGAATGGCTCATTTTTATACATTTGTATCCATTCCTTGAATACTTGGAAATGAGACCATTATTGGAAAAATGGCAAAACATGTCCCGATCTAATTGCTTCCCTTTTACCTTTTAGATGCACCAATTTCTTCATGCAATAAAAATTCCCCATTTTACTCCACCCCTTCTCTGGGGATGTACTTTTTCCCACTCTGTAATTCAAAAATGAACCTTCATCATGGTTCCTCTCATTTGTTTGATATTACATTTCATATCTCAGGCACATGTGCATTTGGAACTAATCCTGGTCTAAACTATGAGATGTTGGACTATACTGAGTTTCTGCCAGATTGCTTGCCAGTTTTCAGTATTTTGTAGTGATTAGTAAATCTAGTACTAGCAGATGAGATCTTGGGATTTATTGAACACAGAGTTAGTACACTGATTTACTTTTCAATATAACATATCTGATTTGCACAGGATCTCTGTTTTTCAGTAGCACAGGACAACTTCAATGATAGCTTTCTGTTATAGTCTCAGACTTGGTCCTCATAGGTCTCCTTTCTAGAATACCAGAGGCGGCTTTGGAAAGACACATGAATGTACTTTTGAGGAGAACACCAATTTTGAATTGGAAGGGATGACAGAAAGTATTGAGTTCACCGTCTCCATTTTAAATTATATATTTTTGTAACATTTTAAGTTCTGAACTATCTCCCTTCCTCAATGCACTGCCTATTTCTTCTTAGTTTTCAACATTGATTTTTTTATAAGATTCTGAGACTCAATTATGTTCTCCTTTCCTCCACCTCATTGACCCTCCCACAGACAGCAACTAATCTGACATAAGTTATAGATATAGAGCTATATATACCTATTTCCACATTAGTCATGTTCTAAAAGAAGAAACAGAACAAAAGGGAAAGGTCACAAAAAAAGTGAAAACAGTATGCTTCTATCTGCATTTAGACATCATACTTCTTTCCCTAGATGTGAATGGCATTTTCTATCGTGAGTCTTTTGGACTTGTCTTGGATCACTGTTTGGCTGAGAAGAGTCAAGTCTATCCTAGTTGATTATTACAAAACATAACTATTACTGTGTACAATGTTCTCCTCACTTTCCTTTTATCAGCTGATGCAATTCTTTCCAGGATTTTCTGAAATTTGCCTGCTCATTAGTTCCTATAGAACAATAGTATTCTATTAGATTCATATATGAGCACTCTCTCAATTTCCCAATCTTTGCCACCACGAAGAGTTGCTATAAATGTTTTTCTGTCCTTTTCCCTTTTTTATGATCTCTTTGGAATATAGAACTAATAGTGGTATTGTTGAACCAAAGGGCACGTGCAGTTTAATGGCCTTTTGGGCATAGTTCCAAATTGCTCTCCATAATGGTTGGATCAATTCACAACTCCACCAACAATGCATTAGTATCACCATTTTCCCACATGTTCTCCAACATCCATCATTTTCCTTTTCTGTCACATTAGCCAATCTGATATTAGAGATGAGTAAATGTAGGCACAAAGAGTTTATTCCTCACCCAGAATTACACAGTGCAAGAGAATGAGATAAGATGGGAAGTCAAGCCTCCCCAACTTGAAACTCTTCTCTCTATCCATTGCAACATACTGCCTTCACTTGCACTCTTTTCAATGTCAATTTGAAGAAAGAAAAAGTGATGGGGCGGCTAGGTGGTGCAGTGAATAGAGCACCAGCTCTGGAGTCAGAAGGACCTGAGTTCAAAAAGTGACTAAACTACCCATACCTGTTAGACCACACACTTTGTTTTGTTTTTGTTTTGTTGTTTTTTTTTTAATGACTTGTTTATTGACCACGCACTGTGAAATGAGACTTATGACTTAGGGAAAAATAATAGTAGTGGGCTCACAAGTAGTTCACTTTACATAGTGATTTAATGGTTGCAAAGCACTTGACCAATACTGTCACATTTGATACTCTCATTGACCCTGGCAGGTAGGTGCTATCATTATTATTATTATTATTCCCATTCCATAGATGGATCAACTCATACAGGAATAGGGTAACTGCCTTGTCCAGGGACACATAATCAATAATCATGAGAAAATGAATCTGATCTGAGGTCCTGTGGACTCAGAGACAATGTTCTATCCATTATGCCATGCAGCAGATTAAGACATCATTACAAAATTAATGTCCGGCTGAGAATAAAATATCTATACTAGGGCTTTTTGTACCAGCCAACATCATGAGACAAAGTAGGTATCAATCAAATGGGGAATGGTGGAAGAATATCATGAAATGTTTTCGGGTAGTCAGGAGAAACCTTAGGATTTCAGAGAAAAATGCAATCCATTTCCAGGGCTCCATGTCCAGTATAAAAATATGTGATGCCTCATGAGGACTTTGCTGCACGAAGAGACCTCCTCTCACTAATTAGACATATGAGTTTTATTTCTAGCAAGATTTTTTCCCAGTGTAGATGCATGTATGAGCTTCAGGTGAAGGTCTTTTCAAAATCCTTGCTTTTATAAAGCTTCTGTACATTATGAGTATCGTGATGTCTAGTGACCTCCATCTTTCAGGGAAAGGCAAGACCTCATTGAGCACAGTTTAAAGTATTCTCTCCACTCTGAATCCTTGATGAAAAGGAAGAGATCTCTGGCTGATGGCCTTCCCACATTGAGTTCTTACAAGGCTTGCACCCAAGATGAATTTTCAGATGTCTAAGAGGCTCCGTACTCCATGTGGATGCCTTTTCACATGCATGAGAGTGACATGATTTCTATCTCCTTTAAATTCTCTGATGAAAAATTAGGTATGACTTTAACCTGAATGATTTTCCCTATAGATCATAATAATGAGGCATATTCTCTAGTGTGGATTCTCTAATGTTTAGGAAGGGAAGAGTGCATTAAAGAATGTGCTTTATCACATTCTAGACACTTACGAAATTTCTCTCATGTGTGACTTCTCTGATGAAGAGTAAGATCAGAGCAATATTTGAAAGTTTTCTCTCCATTGTGGATTCTCTGACGTACAGCAGCAATGGAGCTATATTTGAGAGCATTTTCACATGGATTACATTGATAAGGTTGCTCTCCAATGTGGATTCTCTGATGTGCACCAAGGTTGGAGCGCCATTTGAAAGCCTTTCCACAGTGACTACATTCATAAGGTTTCACTCTAGTGTGGCTTCTCTTATGCTGAGCAAGCTGAAAGGTACTTCTAAAAGCCTTTCCACATTGATCACATTCATAAGGTTTCTCTCCAGTGTGGATTCTCTGATGAGCAGCACGATTGGAGCTGCAACTGAAAGCCTTTCCACACTGATCACATTCATAAGGTTTCTCTCCAGTGTGACTTCTCCGATGTTGAGCAAGCTGAATGGTACGTCTAAAAGCCTTTCCACATTGATCACATTGATAAGGTTTCTCTCCAGTATGAATTCTCTGATGTGAAGCAAGACTGGAGCTGTAACTGAAAGCTTTTCCACATTGATCACATTCATAAGGTTTCTCTCCAGTGTGTATTCTCTGATGTTCAGCAAGCTGATAGGTACGTCTAAAAGCCTTTCCACATTGATCACATTCATAAGGTTTCTCTCCACTATGAATTCTCTGATGTGAAGCAAGACTGGAGCTGCAAATGAAAGCCTTTCCACATTGATGACATTCATAAGGTTTCTCTCCAGTGTGGCTTCTCTGATGTTGAGCAAGTTGAAAGTTATATCTAAAAGCCTTCTCACACTGATCACATTCATAAGGTTTCTCTCCAGTGTGGATTCTCTGATGATAAATAAAATGGGAGCTGTGTTTAAATGTTTTTCCACATAGATGACATTCAAAAGGTTTCTCTCCAGTGTGGCTTCTCTGATGTTGAACAAGTTCAAAAGTAAGTCTAAAAGCCTTTCCACATTGATCACATTCATAAGGTTTCTCTCCAGTGTGAATTCTCTGGTGTCTAGCAAAATGGGCCCACTGTTTGAAAGCCTTGCCACAATGAATACATTCATAAGGTTTCTCTCCAGTGTGGACTCTCTGGTGTCTAGCAAAATGGGCCCACTGTTTGAAAGCCCTACCACAATGATTACATTTATAAGGTTTCTCTCCAGTGTGGCTTCTCTGATGTACAACTAAACTGGAGCTCCATCTGAAAGCCTTTCCACAGTGATTACATTCATAAGGTTTCTCTCCAGTGTGGATTCTCTGATGTTCAGCAAGGTTGGAGTTCTGTGTGAAAGCCTTTCCACATTGATCACATTCGTAAGGTTTCTCTCCAGTGTGGACTCTCTGATGTTTAGCAAGATGGCTTTTATAACTGAAAGCCTTTCCACACTGATTACATTCACAAGATTTCTTATCATTGTAAATTTTCTGACGTATACGGATGGATGATTGTGTACTAAAACCTTTCCCTAGTTCATGATGACACTCATGTGATTGTTCTCCAGTCTGAATTTTTTGATGATAAATAAGGGATGCCTGTTGACTGAAGTCTTTCCCCCAGTGACGACAATCATAAGGTTTCTCTGTGTGGATTCTGAAAAATACAGTGCAGATTTCTCTACTAGTGTGGCCACACGAACCATCACTTATGAAGCATTTGTGAGTTTCTTTCACAGAAATGCTTAGTTTTGCAGTACTCTCTTTCACTTCGGGTATAACCTCTCCTGCAAAAAAAGAAGCCATAAAACATATAGAGAGAGCCACATATACACACATATTTGATTGTATCCCAATGAGAAAAAGTATCTAAATCCAATTTCACCAGACTAACAAAAAAGTCTTCAAGTTTAATGAACAGAATCAATCATTCTAAAATACCATTAGCTCCCATCTGCTCAATGGTTTGATTGAAATAGAGCTTAATGCTCAATCAAAACATACCTATGAGATCATCAAAACACACCTCTGAGACTGGCAGGCCCATCATTCTCATTACATTCATAGCTCAGGCCATGAGCTCAGAATGGTTGAGTGACATGACCAAGTTCCATGAAGCAGAGACTAGAACTCCAGCCCTGTGAATGGCCATGCTCTGTCCATGGTACTAGATGATCTGTCAGCCTTGCACTTTCTTTCTTCTTTTGTTTAAGTAAAAAATATTCTATGTTGATGTGTTCCCTCCCTCTCTTTGAGTCTTCCCATTCCCTGAGACACAATGCTGTTGAAATTAGATCAATTAATAACCCTGCAATAGGGATTAAATTCAAGGGAAAAGAAGTTTTAATCCATGGGACAAACTTCACTGTTGCCTTGTTTTAAGAAATTGTCACCATCACCACCAACGTTGTGCAACCACCATCCTAAGCAGTCAGCAGCCATCAACACTGGGCCAGAGCCTCCACCAGTAACAAGATTACAACTCACTGAAGGCTTATATGATAGATGGCTTTTATAGCAATATCATAATTTCAAATTAAAGAATGTAGATTTTTTTTTCTAGCATAATAGCATTGCACATGTAATGGATAGTGGTGCAGTGTAGATGTAAATTTTATACCCATTAGGAAACCAAAAAATTTATGTGACCCATTGTATCGCAATATTCATTTACTAAGTTGCTCTGGAACCAAACCCACAGTATCTCTGAGATGTTCTTGCATTTTTATCAATTTTAGTTTGCTTTTGACTCTTTGCTCCCTAATTCTGCTCTCCTTTAACCACTGTTAGCCTTACACCTTGTACTCCCTTATTTCCAGTGGCACTAATGGTAATTCTGCTCCAAAACACTCTCTTTTTCCTGGATCAACTAAGCGTGAAGTTCCCAACACCTTGCTTCTTCTCAAACCACCTCCATGTCTGTAGGACAGATTGGGAGCTCCTTCACAGCAGGGACTGGTTTATCCCCTCCTAGGTACCCCCAAGGTTTAGCACAGCACCAAGAAAAGTGGAGGTGCTTAATCCATGCTTGAAGACTGACCAACAGGGCCCAAGGCTGACACCAAGCCCCAGGCTCTACCTCAGTCCTATTCCGGTGTCTTTCTAAGGTGACAAATGCAGGTTTTGGCCTCAGCCTTCTTTGTGTCTCTTTCTTACACATTATCTTCTATATTGAGTCACCTTTGTCTGGTCCTAATCCTGCTGTGACCTGACCAGACCAATGGTGAACATCACAGAGACTTCTTTCTCAGCTCCTGAAGTATTTCATACTATGGGACATCTGGGACTTTCTCCTTCCCATTTGCCCAAAATAAGAGAAGCTGTCACCTCAATGAATCAGGCCAATGATTCTCGAAGAACAGGCCAAAGATTGATCCTTAGAGATGAGGGGACATAGGATTCAACCCTAAGAGGTGTTTTTCCAATATCTTTCTTCAATTTCTTGGCTAGACAACCAGAGATGTCCCTTTACAACTTATGTCTCCAACCATTTTCCTATGTATTCTCTGAAATTCAATGCAGTCTTTCTCCCAATTTCATTGTTCAATGGAAACTCCTCTCTCCAAAATTACCCAAAAGCTCAAACCTGTTAAATCCACAGGCCATTTCTTCATCCTCATCCTTCTTGCCTTCTCTGCAGACTGTGACAAAGTTAATCACCCTTCTCTCTCTGGGTTCTAGGGGTACTCCATTCCTGGTTCTCCTTATTAAACTCATTCTTTTCTCCCCAAACCCCTCCTCTTCCCACTTTCCAAAGGCTCTCCAAGGTATCCTCCCAATAATGCAAACTCATAACTGAGGTGTGACACACTCCTCACTCTCACAATTCACTCTCCTGACCCCCACATTCAATCTGCTACAAAGGCCTATGATTTCCCCTTGGTAACATCTGCCCCACACACCCCCTCCTCTTCCAATACTCTTATTCTCTTGGTTCAGACCCCAATCACCTCACACCTGAGGTACTGAAAGAACCTACTTCTGGCTCAGCTGCCTCAGGTCTCCCCTCACACCAGTTATTCCTCCAACCACTTGTCAAAGTTCATCTTCCTAAAGTTCTGTATTGTTCATGTCACCATGTACCCAACAACCTCCTGTGGCTCCCTAGCAAAAGTATCGAACATTAAATGCTCTCTGGGGCAATTAAAGCACTTTATCACCTACTCCTTGCCTAGTCTTCCAGTCTTCTTTCACACAATTTTCCTACCAAATGTGCTACAATCCAGTGGTATGGCCCTCCATCCTGTTTTGTGAATAGCACACTCCACAGGCTTCCCTCAGCATCCCCATGCCTACAATATTTGCCCTGGCTCCCCTGAAGCCCCAGCTAGGGTGCACCTTCCACGAGAAGAGCTTCTAGTCCTCCTTACTTATAGGGCCTTCCCCCTCTCAATCAGCTCGAATTCCTCCTGTCCACCATAGGTTTCTACATTATTCTTGGCAGCTTGTCTGCCCTCCCAGTCTGGGAGCTCCAGCAGAACAGCGGATGTTCCTTGTGTCTCTTTGTATCTCTGGTGCTCAACAGGGGTCTAACACAGAGCAGACACTTAATAAAAGTTCACTGACTTGAAGAAAGTTCTAAGAAAGAGCCCATACTGGAAAGCCTAGTGCCTTTTTGCACTTTAAGGAGAGTTTCTTCCCCCAAATTCCAAACAATGACTTTTTATAGGATCATAGATTTATCCCTGGAGGAGAACTTCATGGCCATCGGGTACAAATCCCTCATTTTACAGATGGGAAAACTGAGGCTCATTGGTTCAGTGACTTTCCAAGATCCCACTGCTAAAAAGGGTCTGAAAAAGAATTCCATGTCAGACCTTTCTGCCCCCAAATCTAGCATCTGCTTCATCCCCACACCTAGAAGACTCTTGTAATCCCAACTCTCACACACCTGCTTTCCCCTCACTCACCTGGATGGCAGCGTCTCAGGTCTTCTGGCTCCAGGAGCCATGGGGCTCCCCTTTCCTCACAATAAGAGATCAGATCCTCTCTGGAAACTGGCAGCCCTGGGCATGGGGGATCAGGATGAGGATGGAGAAAACCTTGTCATTTAGGTCTCTTTAGGGAAAACAGTGTGCATGTAAAGCTACTCCATTTTGAAAATCACACCATCATGTTAGCACATATCTGGCTTATTCTGCCATTAATGCTTGTAAAGCAAGTAACTCACAGAAGAATGGGCAAATCAGCCTTGAGGTCCTGAAAATAAGAACCTGATGAATCAGCTTTGGCCCTGTCCTCTCCTCTGCTCTCCACTATATAAAGCTTATAAAGACCTTGAGACTCTTCCTTCAGGGAATCATGACATCTTTTGATGAGATTCTTCTACTGGGGACCTCAAAGAACATTAGTTAGTGCAAATTTGGAATTGGGGCCACTCTTGTATTCCTGCCAGAGACAAGGGCTTGCCAGCAAGGAGCACAGGAGGGTTCCCAAAAGTTCTGAAGCAAGGTTTCCATGACATTTCTTTTGGGAGCTTACGGAAGAGATGGGGAGAAGATCATGGAGCCAATTTGGATTCAAAAAATTTGGTCGAGGAGCACCTTCATCCCTGGAAGAGAGTCTCATTGCATAGTTTCCATTATCTAGGAATTAGAGGCAGCTGGTAGTGCAGGGGAAAGAACCCTGGGCCTGGAGTCAGGAACGTGAGGGTTTAAATCCAGCTTCGGACAGTTACTAGCTGTGTGCTCCTGGACAAGTCACTTAACCTCTGATTGCCTGAGTTTTCTCAAATGTCAAATGAGAATAATATCACCCAATGACATCATGTTGTAAAGGAAGCACTTAGTACAATAGCTGGAGAACAGCAGAAATGCTGATTCCCTTCAGTCCCTTCCCACGATCTGGGCAGGAATTGGGGGCAATATCAAGGAAGATTCAGGACAAACATGCCCTACCAGGCACAGCTGGGAGCTGGAAGCTACAAACCGAGGCTTCTCACAGAGGAGAATCTCCTAAATACTTGGCCCATCCCAAAGAAGAAGAGGGGGAAGTGAAAAGCTGCCTGAGCAGCTCTCAGAGATTTGGCAGACAAGATTCATATTCAGGGACAGCCTGGACCACATCATGTGGTTACTTCCACACCTGAGATGCTCCAACACTCATTTGATCTGGGACCTCCCTAGAATGGGCAAGAGACAGCTTCAGGAGCAACCAGGCAACCTCCTGGTTCTCTTCACCACTGTACTGACCTTTTAGAGGAAAACCAGGCAGCAGGAGGAGACTGTCTCTGGGACACATAAGACCAGCACTTTTCCCTGTCTAGTAATACATAAATGCTCCAACGCCAGCACACTCAGGAATGAAGATATTCCCTCTGATAGCAGATTTAGAGTGAACAAAGGAAGTGTCCTTACCCAGGGAGAGCAGGTTCTGGGCATTTTCCAGCATGACCTCCTTGTACAGCTCCTTCTCAGGATGGTCCAAGAGGCCCCATTCCTCTGGGGTGAAGTCCACAGCCACATCCTGGAATGTGACCAGCTCCTAAACCATCAAAAGTGACAGGATTTAGAGCTGAAGGAGCCTCCAGAATTCCTGTAATCTAATCTTCCTCACGTGAGAGGAGGTAACTGAAACAGAGAAAGGGGATTTACCCAAAGGTCTTACCTTTGATGAGTGTCAGGGTCAACACTTGAAACATAGTCATTAAGAGCCCAATGGAATATTGAGAAAACCATTTGATATGGTCACTTGCAATAAAGTTGAGAAATGTCTTTCTATGAAAACTGAAACAAATTGCATATTTTATTTGTGAGTTCAGAGGATCTGTGGAAGAGACAGAAATGATGGGAAATTTCTGCCTTCTCAGAAATGATATTACTGATACGTTAAAAAGCCAATTGTATGTGGAATTTGAGAAGCTGGCAAGTATAGTGTATTCTCAGGGAAGGAGGGGAGGATTTACATGTGATTATAGAAAAGTGAGGAAAGAAAAAGTATTCATCTTATTTTCTGAGAGTGTTAAATAAATTCGTATCCAAATTAATCACAAAGATAATTCCAAAGAGATATTAATGACAATCTGAACTCAACTGAGTGACATGAAGCCTAGGGAAGGTGAGTTATCACTTGTTATATTGAGGACTTGAGGCACCTTTGGCTTTGATATGTTATGACCACAGTATCTTGCACGTTTTCTCTATGATTGTTTTTGTTTCACGATGGCATATATTCCTTAAGTATAATATTTAGTTACATAGAAACAGGAATACTTGTCATGGAGAAAGGAGGCTTCCTTATTCCATTTTAAAAAAGCAATACTTAGTGGTTTTGTTTGAGCGTATGAAACAGTCATTACCAGGTTCTTCAGGAGAAAGAAAAGATAAAAAGATACCACTAGAGTTCTGGAAACTTGGGAGAACAAAAGTCAAGAGAATGAGTTAAGAGGCTGACAGACGGACCACACACAGAAGAGGTTGGGCCAATCTGAAAATACCCTGATGCTCAGGAGAGGTCATCTATACTTCCAGTCTGCTACAAGCACACAGTGTGTTTGGCCAATGTGTTTGGAATGTGATAGTCTTCCATTTCCATCATTAGCATGTGATTTACTTTATCAGAGATTCTGATGTTTGGGAACAATTCTCCATCATACATACAAAACCAACTTTCCACTTCTCATTGTGATTTTTTTTCTCTCTCTCTCTCTGGTGGGGAAAAGGCAGGGCAATTGGGGTTAAGTGATTTGCCCAGGGTCACACGGCTAGTAAGTGTTAAGTGTCTGAGGCTGGATTTAAACTCAGGTCTTCCTGACTCCAGGGCTGGTGCTCCATTCACTGAGCCACCTAGCTGCCCCAATAACTGATTTCTTCTTTAAACACCTGACTCATGGTCTGTTTTTAATCCATATTCTACTCTTCCCTGCCTTTATTTATTACTTTGCCCTTGAACAACTGAGGTATCTATAGAACGTTTTCATTTTTTGTGACTCCCCAAACTGTAGAAATCTTTCTCTTTCACTAAGTTCTCTTGACCCTCTTCACTACACTGTATTCACTGTGGGGGTACTCACTATAGCAATGCATTCCCTTTATTGATCTATAACGGATCTCTAATTTATTCCCTAATTTACACTCAATAGAAGCTATTCCAAACCTGTTTCCTTTTCAAGCCCCCCACAACCTTCCTTCATTCCTTCAGGGATGGAGTTAGGACCTCCAAACCACTGGTGAAGGCGAAAGCTTATCTGAGCCATCTCAGTTCTCATCTGGCTCTACTTCTTTGGGACTTCTCTGACTGACTTCTCCACAATGCTCCTGAATCAGATACCTATTCCTCTCCTGGACCCCTCTTCATCATTCTTTTGTGTGGTATCTTCCTCTTTTACACTGTCAGTTCATTGAGGCTAAGGGAGGTCTACAAGCCACCAGGAGAAAGACTTTCAGATAGACTGGAAAAAACACTAAAATACACCAGACTATTCCCAAATAACTAGAAATGAGGAGGGAATGGAAGAATGTGTTCCAGAGAGCACTGGAACTCAGGATGCAGCCCTCCATCTATCCTGCAAATATGAGTTTAGTAATGTGGGGAAAAGGGGGTGTTCAATAAGATAGAAAAATCTGAAATATTTCTAGAAAGAAAACCAGGTGATACCCCAATTAAAAGAGCTCTAGATAATACAAAATATTTGGGAGCATACTTGGAAAACAAACACAGGAATTATGTGACCACAATTATTTTTAAAATTTATACAACTATAATCAGACTTAAGTAATTGGAGAAATATTAAATACACATCAGTAGGAAATGCAATGGAATAAAAAGGACAATTTTACCCAAATGAATTTATATATCCAATTCCATCGCAATTAAAGTACCAAAAAATTATTTTAAGGAATTAGAAAAAAACAACAAAATTAATTTTTAAGAACAGTAAGTCAGGAATATCAAAGGAAATGATGAAAAAAAAAAGTAAAGGAAGGAGGTTTGGCAGTGCCAGGTCCTAACCTATATTATAAGATTGTAATTATCAAAACTATCTGGTAAGAGGCAATGGAAAGGTAGATCAGTGGAACAGAATTACAGCAGCAAATAAATATACTAACCTTATATTTGGCAGGTGTAAAGACTGAAGTTTTGGGAAAGAGAATGCATTATTTGGTTAAAAAAAAATATTCACAAAACAAGAAAGTTGTCTAACAGAAATTGGGCATAGACCAATATCTTAAACCATATAACAGGACAATGAGAGATACTAAAAGAAGAGGTGAAGAACATGGAAGATTAATTAAAGAAGAATTAATGAATGAACAAGAGATGGAGAGCACTGTGATCGGTAAAATGGATAATTTTGATTACATTAAATCATAAAGCATAGTCAAGATCAAAAGGAAAGCAGAAAATTTTGGGGAAAATTATACTGAGTTTCTCTTAAAATAGTCTCATATCTCAAATATATAAAGAACTTTGTCAAATCTTTAAGAATATGAGTCATTCCCTAATGGATAGTCAATAGATATGAACGGGCAGTCTTCTGATGAAGAAATTAAAACAATTTATAGTCACATGAAAAATGCTCTCAGTCATTATTGATTAGAGAAATGCAAATTAAAACAACCTTACGATTTCGATTTACACCTATTAGATTGGCTAAAATGATTGAAGGGGAAAGCAACACTTGTTGGAGGAGATGTGGAGAAACTCGGAAACTAAGTCATTGTGGGTGGAATTATGAACTGATCCAACCATTTTGCAGAGCAATCTGGAATCAGGACCAAAGACTTATTAACCTGCCTAAACCCTTGGATCCAGCAATGATCCAGCAATACCACTACTGAGTCTGCTTCCAGAGCACTGGCCCTGGAATCAGGAAGACCTGAATTCGAATGAGGCTTCTGACACTTACTAGCTGTGTGACTCTATGCAAATCACTGAGCACTGATTGCCTCCCAGAAAAGAAAGCCAGAACTAAACAAAGTATTTGCTTCCCAAACACCATGAAGAGCAGAAACCCAGGAGGAGCAAATAATTACAAGCAATAAAGGTGACAGAGTGACAACAGAAAGAAAGACCAGTAAGAGATTTTCCCTAAAAGTTAAAGGAGGAGCCAGGGAGGAAGGAGGAAGTTTGCTCAAGGTCACAGTGAAGAGGACAGAAGGGTGTGGCACCCTGCCTACAGGGGAAGGCTTGTTTGTGAGGCCCCATTACACCACGGGAAGACACCTGAAAGGGGCCACAGAAGAGGAGGTGAGAGAGGAGGAGAGGCTAAAGTCTGATCAAGAACTAGAGATTTCCCATTCAGTTCCACATATATCTATTAGACACAGATTACATGCCTGGCACTGTGCTGAACACTGGGGATAAGTAAAGAGAGAAAAGACAGTCCTTGTCCTCAAGGAGTTTAGTCTAATGGGGGAGACAAAATGCAGAGAAATAAAAACAAGGCAGATTATGTACAGAACAAATAGGACATGAAAGAGGCAAGGCAAGAAAATTAGGAGGGACTAGGGAAGGCTTCCTGTCGAAGGGGGTATTTCAGTAAGGACTTAAGGGAAGCCAGGAATGTCAGCGTCTGAACTGGGGAAGGAGAGTAGTCCAGGAATGGGGGGAGCCACTGAATCAAATAATAGATGTTGGGGGTAAGGTGTGAGAAGACTGAAAAGGGAGGAGGGGGTTAGGTTATAATGGGCTTTATTTTATTTTAATTTTTAATTAATTATTTTATTTTTAGTTTTCAATATTCACTTTCATAAGTTTTTGAGTTTTCAATTTCCTTCGCCTCCTTCCCCAGGATGGTGGGCAATCTGATGTAGATTCTACGTATAGATTCATATTGAACATATTTCCACATTACTCATGTTGTAAGGAAGAAACAAACAAAAAAGAGCAAATACTGTGCTTTGATCTGTGTCTAGACTCGAGTTTTTTCCCTGATGAGAACAGTGTTTTCCATCAGGAGCCTTTCGGAGTTGTCTCACATTGCTGAGAACAGCTGAGTCTATGAAAGTCAGCCAACACACAATGTGGCTGTGAACAATTTTCTCCTGGTTCTGCTCATTTCACTCAGCATCAGTTCATGTAAGTCTTTCCTGGTTTTTCTGAAGTCTGCCTGCTCATCATTTTTTATATAGAGCATAATGGTATTCCATTACAATCATATACCACAACTTGTTCAGCCATTCCCCAACTGAAGGGTCTCCCCTCAATTTCCAATTCTTCACAACCACATAAAGAGCTGCTATTAATATTTTTGTATATGTGGGTCCTCAGTTTCAATCCCACCTCAGACATTTAACACTTAATAGCCCTGTGACCTTAGGTAAGTCACTTAACCACAATTGCCCTGCCTTCCCCTCTGCAAAAAACAAGAAATTTTAAAAAAGGTATCGAAGGCTGCAGCAAAATCAGGGGGAAGGAGGATGGACTTCTACGGTCTCATGAAATGAAGAACATAGAGGGGAGTAGGTGAGGAAGTTGAAAGATTGAAAAGGAGATCTGATTTTGGAGGGCACAGGAGGTTTCACTGATCAATGTCCTTATGACTGAAGGGAGATCAGGATCTCCTGCTAAGGCCTGAGGGATCTAATTATACAGAGGAGAACAGGGGTTTGGAACACTGGGCGAAACTGGCACTTGGAGGACTAGGAGAAGCTGGATATTGGGATGAGATTTCCAGGCAAGTGTAAAAGAAAAAAAGGTCAAAAAACAGGCCACAGGACTCAGGGGTGCAGAAGCAGGGGCTTTAAGGCCACATGTGCCCTTTTGCTGAATTCAAATTTTACAGAACCAATTTATATTTTTTTGTTCTGTAAAATTTGGATTCCATGAAAAGACCCCACTTAAGGATTTAGAAGGCCACATGTGGCCTTAAGGCTGCAGGTTGCCCAACCTTGGTAGGTCAATAGGATGAGATGTTCCCTATCATGAGGGTGTATCAGCAAGCACCCTAGCATACACAGCATGGCTGCTAGCACAGGTTCTTAGATCTGCTTTTTAAAGGAAAGCAACTCAAAATGGGTTAACGGTCTCACTTTAATCAATCAAACATACATCATTTACCTGGTTCAAGGGAAAAAGTCAGCACCCTGAACTTCAGAGAATGCAAACACAAGTTACAAGCAGTCAAACAATGAGATCAGCAGACAGAGATTCCAGCTGTCTGACCATTCCATCCATACCTAGTTAGTTACCAGAGAGGGAAGCACCAACATCTGGGTTTTCCAAGGCGTGGTGCTGAACGGCTTCCTAGAGTCTCCTCTGGCCAAATCACTCAATTCTTCCTAAAGTGAGCCCCCAAGCAAAACCTCACATCAGTGTATATATGGCCTTCTACTGGGTCAGAGAATGTCACAGCCCTCTTGACCCACTGCCCAATCACAAGGTAATAAGGACTGGGTATTCCTGGAGAACAAGTCTCCTGCCACAGGCTCCATGTGACCACATTCAGCCTATTAGGGGGCAGAGTATACTTTCAAATCAGGGAAGGTTCTCAGAGTCACTTAAGCCTATCAAAGGGCCTGGGGGCAGGGAGGATCTTCAGATTCCCATAACAAAGGGACACCTGAATTATGCACATAATTCTGAAAGCTAGGCAGAATGGAAAAGGGGTAAGCCCTACAGAGCAGTGCCAGAGCTTAGAAGGGATACCTGGGAGGATTTGAATGTACAAATTACAAAGAGAAAAGAATTTAGATGATCACAGGGATCCTATATCTGAGAATGATAGTCCAGGTAAAACAGAAAGAAAAGATGGATAATAATGAAGAGAAGGAGGAAAATCCTTGTTGGAAGGGGGCACAAAACTTGATGACATTAAAAATCAATGAACAGGACTAGCTGAAAGGGAAGAGAGGAAGTGCAATCCACAGGACCAAAAGGAAAAGAGAGGAGAAGAAGTAATAGCATGAGATAAAAGCAGTAGGGAAGAATGAATTTCTGGAGAAACTAGAGGCAAAAGACTCAGGGCAGCTTCTAAATGGGACAACAAAGAACATGCATATTTCTTTCTCCCACGTAAAACTTTTAATAAATCTAACCAGGGCATAGAGATACTGCAAACAAATGTAAAAAGGCAGACATTATCAATTCATCCTTTCATTTCATAACAAAATAAGAATGGAAAATAATTCAGGTCACTTGACGCTGTTTGCCTCAGTGTCCTCATCTGTAAAATGAGGTGGAGAGGGAAATGGCCAACCCTTGTAATATCTCTGCCCAGAAAGCCCCAGATGGACTCTCAATGAGCAGCACAAGACGGCACAACAACAAGAGAGTTAAGGAGGGAACATGTTACAAGGCTGAATAAAATCAGGCCAAAATTCATTTGGAAAACAAAAAGATCCACAAGAGCAAGGGAAGGGATGAAAAGAAGCAAGGAAAAAGACAGAATAACACTTCCTTGTTCAGATAATTTCATGAAGCAGCTGTCACCAAAGCCGCCTGACTCTGGTGAAATAACAGAGATAAATCAGCAGAAGAGACTAAAGCAGGGAGATGCAGAAGCAAGAGGACCCAGGAAGCCAGCATTTGATGAAGAGGAAAACAAGCCACCTTGGGGAAAACCAGCTATTGGGTTTAAAAAAAAACTGCTGAGAAAACTAGGAAGACAGTCAGGGAGGAAATGAGGCTCAGACCGGCATCCTGTACCACACTCTACCATCCATCCACAGGGGTGGTACCTTCTGGTTCAGTTCTTCCAATCAGGTCCTACTCTATGTAACCCCATTTGGGTTTATCCTAGCAAAGACACTGGAACGCTTTGCAGTTTCCTACTCCAGCTCACTGGACAGACGAGGAACTGAGGCAAACAGGGTT
>CM053588.1:20327607-20344820 GCA_028646515.1 Pseudochirops corinnae
GCTGCTCACAGGTTGTCTCCCCCATCAGAATGGGAGCCCTTGAGGGTAGGGCCTGGTTTTCCTTCCTTTGTGTACACAGCAGGTTAGCTCCCTGTCTCTACCCTTTCTAAAACCAAGAACTGCTAAATGGAAGGATTCAGAGAGACCTGGGAAGGCCCGTGTGGTCTGTGGCAGGACATGAGAAGCCCTAGGAGAGCAATTTCTGCTGCTGCCGGCCCTGCCAAGGCCCAGAGCTGGTGGAGCCTTCAGGGCTCTGCTCCAGGCCTGGCAAAACTGAGGGAAGGGGTTTCCTGGCCCTTCAGCTGGTACCAGGGGAGCTTGGCCACAAGAGCCAGAGGAAGGGGAGCAGTGCCATAGATGGGTGGGGGGAGTGACCCAAAGACATGACCCCTACAGAATAAAGAGGAACGAGTGAGGTGGTTGTCCTTGGGCCTCAGAGATCATGAGGGAAAACTTAAAAACCAACATGCGAGGGCAGCAATGGGGGCGGAAGAGGGGTAGTTTGGTCGAGGAGATTCTGAAGTTTCAATGAATCACTTTCAAAAACATAAGAAGGGAGCAGGGCAGTCCTGTGGCTACTGTTTCCATTCCCCGCCTGTCTTTGCAATGAAACAGTCCTTAGGCCAGGCATTGCCGGCCTCACGGAGTATCCTCTAGGTCAGTGGAAGTGGCCTCTCTGGCTGACTTTGGTCCAGTCTGAGGACAGGGGGCACTCACCTGGGCTGGGGGTCTGCGGCTCCCAGGGGCCACTCCCTCTGGCTCCAGGCTCCCTGCTGGGGCCAGGCCTTGGTCCTCTGCAGGCTGAGCTGGGGAGGGAGAAGGATCCCAGAGGTTCAGAGGCTCTTCCTTTTTCATCCTGGGCAGGAGGCTGACCTACAAAGGGATTAACAAAGGGTCAGCCCCTGGCCTGGGGGCCTTCTCCTTGAGAGAAGAGGCAGAAGGGGCCTGGGATCCCTGGTGGGATGAAACCCCATAGAGCTTTAATGGCTCCTGACTCAGAGCTCTCCCCCCAGCTGGTCCACTGCCCTGCCGGCACTCTGTCTCTCTGACTAACACACATACATACACACACACATAAACACACACACAAGGATACACACACGGACACAGACACACACACTATGTAGATAACAGACTGACTGCTTGATCCAGGGAAGACAGAAGCTTAGGAAGGTTGGGGACAGGGAGGGATCTGGGACAATGACAAGACACCAGGGTATGACCACGGGAAGCCTCAGGCTGGGAGACCAAATCCAGTCTGGGATTCAGCCCCCTGGCAGGGGGCCTGAGGGCTCTGAAAGAAGAGGGGGCAGGGGAGGAGGAGGCCTGGGGAAGGGGAGCACAGATGGGGGCTGGAAGGAAGACATTCTAACCCACCTCATGGCAGGGAGGTCAGGGACACTGCAGGGACAGAAGGGCTCCAGGGGGACAATGAGCCTGGGAAAGCAGGAGGACTGTGTCCTGGGGTCTACCTAGGAGCTGGGCAGGACTCCTGGGACCCTCTGGGGGAGCTTAGTCCTGGAATCCCTCAAGGGAGACCAGACACAGGGAGCCAGTGCCTGGGATCTGTTAGGGAAGCAGCCCCCAGATTGTGGGTCTAGGGGAGGGGAGAGGGCAGGAGCTTTAGGAGGTGGAGAGAGTGACCACAGAGCTTGGGAAGTGATTGGGAGCCTGGAGAAAGCTAGGGACAGGGAGCTTGCAGAGAGCAGCCCGAGGGGAAGGATTACTCCAGGTAGACCAGGAGGACGCTCACCACGTGGTCAGAGGAGGAGAATGAGACCTAAAGGTGGGACCAGGCAGCAGAAGCCAGGAGAGGGTGGGGCGGGGGGAGGGGGGAGGGGGCTGGCTCAGACCGACCTGGGACTTGCATTCGAAGAGCGGAGCTCCAGAAAGCTGAGAGATCTCAGCTCCGAAGGAAGGAGGCAGGACGGTCGAAACTCCAGAAAAGGCAGAGGATCCAGGAAAAGCAGAGATCGTTTTGCTGCATGAAGAAGGCGGAGCGATCTCAACGCAAGTTCCTGTTTTCAGCCAGCCCTCTCTGGGAGGGTCCTCCCAACCTCTGTCCAGCCCCTGAGGCCCCGGATGGGCCCTTTCCTCCAATCACCCCCAGGACCAGGAGCTCTGGACCCAGCCTACCGCGGCTCCCCAAGCCCTGCCCCATCACATGGAATGCCTTAGCCACTGGGGTGAGCCCTCTCCTGTCCTAGACCCCTCCCAGGCCCCTAGACGCCACCCCGCTCTGATTGCACCTGGGCCATCCCCCACCAGTCTGGCCAGCTCTAACAGCTCCTCTACTCCGTCACTACCACCTGATTCCTTACTGGAGGAAAGATTGGGAACTTTAGGATGTGGGAGGGGGAGAGCAAGGAAGAGGCAACTGGATTTCCAGGAAAGCAAGTGATTCACAGCAAAACCGAGCTTTGCTTCAGAATGGAGGTTGTTCACAAAATGCTGTCAAGTTTTGCTAGCACGTTTCTCCTGACTTAAATCGAATGGGGCTCCCTTCAGGTCAGATGCGTTCTCCCAGGTTGCTGTCTGTCTTTCGTTCTCAAGAGGACCCTGAACATCAGGAAGGCGATGCCAGGATACACAAGTGAATGGGTTTGAAGTGAGGGAGGGGAGCAAAATCACCAGCCTCCCTTTGTGCTCAGGAGCCACCTGAGCCCAGTGGTGAGATATGGATCAGGACGCCTGGGGATGGCGGGGATGCAGTGGGAGATCATGGCCTGTGTGGGCTAAGGTCTTTAACAGGAGGGGGATGTTTGACCCTCTGAGGGGAGATCAGCCATTAATGCAAAACGTGCTTTAAATTTGGCGTTTCAGGTGATGTGTTTAAGAGGTGTCAGAAGGAGAATTCAGTGTGACTGGGTCAGAACTGCCCCATACCACCCTCTGAATGGAGGTGACCTGGAACATCTATCCTATAAGATAATTAACTGAATTAATGGCCTTCGGCAACTTTGTTTCATGTTTTAATATTGTACTGGTATGTGGTTGTTATGCTTCTAATTTTTCTCATTTTGGGATTTTGGGGAGAATATTCTGTTTTATAAGGAATGCTGTTATAATTATTCCCTTAGAAAATGCCCTCTTCTTTTGATCTGAATACTTCAAAATTACTAATTAAGCTGTAAAAATGTAGTTACCCCCTTTAAAAACTGTTACAGATTTATTTGGGTGTGTTTTGCTTTGAAATGAATAATAATCTTTACCACAAAATGAATACTTATCCTGAAGCCTTAAGTCTTTACACCTGTCAGATACAAGGTGATTGTGTTTATTGGGTATCTCAAACCATTTGCCAAGATAAGGTCAAAATGGATACATGACCTAAGTAGATATAAAGAGAGATTTTGACAAGAAAATTGAAAGAGCAAGGAACGTGGCATTTATCACTTATGACTTATGGATTTATCACTTGGACTTTTGGAAAGGTGAACAATTTGTGAAGTAATAATATACAGGAAAATTAGGTGTACAATGGATAATTTCAACTACTTTAAAAGTTTTTTCTACAAAGAAAACAAATGTAGCCAAGATAAGAAGAAAGCAGAAAATTGGGGAAAAAATTATGGACAGTTTATCAGATAAAGGTTTCATATCTAATATAAGCAAAGAACTTTGTCAAACCTATAAGACTATGAGACATTCCTCAATTGATAAACAAAGGATACGAACAGTTTTTCTGTGAAAAAATAAAAATAATTTATAGTCAGATAAAAAAAGTCCTAATTCATCATTGATTAGAGAAAGGCAGATTATAACAGTTGGCCAAAATGATAAAAGAGGAAAGTGACAAATGTTGGAGATGATGTGGAAAAATTGGGACACGAATACATTGTTGGTAGAATTGTAAAATGATCCGGCCATATTGGAGAGGAATCTGAAATTATGCCCAAAGAATTATTAAACTACCTATACTCATTGACCCAGCACTCCTGCTTCTTCTTCTATTGCCAAAGACAATGGGGGAAAGGGGAAAAGTACCGACATCTTCTGAAAGATTTACAGCCATTCTCTTTGTGTGGGCAAAGAATTGGAAATTGTAGGGATGTCGATCAACTGGGGAATGGCTGAATAAATTGTGGTATATAATTATTTTTTGGTTCTTTTTGCTTTTTGGAGGGGCAGTTGGGGTTACGAGACTTGTCCAAGGTCACATGGCTAGTTTTTTGTGTTAAGTGTCTCAGGCTGGATTTGAACTCAGGTCCTTCAGACTCTAGGGCCGGTGCTTCATTCACTGCACTGCCTAGCCACCCTTGTGGTATATAAATGTGATAGAGTACTACTGTGCTTTAAGAAATGAGGAATTCAATGATCTCAGGAAAAACATGAAAAGTATGACATGAAGAACAGTGAAACCAAGGGAACGTTGTATCCAGTAGCAGACGTGATTTTAAGAGTGACTTTAAGCTAGTAAGTTATTTTAATGGCAGTCATCTCTATGGCTGGAGGTTGGGGAAGAAAAAAAAAGAAATTTACATGAGAATTCTGTTATATATTTGAAAGGAATAGCAAGTTGTGCTATTTACAGTAATTTGCAGTAGCTTTGCAGTTCTATACACAATTTTCTTTTTGTAATGTACTGTGTTATGGAAATTCTTTTTTCCATAAATTAAAAATTAAATTATTTTTTAAAAATAAAATGATTAATAACAACAACATCAACAACTTACTCTTTGAGGAAAGTCCAAAGGACCTCGTATAGTCTCATTATTAAAAGGACAATTCTTTGTTCAGGTTTTAACTTGGATTCAGTGGGTAATACTCAGGACTAAGAGAATTAAAAGAAATTTCTCATAACATATCAAGGTATAAACACATTGAGGGGCTTATCACTGAAGATCAGCAAGGGATTCAAGATGGAACCAGCTTTTGGTTCCACAATTTTCATATTTCAGCTGAAGAATAACAGATTTTACTCTAGTCTTCTATTTTAACTCTCTGACTTTCTTTTTCTTGGAAGCATGTATTTTATAAAGAGCATATTATTGGATTCTTGTTTCTAATCCATTCTGCTGTCATCCATTTGATGGGTGAGTTCATCCCATTCACATTCACAATCATAACGGCTAAATGTGCATTTCCTCCCATTTTATTTTTTATTTATCCTTCTATTTTTTCCACTTCCAGTAAGGTCCAAGGGCTTCTGTACAAAGTATCACAAACAAATATCAACACAGACAGAAAAGAAAAACATAGAGTGCCTGGATACCACAAGTTTTCTCCTTCTCCACCACAAGAGCTCCCTTCTCAGTTCTGCCATCTCCAGCCTGGGCCTCTCCTTATCTATGGTCACTAGCTCACTAGCTCCTCCCCTTCCTATTGCAAGAGTTCATGAGTTCTAGGGTTTACAGGTTGTGGGATTCACAAGTTCTGGATCTTAATACTCCATACAATTATAAACTGAAACAAAGTGTCAACTACTTCTGTGTCAATTCAATAGCTGAAACAAGGTGTTAACCACTTCTTTGCTTGCCATTACACCCCCTTGTTGCTCTTGCAGGCTTCCTCCTGGCAGTCTCAGGTGCAGGCTGTAATGAGCCAAGTCCCAGTCTTAACACTGCTCCAGCCCCTGTTTCTAAGTCCTTAGGGTGACTGGGCAACACAGCCAACAGGGTGGGGTTCTTGGGGGTCCATGGCACTTCACCCCACCCACCATAAACACAAATCCATGCTCCCCCTGGGTCCCAAACTGTGGGATGCAGCAAGAAAATACACTCAGTGTTCCTGCTTTGCTGTACACTCCTCATCTTGTCCTGTAGCTCAATTGCTGAGTTCCTTCACCTCCAGCAGGAGACAGCCACTCCTGGCTTTTGCCCCAATCCTGATGGGGTCTGGGATGCTTTTGTCTGTAACCTCAGTTTGTAAAAAACATATTTTTTGCATTTGGGTTTCTCTGTAATATCCATTTGTAATGAGCCAAGCTGTAAAAAGCACACTTCCCCACAGCCATAAAGGCATTAACTCTGCCTCTCCCCTGCCCCCAGCCTAAAAGTCTTTTCCCTGAGCCAGCAGTCTGCCTAGCCACAGTTCATTAATTGTTTAGCCATACCTATGAATACATAACCCAAACATTAGAAATGTATACCTCCTTTGTTCTAAGTGGCCAGCTGCACCCAAAAACCATGAACAACAGTATCAGAAGAGATAACTCCCTCCCAATATGGTACCTCCTTAATCCCTAATCAGTCTAGCTTCTGGACTTGGCACCTCTTTAAAAAATCATATCTATCCTCCCAATAGCCATATTGTCAAAGATGAGTAACAGAGTGGACCTATCTCATCCATCCTTGACCAAAAGTAACCTAGTGATGTGTCAAGGCAAAAACACACCTCTTCACTCTCCCCCCAAGGGGGATATACCAGTGAATTATGGGTAATATGGCTGCGCAGTTGCTACAAAAAGTGCATGTCCCTTAAAGCACTGATCACTGCTAAACTCCTCCCTAACTGCTCCCTAACTCCACCCTTGCCCACCTACTTAGCATAATTAACCTTTGAGTGATAGCCTTATGGCTTTATAATGAATGCTTTAGATTCTTGTAAGCTCCCAGGCTATCATTAACTTTTTCCTGCCCACTGAAAAGCATAATAAAAACTTTGTAATGTTGCCAAAAGATTGCTTGAGTCCTGGGAAATTCTTTCCAGACAAGAACCCCCAAAGGATTCATTTGAGATTCCTTTAACACCCAGCTCTTCCTTACATCTTCAATACCAATGTAGGCAGCTCACCATTCCTACTCTCACCTCATCAAAGTCAGCATGAAGGCAGTTCTGCACTCTTGTTCCATGGCTCCACAGAGTCATAGCTACCACAGCTGGGAAACAAATAATTATCCCAGCCCCCATACTTTCCTTTATTTTGCAGATCCTGTTCATGATGCCATTAACTCTGCCTCTCCCCTGGGTATACCCTAGTATACCCAGGATGACTGCTAGCACAGGTTCTTTGATCTGCTTTTCTAAAGGAAAGCAACTCAAAAGGGTTAATCTTACTTTAATCTTCAGAGAATACAAACAGAAGTTACAAGAGAAAATAACACAATTCAGCAAACAAGGCTTCCAGCTATCTGACCATTACATCCCTACCTAGTTAGTCACCAGAGAGAGAAGCACCAACATCTGGGTTTTCAAAGCTGGGGGGCTCAACGGCTGCCCAGAGTCTTGTCTGGCCAAATCACATAGCTCTTCCCAAAGTGAGACCCAGGTAAAACCTTGCCTCAGAGGTGTATAGATAGCCTTCTCCAGGGTCAGAGAACATCCCAATCCTCTTTATCCACTTGACTACTAAGTAACAAAAGTTGTGCATTCCTGAAAAACAAGTCCCGCACTACAGGCTCCAGGTGAGCACATACAACCTATTAGGGGGCAGAGTATATTTTTAAATCAGGAAAGGTGCTCAAATTCAATTTAGGCTTATTAAGGGGCAGGGAAGATTTTCAAATTTCTATTACCATTACACCAGGTCAAGGAGAAAGACTTACAAGCAGTGAGGAAACAATTTCAGCATTGTGGAAACACAATCAGGGTCACACAAGATCTAGCAGCTTCTACATTAAGGAATCAAAGGGTTTGGAATATGATATTCCAAAGGTCAAAGGAGCTAGGATTAAAACCAAGAATCACTTAACCAGCAAAACTGACTATAATATTTTGGGGGAAAATATAGACGTTCAATGAAATAGAGGACTTTTAAGCATCTTGATGAAAAGACCAGAGCTGAATATAAAATTTGACTTTCAAATACAAGAAGCAAGAGGAGTATGAAAATACAAACAGGAAAGAGAAATCATAAGGAACTTATTAAAGCTGAACTATTTACATTCATACACGGAAAGATGGTATTTGTAACTCATGAGACTTTTCTCAGTATGAGAATGTATACATACATATGTATGAGAATGTATACATACATATATATGTATCAATGTACATATAGGTGTGTGTCTGTGTGAGTGTGTATGTGGTTACATGTTTACATAGACAGAGGGCACAGGATGAGTTGAATGTGAAGGGATCATATTTTAAAAATAAAATTAAGAGGTGAGAGAGGAATATATTGGGAGGAGAGGGGGAAAGATAGAATGAAGTAGTTGTCTCACATAAAGGAGGCAGGAGAAGGCTGTTACAATGGAGGGGAAGAGTAGGAAGGCAAAAGGCAATGAGTAAACCTTACTCTCATTGGATTTGGCTTAAGGAGGGAATAACATACATTCTCAACTGGGTATCTTACCCTACAGGAAAGTAGGGGGGAAGGGGATGAGAGGGGGAATGATAGAAGGGAGGGCAAATTGGGGGAGAGGGTAGTTAAAAGCAGAGACTTTGGAAAAGGGACAGGGTCAAAGGAGAAAATAGAATAAATGTGGGGTGGGATAGGACTGAGGTACATGTAGTTAGTCTTTCACAATAAGACTACTATGGAAATATTTTGCATTACTACACATATATAACCTATATTGAATTGTTTTTCTTCCCAAAGGGGGTGGGTGAGGAGGGAAAAGTCTCATACTCAAAATTTTTTTTTAATGTTAAAAAAATAGTTTTTAGATGCAACCAGGAAATAAGATATAAAGGAATGGGGTATAGAGAGATCCACCTTACCCTACAAGAAAGTAAGGGGGAAGGATGGGGGGGGGTATAAGAGAGGGCAGATCAGGGGAAGGGGTATTCAGTAGGCTCGCCATCTTGGGGTAGGGGGTAGGGGAAAGATGGGGAGAAAATCTGGAACTCAAAATTTTGTGGAAATGAATGTTGAAAACTAAAAATTAAAAAAAAATCATCAAGGAAACCTGCCCTGATATTCTAGAACCAGAGGGTAAAATAGAAATTGAAAGAATCCACTGATCACCTCTTGAAAAAGATCCCTAAGGTGCTATTGCATCTCTTCTGTGGGGGGAAATCTGGAGAGCTGGAATTTTTTTACATACTCCACCATCTTCCGAGGATCTTCTTGATAATATAATCTTTTTGGCAAGCATAAGTTCTGTTTTCGAACAATGTGGCCAGTCCATCAGAGCTGTGCTCTCTGAAGTAGAGGTTCAATACTTGGCAGTTTAATTTGAGAAAGGACATCAGTGTCTGCTACCTTATGTTGCCAGATGATTTGCAGAATCTTCCTAAAACAATTCCAATGGGAACAATTTAATTTCCTATTATGGCACTGTCCAGGTTTCACAGGCACACAACAGTGAAGTCAGCACAATGTCTCCATAGATGTCAGTCTGGGAGTCAGTCTAGTACCTCTTCTCTCCCATACTTTCCTTTCGTGTCTCCCAAACACTGAACCGGCTCTGGGAAAGTGTGCATCAACCTCATTCTCAATGTGTACATCCCTGGAAAGTACACTGCAAATGTAAGTGAACTTATAGTTTTGAATGTTACAGGAAAAATCATCCCTCTTATCTCCTTTGGCATTTTATTAATCATATCCAATGACATCTAAAACTCAGAGTAGAGTTAGTGATTATGGAGTAACTACAGTCAATTAAGCAGGTAACAATAGTCCATTTATATAATGTTTACCACATGCCAGGATTTCTTGCCAGTTCTTAAACATTACTCAAAAGAATTTCAGAGCCAACTTTCTGTAATATTCTGGAATATTTAGATTTTGATTTCTCAGTTATTGCTTGATCCACAGGGCAGTTACGTATAGTAAGACTGAACTCCTTCCCTTTAGGAGGCTAGTTCAGAGGAAAATATAGCCCACTGGATATTTAATCATTTTCCAACAATCTTGTTCTCATATAGCGGTTCAATTCATAAGATACTAAACTTTTGTCAAATGACATCAGTTTGGTCCTTTTCAGATAAATTTTCCCAAGCACTGTTACAAATTCAGATCATGATTCTGGTTGGGGTGGTAGGGTCCTCAAACCTTTTATTAAATCATAAAAATTTAAGGGGGGGCCGCTAGGTGGTACAGTAAATATAACACTGACCCTGGAGTGAGGAGGATCTGAGTTAAAATCCGACCTCAGACACTTCACACTTACTAGCCACATGACTTTGGGCAAGTCACTTAACCCCAACTGCCCTGCCTTCCCCTCTCCAAAAAACACACACACATAAATTTAAGGAAGAAGGCACTTCATTATTACAATTTTCAGACTGTTATCCCATGTATTTTAATAACTCAACAGGGAAGTGGACTTTACATGGTACTTTACAATATTTTAGATAAATTTTATCTAACATCATGTATTTAAAAGCCTATCTTCTTATCCTTCCTAGAAAATCATCCCTGGTACTATATGTAATACAATATTTCATTCAAACCAATAACAATATTCAGCACTTCTGCACTGCTCACTAGGCTAAGCACTTTAGAATCATTTCATTCCTCCAACAGCCCTGGGAAGGGGTTGCTATTATGGATATTGTCCTTACATATAAAACCACAGATTAAATTCTCTGATACATCACAATTATAATGCAGTTTCAGAATGAAATTTTGACGTGATTAAATCCAGATTTGAAAGCAATCTCTAATGATACTATTTAAATCCCAATTTTCCAAATGCCCACTGTCTTCAGTTAACTTTTGGTGTAATTTTTGAAAATTCAGTGTTTAAATGTGTATTACAGAGTTTTGCCACCCCCACAAATTGAAAGTGATGCTGACAGTATAATTGCTATAATGGCTGAGAAGCAAGAAACAGTAAACATCACATCTAATTCAAACAATTAAGCCTAAATTCAGTGACAGTACCTTTGACTGATATATACTCCTATGCTTATATAAATTCTTGTATTTCTTTGAAATAATTATATTAATTTCACTAACTCCTTTTAAATTTTTAATATTTGTTTAGTATTTTATTTCACCCAGTTACATGTAAAAACTATTTTCAGCACTTATTTTAAAAACTTTGAGTTCAAATTCTCTCCTTCCCCATCCCTCCTCAATGAAGAGGCAGCTAATTCAATATAGGTTATCCATGTGTATTTATACAAAACATATCCATAATAGTCATGTTGTGAAAGAAAACATACGCAAAAAAACCCTCAAGAAAAATAAAGTTAAAAAAAAAAAGTCTGCTTCAATCTGTGTTCACACACTACCAGTCTTTCTCTTGCAGTGGAGAAAGTTTTTCATCATAAGTCCTTCAGAGCTGGCTTACATTGTAGTATTGCTGGTAATAGCTAAGCCATTGACAACTGACCATCCTACCAATACACGTTGCAGCAGCCCATGCAAGTCTTTCCAGGCTTTTCTGAGAGCTTGCTTTGTCTATATTTGTTTGCACATGGTCTCCTCCATTAGACTGTAACCTACCCAAAGGAGGATTTTTTGCTTCTTTTTGTATCCCTGGTGCTGAGTACTGGTTGTTGTCTGTCATTCTTGGAGATGATCAAGATGACATCACTATGCTGGAGTCCAGTTTCAATGTGTCCAACTATTGCTGATCAGCCCAATACGTGCTTGGAATGCTCTACCACAGATCAGGCACAAGTAATCCACAGGAAGATTTGGGGGTATTCTCCACATTTGTGCATCTTGTACTTATTTGAGGTACTTCAATTCAGCCTCATTCATAGACCACAGCACCTTCTCTGATGTGGGCATGCCACGCTGGGAGGATGGTGGTGGTGGTCCTGTGCCAGTGTCTCCCATGTCACACAATCAATTCCAAAGTTCTTTACAGAGACCTTGAGAGTGTCCTGGTGTTGCTTCTTCTTACCACCATGTGAGCATTTGCCCTATGTGAGTTCTCCATAAAATAGTCTTTTTGGTATGCACAACTTTTGTGTTTGAACAACGTGGCCAGTCCATTGGAGTTGTGCTCTCTGAAATAAGAGTTTGAATGCTTGGCAGTTTAGTTCAAGAAAGCACCTCAATGTCTGGTATCTTTGGGTTTAGAGTGGTACAATGCCTGCCACAAAGTTGGTCCTTATTAGGTGTTTCTTGATTGATTTAACCTCACAACAACCTAGAGAAGTGGTGTTATTATTATGGTACGTTGTTTTGCTCCCACAGATGTTATTGAGAGATACGCAACATTCCCAGGCTGTGTGTGTGTTTGGAGTGGGGGTGACAGCTTGTGATCAGCTCACATATTTTGTTTTGCAAAGACAATGGTCATCCTGGCTCCAGGGGGACTAGAAAGGTTGGAATGTGACAAGCAGTTCAAACCTAAGGAGTCATGCCCCAGTCACAAGTCTCCTCATTACTGTGCCTGCTCAACTAACCTCATTAATATTAACTTACATGCCCAAAGGGCAGAGACTCTGCCATTTTTTGATCATGCAACCCATGACCAGGAGGGGGAACATGCTAAGGAGGGACTGTAGTGAGTGTGGAAGGAGGAATCTGGCCCAATCCAGACTCTAATGGGAGAAGTAAGACTCCAATCAAGATATTTAAGCTTATTCTTGCTTCTGTATTGGTGTGGATGTTCCTAGTGTGCACCATACCTGTTTCTTCTCAAGAAATGTAAAAAGCACCTTCCTCTGCCCACTGTGTTTCTGAGTTCCTTCAGTGAGAAAGGGTCTATCACATGGATCTTCCTAAGGGCATGCTACTAGGGAAGCAGTGAACATTGGAAGCTCATCTGGGCTAACTACCTGACCTTGCCTGGAAAGTCCTGTGATCCCCACAAGTGTGTTTCTCATATTATTGATGAAGTCAGATTTGGAAGAGCTGGTTCAGATTTTTTGAAAGAATTCAATCAGATCTCTTTAGCCAAAGGGAGCTTTATTAATGCAAAAGCTCGTGGGCCTGAAACTTAGTAAAGAGCTAAATAAAGGCAATGATATAGAACAAGGACCAGACTTCTATAGCCAGAAAGCTACACAGCCTATAGGATGGTGATGTAAGTTTTAGGTCTTCTCATGGGGGTTGGAGATTTAGGGATAAGATAAGTCTTGTAAAATAAGCATGCAGGATGAGGATAAGCAATGACACAAGACAAGGGAGACAAGAGAGTTTTTATGACCCAGGATGGGAGAAGACAAGGAATTTTAGGATAAGGGAAAGTTTTGTGGTATTTCAAGATAAGGGGAAACTTTAGAATGCCAGGGAATGAGCAACTCAACCCCTAGGGCACCTCTGCATTTTAGGGTGCCTTTAGAGGTTAAACCAGGGAAAGGACAACTCAACCTTTAGGGCACCTTTGCATCTACATCATTATCTTCCTCTTAGATAAGTAAGCTGAGGCAGGAAGAGGCTAAGTGATTTGTCCAATGTGAGACACCTGGTTGTATCCTTTGTTCTTTGTTCTCCAAGAGGACCATGACATGAGGGAGATGACGACATGACTTGCCATTGACTTTGATTAGAGTGAGGGAGGGCTGTGCAAAGTCACCAGCCTCTCACTTTCTCCAGCAGACCTGACCAGATATTGACTAGGATAGATATGGCCCATGAGCAGTGGGGTACTTTGGTCCTTTTAAGCTAAGGTCTTTTCGGGTTCTCACTCTGAGTAAGGCAATGGTCGCTCAGTGAACAGGACTCTTCTGGATCTCAAGGATTGTACAATAGATCCATGTCGAAGCACCACTTAATGGCTACATTTTGGGCCCTTATGGCTCAAAGTGAATGTGAATATTAAATATTTCTCTTTTGGTCAGAAACCCTGAGGATCTTTCCCTCCCAGTGTAGACATTCAGAAAGTGTTTGATGCAGCCTTTGAACTCTGATATTCATGGCTTAGGGATCAGAAAAGTGTACTTTACAGTTGCCTTTTGACCTGAGTCTTGAAGGATCCTTTGGTTTTTAAATTTATTCTGAACTTAATGAACATCTCCAAAAGAGAAAACATTTCCATAAGCAAAATATAAGGGAAATTAGCATTGATCCTAGGTGAAATCATGAACTGTTATTATGTTTAGGTGAGTTTTTAAAAGTGCATGATGCTTTCAACACATATCCTGCACAAAGTCCCTTCTCATCATTTAAAAAAGTTCTTCTATGACATTGTTATCTATCTATTTTCTTGAAACTGGGAACCAAGGCTACAGAAAGGAGACCCCAGAGATTTAGAAAGATGTTTGCAAGGAATATCGATATAACTGTGGAAAGGACAGGCAGGGGTGTGTAGGAGAAGCTGGGCCTTACTAACAATTTATTGTATTATGTGTAAAAACAGAGACAAATTACTGGAGGAAAAAGTTCAGATGGAAAAGGAGTTAGTTGTTTTGTGTAAGAAGCTTTCTGTACTACAGCATTCAAGCTTTCCTTTAGAAAAGCAAGCTAGAAGGTTTCATGTGGTAGAAGAGAAGGCAGCTGTTAATTTAGCTCACAAGAAGAAGCCAAAAAGTAACAAGAGGAAGGTACATGCAACCCTTGCACAGGCTGGGCCTGATTAGGGCCCAAGCACCTACCTGCCAGGAGGATGCATGGGAGCAGAATGAAACAAAGTTATATGAAGGGGCTTCAAGGTATGCAGAAGTTTAAGCAGGAGAACCAAGGGGGCCATTCTATGTCTAGGGAAATAATTGAGGATTTTACGCAGTAAGAGGTCACAGATATTTTGAGTCAATTCACCCCCCAAAATGGGAGAATCCTTCGTATCTTGGATGGTGAGAATCAGTGATGAAGGGGATGGAGGGATAGAAATACATAACATAGTTTGTTCGAAATTCATAGCTATTAGTCAGAATTGTTTTGTACAGCAAATTTTTAGGGATTACCATATGAAAGGAGGTAACAATGCAACCAATCCCTTAGCTTTAGCTGCAGATGGTTGCAGCAGATAGTATCCTACTGACACTGCCTAGTGAAGACAGATCCTGGTACTAGCTTAGGGACTAAGAGAAAGTTAAAGGAAGAGGTCATGAAACTTCTGAAAAGGGACAGGGTCAAAGAAGACAACAGAATATAGGAGGGGTAGGGGGAATAGGACACAAGGACACATAGTTAGTCTTTCACAATATGACTATTACAGAAATGTTTTGCATAACTACACATGTATAGCTTATATTTAATGACTTGCCCTAGTGGGTGTGGGTGAGGAGGGAAGGAGAGAATCTGGAATTCAAGGTTTTAAATAGAAATCCATCTTGCCCTACAAGAAAGTAAGGGGTAAGGGGCGAATGAAGGAGGATATAAGAAAGGGTAGATTGGAGGAAGGGGTAATCAGTATGCTTGCCATCTTGGATTGGGGGGGAGGAGAGAGATGAGGAGAAAAGTTGGAATTCAAAATGTTGTGGAAATGAATGTTGAAAACTAAAATAAATAAATAAAATATTTTTTTAAAAAAGATGATGACTGGAACAGAATCTGGGAAGACTTGTATCAACCATTATAAAGAGAAGTTAGCAAAACCAGAATGCCTTACAAATAAAAGCAATATTGCAATGAAGAATAACTTAAAAACTTAAGAACTCTGATCAATGCAACAACCAAAATGTTTGCAGAGAAAAAAAGATGGAATATGTTTCACATTTCCTGATAGAGATGAAAGACTCAGAGTGTAGGATTACATATCATTTTTTCTTTGACATGGACAATGCAGGAACACTGTCCCTCAATAAATGTTTGTGAATTCCCTCTAATATTGGTGATTTCATTTTCTTATCACCTTTACCAATCTGAAAATCTTTCTAATTATTAGTGATGTGGATTAGTGGTTACAGATGTGGGACATTTAAAAAATATAGTCATTGAAAATTTTAATTTGTTCCTCTGAAAACTATCTATTCATAACTTTTGAATAGAGATCTACTGGAGAATGGCTTATTTTTATCCATCTGTATCCATTCTTTGAATACTTGGAAATGAGACCTTTATTAGCTAAACTCACAGCAAATCATGTCCCCATCTAATTGCTTCCCTTTTACATTTTAGATGCACCAGTTTCTTCATGTGATAAAAATTCCCCATTTTAATCCATATGCTCTCCTCCATTCTTTCTCTGGGGATGCACTTTTCCCGACTCCATAATTCCAAAATGAACCTTCATCTTGGTTCCTCTCATTTGTGTGATGTGACATTTCATATCTCAGGCATGTATGCATTTGGAACTAATCCTGGTATACACTATGAGATGTTGTTCTATACTGAGTTTCTGCCAGATTGCTTGCCAGTTTTCTCAGTATTTTGTAGTGATTAGGAATTCTAGTACTTGGAGGTGAGGTCTTTGGATTTGTTGAACACAGAGTTAGCCACTCATTTTCTTTTCAATATTACATATCTGATTTGTACAGGATCTATTTTTCAGTAGCACAGGACAATTTCAATGCCGACAGATTTCTGCAATAGTCTAAGACTTGGTCCTTCTAGGTCTCCTTTCTAGAATACCAGAGATGGCTTTGGAAAGATATCTGAATGTAGTTTTGATGAGAACACCAATTTTGAATTGGAAGGGATGAGAGAATGCATTGAGTCAAGCCTCTCCCTTTTAAATTATATATTTTTGTAACATTTAAAGTTCTCAACTATCTCCCTTTCTCCATACACTATTTCTTTTTTCTTTTTAGTTTTAAACATTCATTTCTCATAAGATTTTGAGATACAGAATTTTTCACCCTTCCTCCACCTCATTCCCCCTCCAACAGAGACCAACTAATTTGACAGAAGTTAAAGATATACAGTCATATACACACATTTACACATTAGTTGTGTTCAGAAAGAAGAAACAGAACAAAAGGGAAAGGCCATTAAAAAAAAGTGAAAACCATATGCTTCTATCTGCATTTAGATGTTATACTTTTTTCCTTGGGTATGAATGGCATTTTCTATCATGAATCTTTTGCACTTGTGTATCAGCAATGCAAGTATTCACAATGCCTACAGCAACTATAAGTATGCTGATATGGTTATTAATCACAAAATGTAACAGGCTCTCTACATGGGAAATATAGCTAGAGCATTTATTCTAATACCAGAAAACTGAGTCCCAAAACCAGAAAGTCAAAGCTGACACAGTAGTTATGCAGTTGGCGCATGTAGTTAAACTAGTAAACACCCATGTTCTCAAGCCTTCAAAACAGGACAGGCTACCTCAGGCAAAGATTCTCCTCTCCTCACTCACAACAACTGCTCAGCGTCCAGGCAGCTTGCTCCCAGCATCTCTGCCCACTCCACCCTCCCGCAGTTCCCATTCCTGGCAGTCCTCAGCAGGAGTCCTTAGCAGAGATTCTGGTAGGCTCAAAGAAAAAGGAGTTCACGCCGCAACTGCAATCACTGCTGCCACCGCTGCTTCCAGTCACCATAGCACAGATGCTAGCTTGGTTCCGGCTTTCTCTTGCTCCACCCCTTCCTGCTA
>CM053588.1:20354432-20366731 GCA_028646515.1 Pseudochirops corinnae
TAAAAGCTGTTCACAGTAGCATTCCTTTGGGAATCTGCTGGTGAGTGGCATTACACTCCCAGAAAAGAAAGCCAGAACTAAACAAACTATTTGCTTCTCAAACACCATGAAGAGCAGAAATGCAGGAGGAGCAAATAATTACAAGCAATAAAGGTGACAGAGTGACAACAGAAAGAAAGATCAGTAAGAGACTTTCCCTAAAAGTAAAGGAGGAGCCAGGGAGGAAGGAGGGAAGTCTGCTCAAGGTCACAGTGACCAGGAGAACAGAAGGGTGTGGCACCCTGCCTACAGGGGAAGGCTTGTTTGTGAGGCCCCATTACACCACAGGAAGACACCTGAAAGGGGCCACAGAAGAGGAGGCTAGAGAGGAGGAGAGGCCAAAGTCTGATCAAGAACTAGAGATTTCCCATTCAGTTCCACATACATTTATTAAGCAACGATTACATGCCTGGCACTGTGCTGAACACTGGGGATAAGTAAAGAGGCAAAAGACAGTCCTTGTCCTCAAGGAGTTTAGTCTAAGGGGGGAGACAAAATGCAGAGAAATAAAAACAAGGCAGATTATGTACAGAACAAATACGATATGAAAGAGGCAAGGCAAGAAAATTAGGAGGGACTAGGGAAGGCTTCTTGTCGAAGGGGGTATTTCAGTAGGGACTTAAGGGAAGCCAGGAATGTCAGCGTCTGAACTGGGGAAGGAGAGTAGTCCAGGAAAGGGGGGAGCCACTGAATCAAATAATAGATGTTGGGGGTAAGGTGTGAGAAGACTGAAAAGGGAGGAGGGGGTTAGGTTATAATGGGCTTTATTTTATTTTAATTTTTAATTAATTATTTTTAGTTTTCAATATTTACTTTCATAAGTTTTTGAGTTTTCAATTTCCTTCTCCTCCCTCCCCAGGATGGTGGGCAATCTGATGTAGGTTCTACGTATAGATTCATATTGAACATATTTCCACATTACTCATGTTGTAAGGAAGAATGAGAACCAAAGGGAAAACCACAAGAACAAAGGAAGAAACAAACAAACAAGAGCAAATACTGTGCTTCGAACTGTGTCTAGACTCCAGAGTTTTTTTTCCTGATGAGAACAGTGTTTTCCATCAGGAGCCTTTCGGAGTTGTCTCACTTTGCTGAGAACAGCTCAGTCTATGAAAGTCAGCCAACACACAATGTGGCTGTTACTGTGAACAATGTTCTCCTGGGAGAGCAGTGCCATGCATGAGTCGGGGGAGTGACCCAAAGACATCACCCCTACAGGATAAAGAGGAATGAGTGAGGTGGTTGTCCTTGGGCCTCGGGGATCATGAGGGAAAACTTAAAAACCAACATGCCAGGGTAACAATGGCGGGGTGGGAGTGGAATTTGATCGAGGAGATGCTGAAGTTTCAATGAATCAGTTTAAAACGCAGAAGGAGAAAGCAGGGCAGTCCTGTTGCTACTGTTTCCATTCCCTGCCTATTTTTGTAAAGAAACAGTCCTTAGGCACGGCATTGTCGACCTCCCAGATAATCCTCTAGGTTTGTGGAAATGGCCTCTTTGACTGATGTTGGCCCAGTCTGAGGACAGGGGGCACTCACCTGGGCTGGGGGTCTGTGGCTCCCGGGGGCCATTCCCTCTGGCTCCAGGCTCCCTGCTGGGGCCAGGCCTTGGTCCTCTGCAGGCTGAGCTGGGGAGGGAGAAGGATCCCAGAGGGGCAGAGTCCCTTTGTTTTTCATCCCAGGCAGGAGGCTGACCTACAAAGGGATTGACAAAGGGTCAGGCCTGCCCTGGGGGCCTTCTCCTTCAGAGAACCAAGAAGTAGAAGGGGCCTGGGATACCAGGGGGGATGAGAACAATCAGAGCCTGAATGGCTCCAGACCCTGAGATCTCCCACTAGCTGGTCCTCTGCACTCCCTGCCTCACGCAGCTACCACACACGTTATCTAGACAACAGCCTGACTGCATGATGTAATTAGGAGGGAGGCTCAGGAAGGTTGGGGACAGGGAGGGCTCTGGGATGGAGCCACTAGGGAATGACCAGGGGACCCTGAGGCCGGGAGACCAAATCCAGTCTGGGATTCAGCCCCCTGGCAGGGGGCCTGAGGGCTCTGAAAGATGTGGGGTCAGGGGAGCAGGAGGCCTGGGGAAGGGGAGCACAGGTGGTGGCTGGGAGGAAGACATTCTAACCCACCTCATGGCAGGGACGCTGCTGTGCCAGCAGGGCTCCAGGGGGGACACTGAGCCTGAGAAAGCAGAAGGACTGTGTCCTGGCTTCTAAGCAGGAGCTGGGCAGGATTCCTGGGACCCTCTGGGGGAAGTTAGACCTGGAATCCCTCAAGGGAGACCAGACACAGGGAGCCAGTGCCTGGGATCTGACAGGGAAGCAGCTCCCCCGATTGTGGGTCCAGGGAGGGGAGCGCGCCAGAGCTTTGGAGCCTGGGGAAGGTGACCACAGAGCTTGGGAAGTCATTGGGAGTCTGGAGAGAGCTAGGGGCAGGGAGCTTGTCCAGAGGGCAGCCCGAGGGGGAGGATTACTCCAGGTAGACCAAGAGGACGCTCACCACGTTGTCAGAGGAGGAGGATGAGACCCAAAGGTGGGAGCAGCCAGCAGAAGCCAGGAGGAGGGGGTGGGGCGGGAGGGAGCTGACTCAGACCAACCTGGGACCTACACCCGCAAAGCGGGGGTCCAGAAGGCAGAGATATCTCAGCTCCAGGGAAGAAGGCAGAGCGATCCGAACTCCATAAAAAGCAGAAACTCCAGGGAAGGCAGAGATGGTTTTGCTGCATGAAGAAGGCGGTGCAATCTCAACGCAAGTTCCTGTTTTCAGCCAGCCCCACTCTGGGAGGGTCCTCCCAGCCTCTGTCCAGCCGTTGAGGCCTCGGGATGGGCCCTTTCCTCCAATCACCCCCAGGACCAGGAGCTCTGGACCCAGCCTGTGGCTGCTCCCCAAGCCCTGCCCCATCACATGGAATGCCTTGGCCACTGGGATGAGCCCTCTCCTGTCCTAGACCCCTCCCTGGCCCCCAGACTCCACCCCAGGACTCTGATTGCAACTGGGTCACCCCCCACGAGGCTGGCCAGCTCTGAGAGCTCCTCCCCGCCATGCCTCCGTCACCCGATTGCTTAATGGAGTAAAGATTGGGGACTTTAGGAAGTGGGAGGGGGAGAGCAAGGAAGAGGCAACTGGGTTTCCAGGAAAGGAAGTTATTCACAGCAAAACCGAGCTTAGCTTGAGAATGGAGGTTGTTCACAAAATGCAGTTATTTTGGCTTGCACGTTTCTCCTGACTTAAATCAGAATGAGGCTCACTTCAGGTCAGATGCGTTCTCCCAGGATGCTGTCTGTCTTTCCTTCTCCAAGAGGACCCTGACATCAGAAAGGTGATGCCTGGATACACAAGTGAATGGGTTTGAAGTGAGGGAGGGGAGCAAAGTCACCAGCCACCCTTTGTCCTCAGGAGCCACCTGAGCCCAGAGGTGAGATACGCATCGCCTGGGGATGGCCGGGGATGCAATGGGAGATCTTGGCCTGTGTGGGCTAAGGTCTTTAACAGGAGGGGGATATTTGACCCTCTGAGGGGAGATCAGCCCTTAATGCAAAACGTGCTTTAAATTTGGCATTTCAGGTGATGTGTTTAGGAAGTGTCAGAAGGAGAATTCAGTGTGACTGGGTCAGAACTGCCCCATTCCACCCTCTGAATGGAGGTGACCTAGAGCATCTATCCTATAAGATAATTAATTGAATTAATGTCCTTCGGCAACTTTGTTTCATGTTTTAATATTGTACTATTCTGTGATTATTATGCTTCTAATTTTTCTCATTTTGGGATTTTGGGGAAAATATTCTGTTTTATAAGGAGTGCTGTTAATTTGAAAAATGATTTCCAGAAGGTTATATAATTGTTCCCTTAGAAAATGCCCTGTTCTTTTGATCTGAATACTTTAAAATTATGAATTAAGCTATAAAAATGTAGTTGCACTCTTTAAAAACTGTTTCATATTTAATTGGGCATATTTTGCTTTAAAATGAATGATAATTTTACCACATAATGAATACTTATCCCAAAGCCTTAAGTCTTTACACCTGTCAGATACAAGGTGATTGTGTTTATTTGGTATCTCACACCATTTACCAAGATAAGGTCAAAATGGATACATGACCTAGATAGATAGAGAGATTTTGACAATAAAATTGAAAGAGCAAGGAACATGTCATTTATCACTTATCACTTTTGGGTTTATCACTTGGACTTTTGGAAAGGTGAACAATTTATGAACAAAGAATATAGAGGAAAATTAGGTGTACAATGGATAATTTCAACTACTCTAAATTAAAAATTTTTTCTACAAAGAAAACAAATGTAGCCAAGATCAGAAGAAAGCAGAAAACTGGGGAAAAAATTATGGACAGTTTATCAGATAAAGGTCTCATATTTAAAATAGGCAAAGAACTTTGTCAAATCTATAAGAATATGAAACATTCCTCAATGATAAATGAAGGATATGAACAGTTTTTCAGTGAAAAAATAAAAATAATTTATAGTCAGATTAAAAAAATGTCCTAATTCATTGTTGATTAAAGAAAGGCAGATTATAACAATACCCAAAATGATAAAAGAGGAAAGTGACAAATGATGGACAGGTTGTGGAAAAATTGGGACACGAATACATTGTTGGTGGAATTGTAAAATGATCCAGCCATTTTGGAGAGCAATCTGAAATCATGCCCAGAGGATTATTAAACTACCTAAACTCATTGACCCAGCACTCCTGCTACTTCTTTTATTGCCAAAGATAATGAGGGAAAGGGGAAAAGTACTGACATCTTCTGAAAGATTTATTGCCATTCTCTTTGTGTGGGCAAAGAATTGTAAATTGCAGGGATGTCGATCAACTGGGCAATGGCTGAATAAATTGTGGTATATAACTATTTTTTGGTTCTTTTTGCTTTTTGGAGGGGCAGTTGGGGTTACGTGACTTGCCCAAGGTCACATGGCTAGTTTTTTGTGTTAAGTGTCTCAAGCTGGATTTGAACTCAGGTCCTTCAGACTCCAGGGCCGGTACTTCATTCACTGCACTGCCTAGCCACCCTTGTGGTATATAAATGTGATAGAGTACTACTGTGCTTTAAGAAATGAGGAATTCAATTATCTCAGAAAAAACATGAAAAGTATGACATGAAGAAGAGTGAAACCAAGGGAACATTGTATCCAGTAGCAGACATGTGATTTTAAGAGTGACTTTAAGCTAGTAAGTTATTTTAATGGCAGTCATCTCTATGGCTGGAGGTTGGGGAAGAAAAAAAAAAAGAAATTTACATGACAATTCTGTTATATATTTGAAAGGAACAGCAAATTGTGCTATTTACAGTTATTTGCAGTACCTTTGCTATTTCATACACAGTTTTCTTTTTGTGATGTACTGTGTTATGAAAATACTTTTTTCCATAAATTAAAAATTAAATTATTTTTTAAAAATAAAATGATTAATAACAACATCAACCACTTACTCTTTGAGGAAAGTGCAAAGGACCTCGTATATTCTCATTATTAGAAGGACAATTCTTTGTTCAGGCTTTAACTTGGATTCAGTGGGTAATACTCAGGACTAAGAAAATTAAAAGAAATTTCTGATAACATATCAAGGTATAAACACATTGAGGGGTTTATCACTGCAGATCAGCAAGGGATTCAAGATGGAACCAGCTTTTGGTTCCATAATTTTTGTAAGGATACAAAAGTCCATTTGGATAAGCCCAGGTCAGTAAAAGGGACGTTGCCTCTCAGCACCTTCACAATTACCAGTATATGAGGGCTAACAGGTACAAACAAATGAGGGTAATCTGATATGGCATGTCAAAAAGCCTTAAGGGCTCAAGGGACCCCTTAAACTTCCTCAACATTAGCAGTGTGATGAATAGCAGATAGTACCAAAGCAGAGGACTGGGTGATGCCTTCCCCAACACTGATTGCCTTATGGATTGGAAAAGGAGCATTTTATAGGTTTGTTTTTCTGCACTTCTTCTGAGCTTTCTATGCCATTATGCATGGTCGGTTTTTGTGAAGGTACCAATCACAGCTGAATAATATAATATACTCCATCCTATTCTCATTCAGATTTCTCCAGGAGTCTATCATATCTAACTTTTTTGAAATTCCATTCTTCTACTCAATTCTTTCTTTTATTTTATGGTTAGATCTAGGCCTTAGAGGTAGAAATAGAAGACCCCAAAATTTGCTAAAACAATTTAGTTTTATGTGTTTGGTGTGTCTGTAAACACACTAAATATAGCGTTGTTATACTACTTTTCCTTATGTACCTTTTTTAACATTTGCCTCATCATTTCGGATGCTTTGCTGTTTGATGCATATATGTTTAGGATGGTTCATTTTAGCAAAATGTAGTTTCCCTGATTATCTCTTTTAATTAGGGCTCTTTTTGCCTTTGCTTTGTCTAAAATCATGATGGATATCCCTGTCTTTTTTAGTTCATCTGAAGAATAATAGGTTTTACCCTAGTCTTCTATTTTAACTCTCTGACTGTCTTTTTCTTTGAAGTATGTATTTTATAAACAACATATTATTGGATTCTTGTTTCTAATCCATTCTGCTGTCATCCATTTTATGGGTGAGTTCATCCCATTCACATTCACAATCATAATGGCTAAATGGGGATTTCCTCCCTTTTTATTTTTTATTTATCCTTCTACTTTTTTGCCCTGTACCCTCCTCCAAAATCTGTTTTGCTAACCTCCCTGAATCTATCCTCTCTCTTACCCCACCTTTTTGCTCTTTTGGGGGAAGGCAGGGCAATTGGGGTTAAGTGATGTGCCCAAGATCACATGGTGAGTAAGTGTTAAGTGTCTGAGGCTGGATTTGAACCCAGGTCCTCCTGACTCCAGGGCCATTGCTCACTCACTGTGCCACTCAGCCATCTCAGCCCCACCCTTTCTTGATACTTTCTTTTCCTACTTCTCTATTAGGTAATATGAATTTCGGTATTCCACTATGTGTGTACACACACACACACACACACACACACACACACACAGAGATACATGTATGTGTTTAGAATTGTTTGTATTGCATATATGTGCATTTCTATGTGTATACATATGTGTGCTCCTGACCTTTAACAAGTTTGTGAAGTCTTCTTTTACACATAAGGATTTTTCCCCCTTTCTCTTCTCCCTTCTCCCTCCTCCCTATATATCAATCTTTCTCTTTCATTTTTCTTTGCAATTCATACAAATCAAATAGACTCACATCTCTGCCCTCTAACTAGACTCCTAACCCGACCAATGACCACAGAGGTCTTAGGGGATACATGTATTATCCATCCTCTCATATAGGAATGGAAACAGATTGACCTTTTCAAGTCCCTTATGATTTCTCACTCATGTTTTTCTTTTTATACTTCTTTTGTATTCGAACCTTAAATTTCCCATGGAGCTCTAGACTCTGAAGGAATACTTAAAACATCCTCTTTTCATTAAATACTCTTTTTTTTTTACTTTGTAGGTTTCTACTGAGTTTGTTGGGGAGCTTATGCCTGGATATAATTCTATTTCTTTTGCCTTCTTGAATATCATCTTCAAAAGCCTCCAGGCTGTAAGATAAAAGCAACTAAATTTTGTGTGATTCTGATTGTGGCTTCGTGGTATTTGAATTCTTTCTTTCTAGATATTTATAGTACTTTCTCTTTGACCTAAGAACTCTGGATATTGCTCATAATATTCCTGGGAGATTTTATTGGGAGATTTTATTTTGAGATTTCTTTCAGGCAGTGACCCATACATTCCAGCTTAAGTGATCAGGCATCTACAGGTAGAGGATACCAAGCCTACAGAAACAAATCTAGCCACAAGGTGAACAGACAAAAAGCCAAGCAGAAACAAGGAGACAGTAATCAGAAAGAGGGTAGATGCAGGTTCAGCCATGCCTGGAGTCCATGAGCCCACTATTGCAGCCTCACTCACTCATGGTAGAATATATGAGTTAAGGGTACAATTTTGTAATCATCTTCTCCTGAATAAACAATAGTTTCACGGGGTGATCCATTTTTCCATTGTATTGTTAAACCAATATGGGACCTCTAATCTCATTTTTATATTTCTTGAATCTGGGCTGGGACTTGGCCTATTTTCTATTCTCCCTGAAGGTGTGGCAAAGTTAGATACAATGATCCAGGAGTATCTGTAGGTGTGATTCCTACTTCCCTATTCAGCTAATATTAAGTACCTTTTCTTGGTACATCTTATGCAGCTCTTCAGTTGGAATACCATCTATTCTTCTAAAATCTGCCCCTGCTCTCAATAGAGCAGTAAACACTTCTCTTCTTGTCAGTCTATTCTGTCTTTGAATCCCTTTGCTATTTACTCTTCTTTCTCAGACAAATTTATCTCTTCCCCATTCCCCTAAGTCACTTAATTGTGAAATCTAATCCAGCATCTCTGAAAGAGGGTGCCCTATTTCTCCAATTAGTACAGTCAGGATTAGGTGCTTAGAGGCAGGAGGTGCCATCTGCACTATGATATTTCTGTGAGAAACTGATGTGAGGATATCATGATATGTATTTGCATCTCCAACCATGATAGCAGTTTTCGTTACCTCCTCCTTTAGCTTTCTCATACAGTCTCTAAGTGAGTATCAGGGTCTTTCTCCACCAGGCCACATAGAGTAATAAGATATTTCCTATTGCATCCCTCTGCAGCTAAAGCTAACAGATTAGTTCTGTTGTTATCCTTCCAATGATGCCATAAATATGAAGCCAATCACTTTCCAGCTTTCTAGAGAACTGCTGCTGTGAACAGCTTTAAGGTTCTGATTACATAGTATAGTGAATTCTATTTATCCAGCAGTAAATTAAGGCAAAACATTCACAGAAATTAAAGTACAGCATTCACAATGTTATAAGTTACAATTGTCATTTTTCCATGTAGGAATGTAAATAGTTCAACTTTGATAAGTTCCTTATGAATTCTTTTCCCTGTTTACCTTCTCATGCTTCTTGAATTTGAAAGTCAAATTTTCTACTCAACTCTGTTTTTTTCATCAAGAATGCTTGAAAGTCCTCAACCTCATTGAATGACCATATTTTCCCCTGGAACATTATACTAAATTTTTCTGGGCAGGTGATTCTTGGTTTTAGTCCTAGCTCATTTTGAGGGGGTGCTGAGGTGCCTTTGTAATATTTTGGGGTGACTTTGTCTTGAATCTCATTTGTGTTTGGGCACCTGGGTGTGTGATATAGGCTTGTGACATCAGCCTGTGAAAAGTCACTTTTCCCTCCAGCTGTAAAGCATTAACTGTGTCCCTTCCCCACCCCCAGCCTGTAAGCATCTTCCCTTAGATCATTAACTATAACAGGCCACACCTAAGAATTCTTAAAAGGATTCCTTAGTTAGAGAAATGTTTACCCCTTTTGTTCTAGTGGCCAGCTGTAAGATAACTCCTAACAAAAGAACTCATCCACCTTATCAGAGGGGGACTTTTCAGGGCAAACAGGCTGGCTGCTCCTCCCTAACTCCACCTTTGTACACATAGTTAGCATAATTGAGATCAGAGTTATGATTTTGTTACTATATAATCAGTATCCCCAATCACCACACTTTGCAGGATTTCCCTTAATTTCCTCCTGCCCACTGACAAACGTAATAAACCTTTTTAAAACTGCCAAGACTGCTTATGCTCCCTGCTGTGAGCTGGTTAAAATGTCTTCCTCCCAGCCCTCACCTGGGCTCCCCTTCCCCCTCTTCTTTCAGAGCTCTCAAGCCCCCTGTCAGGGGGCTGAATCCCAGATTGGATTTGGTCTCCCAGCCTCGGGCTTCCCCTGGTTATTCCCTGTGGCTCCATCCCAGAGCCCTCTCCATCCCCAACCTTTCTAAGCTTCCCTCCTCCCTGGATCAAGCAGCCAGTCTGTTGTATAATGTGTGTGTTAGTTAGGGAGTGCAGAGAACCACCTGGAGGGAGAGCTCTCAATCAGGAGCCATTGAGGGTCTGACTGGTCTCATCTCACCTGGGATCCCAGGCCCCTTCTGCCTCTTCGTTCTCTGGGGAGAATGGGGAATAGGAAGAGGACTTAAGAGAAGGATCCAGAGAGGGTGGGAACATCTTCTTTTCCAAGCCTGACTCCATCTACAAAGTGCAGTCTCTGCCCTGAGGGCAGGGAGTGACTCTTTGTCAATCTCTAGCCCAGCCTCTTGCCCTGGAAGTATATGAAAAGACTCTGACCCCCCTGGGATCCTTCAGCCTACCCAGCTCAGCCTGCAGAGGACTAAGGCCTGGCCCAAGCGGGGAGCCTGGAGCCAGAGCCTGTACCTGATCACCAGTTTTCCTATTTCCCTCCAGTATTTGCCATTTTCCTTTTCTCTTTTATTAGTCAATTTGAGAGGTGTGGGATGGTATCTCTGGCCTGTTTTAATTTGCGTTTCTTCAGTCAGTAAGCATTTAGGGCATTTTGATATGACTATAAATAGCTTTGAATGCTTCATCTGAAACCTGCCTCTTCCCATCCTTTGACCATTTATCAACTGGGTGATAACTTTTATTCTTGTGAATTTGACTCACTTCTATATATATTTGAGAAATGAGACCTTGATCAGAGACACCTGCTGTGAATTTTTTCTTTAATGGTCTGCTTTCATTCTAATCTTGGTTGCATTGATTTTGTTTCTGCAAAAAACATTTTTACTTTAAGACAATCAAAATTATCCATTTTACATCTAGTAGTGCATTCTCTCTGTTGTTTGGTCCTAAATTCTTCCTTTATTCCTAGATATGACAGGTAAACTATTCCATGCTCCCCTAATTTCCTTATGGTATCACTCCTTATGTCTAAATCATGTACCCATTTCGACTTTATCTTGGTATACAAGTGTGAGATGTTGGTCTATACTTAGTTTCTGCTATACTGTTTTCGAATTTTCCAAGCACTTTGTATCAAATATTATTTTTTGTTCCAAAAGCTTGGGGATTGCTGTAACACTGAATAAGTAGATGAATTTAGGTAGAATTGTCATTTTTATTATATTGACTCAGCCAATCCATGAGCAATTCATATTTTTACACTTTTTTAGATCTAAATTTGTTTGTGTGGATATGTTTTATAATTGTATTCATATAATTCCTAGGTTTGTCTTGGAATGTAGACTTCCAGTTTTTTCATATTGCCCACAGTTCTTTTAAATGTTATTCAAATGCCAAAGGAATATTTACCTAAAACACTATTTTACTGAGAACTCATGTAAGGAAGGCACTTACATTGTGGTCAGCGGAAGTTTTACCTTTCCAAGGTCTCCTGAAAAACTCTGTAAGCAATGTTGAAACATGGCAGACACTGGCAAAGGACCATCCAACATGGCATGCTCATATCAAAGAATGTGCTTTGTCTGTGCAAAGCAGCATTGCAGTTACTCCAAAGAATGTGGAGATGTGCAAGTTCAGAGCCACTCTAGATGTTCACATGGACTATCTGTGCTCAACCTGTGTTAGAGCCTTTTGGGCTTGTATTGGTCTGATCACCCTTGGTCACATACACCATACCTTGACCTTGACATAGTGATGGGATTTGGTCCTCTTTGAGCACAAAGATCATCAAAAATGAACAACTAGGGGCGGTTAGGTGGCACAGTGAATAGAGCACTAGTGCTGGAGTCAGGAGGACCTGAGTTCAAATCTGGCTTAAAGACACTTAATACAAAAACTAGGTGCTCGATCTTGGGCAAGTCACTTAACCTCAATTGCTTCTCCAAAAAAAAAAAAAGCAAAAAAAAATGAACAACTATGTAACTAAATCTTATAATAAAGAAATATATGCTGTTGACAAATGAAAGCAATCATAAAGTGAAGGCAGAGGATGTTTTGGCCAGGGTGCATCATACCTGGGACATACTCAAGCATCAATGTAACAAGAGAAAACTCTTCTTCACTTGGGTGGAAAGTCTCACACCCCTCATTTCAGTCTAGATTGTAAGGAGTATCTCTTATGAATCCTTTTCATGTTTTATCTAGAGAAGACTTTGTGTCGGTTTCTCAAAAAATAAACTAGATCTTTTCTTTTTCTTTCCTCTCTTTTCTAAAATCAAACTTAAAACCCCCCAACCCCCACAAAATACACTGAACGTTCTGGCTTCTCACAAACTTCCCAGAGTTTTCTTTATAACACTTGTCTTAGTTCCGATAAAGAAGAAATTTCTTTTTTTTTTTTTATTTTTTTTATTTTTTTATATATATTTTTAAAATTTTATTATACTTTGCATCATTCATTTCCACAAGATTTTGAGTTACATATTTTCTCCCACTCTTCCCCCCCCCACCACC
>CM053588.1:20384772-20404289 GCA_028646515.1 Pseudochirops corinnae
TTTCCCACTTACTTACCACCTCCCAAAGTTTGTATTGTGTGCATATATTTATATATAGATGTATACATACTTATTCATATATACACAAAATTTACCTTCCTTTGGATAGGAAAGTTATAGGCACAAACACAGGCAGAGGCAGAAGACAAGCTGAGTTGTCCAAATGGCTGGGTCCCCATTCTGGCAGCTTAGATTACTCACAGGTTGTGTTTGACATCAGGGAGATGATAGGACTTACAAATGACTTTTATTTGAGTGAGGAAGAGCTGTGGAAAGTGACCAGCCTCACTTCCTCCTCCAGAGCCATCTGGGTGCAGTGGCCAGATATCCATCAGGATGACTAGAGACAACCCAGGATGCAATGGGAGACCTTAGCCTGTTTAGGCTAAAATAAAATCTGACAGCTGAAAGCTGCCTAGTTCACTTGGGGTTTACTGGCTAGATTTCTTTCTCAAAAACCAAACCTTAAACCCATTTCACTTTGAAGCTCATGGATTCGATAACAACAGGTCCCTGCCCAAGCACCACTTAATGGCTATTTTGGGCCCTACTGGCTCAGAGTGAATGTAAAGACTAACTGTTTCTCCTTTGGTCAGCAACCCTAAGGGACTTTCCCTCCCAGTTTGACTTTTCTTTTCTTTTTTAAATTGAAGGGGCCATCCCTTGACTCACTTCTTAAAGAGGCCTATTTACTAAATGGAAGATGTTGGCCTAAAAGGGCAGGGCTTCTCATTGCATCCTGGGTCACCTCCAGTTGTTCTGATGAATATCTGGGCACTGGACACAATGGGCTCTGGAGGTCAAAGTGAGACTGGAGACTACACAGCCCTCCCTCACTCAAATCAAACTCAAATGCAAGTCATGTTATCATCTCCCTCATGCCATGGTCATACAGAGACATACAGATATACATGCAAATACATATACATATAAACATATACTTTTCCTAATAAATTCTACTCATGATCCTGGTTTTTATGTTTGTTCATATCTCTCATTTCCTATCCCTCCTGACTCCTCTACTTTACTTCTACCCCCTAACTTGGGTTAATCCTTACTTAGCCTACCCCCACCTCCAAGGATCCATCCCATCCTCCCTTCCCAGTCTAACCACCTTTCTATAATCCCCATAACCTATTCCTTCATCATTCCCTCTAGAGATCCCTCCATTATCCTCTCCCTTTACCATTTTATTTCTTCTGAATTTAGAAGACGTTTATAGTCTTCCACAATTATATGTATTGTTTCCTCTTAAATCCACTCAGGATGAAAGTTAGGTTACCAGAGCTTCCAGCCCTCCTCCCCCATCTAATTGCTATATGTCAAGTTTTCCTCTTGCACCTCATTTCTTTAAGAGAATAACTCTTCTTAGCTGTCCCTAAATGGTTTTAATTTTTAAAGTCATATTCAAGGATCTACCTCAATCTGTCTTATCAACTACCCAATTACTAATGACAATCTTAGATGTACCTTTTACATTTTATATGTAAAAAGTTAAAGGTCTATCCTTATTGAGTCCCTTGTAACCAGTCTTTGGTATGAACCTTGTGATTCCTTTCCCTCTTGTATGTCAAATCTTTTATGTTCAGTTTGTTTTTTTTAACAAAATTCTGAAAGTCTGACAATTGATGAAATACACTTTTTTTTTCATTCAGGATTGTGACTAAACTTTCTGCGATTGATATTTTTGGCTAGAAACCCAGTTATTTTGTTCTTTGATATATAGTATTCCAAGCTCTCTTGTCTTTTAGTGCCTCCATTGCTAGGTCTTGTGTGATTCTAATTGTGGCACTGTCATATTTAAACTGTATTTTTTTCCCTTGTTGCTCTTAATATTTTATCCTTGACCTGGGGGTTTCAGAATTTGATTACTATATCCCTATGTGTTTTCCTCGAATGGATCTTTTTCTAGAGTTGTCTCTCATCTATCATTTTGTATTATTCTCACAAGTTGACTTTCTTAGCTTCTGGGACTAGATATATTTCTAATGCTTCTCTCTTTATCATTGTGAACTTAGGAATCTTTCCCCATTTGCTTTAGTTTGTGGATAATCAGTATCCAAGTGCCCTTGCTTCTACCTACTACCTCCCATTTTCTCTTGTTCAGAGCTAAAGGGATTAGTAGCTTTCCTGATGCTTTCCCATGATGGAGGGAAGAGATTTGTTGGTAACCCTATAAGAAACAAACCAAAGAAGGAGTCAGACAAAGGTGTGCTAGTAAAAGTTTCACAAGTGGCTTTCTGAAAGAAAAAAAAAGGAGCACAATATATTTTTACACCTTCTATTCATTGGGATCATCCCTTTCTTATGTCTAGAAAATCACCAAAACCATCAAGACCTCACTTGCAGCTTTTGCTGATTTCCCCGAACTAGATGTCCTAATAAAACATATAAAAACCAGCCCTCCACAGTTGGTTCAAGCTGGCTGCAGGGCTGCCCACCTGGGAGAGGTGAGACCCACCCACCTGGGGAAGGGATGTCAGTCTTAAGGATTCTGGCCCAGGGCTTTTACTCTACCAGCTCAGAGGGAAAGAGGCTCCCTGCTGGGTCTAAACCAAGGTGCGCAGGGCTGGTCTGGGAAGAGATGAGCTTCCTGGTCTGGGACTATGGGAGGAGTCAAGTCCCCCAGTCCACCTCCCCCGCAAGATGAGCCTGCCTCTCATTGTAATCTTCATTCTCAACCATTTTTAAGGATTAGAGCTGATGATACCTGTGGATGATGTCCACTTATCTAAGGGCACACAAGCACTGAGGTCCCTCCATGATTCCTCCAAGTTTACAAGATGACCATTGTGTTACTGAGTATTCACTAGCCCTAATTAATGAACCCACTGACCAGAAATTGTGTCTCTTAGACACTTCCTTCATCATATTTCTTATCACATTCTAGATACTCATGAGGTTTCTCTCCAGTGTGGATTTTCTGGTGTACAGTTAAATGGCATCTCCATTTGAAAGACTTTCCACATTGATTACATTCATAACATTTCTCTCCAGTGTGACTTCTCTGATGTACAGCAAGACTGGACTTTTATATGAAAGTCTTTCCACACTGATTACATTACTAACGTTTCTCTTCAGTGTGGATTCTCTGATGTACATCTAAATGGATCCTCTGTTTGAAAGCCTTTCCACATTGATTACATTTGTAAGGTTTCTCTCCAGTGTGGATTCTCTGATGTGCAATAAGACAGCTTTTCACCTTAAAACCTTTTCCACATTGATTACATTCATAAGGTTTCTCTCCAGTGTGGATTCTCTGATGTACTGCAAGATTGGACTTGTATTTGAAAGCCTTTCCACACTGATTACATTCATAAGGTTTCTCTCCAGTGTGGATTCTCTGATGTACAGCAAGTTGAGAGCTGAATCTAAAAGCCTTTCCACATTGATTACACTTATAAGGTTTCTCTTCAGTGTGGATTCTCTGATGTACATCTAAATGGGTCCTCTGTCTGAAAGCCTTTCCACATTGATTACATTTGTAAGGTTTCTCTCCAGTGTGGATTCTCTGATGTGCAACAAGATAGGTTTTCTCCTTAAAACCCTTTCCACACTGATTACATTCATAAGGTTTCTCTCCAGTGTGGATTCTCTGATGTACAGCAAGATGGCAGCTGAATCTGAAAGCCTTTCCACATTGGTTACATTTGTAAGATTTCTCTTTAGTGTGGATTCTCTGATGTACAAGATGTAGAGATTTCCGTTTGAAAGCTTTTCCACATTGATTACATTCATAAGACTTCTCTTCAGTGTGGATTTTCTGATGTCCGGCTAAATGGGCCCTCTGTTTGAAAGCCTTTCCACAATGATTACATTTGAAAGGTTTCTCTCCAGTGTGGATTCTCTGATGTGCAGTAAGACAGCTTTTCACCTTAAAACGCTTTCCACATTGATTACATTCATAAGGTTTCTCTTCAGTGTGGATTTTCTGATGTCCAGCAAAATGAGCCCTCTGTTTGAAAGCCCTTCCACATTTATTACATTCATAAGGCTTCCCTCCAGTGTGGATTCTCTGATTTACAGCAAGACTAGATTTGTATTTGAAAGCCATTCCACATTGATTACATTTGTAAGATTTTTCCCCAGTGTGGATTCTCTGATGTACAGCAAGTTGAGAGCTGAATCTAAAAGCCTTTTCACATTGATTACATTCGTAAGGTTTTTTCCCAGTGTGGATTCTCTGATGTGCAATAAGGCAGCTTTTCTCACTAAAATGCTTTCCACATTGATTACATTCATAATGTTTCTCTCCAGTGTGACTTCTCTGATGTACAGCAAGACTAGACTTGTATATGAAAGCCTTTCCACACTGATTACATTCGTAAGGCTTCTCTTCAGTGTGGATTCTTTGATGTACATCTAAATGGGCCCTCTGTTTGAAAGTCTTTCCACAATGATAACATTCATAAGGTTTCTCTCCAGTGTGGATCCTCTGATGTGCAATTAGACAGCTTTTCTCCTTAAAACCCTTTCCACACTGATTACATTCATAAGGTTTCTCTCCGGTGTGGATTCTCTGATGTACAGCAAGATTGGACTTGTATTTGAAAGCCTTTCCACATTGATTACATTCATAAGGTTTCTCTCCAGTGTGGATTCTCTGATGTACAGCGAGTTGAGAGCTGAATCTAAAAGCCTTTCCACATTGATTACATGTATAAGGTTTCTCTCTACTGTGAATTCTCTGATGGATAAGGAAGGATGAGCGTTCACTAAACGCTTCATTACATTCATGACACTCATGTGTTTTCTCCTCAGTCTGAATTTTTTTATTGTTGATAAGGGATGACCGTTGACTCAAGTTTTTTCCATAATGATGACAATCATATGGTTTCTCTCCTATGTGGACTTTACAGATTTCTCGCCCAGTGACCTCACAGGCAGTATCACTCATGAAAGTCTCTTCATGAGTTTCCTTCACAGAAATGATTGGCTTTTCAGCAGTCTCTTGCATTTTAGGTCTAATCTCTCCTGTCAGAAACAAACAATAAAATATATACACACAAAGAAACATGTACACATATAAATAATTATAATCCCTTCCCTCCTTTGGGGTAAAGTAAACTAACTGATCTACATCCTACCTCCCCAGGCTAAGAGAACATTCTTCAAAGTTCAATGGACAGAATCAATCATTTTAAAATGTCATTACTTTACATCTGCAGGATAACTTGATTTACAAAAACCTTCAGAGACAATCACATTGGATCCTCACAAATACCAGTGACAACAGCAGGACCAGCATTCTCATTATATTAACAACTCAGGCCATGAGCTCAGAATGGCTGAGTGACTTGAGCAACATCTGAGTAGCTAAGACTACAATTGCAACTCTGCAAGAGGGCATTCTCTGTCCATGGTACTAAGAGGGCCTTTGTCCATCAAACTTTCTTTTGCTATTAAGAAAATTTATTTTTTTGTTGCACATTGACTTCTTCCCTTCTTCTCTTGGGTTTTCCTATTCTCTGACACGCAGTATTGAATAGATGACAATTAATAATCCCATGATAGGGTTTAAGGGTTCAAGTGAAAAGAAGCATCAATCAGTGTGGCAAGCTTCACCATCACCTTATTTGAAGAAATTGCCACAGTCATCCCCAACCTTGAGCAACCACCAGGCTTATCAGTCAACAGCCTTCAACTCTGGGCAAGAGCTTCCATAAGCAACAAGATAATGGCTCCAGGAAGGCTCAGATAATGGTTACATTTTTGTAGCAATAAAGTAGTTTTTAATTAAGGAATGTACATTGATATTTTAGACGCAATAGTATTGTATATATAATAGACAACAAAGCAGTATAAACAGAACCTTTATATGCAATGGGACACAAAAAACATTCATGTGACTTACTTCACCACAATCTCAGTATTCCAGTCTCTCAGTTGGCAAATGCATGTTCTGGCCCTAATTCTGTTTCTGAAACTTGCAGTATAACCCCTAAAGTGAATGACTTTTGTCAGGTTCAAATTCTGCTGTGACCTGACCAGATCCATGGTGAAGACCACAGAGACTTTTTTCTAGCTCCTGAAGCATCACATGCTATGGGACACCTGGGAGTTTTTACCTCCCATTTCCCCAAACTAAGAGTAGCAGTCACCTCAAAGAATCTGGTCAATGATTCTCCAAGAATGGGCCAAAGATGGAACCTCAGAGATCAGGGGAGGGGCCCAGGTTTGTGATTTATGTAAAGCCTAGTCTTGGATTAATTCTAAGTAAGGCAGAAACCTTTGCTACTGCTGAGATGCTGCTGAATGGAGAGATGGAAAAAGATAAAGCCAGGCCGTCTGGGTCCACAGCACATTTGGGGTACATAATCTCACTGTAGCAGGGCTATCCTTTGATACCTTGCTGACTCCCTTTAGGCATCTATGAAGTAGAGAGGATAGAGGACTGGTCAGGAAGGCTTGAGTTCAAATCCAGCCTCAGACACTTACTTACTCTGTGACCCTCATTAAGTCACTTAGGCTTGTTGGCCTCAGTTTCCTCATCAATGAAATGATGCAGAAAAGGAAATGGAAAACCACTCCAGGATCATTGCCAAAAAAACCCAGATGGGATCGTGAAGAGCCAGAAGTGACTGAACAACCACATGACTGACTCCCTAGCCAAAGGATCAAATGTAAATCCTCTCTAGGGCTGTTAATCATGTACCACTTCATCATCTGTCCTCCTCCTACTCTTCTAATTTTCATTCATCTGATTATCCCACCAAATAGGCTCTACTTCAGTGGTGCTGGCCTCCCTTCTGTCCTGTGAACAGGACTCTCCACCTCCCAACTCTGTGGGCATTCTGTGCCATCCACATGCCCAGAATGCTTGTGCTGGCTTTCCTGAGGCCCCAGCTAGAGCCCACCTTCCACAATATGCCTTTCTAGTCCTCCTTAGTCTTAGGGCCTTCCCTCTCTCAATACGCTCCAATTTATCTAGTTCAAAACTGCTGTTAGTGTGTTGTCTGCTCCTCTAGTCTGTGAGCTCCAGGGGAACAGGGGATGTTCCCTGTATCTCTTTATTTCCCTGGTGCTTATCAGAAGGTCTGGCAGAGAGCAGGGACTTAATAAATTCTCACTCACTTGAACAAGGTCTAAGAAAGAGCCCATATTTGAAAGCCTAACCCCTTTGGCTCTTTCAGGAGAGTTCCTGCCCCCAAATTCCAAACACTGACTTTTTATAAGATCTCAGATTTATCACTGGAAGGGCATCAAAAGGCCCTGGTGTCCAAATCCCTCATTTTACAGATGGGGAAACTGAGATTAAGTGGTCCAGTGACTTGTCCAGGATCCCACTGCTAAAAAGTGTCTCAAAAGTATTTCCATGTCAGGCTTTCTTGCCCCCAAATCTAGCACTTACTTCACCCCCACATCTAGAAGCCTCTTGTCATCACAGCTTTCATACACCTGTTTTCACCTGACTCACCTGCATCGCAGCTACTCAGGTCTTCTTGCTCCAGCATCCATGGGGCTTCCCTTGGCTCAAAATGAGAGATCAAATCTTTTCTGGGAACTGGCAGCCCTGGGCATGGGGAATCAGGGATGAGGATGGAAAAAAAAACTTGTCATTTAGTTCTCTTTAGGGAAAAGAGTGTGCATGTAAAGCTACTTCATTTTGAGAATCACTCCATCATGTTAGCACAGATCTGGCTTATTCTCCCATTAAGGCTTCTAAAGGCAGTAACCCAAACTAGGAAGGGCCAGATTAGCCTTGAGCTCCTGAAAATCAGACCCTGCTGAATCAGCTTTGGCTCTGTCACCTCCCCTGCTTTTCACTCCCTCACCTATAAAAAATTGGAATTCTACAGGGAGCTTTTGTCTCTTCTAGTGAGATTCTCCTGCTGGGAAATTCAATGAACCTCAATTAGTTGAAATTCTGATTCTAGGTGAGTCTGTTATTCCTGTCACTGTCAGGGGCTGGCAAGCAAGGAGGTTCCCAGAAGTGCTGAAGCAAGGTTTCCATAGCATTTAGTTTGGGAGTTTTGAGGAGAGATGGGGAGAAGATCATGGAGCCAAATTGGGATAAAAAAGAAAAATTGGTCATGGTGCACCTTCTTCATAGGACGAGGGATTCATTGCATAGTTTCCCTTCTCTAGAAATGAGAGGCATGTGGTAGTGCAGAGGAGAGAGCCCTGGTCCAGAAGCCAGGAATGCCACGTTTTAAATCCAGACTCAGACAGTTACTAGCTGTGTGTTCCTAAACAACTCAGTTTGCTTCAGTTTTCTTGACTATCAAATGGGGATAATAATATCACCTAATGACACCACATTGTAAAGAAAGCAATTAGCACAAGAGCTGGTGAACAGCAATTGAACAGAAATGCTTATTCCTTGCCTTCCTTTCTCACCATCTGGGCTGGAATTTGGGACAATGTAAAGGAAGAAGAAGGACAAATGTGCCCTACCATGAACAGCTCAGAGCTACAAACCGAGGCTTCTCCCAGAGAAGAATGTCATAAATACTTGGCCCATCCCAAAGAGGAAGGGGTGCAGGGAAAAGCTGCTTGAGCAGTTTTCAGAGATTTGACAGACAAAATTCATGTCCAGGAGCAGACTGGACTACATCATGTGGGATGACTTCCCCACCTGAGATACTTCAACACTGATCTGATCTGGGACCTCAAGCTCCCTAGAATTGGCAAGAGACAGTTTCAGGAGCAACCAGGCAACCTCCTGGTTCTCTTCACACAGTGTATTGACCTTTTACAGGAAAACTAGGCAACAGGAGGTCCTTGTCTCTGGGACACAGGAGACCAGCCCTTTTCCCTTTCTAGTAAGTGATAAATGCTCCAAAGCCAGCACACTGAGGAATGTAGATATTCCCTCTAATAGCAGATGTGTAGTGAACAGAGGAAGTGTCCTTACCCAGGGAGAGCAGGTTCTGGGCATTCTCCAGCATGACCTTCTTGTATAACTCCTTCTGAGGAGGGTCCAAGAGGCCCCACTCCTCTGGGGTGAAGTCCACAGCCACATCCTGGAATGTCACCAACTCCTATACCAAAAGTCACAAGATTTAGACTTGAAGGAGACTCCAGAATTCTTGTAGTCTAACCTTCCTCCAACGAAATGAGAACAATGAAGCCAAGAAAAAGGGGATTTTCTCAGTGATTGTAGCTTTCAGGAGTGTCAGAGTCAACACTTGAAACCACAGTCAATAAGAGATCAACGGAATGTTGAGAAAAGTATCTGACATGGTGAGTTGGAATAAAGTTTAAAAGGTCTTACCATGGGATGTGCCTCCCTGTGGAATGTGTGTGAAAGTATGTATTGGAAGTGTGGGGCAGGAGGATCTGGGCAGGAGAAAGACAGAAGATGATGGGAATTCCTTCTGTACTCAATTCTGTGGGGAGTGTGTGAGAAGCTCACATGTACAGGGTATCCTGAGAAGGGGCAGGAATGTCTGTATGATTATACAAAAGAGAAAGAAAAGATCTACTTGATTTCCTGAGAAGCTGGAACCAAGTCTTCTCTAGACCTAACACAGAAAGGATCCATAAGACATAGTAATTACCATCAGGAATGAACTGAGGGATATGAGACTTTCCAGCCAAGCGAAGCAGAATTAGCTGTTGTCACTTTGAGGGCTTGAGTCTGCCCTGGTGTGATGGGCCATGGCCAAACATCTCATGCCTTTGCTTTATGATTACTTTCATTCAACAATAGCATGTATTTGTTTATTTTAATATTTCATTACCATGGAGACTGAAATGGAAATTCTGAAAATCCAAAAGGACATTAATAAAATTAAAGGCAAGAAAATCATTCAACTAATAAATAAAACCAGTAGCTGGTTTTATGAAAAAGCCAACAAAATAGACGAACCATTGGTTAAGGAGATTTTTCTAAAAAAAGAAAAGAAAAACAAATTCCTAGTATCAAAAATGAAAGGAAGAAAAAAATAATCATTAGGATCTAATTTCCCATATATATGCCAAGAAATCTGATAATCAATCTGAAATGGATGAATATTTACAAAAATATAAACTGCCCAGATTAGCAGAAGAGGAAATAGAATACTTATATAACCCAATCTCTTGAAAATAAAATCTAACAAGCCATCAATGGACTCCCCAAGAAAAAAATCTCTAGGACTAGATGGATTCCAAGGGAATTTTGCCAAACACTCAAAAAAAACCCAACCAATTCCAAATACTATTTGGGAAAAAGAAGACAGAGAGAGATTCCTTCTATCAAACAAATATGTTGCTGAGACCTAAATCAGGAAGCATAAACTCAGAGAAGGAAAATACAAACAAAGTGCCCTGGAATATTGATAGATCATTTTTAAATACAATACCAGCAAGGAGATAACAGCAATAAAAATCACAAGAACTATACACTAGGACCAGGTGAGATTTATACTGAAATGGAGGATTGCTGCAGTATTAGGAAAAACATCAGCAAAACTGACCATATCAATAACATAACTCAAAGAAATCATATGATTTTCTCAATACATGCAGGAAAGGTCATTGACAAAATACAAAACCCATTCCTCTTAGCAGCACAGGAGAGCATAGGGAAAAAAAATTAGAACTTTTAATACAGCAATAAATAAGACCTACATACAATTGTCAACGAGCGTTATCTGTAATGAGGGTAACTTAGAAAGCTTCCCAAGAAGATCAGGGGTGGAGCAAGGTTGCCCAGTACCACCACTATTAGGCACTGTTGTACTAGAAAAACACTAAATGTCCTTTTCATTTTAAAAATGTTTGGAAGTATATACAACTTTGATACAATTTCAATGCACTCATAACGCCTACATCTCTGACACATAAACCACGTAAAATTCCTAGAGCAACTGTTTCCAATTTTAAAAGTTAAATGCTACAAATACAGTAGACACTGTGTCAATAGAGGTACTTCAGTGTTTCCCTAACTCTGTGCTATTTAAGACCCATGAGAGTTTTATTCATCGTCTTCATCCTCATCTTCCTCTTCCTCCTCCACCTTTTCCCTGGGAGCTTCTGCCATTCCCTTTGCATTATCCAACTTTCCTTTGGACTTATAACCAGCAACATCTTTTTCATCCTTTGCTTTCAGATTCACTGCCTTATTATTGTGTGACTTCTTTTCATTATAGCTCAAATTATTACACATCTCACCAAGTTTTTTGCTACGTCCCCAATAGATATCCCAGGTTTGGAGATTTATCTCAGGGAAACATTCTGACCAGAACAGGAAAAAGCCAGAAGGGCCGATCAGGAGCATTACGCTCTTTTCCACCTCCTTTAGCTGATCCATAATCCTTCTTCTCCCTGTAGTGCCACAACTTATCAGGCTTTGCCATTTCATCAGACTTGGATTTTTCCTTTCCAGATATATTCTTCCATCTTTCTGGACATTTTGTAAATTCTGCAAAATTGACAGGAAGTTCAGGATCTTTTATTCATGTTCCTCATGGCATATTTGTACAAAGAAGGCATAAGCAGACATTTGGCTTTTTGGCTTCTTTGGGTCAACTTTAGCCATCTCTAGTGCGCAACTGTACTGTTCACTAGTCTCTATGGTAAGTGTTTTCTTTACAGTATCATGCCATTAGGTGATATTATTATCCCCATTTGACACTTGAGAAAACTGGAGCAAACAGAGGTTAAGTGACTTGTCCAGGAGCACACAGCTAGTAACTGTCTGACGCTGGATTTAAACCCTGGCATTCCTGGATCCAGCCCCAGGGCTCTCTCCACTGCATTACCAACTGCCTCTAATTCCTAGATAATGGAAACTATGCAATGGGTCCATCCTCCTATGAAGAAGGTACACCAAGACTAGATTCCTTGATTCCAAATTGGCTCCATGATCTTCTCCCCATCTCTCCCCAAAGCTCCCAAAATATATACCATGAAAACTTTCCTTCAGGACTTCTGGGAACCCTTCTCTGGCCCTTGCTTGCCAGCCCCTGTCACTGACAGGAATAACAGACTGACCAGGAATCAGTATTTGGACTGAGGCTCATTCAGTTCTCCAGCAAGGGAATCTCACCAGTAGAGGCTGTGTCTCTCTGAATAAAGTGTCACAAGGTTTTTATAGGTTTCAGGGAGTGGGGAGCAGGGGAGGGGACAGGGCCAAAGGTGATTCATCAGGGTCTGATTTTCAGGAGCTCAAGGCTGATCTGGCCCATCCTCGTTTGGGTTACTTGCATTATAGGCATTAATGGGAGAATGAGCCAGATCTGTGTGAACATGATGGAGTGATTCTCAAAATGAAGTAGCTTTACATGCACACTCTTCCCTAAAGAGAAGTAAATTCCAAAGTTTTCTCCATCTTCATGCCTAACTCCCCATGCCCAGGGTTGCCAGTTCCCAGAGAGGATCTGATCTCTTACTGTGAGGAAAGGGAAGCCCGGTGGCTGCTTGAGCCAGAAGGCCTGAGACGCTGCCATCCAGGTGAGTGAATGGAAAGCAGGTGTGTGAGAAGTGGGATGACAACAGGCTTCTAGGTGGGAGGTGAAGCAAGTGTCAGATTTGGGGGCAGGAAGGCCTGACTTGGAATCCATTTCCAGACACTTTTTAGCAGTGGGATCCTGGACAAGTCACTGAAGCACTGAGCCTCAGTTTCCTCATCTGTATAATGAGGGAGTTGAACACCATGAAGGTTAATTCCAGTGAGAAATCTCTGATTCCATAAAAAGTTATTCTTCAGAATTGGGGGGCAAGAAATTCCCTTGAAAGTGCAAAAAGGGCTGAGGCTTCACAGTATTGCCTCTTTCTTAGACCTTCTTGAAGTCAATGAGCATTTATTAAGCCAGGTATAGAGACACAAGGAATGTCCCCTGTTCTCCTGGAGCTCCCAGCCTGGGGCACAGACACCAGGCCAGCAACAATGTAGAAACCTGTCATGGACAGGAGAAACAGCTCAGTGAGAGGTGAAAGGCCCTAAGACTAAGGAGGACTGCAGGGGTTTATTGTGGAAAGTAGGCTCTGGCTAGGGCTTCAGGGAAGCCAGGACAACCATGCTAGGCCCTGGGATGGTGAGGAGAGCCTGTGGAGGCAGGAGGTAGAGTGTCCCATTCACAGAACAGAAGGGAGGCCCATATTACTGAAGTATAGTATATTTGGTGGGAAAATAAGGTGAAAAAAGACAGGAAGTGTTGGAGACGGGCAGGTAAAGAAGGGGTAGGGGATTAAAGCCCCAGAGAGGATTTTATATTTGATCCTTTTGCTAGGGAGCCACAGGAAGTTGTTAAGTATGGAGATGTGGCCAGTACAGAACTTTAGGAAGATGAACTTTGATAATTGAGTGGAGAAACGACTGGCATGAGGGGAGAACTAAGGCAGCTGAGCCAGCAGCAGGTTCTTGCCCTATCTCAGGTGTGAGGTGACTGGGGCCTGAACCAAGACAGAGGCTATGTTGGGAGAGAAAGGGGTGTGTGGGAGAGATGTTAATGAGGTGGAAACATAGCACTTTGCAACAGATTCAATATGGGGGTCAGGAGCATGAATGTGTGAGGGTCAGTGATGAGTGCATGACACTTATTAGGGTGTAGTACTGGAATGAGGCCTTGGAGAGCATTAGGAAGGTAGGAAGATGGGAGGGTTGGGGGAAAGAGATTGAGTTTAGTTTGAGAACCAGGAGAGGAGTGTCACTAAAACTGAGCGAGAGAGAGACAAAGCAAGAGACAGACAGACAGACAGTCAGATTGTCAAAAACTACAGAGAATAAGAGCATAAGGATCAAGAAATGGCCAGGGGACTTAGCAACCTGGAGATTTTTGGCAATTTTGGAGAAAGGAGTTTCCACTGAACAATGAAATTAGGAGCTAGACTACAGAGAATTTCAGAGAAAGCAAAGGAGTTGGAAATCCCAGTTGTAAATTGGCATCTCCAGTGGCTTAGTCATGAAATGGACAACAGACATGGGAAAATATCTATCTGGTTGAAGGGATCAAGTGTGTCCATCTTGAGGATTAGCGAAAAATGGTTTTATTTGTGGCAATGGGGAAGGAATCTTTAGTTTGGGAGAGACTTTAAAGTGATGAAGCAGTGGGAATGTTGGAGAAGCAGTGCACTGAGGAAGAGAGCGGGCTGGAATGGAACGATTTACACAGGGAAAGGAGTTTGCTTCAGCCAGCAGTCTTTTCATCTGATAGCGATGTCAGAAAGGACAAAAAGGCACCTGATTTATGGGTGATGAGGAGGATAAGATAGCTCTTGTCAAATATCTACTTTCTTAAATGAATAAGAGGCAAATTTCTCTGCTGAAGTGGGGGGTGGACACTAGGAGTGAGCAGTTCGTGAGGGTTGGGGAAGAATGCAAAGACCTGGAAAAGCTGCTGCGGTGAATGTGATAGAGTCAGTGATGCGGTTGTTCAGGGATTTCAATTGTTTCTAACTCTTCATGATCCTATTTGGGGCTTCCTTGGCAAAGATACTGAAATGGTTTGCCATTTCCCTCTCCAGTTGATTTTCCAGAGGAGGAAACTGAGGCAGACAGGGTGAAGTGACTCACCCAAGGCCACCCAGCTAGTGTCTGAGGCTGGATTTGAATTCAGTTCTTCCTGACCAGTACTCTATCCACTGCACCACCTAGCTACCCCAAGGGAGTCGGTTAGGGAAATGTGAAAGCATGGCCTTGCCACAATGAGATTTTGTAGCCTAGATGTGTAGCGGACCCAAGCAGCCTGATTTTATAATTTTTTGCTTTCCATTCAGTAGAATCTAAGTAGTTGCAAGGGTTGCTACCTTACTTAGAATTAATCTAAGGCTCTGCTTTACATAAATCATCAGCCTGTGTCCCTCCCCCATCTCTTAGGCTCAATCTTTGGTCCATTCTGGGAGAATCATTGGCCAGATTCTTTGAGCTGATAGCTATTCTTACTTTGAGGAAATGGGAGATAGAAACTCCCAGGTGTCCACAGTGTGAAATGCTTCAGGAGCCTAGCAAGGAGCCTTCCCAAAGTGGAATGGAGAAAGGACATCTAAGTACTCTGGACAGAGTATGCCCATTTGCAGGGTTGGAGTTTTAGTCTCAGCTCCACAGACGTTGGGTATGTTACTTAGTCATTCTGAGCTCATGGCTTGAGTTTTGAATTCAATAATACTGGGTTTATTGAGGTCCTAGGTTTTTGTGAGGATCCAATATGATTGTGTGTGAAGTTTTTCATAGATCAAGTTATTCTGCAGATGTGAGCTAATGCCATTTTCAAATGGTTGATTCTGCTCATTGAACTTGGAAGACTTTCTCTTAGCCTGGGGAAGTAGGATGTAGATCAGTTAGTTTACTTTATCCCAAAGGAGGGAAGGGATTATAATTTTATATGTGTGTACTTGTCTCTTTCTATATATAGATACATGTTTTATTTGTTTCTTGCAGAAGGAAATATTAGACCTGAAATGCAAAAGACTACTGTAAAGCTAAGCATTTCTGTGAAACAAACTCATGAAGAAAGTTTCATGAGTGACAGTACTTGTGACTTTACTGGGAAACAAATCTGTGCTGTACTTCACAGAATCTACACATAATCTATACCTTATGATGATTGTCATCATTGTGTGAAAGGCTTTCAGACCGAACTCTGAACCTGCTAAACATCAGAGAAGCCACACTGGAGAGAAACCTTATGGATGTAGTCAGTGTGGAAAGGCTTTCAGTTGCCTATAGTCTTCTTGTACATCAAAGAATCCAAGCTGAAATCAACTCCTCTTTTAATCTGGATGCTGTGAAATGATGAATTAAGCTGTTAGAGAATGTGATTACAATGTTTCAAAACTGGTAAGTATTTAATTGTATGTATTTGGCTTTAGAAAGAATAATAATAGGGGCAGCTAGGTGGTGCAGTGAATAGAGCACTGGCCCTGGAGTCAGGAGGACCTGAGTTCAAATCCAGCTTCAGACACTTAACACAAAAAAGTAGCCGTGTGACCTTGGGCAAGTTGCTTAACTCCAACTACCCTAGAAGAAGAAGAAGAGGAAGAGGAAGAAGAAGAAGAAGACTTTGAAAAAAGTAGAAAAGATTTATAAATTCTACTCTGTGAAGTTCTTTGGGGAGTCACCAAATGCTTTGGGATGTTCTCTTTGGGCTAAAATCTTATCAGCTCTAGTTAAGAAGTTGCTTAAAGAAGAGGTTATCTAATTCTAAAGTAGTGAAGGGCTTCACTGAGTAATTAAGACCTCTAAGAGCCAAAGTAGGAGTTAGAGAGGGGATTTAGCAACTTTACTTATAATATCCCAAGTTTTATGAGAATTTGTCTGGCCTATGATTATGGAAATTACAAAATTCCATCTGGAGTTTTCTGTATGACAGTTACACCTTTGAACCAACTCAGACTCAACAGATTCAAAATTGGACCCCTTACTTGAGTAAATCTGATAGATCTTCTATTGCAGAAAATAAAAAAAATGACTTCAATCTTCATTATTTGGAGACTCTATCATATAAATTCAACAAACTTTATGTGCCAGGCACTGTGTTAAGTGCTCAGGGTACCAAGCAAGGTGAAATAGCCCCTGCCCTGCAGGAGCCCACATTCTAAAGGGTTTAGTTAAGTAATTAAGTCAACACACAGTAAGAGAATAATGATTTCCTAAATCCATCGCAGTTCCAGGCAAAAGCTATACAGATAGCCAATTTTTTTGAGGCAAGCTTAAAGTTAGTTAGGTGGGATATTTTCCATTCAAGTGGAAGTGTCATACTGGAAAAATTAATTCAGAATCCTTTCTCAGCCCATGCTGAGACTTTCTCCCAACTTTTCCCATGAGCAGTCCACCAGCAGTTCATGGATTTCAACCCCATAAGGTTACTCACATCATGGACTATGGGTTAACAGCATTCTTTGATAAATATTCCTGGAGTCCAACTCAGAATAACATCAGTTACAGATCCATAGGGTCTTAAAGAGCAAGTTCCCATGATCAGCTTCAGGTGTGGTGCTCTCAAGGATCACATATACTCTATAATAAGTATTGACTATTAATTTCACATTGGTAACAGTAAGAGATTCATCATGAAAAATCACAACTTGTCTTGCTATAACTAGTATGCATGGTAAGGAGATGCTTTTTCATCCCCTGGGCCAACATTACACAAATGGTGTTGCTTAAAGATGCTTAATAACAAACAACAGAAGACTTGGGATGGTATGTTTAAATATAATACAAATTTTATACAGAGAGCAGCTTATATGAAAAATTGTCTATAGTAAAACATGTTCAGTATCAACCATGTCCAGATGGATATAAACATGGACTACTGCTTCCAGAATCTTTTAAAAATGGGAACCTCATCAAGTCTGCCTGCCTTCAGGTCATGCTCTACACATACATTCTAATTCTAGATCAAATCCCAAATGTAAATAAAAGCCAATTTCTTGTTAACACAAGAGGGCCAGAGGGTTTTGGGTGCCCTGCAAAAATGCAAATCCTTGAGCCATACTGACGATCCACAGTTCCCCTAGAGTGAGCCAGCACAATGGGTGACTGTGGGGGGAGGACAATCCTATTCCTAGTCCCTCTCAAGGTTTTTCTATCCAACCAAAATTTCTTTTTTAATGGAATAAAAGCACATAGTCAAGCAAAACCAACTCCAACACTGTCCATTTCCCAAAATGTGTTTTTTAATATATATCACACCCATCACCTCTCCATCAGGAGGCAGGTTTCACAGGTCTTTGTAACTCCCCAGCCACAGAGGCTGACTATCACAATCATTGGAGGTGTGATGTCTTTCAAGTTTGTCGACTCTTTACAATTAATTCTGTGACCATTATCAATACTCCCTGCAATCTCTTTAGTTGATACAACTCTTCCAGGCTTTCTCCGAGGCTGCCTATGTTTTATGGGATATTCATGTTCTACAACTCAAATATCAAAATTTGTTCAGCTGTTATTGTATTGTAGGTCATCACACCTTAGTTTTTGGTCTTTCTTCCTACACTGGGGACATTCAGGAGATTCACATCTCATTCTTTGATTTAGAGGAATATGCCCTCTAGTGGTATCGCTGAGACAGAAGAAATACAAAATTTCAAGGTAAAGAAGCTTTACCAACAGCAAATCACTTAATGTGTTAATTAATTAATTAATTTCCCTCCATTCCAAAACTTCTTTTCTTTTCTTGTCATCTTTGCCAATTACCGGTGCAAGGCAGAACCTGAGCATTGATTTTAATTTGGATTTATCTAATTGTTACTGATTTGAAACATTTTTTTTCTTGTTTGTTTTTCTTTTAACTTATTTCATTTTCTCCCCCCCTAATCTGCCCTCCCCCAGGTGAAAAGGAAGAGCAAAATACAAAACTCTTGAACAAATATGCAATCAGCCAAAGCAAATCCTCTCTAATATTTGTGATTCTTATTTCCCTTTCACCTTTACCAATCTGAGAATCTTTCTCATTATTAGTGATTTGGATTAGTGGTTATAGATGTGAAGGTTTTCCCCCTATACAGTGACTGATAATTTGCATTTTGCCTTTGAAAATTGTCTGTTCATGCTTTTCACCATAGACCTATTGTATCCATTCTTTATATACTTGTATACAATCTGAACCTCTTCTTTATACACTCTGTAAATTAGACTTTTATGAGGGAAACTTGCTGCAATCTTTGCCCCAGTTAATTACTTCCTTTAAGATTTTAGATGCAGTAGGTGTACACATGAGTGTCACAAAAATGGGCCATTTTCTTTTCTGTGATCCTCTTTGTACCATATCTGGTGACAAACTCTTCCACTATCCATGACTATATCTTCTTCATATATCCTTTATCTGAGGTTAGCTTTCCTATCTACATTACATACTCATTAGAAGCTAATCTTGGTCTACAATGTGAGATCCTGGTCCATATCTATTCTCTACCAGACTACTTTCCAGTGTTGGGGATGGTTGAAGTTGGGGAATGGCTGAAGAAGTTACAGCACATGAATACCATGGAATATTGAGGAGTAAAGACAAACATTAGGATTTCAGAGAAAAATTCATTACATTAATAGGAATTTATGCACCAGATGAAATTTGGGATGTCTAATGAGGTCTCTTCTATTGAGAGATGCATGGAATCTTTTTGTGGAATAGCCCTTCCCTTGGCAATTAGATCCATAAGTTTCACCTCTATCATGATTTCTCCAATGTACAAGTGCTAAGAGATTCCGAATGGATGGATCTAGATATGCACATATCCACATTTATGTTCTATATTTTGCACCTAGGTAATTTCCTCATTCCAAGGTTACCTTGTAATCTCATCTCATCAGCACAGTAATCACCACATCAAGAGGTTAAAACTGTTTGCATTCTTCCAGTACAAATGGCAGGCCCATTAAAAAAAAAAAACAAACCATGATCATGAACTATACACATTACAAACCATCTTGAAACCATCATGGACAATCAAAAACATTCTACAGAGAGACCTTAGATAATCACTCATTGTCAAATTAAGGCTACTTTCTGATTTGAACTAATTTTCTGTTTATGTTACCCTTCTTCTATCTAGCGGATTTGTAAGGGACCTGGATGACAACACAGGCCAGTCTTTCCACAGTTTGTGTCAGTGTAGATAGTGTGGTAGAAAGAAGAAAAGTCGGGTGA
>CM053588.1:20404789-20420947 GCA_028646515.1 Pseudochirops corinnae
AGGAGGTCTCTCCTGACAATTGTTTTATTTTAAAGTGCCCGTCTGGGCCAGGTACTTTACAAATATCTCATTGGACCCTAACATCAACCTTGCTATGTAGGTCCTATTACTTCCATTTTACAGTAGAGAAAACTGAGGCAAACTAGCACTAATAGTGTCTGAGGCCATATTTGAGTTCAGGTTTTCCTGATTTCAGGGCCTGCACTCTATCCACCATATCTTTTTGTGATTTTGTATGTATGTATGTATGTGTGTTATGTCATTGTTTGCAAATTGTCTCCTATTTTCTTTTTCCAGTCTTAGAATCCCAATTATGGAGTGCTAGGACCCCAGCCCAAAGACCATATCTTTTGCAATAATTCATGAGTGGGCCCCAGTAGAGTATGCTCATGCTCTCTCTCTCCCTCTCCCTCCCTTTCCCTCCTTCTCTCTCCCTCTCTCTCTCTCCCTCTCCTTCCCTTTTCCTCTCCCTCTTCCTCTCCCTCTCTTTCTCTCTCTCTCTCTGTCTCTCTCTCTCTGTCTCTCTCTCTCCCTGGTACAGTAAGAAACTTACCCTGTAAGAATTTCCCTTGCACAAACAGAATTATCTTGTATTGGCTCCTAAGAGATCTGGTACCAATAGTATATACATTCTAGATGTCAAGACATACATCTATTCCTCAATCTTTCTTGTTTAACAGGACATTGACTACCACTCCCTAATTCTACCCCAACCACCTACTTAGCATACTTAGCACACCACTCACTGAACTTCTATATAAGTTTTCGCATCACTCCCATTAGGCTGTGAGCTCCCTAAGGAGCTCAGCCTGCTTTATTAACATTATAATAAACTTTTGCCACTTGACTGGAAGATTGAGTCCTCAAATTCTTTCCATTTGACTCCTCCCTGTACCTCTGTGTTTTGGGGTTCCCAAACCTCTAAACAACAATGCAGCCAATGTGGGGCATGTCTGAGCTCTCAAGCCCTCAGACAAGGCAAGCCTCCCCTCCCTTTGCCCTGCATAAAGTTACCCCCTCAAACACCTAGGAAGGCTTGATGAAATTTTGTTGAGTCTTCCACAGGCTCTTGGCAGAATTCCCTCTTCACAAGTGATGCCTTGTTTTGGGAACACGTGGTCATTTTCCTCTCTGGGAGGCCAGTAGAGACATGACTACAACTACTTATTGGTTTCCCTTTCTCCCTAAGATGTACAGGCAAAATTCCCTTCTATGGTCAAGATTCGCCCTTAGGTTATCTTTTATGGAACTGGAAAATGCTCAGTCTCCAAGACCTTAAAAAGGAAAGTTTTGTCTGACCTCAATACAGAATAGAGGACCAAGAAAAACTGTCTGATTTGTGAAGGGGATTTCTAACTCTGAGCTTTTGAACTTACCCCTCTCATTGCCATTATCCGTTTCACTGTGATCTGTGTTTGTGTCTCTGTGTGATGTGAGTGTCTGGTAATCTGACATCTTATGAGATTTAAAAGGCAGCCAGGCAGCAAGAAAAAACTTCTGCCTCGTTTTAAGGCTTGCACTTTGGAATAGAACTTTCCTGCCTCACAAAAAGGGGAAAGTTTTTGTGTACCAGGACACAACCAAAAGGTAATTGAATTCATTCTGGTCTCATTTTAAGTGAAACATGTCTCTCCCAATTTGATATTTAAGTCAAAATTTATTCTACTATTTGGCACTAAGACAAATTGGGAAAATGCGTAGATTTGTTAACTGGGTGACTTTAAGCAAACTATCATAATTAGTTCTTTAATTAGATGTGACCAGTGTACAAAGCCAGAGGTGATGAGATGTCCAATTTTCTGTGAAAAGTAATTTGGAAATGTTGGTTTATGCATTCAACAAGATTGAAGTCAGCTAATTAGTAATGGATTTCTTTCAAGTTTCTAATACCTAATACTGTTTCAACTTGGTAAACTTTTGTATTAGTTGCAGAAAGTATGTAGTTTACACCAGTCCAGATGCCAGAGTTCTTTCTCTGGATGCAGATAGCATTTTCCATCATGAGTCTTTTGGAATTGTCTTGGGTCAATGTATTGCTGAAAAGAGTTAAGTCTATTATAGTTGATCATAGCTCTCTTTAGGGAAAAGAGTGTGTATGCAAAGCTAGAGAATCACTCCATCACATTCACACAGATCTCGCTTATTCTCCCATTAATGCTTGTAGTGCAAGTAACCCATCTAGGATGGGCCAGATCAGCCTTGAGCTCTGGAAAATCAGACCCTGCTGAATCAGCTTTGGCCCTGTCCCCTCCCCTGTTTCCCATTCCCTGCAACCTTTAAAAACCTTGAGATTCTTCATTTAGGGAGTCATGGCCTCTTCAGGTGAGATTCTCCTGCTGGGGAACTCAATGAAACTTAGTCCAAATTCTGATTCTTGGCCAGTCTGTTATTCCTGCCCCTGACTGGGGCTTGTATGTAAGGAGCAAAGGATGGTTCCCAGAAGTCCTGAAGCAAGGTTTCCATAGCATTTATTTTGGGAGCTTTGGGGAGAGATGGGGAGAAGATCATGGAGCCAATTTGGAATTAAAAAGTTTGGTCTTGGTGCACCTTCTTCATAGGAGGAGGGACTCATTGCACAGTTGCCATTACCTAGACATTAGTGCAGAGGAGAGAGCCCTGGGCCTGAAGCCAGGAATGCCAGGGTTTAAATCCAGTCTCAGACAATTATTAGTTGTGTGCCTCTGTACAACTCAGTTAACCTCAGTTTTCCTTCAGTTTTCTCAAATGTTGAATGGGGATAATAATATCACCTAATGACATAATATTGTAAAGAAAGCACTTGGCACAAGAGCTGGTGAACAGCAGCTGAACAGAAATGCTTATTCTCTTCCTTCCTTTCCTACCATCTGGGCTGCAATTTGGGACAATGTAAAGGAAGAATAAGGACAAATGTGCCCTACCATGTGTAGCTGGGAGCCACAAACTGAGGCTTCACACAGAAAAGAATGTCCTAAATACTTGGCCCATCCCAAAGAGAAAGGGGTGCAGGAAAAAGATGCCTGAGCAGCTTTCAGAGATTTGGCAGATAAAATTCACATCCAGGGAGAGGTTGGACCACATAATGTGAGATTATGTCCACACCTGAGATGCTACAACACTGATCTGATGTGGGACCTCAAGCTCCCTAGAATTGGCAAGAGACAGCTTCAGGAGCAACCAGGAAACCTCCAGGTTCTCTTCACACAATGTACTGACCTTTTATAGGAAAACCTGGGACACAGGAGACCAGTACTTTTCCCTAAGTGATAAATGCTCCAAAGCCAGCATACTGAGGAATGAAGACATACCCTTTGATTTCAGACTCAGAGTGGCCAGGGGAAGTGTCCTTACCCAGGGAGAGCAGGTTCTGGGCATTCTCCAGCAGGACCTCGCTGTTGGTTGTTGTCCTTCATTCTAGAAGAGGACCAAAATGACATCACTACATGCCCAACTGTGGCTGATCAGCCCAATATGAGCTTGGAATGGTCGACCACAGGTCAGGCACAAATAGTCCGTGTGAACATTTGGGGTGGATTTGTGCATCCTGCATTTCCTTTGAGCTGTTTCAATTCTGCTGTGCTCATAGAGCTCAGCACCTTCTCTGATGTGGGCAGGCCATGGTGAGTGGTCCTGTGCCAATGTCTCCTCATCACACAATCAATTCCAAAGTTCTTAAAAGAGACCGAGAGAGTTTCCTTGTATCACTTCTTCTGACCCCCATGTGAACACTTGCCCTGTGTGAGTTTCCCAAGGTGGTGGCTGGTGGAGCACCTGTGTTTTCTTGGTATTATTTCATAGGCCAAAATTAGCACAAGCAGCAGAGAATCGATCCATACTTTGTTCCATCTCAGCTTCAGAGGCTGCATTGAGGGCACAATCATCTGCAAACAGAAAATCATGCACCAATACTCCCTCCACTTTGGTCTTGGCTTGTAGCCTTTTCAAGATGAAGAATTTACCAGAGGTGAGGTAGCTGACCTTGATGCCATGCTCATCCTCTTTGAAATCATTTGAGAACATGACTGAAAACATCATGCTAAAAATCATGGGAGCAAGCACATGGCCTAGTTTCACTCCATTGGTGACTGGGATGCCATGAGAATATTGTCCATTATATAGAACCCAGGCAATCATGCTGGGTTTTCACATAATTTTTCATAAGCCCTCATGACTGACAGTATCAAAGGCCTTGGTCAGATCTATGAATATTCTGTATAGACCTCTGTTCTGCTCCTGACATTTCTCCCAGAGTTGTTGGGCAGCAAATACCATATTAACCACTCCTTGGCCCTTTCTGAAGCCACACTAGCTCTCAGGTAGATGGTCATTTTCCAGGTGAAGAACTGGCCTATTAAAGAGGACTCTGGCAAGAATCTTTCCAGCAATGACTAGGAGAGAGACCCCCCTGTGATTATCACAGGACAATCTATTTCCTTTACCTTTATAGAGATGGACAGTGGAGGCATCCTTGAACTCCTGGGGGATAGACTCCTGCCATAAAATCTAGGAAATCTCAGTCAGCTTTTGTATGAGCAATGGACTCCCTACCTCATAAATCTAAGCTGGAATAAAATCAGCATCATTAATTGTAACAGTTGACAGGTTATCTTTAAGTAAGGTCAGCTAATTCCTCAGTAATTTGTGACAAAGGAGTGATTTACAGAACTTATTTTTATACCAGAAGAGGAAGGAAAAAATTACGAGAATCTTAGTAAACATGTTTTCAACATGATTGAATTGAACAAAGCAGGTCATCTGACTACTTACTCCTTCTAGGTTTCCTTAATACAGATTCATCCTGAGTCTATCAACCTGTCAAAATGAGATTACCCCACAAGTCCTTGGTGCGCATATGATGAGTTTTGCAACCAAAAGTATTACTTTAAAGGAGTCTATAGTTTGAGGAAAAGAAGAACTTATGGTTTCCAATTAGCAGTCACACCCCATCCTCCAGGTGCCAGAAAGGGAAACTCAACCTTAGAAGATTACTTAACTTTGACTTGACCTCTAGTGGCAGAAAAAATAAAAACCAAACTTATCTACTAAGAACTCTAGTTGCAACCTTACACACAGGTGGCCCAAGCCATAGGGTCATCTTCTCACTGAAAGCAGCAGTGGGATTTGGCAGCTCCCTGTGTGTCTGAGCAGCCTCTCAAGGATGGCACTGCTCACCTCCTGGTGTGAGGAAGGGGCTGGAAAAGGTACCCTAAAAATTGTCTACTCACCCAACCCTGACCTGATTACCACAAGAGGTGGGGATCCCACCCTGTATTTGAAACACAAAAAAAGCCCAAACTTCCGCACAGATGATTACACTCACCATCAGCACAGTGAAGTGTGCGCACTAATACAATACAAAATCCAGTAGACCCGAAAGATGAACAGCTATCAATGCAAGAGAATTCAGTGGGCATCAGCCCCACATAGCAGCCCTGAACTAAAGAAGGCTGGTTAATGAAGGCCAGCTTGCTGAAATCAGAGCTGGATATATGGTTTTCTGGAGTGACTGTAGTGAAAGGGAGCATCATGAAGCTGGTGTAGGTTTTGCAGTTAAAACTAAAGTAATCAACAAGCTTGTATGCCTTCCAAAAGGAGTGAATGACAGGCTCATGACAATGCAATTGCCACTTCCAGGAAAATGCCATGCACCATCACCAATGCCTCTACTCCCACCATGATGACCCTGTTAGAAACACACTTAGTCTAGGAATAAACAATACTTATTGGAAAGCCAGGAAGGTTTTTATTACTTTATGTTTCATTTGCTCTTTCTGAATAAATGGGCAGCTTCTTCAAAAGACTACCGAGAATCAGACAAATGCAAGCCCTTTGATCCTGCTTCCATTTAAATTTGCTGCCTCATTCCTCCCATCAGAACTGGGATTGGTTCCAGTTCTTGGTTCCAGTCTTTCTGACCTGCCCACTCTTTCTTTCATGTGTTCCCTCCTCCCAAACATGAGCTAACACGGGGTCCACGATCAGATGAGGCTCCAATTCTATGGAGGGTATGTCAGCTAATCTATAGGAGGCAGTCAAGTAGGAGTGTTAATGAAAAGTTGGTGACTATCCCTTCACCCTGGCCAGTCTGACCCAGCTTAGCCTGGGCCTCTTCCAGTGGGAAACTAACAGATTTCTTCCAGCTGTATGATTGGATATGGCCGTTCGGCCCTTCCTCCCCTCATCCAGATTTACACCTTCCTGCATGTCCTGTGCAACATCTGTTTTTGGAACATCCATTGTTCCTATAGAATCTGTGGAAACCAAACTACTAGCATTTCTCACAAACCCTAAAGAGGTCAAAGAAAAATTTTATGAAGACCTGTAGACCCTTATCATTGTGAGAGATAGCAAAGGGTTGTTTCTACAGGCCCCTGAATGATGTAACAAAACTTAAAGGAAACAACACTAACCTTCTTCTCAATGGTTGCCCCCCTGCCCAAATTTGGTGTGTAGGCTCAGGCATGCCTGACTCATGACAAATGCCGACTCAGGCACAAGTAAGGGATGGACTGTCTCCAAATTTGGTGCATAAAGGATTGGAAAACACTGTCCTCTGATAGGATACTAATTCATGAATAATTATGGTAATGAAGGATTGAGGTTGCTTTGATTAGTTTGAGATGGTAAACCCACCTCACCAACCAATGGTGAGATCCAAACAATGGATTAGAATTAGAATAAGAGAAGCCTGTGAGCTTCTGCAGTTTGCACTGCCCTTGAGCACAGAGGGCTGTGGCCTTTCTCATGAGGAAGAATAAAGACCTTTTCTGGTCTCTCACTCAGACACTGATTTTGAAGATCTGGCTGTGGTTTCTATCCCACACATCATCAACATGCCAAAAGAGGACAAACTTATAATTCTGGGTGATTTAAATCCTAGAGTTGGCTCAGACTACCAGACAGGGCAGGAGAGTCCTGGGAGGAATGGAATTGGAAACAACAGCGATGGTCACTTACTATAGAAGATATGCATCTCATGACCATCTCTCATCACCATCAACTGTCTTCCTAGTTACATAAATGCAATAAAACTTGGTGGCTGCACCCTTACAGCAAACATTGGCATTTAATTGACAATGTCATTGTAAGCAGGAGAGATAGGATGTGAGAGTGACAAAGGCAATCAGTGCTGGATGGATTATAGAATTATTCACTCTAAGTTAAATATTTGCATTCAACAAAAGCAGTGGCCCTAACACAAAATGACTACCAGAAGAATTAATGTAAAAAGATTAGAGTGCTTCTCTGAGTGGGAATAGCTTCTTGTTAACTTGGAGGGGAAGTTGAGCCCACAGTCTGGAACAATGGAGCAGAAAAGGAGTGGGCAGCTTTCAAACATTTGCATTTTCTCATCTGGGTCAGAACACTTGCAAAGCAACAAGAGTGGTTTAATGAAAATGAGGGGGAAATTCAGAAACTGATAAATGAAAAATGAGACCTCCACAGGATTTAGCAGCAGGATAATTCATCCATCTTTAAGAAGGCAGCAATTAATTCTGTTAAAAATAAAGTACAAGCAAAGCTTAAGGGAGATACTGGATTCTTGGCTGTAATGTTAGTGAAATTTAAGATCCCTTTGTATTGCCAAGCTGAGAGGTACTTGGCACCTAGTTTCAAATTAATCCTGTTAAAGAAACAGAAGGTATGAACCCCTGTTGCTGCCTAACAGGAAGGGGCTGAACAGGGAACCCCTGTTGTTGTTGTAACAGGAAGGGGCTAAGCAGGGAGAAGCAATACTGTATATAAGGAAAAACCCCAGCTGGGAAAGTCAGAACTTCTTGGGACAAGCACCTAGGGGCTGGGCTGCTGCTGCTGGACTGGAACTTCCATGGAGAGAGTGATTTTGGCTTTGAGAATGGAGCTGGTTAGAGTGATTTTGATTTTGAGAACAGGAAAGAGCCAGCTAGAGCTCCCAAGGACTCCTGGGGACCAGCCAGAGATGTCAGAGGAGGCATGGTTGTGGTGTAGGTACTTTCTCTTGTCTGTGGCTCTGTTGAGTTTTCTCTTCCCAGGAACAGAGACTGTGTGAGATTTGAGGTGGACTGACACAGGACTCAGACTTGAGGAAGCAAAATTCAAACTTGTGGTGGCAAGACTTCCTAGGGCCAGCTGAAGCTGCTGAAGACTGAGAAATCATTACTGTGGTGCCAGAACAGAGACTGTGAGAGATATGAGGTGGATTAGACACTGTATACTTCAACATGGAGCAGAACCCGCACAGAGAGTTGGACAAGGAACTGGGAGCTGTCTGCCTTTGAACCCAGGTGACTGTTTGGTGGATTCAGGTAGGAGATGCCTGCCTCAAGTCCAGATGAAAAGACCTCTCTGTGAATACTGAGTAGTGATTGATATTGTAACTTAATTACACCTCACGGATGGAAGGCTTTGTCTTTGTGAGGGAGAGACTTTGTGATTGACTAAATGAATATACTACCCAGGGGTGGAGTACTTTGACTGATTTGAGTCTCCTTTAAGCCTCCTTAAGGATGACTGAATGATTGAGTTACTAAGTGATTTGTACTGTGTTCAAAACTATATGGCCACTTTGGTGAAAACTGTGTGGCCATTTTAGTGGTAAGTTACTTATATGGTGAATGCTATATTTTCATTTTCTGTGATAAATTGTGACATTGTGAATGCTGTATTTTGATTTCTGTGAATGTATTGTTCTGATTTGTTATTGAATAGAGTGTTCACTACACTATGTAATCAGAACCTTAAAAGCTGTTTACAGTGGCATTCTTCTGCAAAGCTGCTCATGTGTGGCTTTATATTGGCTCAGTAAGAAAGTACAGAATTTAAGTAAATTTAAGTAAAAAAGTAAAGAATTTAAAGCTCTATAATCAAATGTTAAAATATATATATACATATACAATTATTATTATTATTATTAATGATATCCAACTGGGAATTAAGATACACAGTCACTGTGGGAGGGAGATCCATCCTGCCCTACTGGAAAGTCAGAGGGGCTAGGGGGAGAACATAGGAGAGAGCAGATTGGGGGAGGGGTTATACAGTGGGATGGCTGTTTTGAGGTGTTGAGTTGGGGAAAGATGGGGAGAAAATTTGTAACTCAAATTCTCGTGGAAATGAATGATGTAAACAAGAAAATTAATTAATATGCTGCAAAAAAAAAGTACATGAAATTCAGTTTTATGTGGATACTAACAATTCTAAGTGCTTTTATGAAGATGTGAAGGCTATTTATGGACAAAAGACCTATGGTGCATCTCAACTACTCAGTGATGATAAAGCCACATTGATTAGTGATAAGGACTTGATCTTAGAGAGATGGGCTGAACACACTTCGAGAGGGTTCTAAACAGACTGACATCAATCAATGAGGAAGCCATTGACCATTTACCTCAGGTTGAAAGTTGACAACCTCTTATGGCAATGGGAATCTGAAGATCTTCCCTGGACCTTGGCCCCTTGATAGGCTTGGGTGAATCTGAGAACCTTCCAAGATTTGAATATGTACTTTGCTCCCTAATAAGCTGAATGTGGTCACATGGAGCCTGTGACAGGAGACTTCTTTTTCAGGAATGCCCGCGCCTTATTACTTTGTGATTGGGCAGTGGGTCAAGAGGACAGTGACATTCTCTGATCCAGGAGAAGGCTATATATATATACTCTGCTGTGAGGTTTTGCTTTGGGGCTCACTTTGGAAAGAGTTGTGTGATTTGTCCAGATGAGACTGGGCAGCCGTTGGGCCCCTCGGCTTTGAAAACCCAGATGTTGGTGCTTCCCTCTCTGGTAACTGACTAGGTATGGATGTAACGGTCAGACAGCTGGAAGCCCTGTCTGCTGAATTATGCTATTTTCTGTTGTAACTTGTGTTTGTATTCTCTGAAGTTCAGGGTGCTGACTTTTTCCCCTGACCTAGGTAAATGATATATGTTTGATTGATTAAAGGAAGATTATTAACCCTTTTTGCGCTGTTTTCTTTTAGAAAAGCAGATCAAAGAACCTGTACTAGCAGCCGTCCTGGGTATGCTAGGGTGCTTGCTGCTACACAACCCCCAGTAAGATACAAAGCCTGAACTAATCAATCAGACTGCTTTACTTTGTTCTAAACATGTCCTTTCCTATGACAGCAACTTCAAAGGCCAGATTAGGCCAAAAATTGGGATTTGCTAGTTTTGCGGACATACTCCATATAGGGGAAAAACTCAGATATCCTGGGATGATAATTTTCAACCGACACTGTTTGTCAATTGTCTTGTCAGTTTGTACTTAGTACTTAAATCAAATAAGAAACTTCCTTTGTAAAAGAACTGTCATTGTTGTATCAGTCAGAACTTAGGTTTTGGCTTCATACAGCTTTTGGCTTCATAAAGTATCTGTTAGCTTTAATGGAATAAATGATATAAATGTATATCACCTAGCCTGTTTGTCTCCTTTAAACAAACTTTCAGGTCGACAAAGTCAATCCCTCCCTAGTTAAAGTTCCAACTGAAGAGCCATTAGGCTCCTCTCATGTGGCAAAGCATCTAGTGCTGATTCCATTCCAGCTGAGATTTACAAGGTGGGAGTCCACTGTTCATATAAAACCTGACTGACATTTTCTGGGTTATATGGCAAGAGGAGCTTATTCCCCAGGAGTTCAAGGACACCTCCATTGTTTATCTCTATAAAGGTAAAGGAAATATTATCCTGTGACAAGCCCAGCAGGGTCTCTCTCTTAAGTCACTGCTGGCAAGATTCTTGTGAGAGTCTTCCTCCTCCCTAATAGGCTGCTCCTTCACCTGGAAGATCATCATGTACCTGAAAGCCAGTGTGGCTTCAGGAAGGGCCTATAGGAATGGATGAAATGGTGTTTGCTGCCCAACAATACCAGAAGAAATATTAGGGGAAGAACAGAGGTTTGCATGCAATATTTGTAAATCTGACCAAGCCCTTTGATACCATCAGTCATGAGGGCTTATGGAGATTATGTCAAAATTTGGTTGTCCAGAGAAATTCATTAGCATTGTACATCAACTTCATGATGTCATACTTGCCCATATCCTGGAAAACAGATGATGCTCCTGCACTTTCCCAGTCACTTGAGTGAAATAAAGCCATGGGCTTACTCCCATGCTTTTTAGCATGAGGTTTCAGCCATGTTGTGAAATGCCTTCACTGAGAGTGAACACGGCATAAAGGTCAGCTACCACAGTAATGGTAAATTCTTCACCTTGAAAAGGATACAAGCCAAGACTAAAATGGAGGGAGGGTTGGCGCATGATTTTTTGTTTGCAGATGATTGTACACGTTGATAATGAGGTTGACACATGCACTGCCAGAGCTAGCTCAGTGTTTGGGAGACTCCGAAAATAAGTGTGGGAGAGAAGAGGTGCTTAGACTGACCACCAAACTGAAGGTCTACAGAGCCTGTTGTGCTAATCTCACTGTTGTATGCCTGTGAAACCTGGACAGTCTATCAGAGCCATGCCAGGAAGCTGAATCACTTTCACCTGAACTGTCTTAGGAAGATTCTGAAGATCACCCAGCAAGATAAGATACACTGAGCTCCTTACTCTAACTAAGCTGTCAACCATTCAAACCCAACTGTAGAGAATGCAACTCCTATGGGCTGGCCACGCTGTTGAAATGCCAGCTATGTCTGCAGAGGACAAAAGATGGAGTCCTGACAGAGATGAAAACCTCAAGAGAATAGGATGAGACACATCATCTTTTCTCTGACGTGGACAATACAGGAACATTGTCCTTTAATAAATGTTTGTGCATTCCCTCCCAAGATTGTTGATTGAAATTTTCTCATCACCTTTACCAATCTGAAAAATCTTTCTTATTACTAGTAATGTGGATTGACCCTCCCCCTGCTCCCCCCACTTAATGGTGTTTTCTTTTTTCCAATTATCTATAAATTACCTATAAAGCTTTCCACATTCACTTTTACATGATTTGAATTCCAAAATTTTTTCCCTCTCCCTTCCTCCCCTCCCCAGGCAGTAAACTATCTGATACAGGCTTTACATGTGCAATCCAGTTAAACACATTTCCACATCAGTCATGTTGTGAAAAAAGAATCAAAACAAAAGGGAAAAACTAAGAAAACAGTCTGTTTCAATCTGCATTCAGACCCCAGACCATTTTTAAAAATATGGTCATCACACAACATCATTGTCACTGCACACAATCTTCTCTTGGCTCTGCTCACTCTGCATCAGCTCGTGCCAGTCTCTGGGTGTCTCTGAAGCCCACCTGCTCCTCATTTCTTGTACCACAACAGTATTCCATTACATTCACACACCACAACTGGTTCAGCCATTCCCCAACTGACGGGCATCTCCTCAGTTTCCTATTCTTGGCCACCACAAAGAGAGCTGCATAAATATTTTTGTACATGTAGGTTCTTCCTCTTTTATGACCTCTTTGGGATACAGACCTAGTAGTGATATTGTTGGATCAAAGGGTACGCATAGTTTAATTGTCTATTGGGCACAATCCCAAAGCGTTCTCCTGGATGGTCAGATCAGTTTACTACTCCAAGGACAATGCATGAGTGTCCCAATATTCCCACATCCTCATTTTCCTACTCTGTAACATTAGCCAATCTTACACAAACTCCCCCTTTGAGAGATGAGTAGATGGAGACACAAAGAGGTTATTCCTCACCCACAGTTACATAGTGAGGACCATTTGAGACAAGATTTGAAGCCATGTCTCCCTATCTCTAAATAAGAAGGGATGATATCTAAAAAGTAGAATTAAAGTGTTGGAGAGGAAGGTACTTAGAGAAAGAGAGAGGGAGAGGTAGAATGGAGTAAACTATCTCACAGAAAAGATGCAAGAAAGAGTTTTTACAATGGAGGGAAAGAGGGGAGGTAAGGGGGAGTGACTGAACCTTATTCTAATCAGAATTAGCTCAAAGAGAGAATATTTAATTAGTTATGGTAATCTATTTATCCTACAGGAAAACAGGAGGGCAAGGGGGTAAGAGAAAGGGCAGGAGGGTTGATAAAAGGAAGGGCAGTTTGGGGGAGGGGGTAGTCTGAATCAAAACACTTTTGAGAAGGGACAGGGTGAAAGGAGAGACAGTAGAGTAAATAGTGGGAGGAAGGGGGATGGAATGGAGGGAAATACAGTTGGCAATAGGAACCATGAAAAAAGTTTGAAGCAAATTTCTCTGCTAAAGGCCTCATTTCTCAAACATATAAAGAACTGAGTCAAGTTTATAAAAATAAGAACCATTCCCCAATTGATAAATGACCAAAGGATATGATGAAATAATCAAAGCAGTCTATAGCCATGTGAAAAAATACTCTAGCTCACTACTGATTGGAGAAATTAAAATAATTCTGAGGTACTACCTCATATCTATTAGATTGGCTAATAGGACAGAAAGAGGTTTATGACAATGGTTGGAAAAGATATGGGAAAAATGAGCTATTACTACATTGTTGGTGGAGTTATGAACTGATTCGACCATTCTGTAGAGCAATTTGGAACTTTGCACAAAGGGCTATAAAACCATGCATATCCTTTGACCAAGCAATATCACTACTAGGTCTGTATCCCCAAAGAGATTAAAAAAAGAAAAGAAAAAGGGCATAGACATACAAAAATATTTGTAGCAGCTTATTTGGGGGTGCAAAGATTTAGAAACTGAGGGGATACCCATCAATTGAGAAATAGCCGAACAAGCTGTGGAATGGGGCAATGATAAAATACTATTGTCCTATAAGAAATGATGAGCAGGCTGCTCTCAGAGAAGCCTGGGAAGACCTGCATGAACTGATGCAAAGTGACATGTTCTGTATACAAAGTAACAGCAACATTGCAGGATGACAGACTGTGAATGGCTTAGCTATCCTCAGCAGCACAACAATCCAAGACAACTCTGACCACCCCCAGAGAAAGAACTGATGGTGTGTGAATACAGAGTGAAGCAGACTTTTTTTAAAATTCATTTTTCTTGACTTTTATTTTATCTGTTATCTTTCACAATATAACTAATATGGATATGTTTTTCATGACTATTCATGTAACAATCTGTACCAAACTGCTTGAATTCTCAGTGGGGCGGGGGTTAGGAGGGAAGGGAGAATATTTGGAACTCAAAGTTTTTAAAACAAGTGTTAAAATTGTTTTTACAAGTAACTGGGTAAAAATAAAAATAAAATGCTAAAAAAAAGATTAAGACCCGCTGAAGGCTCAGATGATAGCTTTTATTGGCAATAAAATAATTTTAAATTAAAACATGTACATGTTTAAAGACATAATTGTATTATATGTATTAGACAACAGCATGCTGTAAACATCACTGTTATATGCCCTAAGAAACCAACATTTCTGGTGACTCACTTGATTGCCATAATCGCTTTGCTGAGGTAGTACTCTGGAACAGAAGCCACAATGGCTCTGAGCTGGGCCTGTATTTTACTCATTCTTATTTGATTTTGACTCTTCCCTAATTCTCCTCTCCTTCCTAAACCCTTATTAGCCTCACTCATTGTATTCTCTTATAACACATTGAACTCAGTGTCTTTCCATTCCCAAACATTCCTCTTTCCAGGGACCAGTTAAGAGCAATCTTCCTGAACTATTGCTTCTTTTCAAACCCTCTCCATCTTTCTCTATGTCAGACGGGCAGTTCCTTGGCAGAGTGGACTGGATTGTCCTTTCCTGTGGACCCCTAAAACTTAGCAATGGTCTTAGAAAACTGGAGGTGTTTGATCCAAGCTTGTTGACTGAGTTACTGGGTCCAGGGCTGACACCAGGCCCCAGCCTCTACCTTAGTTCCTGTATTCTGGTCTCTGTCTTAGCTGACAGATGCAGGTTCTGGCCTCAGTTCTGTTTCTAGCTCTTTCCTGCACCTTATCTCCTACAGTAAGAGACTTTGTCTGGTTCTAACCCTGCTGTGACCTCACCAAACCCATAGTGGAGATCACAAGGCTTCTTTCCAGGCTCCTAAAGCATCTCCTATTATGGGACACCTGGCAGTTTCTTTACCCCATTTCCCTAAAGTGAGAGTGGCTGTCAACTCAATGAATCTGGATAATGATTCTCCAAAAATGGGCCAGAGATTGAGCCTTAGAGATGAGGGGAGGGAAACAGGTTGATGATTTATATAAAGCAGAGCCTTGGATTAATTCCAAGTAAGGCAGCAACCTTTGGAACTTACATACTGCTGAACAGAGAGAGAAAATCATAAAACCAGGCTGCCTGGGTCCACTACACATTTAGAGTACATAATATCAGTACGGCCCTCAGAAAGGCAAGGCTGTCCTTCGACACATTCCTAACCAACTCTCTTGGGGCAGCTAGGGGGTTCAGTGGATGGAGTATTGGTTTGGAAGACTCAAGCTCAAATCCAGCCTCAGACACTCACTAGCTGTGTGACCCTGGTAAGTCACTGAACCCGGTTGCCTCAGCTTCTTGAACGGTGAAATAGAGATGATAAAAACACCTCCCATATAGGGCTGCTGTGAAGATGGTACAAAGTCGATTTGAGGGAGAAAGTTAAGTCACTTCATCATGTCTTTACCTTTAAGCCTGATGTCTCCTTGACAAGAACTCAGAGTCTCCCTCACCACCCCCATTTCCCTCACTAGAAAAGAAAACTCCCAGGACTCTGAACAGTTCCCCAAACTCAGCCCTTTTCTATATCCTTTAACAAGGGGAGGCCCTTCACAAATGCTAATACACTGACAGCTGAAGTAGGCACTCTTTTCTTTGGCCTGGTCCAAACAGCTCTGCTGAGGGCCAGTGAACCTGTGAGCGTGACTCAGAAGCCAACTTTGCCTGTTTTCTTCAGTTGCCCTATTTTCCAGAAATGCTGGACCAGAGGATGTGGGAGGCCGGGACCCTGCCCCCACCCCAGCTCAGAGCATTTGCTCCTTTCAATCCTCACTGCCCTCTCAGGGTGCCCTTGAGAGTCACACTAACTACAAGACAGGAGGGGTCAGTGTGCACCAGACAGATAAAGTGTTTGTGCAGCTCGGACTCCGGAGGACCAGCAGAGCCTCCTGCCTTCAAGGTCTGGCAGGGAGGGCTTGGGCAAAGGGGAGGGGGAGTAGTTCTATGGATGTGGGGGAGGGGTGCTAGGCATGGATACAGGGAGCAAAGAGAAGACCCCCACAGGACAGAGGAATGAGTGAAGTGGTCATCCTTGTGTCTCAGGGATCATGAGGGGAACCTTAATAAAAGCACACAGTAAGGCAGCAA
>CM053588.1:20421447-20442852 GCA_028646515.1 Pseudochirops corinnae
CCCCCCCCCCCCCCCCCCCCCCAGTCCCTGTCTCCTGATTGGAGAGTTCACTTCAATCAGCTTATCCTATATCCTGTGACTGCTGCTCTCTGGTCACCCCACACCCCCAAATCCCTTTTCTTGTTTAACTCTGGGAAGCACCCTCACACCTTTGGCACTCATATCCCTCAAATCTGACTACTGATGGATTTTAAAAGTGAATTTTTGATAAACCATAACTGACTCCATTTGATGCTATATTGCATGTTCTGAGGCCAATGTCTTCAGTGTCCCCTTCACTACCTTCCCTCTTCCAATTTCGAGAAAACTTATAGGATTCACTTCCTCTCCTGTTCTTCTATCTAATGGCACAAAGGGCTTAGGAAATGTTAATTAACTACCTGCCTAATCAAGCAGCTACCAATTTCTTTGCACTGGTGTAAGTTGCTATGCTAAAGACCTTTGTAACAGAGCTTTCTAAGTCTAAATTCACATTTTGTTACTTTTCCTAAAAATGTTCCTTTTTATCTCTCTGTCCCCTAACCTGATCTTACCCCAAACTTCTTTGTAAGCCTGCCTACAAGATCTCAGGGATTCTACCCAAAGGGAGGGTCATGTACCTCAGGAGAAGAGCCTGTGTCCATGGCCTCTGTGGAACTCTGACATGGCCATGTCCATCAGGGAGCCAGTCACACTCTTGAGTGGAAAAATGAATCACAGTTTACTGTCTGTCTGTGATCTGTGCTCCCTTATTCTGCCTGTCCCTGCCAAGGACCCTGACAATTCTCACAACAGCATCAAATGAGGTAATATTTATATAGCCATGGGCATATACCTGATGCCATACCACCAGCCCCTCCACCCTTTCCAGTCTCCTTCCACCTTGGTCCTCTTCTCTTCTCTGACCCAGGCACATTTTGGCTTCCTGGTTGATCCCTGGCCAAGACCCACCAGCCCCTGACCCTGGGCCTTCCCAATGACTGTCTCTGAAACTTGACCTGTCCTCCCCCTTCACCTCAGCCTCCTGGCTTCCTTCACATCTCAGGTAACATCTCCCCTGAAAACAAGCTGTTCCTGGTCCCTTCCCTTTCATAGCGCCTCCCCATCCATTCTGACAGACCCTGTTTGCACAGATGCTGACATGTTTTCTCCCAATTAGACTGAGCTCATGGAGAGAAGGGATTGTTATTTTTTAAAATTTTCTTTGCACAACCCATACACCAGCACAGTGCTGAGCACAGAGGAGCCACTTTCTAAATGCTTATTGACTTGACCCAAGAAATGGTAATGGGGAAACATTCGGAAAGACTAGCAAAGACTTGTGTGATCTGAGGTGGGACATGAGCAGAACCAGGGAGACAATTTCTGCTCTGCAGACAGCCCTGCCAAGGACAACCTGAGTCTGGGAGGAGGAAGCTCCCTTGGCTCTCTGGGATTCCACCTTTGCTGATGGTCTGTGGATGGACTGCTTTCACCGAGTACTTCCAGAACATGACAGGGAGCCTGGACAAGTAGTAGGGCCAACCCCCAGAGTCAGGCCTTGGAGGGAGGCCCACTCTTGGCAAGCCTGGAGGACAGTCAGCAAGAGGTCAGAGGGAGAAGATGAGGCCCAATGGAAAGGGAAGCCAGAAGTGGAGTGTGGGGAAGGCCCCTTGTTCAGACCTACCTGGCACCTGCATATGCAGAGCTGGCTCCCAGAAGGCAGAGAGAACTCAGCTTCAAGGGAAGCTGAGAGAGACCTTGGTTTCACAGGACAAAGGGAAAGAGATTTTGGCTCCCAAGGAAGTAGGCAGAAAGATTTCAGCTCGAAGGCTTTCTGCTTCCTGCCAATCAACCCTGGGTGGGTCCTTCCAATCCCTAGAATCCTGCCCTCTGTCCTGCCCTTTCAGAAGGGAATTATGATTTGCCAATCTGTGCCTCCTAATAAAATTCATTAGTCAGCTGCCTGATTAATGGCACTGTCTCTGGCCTGCTGTTTCTGTCATTCTCAGGGCAGAGATTGGCTCAGTACAATCCTGTTAACACCTCCACCTACTGCCAGGACCCCTCTGCCCACCTGCCCTCCAACCTCCCTTAAAATGGATGTTCTTTAAGGACAAGAGGCTTTACTTTTCTACCTTCACAGATGGTTTTGTTTTCCCTCAGGGTGCACATGGGTTTCTAAGCATACTCACGTATGTGTGGAAGCCAGCATGGAGCAATGAGAACAAACCCACTGCCCACTGGCCTGAGATTCCCGAGTCCTGGGTTCAGATCCTGTCCCTGCCACTTATTACCACTGTCACTGGAATTGAGTCACAGTCACTACCTGGGCCTCAGCTGGGGTGGCAGGAAGGCCCTTGTAGGATGACAAGGACATTCCTTCACCAAGGTTTCATTCACATCCCTGGGGCACCTACAGGACTGGGTTCAAGATCACAGGGCCTTCATCTGAATCCCTGGAAGGGGAACCTAGATGGAATCAGGAAGACCTGAGGTCCATTATGGTCTCAGACATTAGCTGGTTCTGCAACTCTGGGCAAATCACTTCATCTCCGGCTGCCTCAGTTTCCCCTTCTGTAAAAGGGGATAAAGCCTCTTTGGCTGTCTTGGATTCCACTTTGGCTGATGCTGGTCAGGTCTGTGGATGGGCTGTACTCACCTGGGACGAGGGTCTCTGGGTCCCGGGGGCCATTCTCCTTGGTCTCTCTCCTAGGAATAGGCTGTGGTCCTCAGCCAGCTGACCTGGGGAAGGAGAAGAACCTCAGGGTGGGAGAGACACTGACCTTGCCTTCTCTTCCTAGGGGGGATGCTGGGGTGACTGAAGATGAACTCTCAGAGCAAGTACAAAGGCCCTGCCCTGGAGAGACTCCATCACAGGAGTTAGCTGTGTTGTGTTTGTCCTTCCTTCTGGAAGAGAACCATGGCATTAGGAATGATGACATGACTTTCAGTTGACTTGGGTTTGAATGAGGGGTGCGTGTAAAAGGTCACCAGCCTCACTTTCTCCTCCAGAGTCATCTGGGTCCAGGGACCAAATATTCATCAGGATGACTGGATATGACCCAGGATGCAATGAGGGACCCTGGCCCTTTTACTCTATGGCCTTTTTTGGTTCTCACTTTGAGTGAGATAACTCCCATTCAGTGAAAAGGCCTCTGTAAGAAGTTAATCAAGGGGTGGCCCCTTTCATCAAAAAAAGAGAAAAAAAATCAAACTGGGAGAAGACCCTCAGGGTTCCTGGTCTAAAGGGAACTGCCTTTTCTTCCTCTGGGTTGAATGGCTAGATTTCTTTCTGAAAGACCAAGCCTTAAACCCCATTCATTCTGGAATTCCTAGATTGGACAATAGGTCCCTGCCCTCCTAGCACAAAGTGAATGTAAATACTAAACAGTAACTATTTCACCACCAGTGGTGGGCCAGGGGTGGACATGAACTTCTTCTGAGCAGGAAGAGGACTTGCCACCCTCCAGAACTCCTTCTCTTTGGCCTCATGCCCCACCCCCACCCCATCTTCCTACAGGTACGCTGGAGGCAGAAGGGGCTTGGGATCCCAGATAGGATGAGACCAGCCAGAGCCTCAACCACTCCAGACCCAGAGCTCTGCCTTCACCTGATACTATAGATGAGATATGTGGGTCAGGCAGCTGTGACCCAACAGTAAAACTGAGGATGGCACCTGTCAACTGAGTTTTACTGTATAGGTCTCTAACTTGGGCATGCCCAGAGGCAGAGCTCAGCAAGTCAGAGGCAGTTGTGCCAGCAATCAGGGAGGGGTTTAATTAATTGATTACAGAGTCAGGGAGAAGGTTTGCAAACCTGAAGTCCTCTTTTCTGGGAAGGCTTCCCCAGCTGGGGAAAAGCAGAGTTTATACACATGCAAATCACAATTGGGCTGGATCCTGCAATCTTAAGGCCTTGAGTTACTATTTCTAGGGCAGACTCATGCGTGGCCCTCCTGGGTCCTGTGGGAAACTGTGCTTAAGTTGATTGTCTCAAGTCTTGAGGGTCATGATTACTTTGTAGGGTACAGACCCAGTGTTCTGTGGCAGGAACAGGTTTTACAATCTTTGATTTACTTCACGCAACTTACACAAGCACAGGAATGTCAAAGTTGTCAAAAGTCGATTGATCACTTTAAAGTGCTGTGAATCTGACTCCCAAGCCAAAATCCCCTGGGAAAATGGTAGTTCTGAAAAATCTAGGTAGTTAGTATATTCATTCCACATATGGTATTGATTAATATGAGAATCATTAAATACTTTACACACCCTAGGACCTCTGGAATGTGACAGGGAGCCTGGACAGTAAGCAGGGGAAAGACCCAGAGCCAAGACTTAGGAGGACCAGTCCTGGCAAGCCCGGAGAATACTCAGTAAGAGATCAGACGGAAAAAATGAGGTCCAATGGAAAAGTAAGCCAGCAGAAGTGGGCTGTGGGGAGGGGCCCTTATTCAGACCTTCCTGGCACCCACATGTACAGAACTAGCTCCCAGAAGTCAGAGAGATTTCTGCTCTTTGGGAAGAAGGCAGAGAGATCTCACCAAGTGAAAAGGGGAGAGAGATCAGAGCTTCCAAAGGAAAAAGGCAGAGAAATTACACCTCCAAGGGAGGAAGGCAGAGAGAGATCTCAGCCTCTGGGAACAAAGAGCAGTCTCTCATCTGATGGAAGAATGCGGAGACTTTAGCTCCAAAGAAAAAAGGCAGAGAGACCTTAGCTCCAAAGAAGGTAGAAAAGTCACCAGAAAGATCTCAGCTCCTAGTGCTCGTTCCCAGCCATCCTGCTCTGGCTGGTAATCTGGAGTCCTGCCCTGCCCAGCCCTGCTGTCCATCTTCTAAACTGATCCCCCTCATCCTCACCCTCCTCCCAGGTTTCCAAAATTCTCCCCAGGGAGAGAATTCCACCAGGGCCACCACCCACCTGGCTGGTCACCTCTGAGCTCCCCTCCCCCACTGCTCAACCACCTCTCTCCCTCCCTGTTCTGAGACTCCAAACCTCAGCACAATCTCCTGCTCTTCCAGCTCCCCCTGCTACACTCATTTTCTTCCTCACAAGGATATGCCCAGCCCACAGCCCTCCTGGTTCTCCCAGCCATGCCCCTCCCCTGATTCCCTCACCACTCAGGCCCCCCTTTCTTCTCCCCTGGTTCATCCGCCCCTTCTCAGAATCCTAGTACTGCTCTCATCCCTCTCCCAGGGACTACTGTGATGGCCTCCCAAGGGTCTCTCTGTCTCAAGGTTCCCCTCTCTAATCCAGTGGAATGAAAAAGGGGGAAAGTCAGGAGAAGTAAGCACCATTTCAACCCTTCAGGCCTTAGATTCAGTGCTCCATGCTCAGAGTCTCCTTCCTACCTCTGCAAGGAAATGGGAGTGTGAGATGGGGAAAGCGTTCTCACCTCTCCAGTTCAGGCCAAGGCTGGGCACGATAATAGCACAGGATTCTGTCTCAGATGCTTTGTCCTGCTTATTTTTTCCAGTTCCATTGGAGTTAGTGTGTCTTGTTTTCTGACTCTATTTAAGTAAGAGTAGTAACAGTCATGGGAGCAGTAACAATAACACTCATACAGGACAGAAAACTCCTACCTGCAAAACTGTCATTCCTTCTCAATAGTGTCTGATCCTCCTAAAGGAATTGGAATCAGAGTGGAAGCTTGGGGAAGTAATGAGATCAATCAATCCTCTGTGTCAAATGGGAATGATTCTAATGGGTCCTTGTTGGCTTTGTTTCACTCCATTCTCACAGCACTTTAATTCTCCCTATATGTGGGTCCCACAAATCTAACTTGTTTGTCAGACTTTTGTCTTCCAGACTATATACAGTCCATTCACCTACAGTTGGGAGCAAACAGGGGGTACCAGCCCATGTCCCCTCATCTTCCCCGGATGCAACCTGTGCTCAGGTCCAGTCAACCTCCTCCTAGGGACCCTTTCAAGGCAAGGACAGCCCTTTGTCCCTTACCCCAAAAGATTTTGGGTCCCATCTGTTTGAGGGGGTGAATGAGAGGTCATGTGACCTGGACCTTGAATTTTCCCACACAACCCAGTCCCAGGATTCTCCTGAGGCATATGGCTCAGCTCACCTAAATACTCAATAGTCCTTTCACTGTGGCTCTCAGATCCACCCCAGACCTCTTAACACCAGACCACAGTTGCACCTGGGCCACCCCACACCTTAGTCCTATCCAGATCTTTTCACTGTTCCTTTTTTGTACATACAGTATCAATCTTTAATCCCCATTAAAGATCAGATTCACTAGGAATCTAGCCACTTCTATTTCCTTTTCCTTTATAGAGATGGACAATGCAGGCATCCTTGAAGTCCTGGAGGATAACCTCCTCTTGCCATAGAACCTGGAAAACATGAGTGACCTTTTGTATGAGCAATGGACCCCCTACTTTGTAAATCTCAGCCGGAACAGAATCAGCACCAGATGCTTTGCCACATGAAAGGAGCCTAATGGCATTGAAAATGTCTTCTCTGGGTGAAGCTTCAGCTAGGGAGGGACTGACTTTAGCCTGAGGTAAAAGGTCAGTGTCCTCAGCACTGATTGACGATGGTCTGTTGAGAACACTAGGGAAGTGTTCGGCCCAGCTCTCCAGGATCACATCCTTATTATCGCTAATCAACGTGGCTCCATCAGCACTGAGTAGCTGAGATGCCCTGTAGGTCTCCAATTGGCTGGTCACACTGCTGGAATGTACATTTGCCAAAAAGACTGTCTGATGGAGAGCTCACACAGGCAAGCTTCCACGTGGTGGTCAGAAGAGGTGATATAAGAAAACACTCAAAGTCTTTCTTAAAAACTTTGGAATGGACTGTGTGACATAGGAGAGACACTAGCCCAGGACTGCTCAGCATGGTGTGCCCACATCAGAGAAGGTGCTGTGCTCTGGGAGCAAAGCAGAACTGAGACAGCTCAAAGGAAATGCAGGACACACAATCTAGAGCATTCACCCCAAATGTTCACAGGGACTATCTGTGCCTGACCTGTGGCACAGCATCCTGAGCAGCCACAGGAGGACACATTGAAATGTTACGGTGGCACAGTGATGTCATTCTGGCCCTCTCTGAGAACGAAGGACAACCACCAACCACACCTTGCCACACTGACTTTCCAGGAAGACTAGCCATGTACCCAGATGCTTCAGGGCTCCCCGCAGCCCCAAAGTGCATCATGTGTATGTAGACAGGTACATGCGTGTGTGTGTGTGTGTGTGTGTGTGTGTGTCCTTCTTTTGGTTTCACTTTTATTCCCCAACTTTCTCTCTTCTTTCCAACCCAGCTAACAAGAACCAAGACTAATACCCACGCTCCCTCAGTACCAGGCTGATTCGTGTCAATCCATGCCCTAAAACCACTCTCCAGTCTAGGAGCTTTTTCGGCCATTAAGCCCCTCCCAGTTCACCACTCCCCGCTGCAAGATAAGGTCCAGGTGGGTGGGGATTGCCTTTACTTTTGAGGGAATGCCAATGAATTAGGGAATGGCTGAACAAGTGGTGGTATATGAATGCAATGGAATACTATCGGTCCACAAGAAATGATGAGCAGAAGGACTTCAGAAAAACCTTGAAAGACTTATGTGAACTGATGCTGTGTGAAGTGAGCAGAACCAGAAGAACACTGTGCAAGGTAACAGCAACAACCTGCGTTGACCGACTTTGTTACACTTCGCTGTTCTCAGCAATGCAACGATCCAAGAGAATTCCAAAAGAAGCATGATGGAAAATGCTGTCCACATCCAGAGAAAGAACTATGGAGTGACAATGGGGCACCTCAGGGTCAGAACATCTCTCCTGCTCTGGGCCTCATCCCCCAGAGAGCTGTCTTTCTGGCCCATACCCACCCTCACACCCTGAGGTCTGGGGTGCCCCACAATGGAAGGGAAGACAACACCAGGGGCACCGTCTGCTACAAAGTCAGCTCTGCACCGTCTGGATCAATGGTCAACAACGAGGGCAGCAATATCGTCTTCCAGGATGAACTCTGAAAAGGAAAGTTTAAACCCCTGGGAGACAGGAAGTGGTGGCCCCTAGAGGCAGGAGGAGGCAAGTGCAGGCTGGGTAGAAGACCTCATGGCTCTATGAGACTCTTAAGGAGAAAAAGCCAGGCATGTGGTAAATAGTGTAGAAATGAACTCTTGCTACCCCTTTAACTGACTGTACTTACTCCTTACTAAATACTCAGCTAACATGTGTAGGCCTAAGAGAAGAAGAAATAGAATATCTAAATAATCTTTTTTTTTAGAAAAAGAAATTGAACTCGCCATGAATGAGCTTCCCAAGTATAAAGCATCAGCAATCAAATTTCCAAGGGAATTCTAACAAACAATGAAACATCAATTAATTCTAGTATTAAATAAATGATTTGGATAGTAGGCAAAAAAGGCAAAAACTCTTTTTATGAAACAAATATGGTACTGATATTTATATCAATAAGAAGAAAAAAAGAGAAGGAAAATTAGAGACCAAATTCATTAGTGTATATGGATGCAAAAATTCTAAATAAGTTACCAGCTAGGGGATTACAACAATATAATACAAAGATTCTACATTGTGACCAAACTGCATTTATGCCAGGAATGCAAAGATCCATTAACCTAAGGAAAATATTACTTTTTGTACACATTTTTAATATTTTTATTAATGTAGTTCCAGGGTTTGTTCTGGCAGGTGTACCTCCAGTTGGTATGGCAGATAGAATAATAATGGCAATTTTACCTGAGCCAAGTTTATCTTCAATGCTATGTCAATTAAATTATCAAAACTTTCTTTTATTGAGTTAAAAAAATAACAAATTCCTTCCAAAGAACAGAAGTTGAAGAATATGAAAGGAACTAATAAAAAAGTTATATAAAGGAAAAAAGGTTTGGCAGAACCTGATATTAAGACTGTATTATAAGGCAGCAATTATCAAAATTACCTGGTTTAGGCTAAGAACTAGAAATGCAGATCAATGGGACATGGTAGACACACAATTTACAGCAGCAAATAAATAAAGGAACCTTCTATTGGACAAGTGAAAAGATTTAAGATTTTGGGATGGGAGTGTATTACCTGGCAAAAATTGTTGAGAAAACCAGAAGGAAATATGGCAGCAACTATGCATAGAACAACACTGTACATTATTTATCAAGATAAGGTCAAAATGGATACATGAGCTATATCCAAAGAGAGATATTACAAGAAAATCTGAAGATCATGGAATATGTTGCTAATTAGACTTATGGATAGGAGCCAAGACAAAAGTGGAGGGAGAGTTGGTGTGTGATTTTCTGTTTGCAGATGACTGGGCACTCAATGCAGGCTCTGAAGCTGAGATGCAGCAAAGCCTGGATCAATTCTCTGCTGCTTGTGCTAAATTTTGGCCTAATTAACACCAAGAAAACACAGGTGCTCCATCAGCTGCCACCACCAGAGCATCCATACGTGCAACCATCAGTCACAGCAAATGGTGAAGTTTTGAACGCTACGGATAAGTTCAATTACCATGGTAGTGCACTTTCTAAGGATATACACATTGATAATGAGGTTGACAGCAGCAGAGCTAAGATGGCAGAGTAAAAGCAGAAACCTACTTGAGCTCCCACTCCAACCACCTCCAGTACCTATAAAATATGTCTCTCAACAAATTTTAGAGCTACAGAACCCACAAAGTGACAGAGAAAAACAAATCTCCTGCTGAAGGCAGCCTGGAAGGCTGACGAGAAGGGTTTATCTCAGTAGGCTGGGAACGGAACACAGTACCACATGCACTGCCCCTGCCCAGACTGGCCAGAGCAGACTTCAGGAGAGTAAATCACTGGCAGCTGTGGAGGGTTCCAGAATTCTCAAACCATAAACACCAAAGAGAAAGTGAAATATCAGTGGAGAACTCTGTTGATCTTGGGTGAGAGAAAAGCACGGTTCAGCCCCTGTCCCTAGGGCAATGGAGATGCCTGCTTGCAGCCATTGTTGCTTCTGGTTCCTGACCTACAGATAGTAGGGGGACCAAGTGACTGTCCAGAAGGCATTTGCAGGAATCCCTCTGCAGGCACTGAGGCAGGATTCTCCTGCTTTGTTTGCCCTGCTCGGATCTGAGTTGCAGTCTTGGGTGGTGGCCCTGGGGTGAGGAGTGCTGGTGTGGCAATTTGTTGAGGCTGTGGAGACAAAGTCCTCCTCACAGTTCTGAGGCAGGTGCCTGGAATAAATTCTGACAATAGCTGCGCAAAACCTCAGCAATTTGGGACACAGCATTCTCCACTATGGAAGGAGAGTTCTATCATGGCAAAGAGCTCAAAAGTCAAGTAACTGAGTGGCAACATGAGCAAACAGAGGAAGAGCAATCAGACTACAGAATCCTTTGTTGGGGAACAAAGAGGATCAAAACAGAATCAGAAGAAGACAACAAAGTCAAAACTCCTGCATCAAAAGCCTCCAAGAAAAATATGAATTGGATGCAGGCCATGGAGGAGCTCAAGAAAGATTTGAAAATCTAGTAAGGGAAGTAGAGGAAAAATTGGGAAGAGAAATGAGAAAGATGCAAGAAAATCATGAAAAATGAGTCAATAGCCTGACTGAAAAAATTAACACCTTTAACAAATAGACTAACTCAAATGGCAAAAGAGGTACACAAAGCCAATGAGAAGAATGCCTTAAAAAGTAGAATTGGTCAGATGGAAAAGGAATTTCAAAAATTCACCCAAGAGAATAATTCCTTCAAAATTAGATTGGAGCAAATGGAAGCTAATAACTTTATGAGAAATCAAGATACTATAAAAGACATCCAAAAGAATGAAAACTAGAAGGCAATATGAAATACCTCATTGGAAAAACCACTAACCTAGAAAACAGATCCAGGAGAGATAATTAAAAAATTATTGGACTACCTGAAAGCCATGATCAAAAAAAGAACATAGAAATCATCTTTCAAGAAATTCTCAAGATAATGAGGTTGACACATGGACTGCCAGAGCTAGCTCAGTGTTTGGGAGGCTCTGAAGGAGAGTATGCAGAGACGAGGTACTAGAATATTAGACTGACTACCAAACTGAAAGTCTACAGAGACACTGTGCTGACCTCCTTGCTGGATGCCTGTGAAACTTGGACGGTCTGCCAGCATCACGTCAGAAAACTGAATTGCTTCCATTTGAATTGTCTTAGGAAGATTCTGAAGATCACCTGGCAGGATAAGGTCCAGATACTGAAGTCTTTACTCGAAATCAACTGCCAAGCATTCAAACTCTGCTTCAGAGAGCACAACTCTGATGGGCTGGCCACCCTGTTTGAATGCAAAATGTACCCTTGCCAAAAACACTGTTTTATGGAGAACTTACATAGGGCAAGAGTTCACATAGAGGTTAGAAGAAGTGATACAGGGACACTCTCAAGGTCTCTCTCAAGAATTTTGGAATCATGTGACATGGGAGACATTGGCACAGGACCACTCAGCATGGTGTGCCCACATCAGAGAAGGTGCTGTGCCATATGAGCAAAGCAGAATTCAAACAGCTCAAAGGAAATGCAGGATGCACAAATTTGGAGTACCCACCCCAAATGTTCACGTGGACTATTTGTGCCCAACCTGTGGCAGAGCATTCCAAGCTCATATTGGTCTAATCAGCCATAGCTGGACACCCTGAAACTTGGCTTTAGCATAGTGATGGCATTTTCATGGCATTTTCAAACTTAAAAGGTTTTGTACAAATAAAAGAAATGCAATGAAGATTAGAAGGAAAGCAGAACATTTTTGGGGGGGATTTATATACAATTTCTCAGATAAAGTTCTCATATCTGAAATATAAAAAAACAGATAAAAACCTTTGTAAAATCTATAAGAATAGGAGTCATTCCCCAATTTTAAATGGTCAAACATATGGACAGGCAGTTTTTCAATGGAAAAATCCAAATACTTTATAGTCAAATGAAAAAAATGTTCTAATTATTGAGTAGAGAAATGCAAAGTAAAACAACCCTGAGATACCATTTTACATCTATCAGGTTGGCTAAAATGAATGAAAAGGAAAGTGACAAATGTTGGCGGGGATGTAGAAAAACTGAGATACGAACTCATTGCTGGTGGAATTGAAAAACGATTCTGGTGCCCAGAAGCTCTCTTCCAACCATCCTTCTGAGGTTTGGAATCCTATGGCATCCACAAAACTACCACCAACTCAAGCATGAAATGTCAAGCTGACATCTGTAAGGATTTCTATGTCATTACAGTACTGTCTGGTGATACCACCACGGACCCAGGCAGTGCTCACAGGATGCAGAAAGAGATCACAGTCCTAGTCCCCCAGCACAATGAAAGTCAAGACCTTTGCCCCACCTGAGCACAAATATCCTGTCCACTTTGGAGTCTCCATCCTGGCCTCTCTCCACCTTCCAACAGATGTGGATCAGCAAGCAGGGGTATGATGAATCTCAGCCCTCCACTGTCCACCACAAATGCTTCTGAATGGACTGTATGTTTTTTAAATTTTTTTTTTGTTCTAGTCAAAGAGTGTGACATGATGAATGGGCCCCCAACAAAAAATGAGATTAGCATGCCTTTTGGAGGGGAGGGTACTTGACTCAGCATTAAAAAACTAGAAAGGTGATGAGTACTCTAAGTATGTTGGAGGTAAATATCTTCAACGTTCTACTGTGGTCTTAAGGCCTCTGATTGTACATTTTTACAACGATCATTCCAAAAATTCTATAATGCATTGTTACAGTTACTTGCCTGTAGGAAGGCTGTCTTGTTCTACAAAAAGCTACTTAAGATAAAGCCAGAGCAGGGAATTGCTTTACCTGAAAACCTTGGAGAAAAACCTTTGTATCTTCTGCCTTAATACTTGTTATGGTTTTTTAATTGTCAAAGGGTTAAGTGAATGGTCCCTCAAATTCCCTCCCTCCCCTCAACACAGAGGGAAAGGAAGACTTTACAGTCTCCTCAAATGTATTATGAGGTTGGTGACAGTACTAGAGGGAGAGGAGGGGAGATTTACTTGTTCACTGATCTAAGAGCAGGTCAAATAAAAGCAGGAACTTTAAAGAAACTTAAAGAAAAAGAATTTCAGAGGCCTGCTCTCTGTAGTACTTTAGAACGTTTCCTTTTTGATTTCTCAGTCATTCCTTGAACCACTTGCTCACTTACATCATGAGGTAGGTACAGGAAAATATAACCCACCGAGTATTTAGCAGTGTTTTTAAAACAATCCTGCTATCATTAGCAGTCTGTTTCAATTAACTTCCTTTACCAAATGACAACAATTTAGTCCATTTCAAAGAAACTTTACCCAAGCAGAATCACAAAATTTAAATCACAATCCTTTTATTAACTTAGAAGAATTTAAAGCAAAAGTTACTTCATTATTATAGTCTTTTAAAGATGTTTATCACATTCATTTAAAAAACTCAATAGGTAATGGGCCCATCGAACATTTTGCAGGATTTAAAAAAAATTTCATATAACAGTATGTTTATAAAAGCATCTTCTTCCAATGAAAAGTTTCACACTTCTAAGAGTATGTCTAATTTTGTTCCCAAATTCCACAAGAAAACTATTACGAATATCAAGTTTGTTTGTTTTTAAACATGACGCCAAACTTCTCTAGTTCTTAAGTCAAATTTCATCTACTGAATTAGATAAAATCTTGTCCTTCTCACAAAATCATCCACATTATTACCTTAGATACGTCACTTGTTCCAAAATCCAGTAACAAGCCTCAGCATTTGTCCTGTGCTCACTGTGAAGCACTTTAGAATTACTGAATTCCTCCAACAGCCCTGGGATGGAGGGGCGATCATCACCATCACCATTATCCCCCTGGACACTCCAGGGCTGCTCAAACTCTCTGATGTTCTGGAATTACAAAGGAGCTTCTCAGCACAATTTTCCCTTGAATCAATGTTTGATTTTTAATAACAAGTGGCAATAACTAAACTTCTTTTTCCACGAGGGTCCCACATTTTTAGGGGGCTTATTTTTAAAAAAATTCTTGCTGATGCTCCAAGCTTCCATAACTATGTCTTTATTTCTGAGTCCCCCAAAGAAGCAAATCAAATCATTTTACTTTTCAGACCTAACCTTACCTCATGCCCCTTCAGGCATTTCTCAAAAACTTGCCCCAACATTTTTTAAGTGGGATAGAAATTGAATTTAAATAAACAGATTCTCCATTACTCTCACTGCTCTGTGAATTCACCTCAATGAAATACAGCTGGAGAGTCACTAATGGGAACGACTGAAAAATCCCAACTTGGATGAGAGCCCTTAGTGGCTAAGATTTCAAATTTCAGGGCCAATGTCATCAATGAGCTTATGCTCTGTCTGTGTTGGAAGGAGGCAGGAAACGGTTCGGTTCTCCCAGAATTCCAGGTTTCTGTGCTCATGTTTATAAGCCACATCCTCCTTTTCTCTAGACCTTCTGTAGTCTGAGCCCCCTCTGATACATGTGCAGCCCCTCATTCATTCTCACGCCTTCCCATAATGCCTCGGTCTGGTTCAAGTCTACTCTTAGCAAGTCTTCCCCCAACTGAGCACAACCTTCTCACACACACACACACACACACACACACACACACACACACACACACACACACACACTCTTTGCTCTCAGATTTTGATTCCTTTGGTGACTAAATGTCCCTGTAAAACCTGTTCCCCAAAGTGACACTCCCCCCATCCAGCTGCCGCTGCCTTCCGCCCCACCCCCAGCACAGCTGCTCTGTCCCCGCCCCTCCCCCTGCTCCTAGTCAGCGGGGGTTCCCTGGCTCTCTCCGGCCTCGGACGCCCCGCTCCCTTCACTATCCCGGGGTAAAAATCCCTGTGGCCAGGCCCGGGCCGCCTCCCAACCCCACTCAGCCCAGGGCCGGGACCCCGGCCTTGCCTGCTTACTCCTCCCTGGCTCTGCCCAGGCCCAGGCTCTTAGGGCTTCTCGGTGTCCGCCCGGAGGCGCTATTTTACCTCTGGAGGAGGAACAACGCAGAGAAGGGAGGTCCACAGCCCGGTCCGCCGCCTTCCCAGAAGCCTCGACGATAAGGTCCCCGGCCTGGTACGCCGCCTTCCCAGAATCCTTTCCGAGAAGATCCCGGGCCAGGTCCGCCGCCTTCCCAGAAGCCTCTCCGAGGAGGTCCCGGGCCCAGTCCGCCGCCTTCCCAGAAGCCTTTCCGAGGAGGTCCCCGGCCCGATCCGCCGCCTTCCCAGAAGCCTCTCCGAGAAGGCCCCGGACCCGGTCCGCCGCCTTCCCAGAAGCCTAAGACCGTCCCGGCCACGGCAGAGTCTCCTCAGAAGACGGAAGCCCGGCCGGTGTCCGTGCCGCAGGGAATGCCAGGAACGAAGACGGACGGGCTCCGGATGAGGGTCCGGTAGGCCGCGGAGGGGGCGGAGTCAAAGGGTACTGTGAGCAAGGAAAGGCACCGGAAGCGAAGTCAGAAAAGGAAGTGACGGAGGGGAACCAGAAAGGGGATTCTGTCGGACCATCTCCCGAGGGGGTGGGGAAGAGTTAAATACTTGGGTGATAGTGTAAAGCAGTAGAAATGTGAGCGTGGGGAGCCGTGTGACCGGAGAGGCCGGGAGGGGCGGAGGCCCGGCTGTGACCGGAAGGGAGGGTTTAAAAAGCGATCCGCGTGTCACGTTGTGACGTACAAGGAGCGTCTCTGCCTCTCGTTCACGTGAAACCTGTTTAAAGCCTTTAAAGGAGACGCAATGAAAGTAACGGTCCGATCAGGAGGCGCTGCTGCTGACGGGGAGCCGGCGGGGCGGGGTCCCAGTCTGGCCTGAGCCGCCCCAGAAACGGGCCGCAAATACGGGAAGCGATAAGGTCGGCAAAGATGATCCTGCAGCGGCCTCAGAAAGCCCGCCCCGAAAGCCTCCACGTTTCCGTTGGTGAAGAGCGGTAATGTGGGTGTCAGCGGAGCCAGACCAGGGCAGCAGCGACGCTTCACTAGCCCTGTCTGATCTGGGTTAAGTCTCACGTAAAGATAAGAAAAACAAGTAGACCCGAACAGGGCGCCTCGGAGACTAAGCCAAAAAGACTTACGGTGTCTCCTGAAGGGGAATTGCTCAATAGACGTATTTCTCAATTCGATATAGAACTTCTACAAATATATTTTTGGGACAGACAATAGAGGAATGTTGCTCTTGCTTATTCATATTTGCAGTGAGGGTTTTGTTTTGTTTTCTTTGTCAATTTGAGGTGGGTGAGAGAGGCACATAAAATCTTTCCTGATGAAAAAATATTTATTTAAAAATACAAGTAAGCACTCAGGTAGTTCACAACTGTGACTAGGAGAATTCTTGATCTAAGATCTAGGTTAAAAAATATAAAAATCCTATCTACATGAAACTTAAATGTTTCAATTAAATAAATGCAGACCAAATTAGAAGAGAAAATGTACCATGCAGAACATATCAAATATTTCATAAGAAATGATCCCCCAAAGTCATTTATATTCATAATAGGGAGAGATCTGACATTCACATGTACCAAGGAACCAATGTCAATAGAGGAGTGCTGACAGGACAGGAAGTTTTCCAAAATCCTGACAGCCATAAATGACACATGGAAACATGTTCCAAAGCACTGATTGAAAGAGAATTTCATGTGAAAATAATTTTATCATTTGTTGTCATGCCTCCAAAATTGGAGAAGTGGGAAACAGGAAACCATTGATATTTTATTTTTAAAATTTTAAATTAAATTTTTAATTTAAATCACAAATATTAAATAAAAGGAGTATTTTATATCAATTTCCTTCCTTATTATTTTGGGGTGTGGAGGATCAGGGACAGGACAATACTATTGCTAGTCCCCCTTCCACTGCTATCCTCTCCTACCCAAAATTGGAAAAAAAAATCTAACCACCAAAATATTGTCATAAAGGCACATAGCTAAGGAACACAAATTGCCACACAGCCCATTTTTCAAATGTGCTTTTTATTCCACATCCACTATCCATCACACCCAGGTAAGGAGGGCAGTTGCACAGATCTTGATACATCTTGGATATACTGGTTAGAATGACAAGAGGTGAGACATCTTCCCAAGTTGTTGGCCTTCACCATGTCACATCATTAACAAATACTCCCTGGAGTCTGCATTGGCCCTTCCAACTGTTCCAGGTTTCACTGAAATTGCCTGGATTTCATGGCATGTTTTTGTTCCACAACATTCACACACCAGAATTTCTTCAGTTTTTGCCTTATTAATTGTAATAAAATAAGCAGTAATTGAACTATAAGAAGACTCATTTTACTTTCTAGGTCTTGGACATACCAAAAGGAGCCAGTATCAATATCTTTGTACTCTTGGGCTCTTTTGCTGTCTTGAAAGGCATATGCCCTCTAGTGGTGTCACTGAGTCAATGGTTTTGTGATTTGGGGGAGAACTTCATAGCTTCTCCGGGAAACTGATGTATCTGTTTTCTCTTCCTACACTTCTAATATCTTTTCTTTGCATTTTTTCACTTGGATGGGGGTTAAGTGGAGCCTGAGAGTTGATTTAATTTGCATTTAGCTGATTATTGATTTGAATCCTTTTTGCTTAGGCCTTTAAAAAAAGTTGTGTTTATTTCCTCGTCTACCAATCTCCTCTCCGTGACAGGAAAAAAAGAAAAAAATAGAAAGTTCTTTAAACAAGTACATAACTAAGGAAAACACTTCCGATTACAATATTTCTAGTGCTCATTTTATTACCACCTTTACTGAGCTGAAAATCTTTCTAATTATTAGTAATTTGGCTTAGTGATTATAGATGTAGAGTTTTTTCTTATAATCATTGATAACTGGCATTTCTTTCTTTGAAAATTGATTATTCGTAGCTTTGGACCACATCTATTATAGTCATTCTTTATACGCTTGTATAAACCCAGTATCTGTCCTTCATAGATGTTGGACATGAAGCCTCTGTGAAGGAAACACATTACGCAATGTAGGTTTTTTGTGGGATGAAAATTGCCCCCCTAAGTTCTTTGTGATCCCTTCCATCCTGAGTATTGGGATGAGCTCTTCCACTACCCAATACTAGATTTTCCTCAAGGTTTCTCTAACTCAGTGGTTCTTAACTTTCCTAATGCTGTGACCCTTTAATACAGTTCTTCATGTTCTGGTGACCCCCAACCATAAAATCATTTTCGTTGCTACTTCATAACTTCATATGTGTTTAACGATGGTCTTAGGTGACCCCTGTGAAAGGGTCATTTGACCCCCAAAGGTATCACGACCCACAGGTTGAGAACAGCTGCTCTAACTCCTTTAGTGACTTTTTTTTTTGCTTTTTGGAGGGCAGTTGGGGTTAAATAACTGGCCCAAGATCACACGACTACTTTTAGTGTTAAGTATCTGAGGCCAGATTTGAACTCAGGTCCTCCTGACTCAAGGGCCGGTGCTCTATTCACTGCACCACTTAGCCGCCTCTTGACCTTTTCTAAGTCAGGTATTTACCAGGAGTTAATCATGGTCTACAGTGGGAACCATATCTATTTTCTGCCAGATTACTTTGCACTGTATCCAACATTTTTCAGAGCTTAGTAAACATTAGCAGTGTAAGGGAGATCTTTGGAATAACTGAACATGAGGTTACTCTCCTTGTCTTCTTTTCTACATGACGTAGTTGATCTTGTCAAGTTCCCAAACTCTTTGTTTCTAAGGAGTCTGGTATAGCTGCAGATTTGGTCCTGCTAGGCCTCCTTGTGGAATATAGGAAGAGGCTACAGGAAGGAGACAGAGAAATGGACTTTTGATGAGAAGACAAGGCCCATCAAAGCCACTGACTCCTCATTGGAGAGATGAGCAAAGCGGAGCATGGAGGGGGTGTTCCTTGCCCAGACTTATAGATCTAGAGAGCATCTGAGTCAGGATTGGAACTCAAATTTTCCATAATTCTAAACCCTATGCCCTATCCATTAGAAGTAGTGGTTTCCTCTAATCTGTTTTGAATATCAGTGGGGGTTAAAAGCAATGTGACTTAACTGTCCATATATTTTAGCCAACTGAGTTTATTATGAGATGAATAATCTGAGGAATGAAGAATTTCTAAAAATAGCCACTATTTCTCCAGTGATTTAATACTTATGAAGCATTTTACAAATATTGTTCAATTTAATCTGTACCTCAGGTCTGAGAGCTGGATGCCCTTATGATCCCTATTCTGCAGACTGGGAAACTCAGGAAGGATTAGGTTCCATGACTTTCCCAGGGTCATATAGCTAGTAAGTGCCAGAGACTGAATTGGAATTCATGCCTTGTGGTTCCAAGCAAAACACTTCATCCACTGTGCTACCACAATGGTTAAAAAAAAAAAAATCACAAAAAATTAACATTTAGCCATTACCACAACATTTCTACAAGGAATTTTTGTGCCTGTAAACAACAGGGAAAAAGTGAGTATCAATTAGTTGGGGAATGGCTGAAAAAATGATACTCTATGAGCACCAACAAATATTGAGGAGTGATGACAAATGTTAGTATTTCAGAGAAAAGTCATTACACGTCTAGGGTTTTATGCACAGGTTGGAATTTGGGATATTTAACGAGGTTTTTTCTTTTGGGAGCTCTAATGGAGTCTGTGCTGCAGCAGGACATCTTCCTTTGGTAATTAGATCCCAAAGATTTGTCTCCAGCATGATGTCTCCATTGTGCAGATAAGCATGAGCTCTAGAGGATGCTCTTCCCACATCCATTGTATTTATCTACCATCATTCCTGGAAGAATAAGATTGACTACTGATCACCCTCCCCCAGAGAAAAGCATGGTCACCCTGAGCACATTTGTAAGTCTTCTCACCCCAACGAAGCCTATCAGAAAGTAAGAGATGATCTCTAGCTGAAAGCCTTCCCCCACTGAGTCCACAGGGACCTGCTCCTCAGAAGTGTTTCTCTAATATTGAAGAAGCTCTGAACTCTATTTGAATGCTTTTGCTTATTCGTGAAAATCATTAGATCAGATTTCTATCTGATATGAATTCTGTCATAGGAAATAGATCATTGTTGCTTGATTGTATTCATAAAATTTCTCTCAAGAAGAGTGTTAGCTAAATCAACCACATTCTTAGCACTCAGGGAGTTTATCTCCAGTGTGGATTCTCTGATGTTTAACAAGATTGGAACTTGGTGTGAAATCATTCCATATTAATTACACTCAAAAGAGTTCTCCTCATTGTGGGCTTTTTGATGTCTACCAATAATGAACCTCTGTCTGAAAGCCCTTCCACATGGATTACATGGAAAAGGACTCTCTCCAGTGTGGATTCTCTAATGTGTAGTGTGTGAGATGAAAGAGTTCAGAGTCTGAATCTAAGGTCAGAAAAGGTCTTTATTCTTTCTCATGAGAAAGGACTCTACCCCCTGTCGCCCAACATGGCATCTGCAGGGAGAAAGCAACAGGCAGAAGACAGTACATGGTTATATAATCTTCTAATGCAGAAACCCAATCCCCCCAACTGGCCTTCACTTTTATTGGTGGGGGGGCTGTCCCACAACCTAAACGTGGGAATTTCTCTGACACAAAGAACCCGGAAACATGTGGGTGTCCAATGAAAACAGTCTTAACCTTATTTGGCGTATCTTCTGCTGTGTTGGCTCTGGGGGAGGGTCTCCATTGCTCTAAACTTGAAGGTCAGGTGACCTACCCCTAGGCCTAGTGAGTACTGAAGCGATTCTAGATTTGATTTTTCAGAATGGGGAAACTTCACCATAAATTATCCCTCACGGTAGCAAGATGGGAGCGGTGCCTTTTTTTTAAAAATTTTATTATAGTTTGCATCACTCATTTGCACAAGATTTTGACTTACATATTTTCTCCCCGTCTTTCCCCCACCCACCGCCCCAAAACAGCCATCCCATTGTGTCCCCCCTCCCCCAGTCTATTCTCTCCTATGTCACTTTTCAGTAGAGCAGGATGGATCACCCAACCACATTGCCTGTGTATCTCACGTTCCAGTTGGATGTAGTCAATAATAATAATAATAATAATTACATATATATAGATAGATAGATACACATTCATAACATTTGATTATGGAACTCCAGATTCCAGATTCTTTCTCCTCCCTCACCACCCATCCCCACTGGAAGGACAAGTAATCAAATACAGCCAGAACATGTGAGATTACGCAGAACTTCTCCATAGTGAGCACACTGTGCGAGTCTGATTAAATGTCCTTCTTCCTATCCTGCCCCCCCATCCACTCTCCACCCTGTCCCAATCTCTTTACAGAAATGTGAACATTCATCAGCCCTCCCTCCCACTCTGTCCTCCCCTCCATCACCTCACCTCTCATCCCCCTTCCCCCAACTCTTCTATGTGGCAGGATGCCCAGTTTAGAGTTTATGTCATTCCCTCCCTAAGCCAAATTCCGTGAGAGTAAGGCTGACTCTCTCCCTTTTGCCTTCCTCTTCTCTCCCTCTATTGTAACAATTACCTCTTGCCTCTTCCATGAGATGCTCAACCCCATTCTGACTCTCCCTGTCTCCTCTCAATCTAATC
>CM053588.1:20443352-20458494 GCA_028646515.1 Pseudochirops corinnae
AAATTCTCAAGGAAAACTGCCCTGATAGTTTAGAACCAGAGGGCAAAATAGAACTTGAAAGAATTCACCGATCACCTCTTGAAAAAGATCCCAAAAAGAAAACTCCTAGGAATGTTATAACTAGGTTCCAGAGTTCCCAGATCAAGGAGAAAATATTACAAGCTGCCAAGAAGAAACAATTTGAATATTGTGGAAATACAATCACGATAACACAGGATCTAGCAGCTTCTACATTAAGGGATCAAAGGGCCTGGAATATGATATTCCAGAGATCAAAGGAGCTAGGATTAAAACCAAGATTCACCTACCCAGCAAAATGGAGTATAATGTTTTGGGGAAAATATGGTCATTCAATGAGGTGGAGGACTTTCAAGCATTCTTGAGGAAAACACCAGAACTGAAAAGAAAGTTTGACACTCAAATACAGGAAGCAAGAGAAGGTAAACATGGAAAAGAAATCATAAGGAACTTATCAAAGTTGAACTATTTACATGCCAACATGGAAAAACGATAATTGTTAACATATGAAACTTTGTCAGTATGAGGAGAGGTGAAGGGAATATAAATGTATATATATGTATACAAACACATATGTCTATATAGAAGGGTATATATGTGTAGAAATACATATGGCAGCATCTGCATATATGTGTACAGGTATACATAGACAGAGGGCACAGGATCAACTGAATAGGAAGGGATGATATTTTAAAAGGTGAAATTGAGAGGTGGGAGAGGAACAGAATGAGAGGAGACTGGGAGAGACAGAATGGGGTTGATTATCTCATATAGAAGAGGCCAGGGATAACTGTTACAATGGAGGGTAACAGGAAGGCAAAAGGGAATGGGTGAACCTTTACTGTCATTGAATTTGGCTTAGGGAGGGACTGACATACACTCTAAATTGGGTATCTTGCAGTACAGGAGAATAGGGGGAAAGCGGATGCGAGGGGGAGGCTTGTTAGAAGGACACACTTTTGTAAAGGGACAGGGACAAAGTAGAAAATAGAACAAGTAGGGGGCGGGATAGGATGGAGGGAAATATATTCAGTCACAATATGTCCACTGTGGAGATGTTTTTCGAAACTACACATATACGGCCTGTATTGAATTGCTTGTCTTTCCAGTGTGGGTGGGTGATGAGGGAAGAAGGGAAAGAATATAGAATTTAAAGTTTTAAAATCAAATGTTTAAAAAAAACCATATATATATAAAATTATTATTATTGTTTTTTACATGCAACTGGGAAATAAGATATACAGGCACTGGTGTAGGGAGATCCATCTTGCCCTACCAGACGTCAGAGGAGTGATGGGGGAGAATATAGGAAAGAGCAGATGGGGGGAGGGCATATACAGTGGGATGGCTGTTTTGGGGTAAAGGGAGGGGAACGGGAAAGACAGGAAGAAAATATGTAACTCAAAATCTTGTGGAAATGATTGATGTAAACTAAAAATAAACAAAAGTTATTGTAAAATTTGGGGGAATAAAGAAAAGAGAACTATTGAACTAATATATAAAACCAAGGGCTGGTTTTATGGAAAAAAATAATCAATTAAATTGATAAACCTTTAGTCAATTTGATAAAATAAAGAAGAAAACAAATTACCAGTATCAAAAAGGAAAAGGGTGAATTAACCTTGAATGAAGAGGAAATTAAAACAATAATTAGGAACTACTTTGCCCAACTGTAAATTTGATAATCTTATTGAAATGGATGACTATTTACAAAAATATAGATTGCCCAGATTAACTGAAGAGGAAGTACAATACTTAAAAGCCCCATATCAGAAAAAGCTGAACATGCCATCAATGAACTCCCTAGGAAAAAATCTCCAGGGCCACATGGTTTTACAGGTAAATTCTATGAAACATTTAAAGAACAATCGATTCCAATACCTTATAAATATCTGGGAAAATTGGAGAAGAAAGACTCCTATCAAATTCTTTTTATGACACAAATATGCCACTTGTAACTGAATCGGGAACAGCCAAAACAGAGAAAGCAAAATATAGACCATTTTCCTCATGAATATAGATGCAAAAATTTCAAGTAAGAGATTAGCAAAAAGACTATAGCAACTTATAATAAGAATAACACACTTTGATTAGATAGGATTTATTCCAGGAACACAAGGTTCAATATTAGGAAAACTATTAGTTTTTGTACAAATAAAGTTAATGTCACCAATTTTAGGAGGGAAGTGGAAAATTGGGAAAGAATTTTTACAACCAGTGCCTCTAATAAAGGCTTCATTTCTTATACAAAGCATTGAGTCAAATTAATAAAGAGTGCAAGTCATTCTCCAATTGATAATTGGTCAAAGGATATAAACAGGCAGTTTTTAGAGGAAGAAAGTAAAGATATCTATAAACATATGAAAAACTGCTCTAAATCACTACTGATTAGAGAAATGGAAATCAAAATAACTCTGAAGTACCACACTTATCAGATTGGCTAATATGACAAAACAGGAAAATGATAAATGCAGAAGAGGATGTGGGAAAATTGGAATACTAATGCATTGCTGGTGGAGTTGTGAACTGATCCAACCATTCTGGACAGCAATTTAAAACAATGCCCAAATTGCTATAAAAATGTGCCTACCTTTTGACCCAGCAATACCACTTCTAGAGTTGTATCCAAAATAGATCATACAAATGGGAAAAGGATCCACATATACAACCATATTTATAGAAACTCTTTTTGTGGTGGCCAAGAGTTGGAAATTGAGGGGATGCCCACCAACTGGGGAATGGCTGAACAAATTGTGGTATATGAATGTAATGGAATACCATTGTGTTATAAGAAATGAGGAGCAGACGGATTTCATAATAACCTGGAGAGACTTATATAAACTGATGCTGAGTGAGGGGAGCAGAACCAGGATAACTTTGTACACAATTACAGACACATCCTATGTCTCATAACTAACTTTGATAGATTGGGCTCCTCTCAGCAATACAAGGTTATAAGACAACTCCAAAAATTCATGATGAAGAGAATAAGCTCATCCAGAGAAAAGAACTATGGAGTCTGAGTACAGATTGAAGCAACCTACTTGCTCTCTTTTCTGTTTTTTTTTTCGTTCTCTCTTTCTCGTTGTTCACTTCATTGGTTATAACTCTTCTTTACAACCTGCCTAATGCTTAATGCAAAGGTATTTGTAGAGCCTTGTCAGCTCCTGGACTCCAAACACCTACATGAGAAGAGGGTCAGCTCACACATGTCCACATTTGCACCTTGGTGCTCTACTTTGGAACTTCTCACTGACTTTGCCACCATGTCCCAGTGGCTTTTGCCCAAAATCTCTTCCTTTGGTGTGTTGTCTGACAGTGTAATCTCTAAGGGGACAGGATAGCCTTTCTTCTCTTCTGATTGAATCTCCAGGCTACAGAGCATGGCATGATTCAGTTGTTTCAGTAATGTCTGCCTTTTCTAGACCCCATTGAGATTTTCTGAGCAAAGATACAGGAGTGGTTTGCCATTTCCTGCACGTACTCCTTTCAAAAATGATGCACTGAGGCAAAGAGTTAAGTGACTTAAACGACTAAGGATCACACAGCTGAGTGTCTGAGGCCAGATTTGGACTCATGCACATGAGTTGTACTGATTCTATGACCAGTGCTCTATCCACTGGGCCACCTTGCTGCCCTCTACTCACTCCTTAACCCTTTACACAACTTAGCTTTTATTCTGACTTTCCTGAAAGGACTCTCTGCAAACTTAGCACTTTAATTGCCAAATCTGACAAACTTATTCTATAAAATTTGGATTCAGTCAAAAGGCCACACTTTTGAATCCAAAAGGCCCATGTGGCCTGAAGGCTGCTGATTCCCCACCCCTGCTCTACACTGACTGCATTCAGATACCAGGACAGAGTCATTTTGATCCAATGATATTGTTCTTTCTTATCTTATAATATCTGAACATATAGCTTTAATGCCAAATGTCAGGACTATTTTCCATGATGGTATGACCCACCGATAGTGGAGAAAACACCACAAGTATCCATGTGACTGTAGAGGAGACCACATCACAATTGAGTTTAGGACACACTCAGTTCCATTTGCTGCCAGGACTATAGGGCTCACTCCTGTGGATTATTCTCCTGTCACAGTGTTCTTGGGGCAGTCTTTCTACTCAGAACCAGAAGGGATTCAGTCCCAAAATAGGATGAAGCAGGGAGAATGGGGGTTATCTGACAGATGAGGGAAGAGGAGATCTCAGGGAGAACCAGGATTTTCCATTTTGGCTCAGCTAGAATGTGTGCCTTGGAGTGGAAGTGGGTGCACCAGGGCAAGGGCACGGTAGAAGAAGGGTCATTGCCATGGCCATGGTGCTGCAGCTGATGGAGACCAGGAAGAGGAGTAGAGATGAAGGAAGGGGCTTGAGTTTCTAACGATGAGAGTGAATGCAGAAACAAGATGATCCTGGGGCCTCAGGAATGAGGCAGAGACTGTTGGACCCTCTCAGAAAGGCCTCGGTTCACTGAGACCCATAAGGTCTTCTTCTGCTTTCCATGTGGCCCACATTTCTTGCCAACTTCTGCCTTGGTCGCCTCCTCCTGGCAGACTCCCTGGCTTGAAGAAGCAGCCCTTTGCCTTGAGATGAAGATGTGTCCTAAAAACCAAGACCTTGGCTTGCAGTTCCCAGGTAGGGCTAAGCCAGGTCAGAAAGGTAGATGGCCTACCTGTACTCCAAATGACTAGCCTTCAAAGACCAAGAAGTGGTCACTGATGCCACCTTCAGGCCATGATTCCCGCTTCACTCAGCCCTCTAGGGCCCCCCCAGAGGCCCTGCTCCCCTTCATGGAGAGACCTCTCAATTGGTCCAACCCTTACTTCCCTACTGCTACTTTCTGGCCATCTTTATGTCCCCCTGGCCCTCCAATCTCTTTCTTCCTTTGACTCTGGGAAGCACACTCACACCTTTGGCTCTCATATCCCCCACACTTACCACTCAGGTTTTCACCCAGCAAGTAAGCAAGGGCTTATAAAAGTGGATTATTGAGCAAACATGACTGGCTCCATTTCATGCTGTACTGGCTGTTCTGAGGTCAGTGTCCTCAGTGTCCCCTTCAAAACCTCCCTTCCCCCAGTCTGTGAGAAACCTCACAGGACTCACGTCCTGTCCTGTTACTCTGTCTAAGAAGGCAGGAAGGGCTTAGCAAATGCTGATGAGTGACCTGACTGGTCCCCCAGCTGCCATTTCCTTTGGACTGCTCTAAGAGGTCAAGCTAGAGACCTTTGTAACAGACCTTCTTAACTCATACTCTATATAAGCATTGCTTCCTTTCCCAATGTCCTTTCCCTCTCTCTCTCTCTCTCCTCTAACCGGATCTTACTCCAAACTTCCTTGTAAGCCTGCCTACAGGACCTCAGGGATCCTACCCAAAGGGAGGGTCATGTCCCTCAGGAGAAGAGCCTGTGTCCATGGCCTCTGTGGAACTCTGACAGAGCCATGTCCATCAGGGAGCCTGTCACATTGAGTGGAGAAATGCACCACAGTTTACTGTCTGTGACCTGTGCCCCCTTATTCTGCCTGTCCCTGCCAAGGACCCTGACAATTCTCACAACATCAAATGAGATAATATTTATATGGCCACGGGCACACAGCTCATGCCATGCCACCAGCCCCTCAACCCTTTCCAGTCCGTTCCATGTTGGCCGCGTTCTCTCTGACCCAGGGACACTGGCCTCCTGGCTAATCCTTGACCCGGACCCGCCAGCCCCGGACCCTTGGCCTTCCCAATGACTGTCTCTGAAGCTTGGAATGTCCTCTCCCCTCACCTGAGCCGCCTCCACATCTCGGGGAACATCTGAACATTCTGAAAACCAGTTGTTCCTGGGCTCTGCCGACTCTTAGGGTCAATGATTTGAAAATCTGTGCCTTCCACTCCACCTGAAAGTGGATGTTCTTCAAGGACAGAGGCTTTATTTCTCTCCCTTCACAGATGGTTTGTGCTTTCCCTCAGCATGCACATGGATGTCTGAGTACACACATGTATGTGTGGGAGCCCACTGCCCACTGGCTTGAGATTCCTGGGTCCTGGGTACAGATCCTGCTCCTGCCCTTATTACCTGTCACTGCCTGGGCCTCAGATGGGGTGACAGGAAGGCCCATCTAGGACCCCAAGCATGCGACAAGCTTTGCTAATTTAACATTCCTTCACTAAGGTTTCCTTCACATTGCCTGGGGTTCATCCCCTGGGGTGCCTACAGAAGTGAGTTAGAGATCACAGGGCCTTTATCTGAATCCCTAGAAGGGGAACCTGGCAGGAAGACCTCAGGTCCAGTCAGGCCTCAGACAATTGCTGGCTGTGTGACCCTGGGCAAGTCACTTCATCTCTTATTGCCTCAGTTTCCCCTCTTGTAAAAGGGCATAAAGATTCCTTGGTTCTCTTGGATTCCACCTTTGCTCATGAGGGCCAGATCTGTGGATAGACTTTACTCACCTGGGATGAGGGTCTCTGGGCCCCAGGGGCCATTCTCCTTAATGCTAGGCTGTCTCCTAGGAGAGGCTTTGGTCCTCCGCAAGCTGAGCTGGGGAGAGAGAAGAATCTCAGAGTGAGAGACATTTGACTTGGCCTTCTCTTCCTAGGGTGGATGCTGGAGTGACAGAAAGGGGGCTCTCACAGCCCTTAGGAAGGCCTTGCGCTCAGAGGAGACCCCAGTACAGGAGCAGGGAGGCCGGGAGGGGCAGGCTTAGAAGTGAACTTGTGAGCAGGAAGAGGTCTTGCCCCCCTCCCGAAGTCCTTCTCTTTACAAGGGTGGCCAGCTGCTGAGGGTCTTCTGTAAGGGAGTAAGACAAAAGCTACCAGCCCTTTGGAGGAGGCTCCCTGCTGAGAAAGCCCCCCGACAGATAAGGTCAGAGGGGATCCTGAATGTCTTGTGAGCTGCAGTCAGAGGCTTGAGGAGGGGATCCTCTCTGCAGCCCCCCAGGCTCTGGCACATGGCCGTTTTTCACCCCCGGACTCCTACCCAAGACCGAGAGCCAGATCCAAGCAGGTCAGAGCAAGAGCTTTGTGGCCCCCCCCAACCCCCCCCTGCAGGCCAGGAGACCCCCAGGCTCCCCACATCCTGCCCTGGGGGCTCCCACCTCTACGGGGAGGATGGCCCCTTGCTGCCCCCTGACTGCCTTCTGCTCTCAGTCACTCTGCGGGTTCCAGAGTCACGTTTTACAGGGACTGGAGGGGGGGGGCTGGAGCCAGAGCTCAGATCAAGGCCCTGCTCTTCCTCCGCCTCCTCGGCTCTGCCCCTCCCCCCATGCCCAAGAGGTTCTGAAGCCCTCCACCCCCCACTGAATTCTCCTTCTTTAAGGGCATTGTACCCAGAGGCGGATCTGCCCCATCAGCCTCCAGACCACACTTGGCAGGAGCCCGGCTCGGACCCCACGAACCCTTCGGACCACGTTCCTGACCGAGCTCCCTCGGCCAGACTCAGTTTCCCCAGGAATCTCTTGCTTTCCTGGACATCTCTGGGTGCCTCTTCCTGGCTCTCCCCCTCTCCCCTCCTAACGTCCCTGTATGGGATGAGTCCTTCTCTTTAGTGAAAGTGAAAACTTCTCAATTTGGGGTGGTTAACTTTTCAAATTGCTTCTGTCCTTGGTGGGAACCCTCCCCTTATCTTTCCTTGCCGTCTCAGTTGGGGAAGTATTTGGTGAAGTCTTCCTCTCCACCAGTGAGAGGGGAAACAGTCCGGGAGGGGTCTTGACTAAGTTAGGTTATAAATTCCAGCACTATCTTTTGTAACTTGCCTCTTCTCCATGATGAATCTTGGGGAAGACCGCCCTCTTCTCCCGGGGAAGAGAATAAAGTCCTGTTCTTATCCTAAGAGATCTCTGTTTATTTCTTTTCACTAAATTAAGGATGAAGGGTAGTTTTCATCCCAAACATCCCCAATCTTGCCTCTGGTAAGGAACCAGGTGGTGGGGAAGGGGGGGAGCTGACCAGCCTGGGGGGGGGGCCAGGTGCAGAGTGTGGGGGAGTTGGGGGCCTAGGCAGGTCCAGGGCAGGAGGGGGCTCATCCCAGTGGCCAAGGCATTCCAGGTAGGGGGGCAGGGCTTGGGGAGGGGGGGGTTCCTGAGCTCCTGCCCTGGGGGTGATCGGAGCCAAGGGCCCATGGGGGCCTTAGGGGCCGGGCAGAGGCTGGGAGGAGGCTCCCGGACCCTGGGCTGGGGCCGCCTCCTCCCCCTCCTCCTCCCCCTCCTCCTCCCCCTCCTCCTCCTCCTCCTCCTCCTCCTCCTCCGGCGGGCCGCAGGCATCTCCCCGCCCTCGAGGCCCCCCGCCCCGTAGACGGAGGCGCCCCTCGCAGCCCCGCCCCCTCCGCCCATCGGCCCTGGGCCTCCTTCTCCTCCTCTGGTCACGTGCTGGGCGTCTCCAGATCACGTGACCGACCCTCCCTCTGAGAGCGGCTCGGACAAGTTCCCCTGAATGGGCGGGAGTCCCTGCAGACCCGGGGGCCCACGGAAATGCGGCGGAGGAGGGAGCGCAGAACCAGGACCCTTCCCCCCCCCCCCCCCCATACCGCCTTCCTTTTCTTTCCTTCCGGGCTCTCTTCTCAAACCCAACTCCCTTCGGGCAATGCTCCATGAGCGGCTGCCTGCCGGGCCAGAGCTAGATCCTCTCCCGGCCAATGAATGAGGGACAGCCCATGAGCCCGCCTCCCGAGCCAATGGGAGGGAGGGGCAGCCCAGCCGTGACCCTGCTTCCCCAAGCAATGGGAGTGAGGGACAGCCTGACGTTAGCCCACCTCCCGAACCAATGGGAATGAGGGACAGCCTGCCTCGAGTCCTCTTCCTGAACTAATGGGAGTGGGGGACAGCCCAGCCGGCAGCCTGCCACCCGACCAATGGGAGTTAGCAAGCAAATCACATAACTTTGATTGTATTAAACTTGAAAGTTTCTGTACAAACAAAGCCAATGTAAACAAGATTAGAAGGGAAGTGGAAAATTGGGAAAGAATTTTTTACCACCAGTGTCTCTGATAAAGGCTTTATTTCTAAAATACACAGAGAACCGAGTCAAATCTGTAAGAACCCAAGTCATTCCCCAATTGATAAATGATCAGAGGATAATAAAGGGGGCATTTTCAGAGGAAGAAATTGGAGATGTCTGTGAGCATATGAAAAAATGCTCTAAATCACTAGTGAGTGGAGAAATGCAGATCAAACAACTCTGAGGTAGCACATGTCACCAGTCAGGGTCAGATTGGCTAAGAGCAGGAACCAGGAAAATGACAAATCCTGGAGGGGACAGGGAAAGTTGGAACACTGGTGCATTGGTGGAGCTGTGAAGCTGCCGCTTTCTTATGAATTTGGTGCATGCTTATTGGCCCTTCCTCTGCAATTGCTACCTCTAGGGGCATGGACCTGCATGTGCCATGGATATTTAGCTCTGAATTGGACAGTAAGTGATAGGGATTGCCAAGTGTGTGTTAACCCTCCAAAAGTTGATACCTCTTTACCCTGGATCTGGGACCTCTTCTTATCCAAATGAATCATCTGTCAGTAAGGTGGAATGCTCAGCAATGACCTTCCTGACTGGACTCCTTCCTCAGTGTCCATAGACATCTATGTGTGTGTCCCCACACTGACCTGGCCTGGAATGATGCATCCCTGGGGTTTCTTACATTTTCCACTCGATATTCAGAATGGGGCAGGATCTCCATCTGTTTACAGGATCTGATGGTACTCTTTCCTTTCCTTCCTTCGTCTTCCTTCTTAAAGGTTTTAATTTGTGTTGTTTAAAAAGTTCAACAGATATACTTTCTGGGAAATTTCATTATTTTATTAATAAAGTTAGCATCTTTGTTAATAAAAAGTGTTCAGTGACCAAATCACCAAGTGGTCAGTGGTCAAATGGCCAAGACATCTCCTGGTGGTGGGCTCACAATTCATATGCCCTTGGAAGACCAGATGTTCCTGAAGGTGGTAATCAACTCTGATTGGTCAACAACTAATAAGAGAATGAATATTACAATTAGAGGTGGGCTATATTACAATGAAGATCTTGGAGTACTTGTATCACCCATGTCTTGGTCAAAGAGACTTATGAATTTCCATATCATCTGTCTGATAAAAGGCAGAATCAACATTTCCCTAGACTTATCTGAATAAACACAATGAGCAGGAATCCTCCCATCAGCCCAAACTTAGAATTTCTTTTCCTGTCTGATTAGGTCTTGGTCTTGGAAAATCTTTGAGAAAGATTTCCCAAACTGGTTGATTTCTGTATAAGGAAGTAGAAAAGAGGGAAAACCTGATTCTGAGTCAATAATTTGTTATTAGTACAGGAGAGAAGCAATCATTTCTCTCACTCTCACATTTGATTCTATTGAGAGACCAAGTCTTCTTGATGAATCTCTAACTGACATGACAAATACTTTATCAGGAGTTCTTAACTCTGGGTCCATAAGGGGAAACAATGAAAGGGGGAAAATGGATAAAACTTGATGACACAGAAAATTGAAGGGGATGTAAGGCTCTGGTGAGTAGATTGTATAGATAAAAGGTGCACAAGGAAAAATTAAACCGTAAAAATGAAATAAAGAAAGAAACAGTAAAATAAAATAGTTCATTAAAGACTCAGAAGTCTGATCTCAGATGGCTCTGCTCTCAGATGGCTCTTTGGTCCTCTGGACACCACCAGATGCACTGCTCTGGTGTGAGTGTGCTCTTCAGAACACTCGCCAGCTTACTCACTTCTTAGGGGCAGGTCACTTGTATAGATGCTCTTCTCTGCTAAAACAATCTTCCAAAAATTGGGCTTAACACAATTTTAAATTTACTTTGCCAATAACCAGGTCAGTTAGTTAAACTTAGCTCAAACTGCATGATTTTGCTATCAGAAAATAAAATCTGGAACCTCTTAGATAAAGAATTTACAAGTTTAGGTTAACCCATTTTCATGTTGACATATATAAGAAACTCAGATACAAACCAAAAATTATAACCCCGTTTTTACTCTTGGCATTGTTCAATCTGACGAAGTCAGAGTGGGGAGAGCTGGTTCAGTTTTGAAAGAATTCTATCAGACCTTCTCCTTAGCCAAAGGGAGCTTTATTGACACAAAAGCATGCCGGCCTGAGACTTAGCAAGGAGCTAAACAAAGGCATTGATATAGGAAAAGGACCAGACTTATACACACAAAAGTTACACACCCTGTAGGATGATGATGTAATTTTAGGGTTTCTAATGGGGGTTGGAGATTTAGGGATGGTATAAGTACAACAAAGTGAGGAAGGTGGTTGCTTGCAAGATAAGGAAAGGTTGTCATGACACAGGATGGGAAAATGAATGACACAGGTTGGGGAACACAAGATAAGGGGAACAAAAGCAGTTCTTTTGGTACAGGTTGCATGGCATATTGAGGTAAGGGGAAGGGCCACTAAGGGACCCTCAAGTTACAGAATGGGCTAAGAATAAGCCTCAAACCCCCTCAGGGGTCCTGGGAAAGTAACCATTACTATTGGCCCTTAGATCACCTTTGTATCCACCTCAAATCTCCCATGAGGAGGATGAGATTCTGCTAAGGAATGAATAACAGAACACTTTTTATAAGACAAACTCTACTACAAAAATGAATTAATTTAGAAGTTGCCAGAATAACTACAAATGTATGAAAAGTTTCAAGGATGAGGTATATGAATACATTATCAATTTCAAAACATGTAATATTAAGTAAGTTATTTATAATAAAAACCTTTTAAACTTTTAGCCATGTTCAAATGAATAACCTGTAGTAAAAATGAGTCCTTCTTTAAGGAAAATTAAGAAGACTTCCACCAGGCTCAGCCTTCCATTGCCAACCTCCCTACATGATCCAAGGGACAAACACTCAATAGCCTTAGATCTCACATGCAGCTTCCATTGAGCAGCTGACTGGGGACATTTTTCTTAAAGTACCCAATTAAGGTCAGTCCAAGGAAACACCAGACCTAAGAACAAAAGCCCAAAAGTATATTTAGGATCCCAAAAAAGCTTTCTCTTCAAACAATAAAGTCACTAATCACAGTTGATGTGGCTAGAATTGAAAAGGGTACCCACAAAGAGGGTTAGGTTGCTGGGGACCCCAAAATACCAACACACCAGGTCCTGCCAAAAAAATTTGACTCAAGTCTTCTCAGCCAAAGAAAAGCAAAGTTTATTGAGAGTTTGCCATACTAAGTAGACTCTTTAAGGAGCCTAGGTATCTGTAAGGCTTGCATTGGGAAAGCAGGACAGAGTAAGTCTGTCACAGAATAAGTCTGTGCTAAGCCATTCTACCGCCCTATCACAGAGCAAGTCTGTGCTAGGGCATTCTGTGGTGCTCTCACACCACAGGGAGGGGAAATGGGATTCTATATACAGAAAGGTTGTGGGAGGAATCTAGGGGTGGTCTAGAGGAGTAGTTTGGGGTGGGTCTTCAGGAGAAGTCAGATGAGGTCAGACTCCAGTTATGAGTGATTAAGGGTGGGAAGTTGCTGAAGGCTACCTGGAGACCATAGACAGTGGTGGGCCAGGTCAGTTCAAGGATGGGAACAGGAGCATCCAGCCTGGGAAACTGTTGGAACAAAGGAAGGCTAAAGACTTGGGCAGAACCACAACTTAAGGCCCATGACCTCAGGCAAATGTCTTCCCTTGGGAAGATTCAAGGATAGCTCAAGGGGTTCCCAAAGCCTGCACCTCATCAGAGTTGTTATCAATCCCATCAAAATATTGCCATAAATTGGCTTTACAAATAAATTTTGTCAGGTCTTCTAAAAAGCACACTAAAGGTCTTTCCTTTAACAGGGACATAAGATTTTTACTCGAACATTCTTGCCTAAAAGCACTACTCTTTCTTCATAAACAGCTTGAACTTTTTCCTGATATTACAAAGCTGATCACTAAGCTTTCATAAAGTAATTAGTCGGAAACCTCTAAACATACAGGTATCTTTTTCAACCTTGTGTAGAATGGAGTGTGGTCTCTCATTAGCTAAAGTATATAGGACATTTGGCCTTAGGGACATAAGGTAAATAAATATATAAGAGAAACAATTTTTTTGGCAATGTTGTAAGGTTGTGAACTAGGTCATCTGGGCAATTGTTTTAAGGCTCAAAACTTAAGGTTGTTAATTGGTATTGTAGGTAAAAGAAGGGGGAAACTGATGAAAGTGTTCTCCTGAACAGTCCCCCTTGCATGTATCAGAATGGAGAAAGCAAGGGCACGCCGTCAGCCCCTCCCTACCTTAGCCACTTCTTATGTTGCCAAAGTTCCAGAGCCTCTAGAAGCTATCTCCACTAGGCAAGGTCATTCTGAGAGGGAAAACAATGATAGTAAATGGAATTCCTTGCATTTGTGAAGCCTGGTAAAAATTTTCATTGCTTATTGCAGCTAAAGCTGGCGCTGAGCTGTGCTTAGGGAAGCTTGTTTGAGGTAAAAGGCATCTGGGACCATAACAAAATCTTGTTTTGAAGTTTGAATCAGGTATAGTCGCCCACATCAGGACCACAAGCCACTCAGAGGAGTGTGATCCTATGAAATGCTGGTGGAAATCCATATCTGGTAAAGGCCGAAGGGGCAGTTCTAGTCTCACCTAGAATGGGACCTCTCTGGTCAAACCCATGAAATTCCTGTGAAAAGGAATGTTTTCCCACCCGTTCCTGAGTCTAGCTGTGAGATGGCACCAAATACTGCATGGATGGATATCTATGACTTTACCCAAATTTAAACAGAGCCAAGGATGGTTATCCTGTCATATTTGGAATGTCGCACGTCCTGGCTTATCTCTTCTATAGCAAGTTTCAATGACCAAAGCAAGAGGCCGGTAAAAGATTTGGATCATTTTGTTGTGTGATTAACAAATGTAAGGAATTACTGAGTAAAAAAGGAGGAAAATGGTTTTTGAGAGATCTGGAAGAATAATTAAAGGTTTGATGAGAAATGTGAAAAATAGTTAAGAAGGTTTGGGGACAAATGAGGTTTTATCCAAGTCCCTCCTGTCTCTAAATAATTGATATCAGTTTCAGAAAGGTTTAAGTACACTGAGAGTGTGTGAGGAAGTATTTTTAGAAAGCAGAATGATTTCTAAGTTGATTCTAAAATTCTGGGGAAAGCAACAGGATCAGATTGATTCTTCTAAGAACTATATAGGTGTATAAGATTGGCTTTCAAAATTTCTCTATCATGGAAACTCAAACCTTGAGCATGTTTGGTAATAAGATTAAAAGTTTGGATTTTTTTTTGATGCAGTGTTGTAACTGTTGTGAAATTTTATTGTATTCTACCTAGCCTGTGTGGCTAGAAAGCTGAACCATTTATATGTGGCTGTGATGCTGGATCATGTCTCTATGGGCCCCTGTCCGGTCTGACTGTGCCTTTGCTCCTGAATGAACATCTGAGCCAAGGGACCTGGAAAGGACAATGTGGACAGCCTCTCCAGGAATCCAGGCCTACACCAGAACTGTTACAGCTTTAAATTATTGCTTTGTGTTATTCTCATTGTGTTACCTTGATCTCCCTTACTGTTAGCCTCAAAGTCTTTTCCCAAGCTAGCAATAGGTCTGTTAGATAGTTTCCCATGAATCAATCACTCAAGTATTCTTAGAGAAATACATAGTTCCTTTGTTCTTAGTGGCCAGCTGCTTAGGAACCTTAAAAAGCACTATGAGAGGATGACTCACTCCCAAGATGGGACCTCCTGGAATCCCTAATCAGTCTAGCTTCCAGACGTGGCATCTCTTGAAACAACCAGGCCTATCCTCCCAATAAGCCATAGTCAGACCTATGTCACTCATCCTTGACCAGAAGTTACCTAGTGACTGTCAAGGCAAAAACCACACCTCCTCACTTGCCCCCCTCCCAATTTTTCCCAATGACTTAAGGGCAATGTGTCTGCACAGTGAATATAAAAGGTGCATGTCCCTTTAAACCCCAACTCCTCCTTAACCCCTCCCAAACTCCACCCCCCCACCTGACTAGCATAAATTAACCCTTTTGCCTTGGGGCCCTCTGCCCTTCCCCCCCCCCCAACTTTTTGTTCAGTGGTTGGACTGCTGCCTGCTTCTTGCAAGATTCTAATAAAGAGACCCTTCTCTATTCACCTTGAGCTGTCTCCAAGTGATTTAAAATCTTTTTATCACACACAACCTCAGAGCAAAAATAATTTTAATACAT
>CM053588.1:20458994-20487076 GCA_028646515.1 Pseudochirops corinnae
CCCCCAACTTTTTGTTCAGTGGTTGGACTGCTGCCTGCTTCTTGCAAGATTCTAATAAAGAGACCCTTCTCTATTCACCTTGAGCTGTCTCCAAGTGATTTAAAATCTTTTTATCACACACAACCTCAGAGCAAAAATAATTTTAATACATGAAACCAAATAGCAAGTCAAATAACATTGATTCAGTGGATGATCTTAGTTGGAAGGACCTTAGATACAAAATCTACTTTACCCATTAATGAGGATCATTCACCCTGTAGGCTGATTAGGTTCTGGGAGAAGAGGGTAATTCTGAAGCAGTAGCATAGAATTCTCACTCTTTCAGCTCCTAAAAGCTTCACTTTTAATCCAAATTTTATGTGCATTTTTCCTTCAGGGTGGATCTGCCCTTACTGGGTCAAACCTCCCCATAATCCTCCGGGGACCTGACTTTGCAGGAATCCCATTCTAATTTAAATGGGGAGAAACCTGCTAATCCCACAGATTGATTTTGTGCACAAAAGCTCTTGTGAAGCCAAACTCTGTTTTGCTGGGAATCACGGGCTTTCTGGGGAATCTCCAGGATGTCTCTCCTTTGCTCTCCCCCTCCCACCTTCTTACGTCAGGAATCAGGTGGTAGTGATGGGGAGGAGAATCCCTCAGACCAGAGCTGCCTTGTGAGGTGTGGCCCTGGTGCCATCAGAGCCTGGGTGGGGAATCTGGGAGTCTGGGGGCCTGGGAGGCATCTAGGGAGGAGAGGGCTCATCCCAGTGGCCAAGGCATTCCAGGAGAGGGAGGGCAGGGCTTGGGGAGGACTGGCAGGCAGAGCCCTGAGCTCTTGGGCCTGGGTGTGATTGGAGGAAAGGGCCCATCCTGGGGCCTCAGGGGCAGGGCAGAGGCTGAGAGGACCCTCCCAGAGGGGGCTGGAGGAAAACAGAACTTGGACTGAGGTTGGGCTGCTTTCTTCCTCTGCAGCTGAATGATCTCTGCCTTCACTTGCAGCCAGGATCTCTCTGCCTTCTCCCGGACCTGAGATCTCTGCTTTCTGGACCCCAGCTCTGTGTCTGCAGGTCTCAGGCAGGTCTTAGCCAGCCCCTCACAGACCTGTTGGCCTCTGCTGGCTGTCTCTGCCTTGGTCTCATCCTTCTCCTCGACCACATCTTCAGATCCATCTAGAGTGATCCTCCCTCCCAGGCCTGGCCTCTGGACAACCTCCCTGCCCCTAAGTCTTAGCAGAATCCCAATAACTTCCCAAAGAGTCACCCTCCCCAGACTTAGCACTGGGTCACATTTTCCCCAAATTCAGACTTTATAGCCTAGGACCCCAGGAATTCTGCCTCCATGCCCCCAGCTTTTCATTAGAGATTCAGTTGTTCTGCCTTCAGACCAAGCCCCCTGTAAGGACCCAATGTTCTACCTGTCCTGAGGACCCCACTTTGGATGTGGGCCCCTGCCAGCCCCCCCCTTACCTGGACCTGCATCCCCTGGGCTGCTTCCCTAACAGATCCCAGACACTAGCTCCCTGTGTCTTGTCTCCCTTGAGGGATTACAGGCCTAAGCTCTTCCAGAGGGTCCCAGAAGTCCTCCCCAGCTCCCAGTTAGACCCCAGGACTCAGTCCTACTGCTTTCCCAGGTTCAGTGTCCCCCTGGAGCCCTTCTGTCCCTGCAGCGTCCCTGAGCTCCCTGCTAGGAGCTGGGTTCGAATGTTTTCCTCCCAGCCCCCACCTGTGCTCCCCTTCCTCAGGCCTCCTGCTCCCCTGCCCCCTCTTCTTTCAGAGCCCTCAAGCCCCTTGCCTGAGTTCCCCAGGGAGTGAATCCCAGACTGGATTTGGTTTCCCAGCCTCAGGCTTCCCTTGGTCATTCCCTGGTGGCTCCATCCCAGAGCCCTCCCATCCCCAACCTTCCTAAGCTTCTCTCCTCCCTGGATCAAGTACTCCGTCTATTGTCTAGATAAGAGTCTGTATGTCTGTGTGTGTCTGTGTTAGTTGGGTATACAGGCGGGTGTGTATGGAGGGCAGAGGCCACCTAGAGGGAGAATTCTGATTCAGGAGCCATTGAGGGTCTGACTGATCTCATCCCACCTGAGATCGCAGGCCCCTTCTGCCTCTTGGTTCTCTGGGGGAGAATGGAGGATGGGAAGGGGACTAAAGAGTAGGGGCCATAAAGGGTGGGACCATCTTCTTTTCCAAGTCTGACCCCACCTGTAAGCTGTAGTCTCTGCCCTGAGGGCAGGGACTGACTCTTTGTCAATCTCTAGCCCAGCGTCCTGCCCAGCTAGGATAGGGAAAGACTCTGCCCCCCTGGGATCCTTCAGCCTCTGCAGCTCAGCCTGCAGGGGACCAAGGCCTGGCCCAAGCAGGGAGCCTGGAGCCAGAGGGAGTGGCCCCTGGGAGCTGCAGACCCCCAGCCCAGGTGAGTGCCCTCTGTCCTCAGAGTAGGCTAACATCAGCCTAAGAGGCCATTTCCATAGACCTAGAAGATCGTCTGTGAGTCTGGCAATGCCCTACCTGGGGATTGTTTCTTTATAAAAATAGGCAGGAAATTGAAAACAGTAGTAACAACACTGTCCTGCTCTGTCCTTCTGGGTTTTGAAAAGATTCTTGGCACTTTGGCATCACTAGCACTAAACCCTCCCATACTCCCATCCCAGCTGCTGCCCTACTATGTGCTTTTTTAAGGTTCCCCTCATGACCCCTGAGGCACAAGGAGGCCCACTTCACTCATTCTTCTGTCCTGTGGGGGTCTTCTCTTTGGTCCCAGTATCCATGGCTAGCACCCCTCCCCTACACCCATATAACTGCTCCCCTTTCCCCTTTGCCCCTTTAGCTAAGCCCTCCCTGCCAGACCTTGAAGGCAGGATGCTCTGCTGGTCCTCCAGGATCCCCCCTGCCCCCACCCCAGCTCATAGCATTTACACCTTTGTACTCACTTCAAAGAATGGTGAGATGTGTAGATTTAGAGCCACCCCCCACCCCAGATGTTCATGTGGACTATTTGTGCCCCCGTGTGGGAGAGCCTTCTGGGCTTGTATTGATCTGATCAGCCTTGGTCAGACACACTGTTCCTCAACCTTGTCATAGTGATGGGATTTGGTCCTCTCTGAGCACAAAGATCAACAAAAACGACCAGCTATGTAACTAAATGTTATAACAAAGAAATATATGCTGTTGACAAATGAAAGCAATCATAAAGTTAAGGCAGAGGATGTTTTGGCCAGGGTGCATCATACCTGGGATATACTCAAGCATCAGTGTAACAAGAGAAAACTCTTATTCACTTGGGTGGAAAGTCTCACACCCCTCATTTCAGTCTAGATTGCAGAGTATCTCCTATCCTTGTCACATTTTATCTCGAGAAGACTTTGTGTCGGCTTCTCAAGAAACAAATTAGATCTTTTCTCTTTCTTTCCTCTCTTTTCTATAATCAAACTTAAAACCCCCAACCCCCACAGAATACACTGAAGGTGCCAGCTTCTCACAGACTCTACATGGAATTTTCTTTATATCACTTCTCTCAGTTCTGATAAGGAAGAAATTTCATTCTCTTCCTTATCTCACAGACAAAACACGTAATCTGAGATTCCATAGTAAGACATTCATCCTCTTTATTTGAACAGACCATATCAGCTACTTTTCTCAGTATTCCATTGGGCTCTTGATAATTTTGGCTTCAAATGTTGACTCTGATACTCATTAAGGGGATGATGTTTCGGTAAATCCCCTTTTTCTTTGGTTTGTTTTCTTACTTGATGACGCTTATACTACGTAATTCTGGAGGTTCCTTCACCTCTAAATCCTATGACTTTGATGGTTTAGGAGTTGGTGACATTCCAGGATGTGGCTGTGGACTTCACCCCAGAGGAGTGGAGCCTCTTGGACCCTCCTCAGAAGGAGTTGTACAAGGAGGTCATGCTGAAGAATGCCCAGAACCTGCTCTCCCTCGGTAAGGACACTTTCCCTGGTCTCTGAGTCTGCAGTTAATGAGAATATCTTCATTCCTGAGTGTGCTCACTTTGGAGCATTAACCAATGACTAGAAAGGGAAAAGTGCTGGTCTCCCGTGTCCCAGAGACAGGCTCCTCCTGCTGCCTGGTTTTCCTGTAAAAGGTCAGTAGTTGTGTGAAGAGAACCTGGAGGTTTCCTAGTTGCTGCCAAATCTGTCTCTGGCCAATTTTAGGGAGTTTGAGGTCCCACATCACATTAGTGTTGAAGCATCTCAAGTGTGGCAGTAATCCCACATCATGAAGTCAAGTCTTTCTCTTGATATGAATCTTGTCTACCAAATCTCTGAAAACTGCTCAGACAGCTTTTCCTTGCACCCCTTCCTCTTTGGGATGGGCCAAGTATATAGGACATTCTTCTTTATGAGCAGCCTCAGTTTGTAGCTCCCAGCTCCCAGCTGTGCCAGGTAGGGCACGTTTCTCCTTCATCTCCCTTGACATTGCCCCAAATTCCAGCCCAGATGGTGGGAAAGGAAGGAAGGGAATAAGCATTTCTGTTCAACTGCTGTTCACCAGATCTTGTGCTAAGTGTTTCCTTTACAATATGATGTCATTAGGTGATAGTATTATCTCCATTTGATACTTGAGAAAACTGAAGCAAACTGAATTATTTAAGAGCACACAGCTAGTAACTGAGTCTGGATTTAAACCCTGGCATTCCTGGCTCCTGGACCAGGGCTCCCTCCTCTGTAATTCCAGCTGCCTCTAATTTCTAGATAATGGAAACTTTGCAATGGGTCCATCCTCCTATGGAGAAGGGGTACCAAGACCAGATTTTCTGATTCCAAATTGGCTCCATGATCTTTTCCCCATCTCTCCCCAAAGCTCCCAAACTAAATACTATGGAAACCTTGCTTCAGGACTTCTGGGAACCCTCCTCTGCTCCTTGCTTGCCAGCCCCTGTCAATGGCAGGAATAACAGACTGGCCAAGAATCAGAATTTGGACTAACTGAGGCTCATTGAGTTCCCCAGCAGGGGAATCTCACCAGAAGAGGACAGGTCTCCCTGAAGGAAGAGTCCCAAGGTTTTTGTAGGTTCCAGAGGGTGGGGAGCAGGGGAAGGGAGAGGGTCAAAACTGATCCATCAGGGTCTGATTTTCAGGAGCTGGAGGCTGATCTTGCCCATCCTATTTTGGGTTACCTACATTACAAGCCTTCTTGGGAGAAAAAGCCAGATCTGTGTGAATGTGATGGAGTGATTCTCAGAATGGAATAGCTTTGTATGTACACTGTTTTCCTCGAAGAGAACTCAACTAGAACATTTTGATTCCCCATGCCCAGGGCTGCCAGTTCCCAGAGCAGATTTGTTTTCTTATTTTGAGCAAAGGGAAGCCCCATGGCTGCTGGAGCAAGAAGGCCTGAGGAGCTGCCTTCCAGGTGAGTGAGGGGAAAGCTGGTATGTGAGAGCTGGGATTACAAGAGGCTTCAAGGGGTTGAGGTGAAGCAAGTGCCAGACTTGGAGGCACAAAGACCTGACTCAGAACTCTTTTTTGGACACTTTTTAGCAGTGGAATCCTGGATAAGTCATTGATCCCCTGAACTTCAGTTTCCCCATCTGTAAAATGAGGAGGAGGTGGACACCATGGCAATTAAGCTCTCTTCCAATAATAAATCTGTATTCTTATAAAAAGTCATCATTTTGGAATTTGGGGCATGGAACTCCCCTGAAAGTGCAAAAAGGCATAGGCTTTCCAGTTTGGGCTGTTTGATAAACTTTCAAGTCAGTGAGCCTTTATTAAGGGACTGTTATGTGCCAGACCCTCTGCTAACGATCAGGGGTATAAGAGATGAAGGAACATCCCCTGCTCTCCTGGAGCTCACAGACTTGGGGGGGGGGGGGAGGGCGGTGGATACAAGTTGGAGGTACTGACAACATGCCAACAACAAAGTTGTAACCTGTTATGGACAAGACAAATTGGAGCTCATTGAGAGAGAGAAGGTCTTAAAGTGAAGGAGGACTAGAAAGACTTATTGTGGAAGATGGGCTTTAGCTGGGGCTTCAGGGAAGCCAAGGTGAGCACTCTAGGAGTGCGGATGGTGAGGAAAGCCTGTGGAGTTTGGAGGTGGAGTGTCTTGTTCAGAGAACAGAAGGGAGGCCCATACCAGTGGATTGTATGTTGTTTACTCATGAAATGGAAGAAGGACATTGGAAAACATCTCTCACATTGAATGGATCAAGCGAATGTATTTTGTGGATTAGAGAGAATCGGTTTTATTTGTGGCAGTAGGAAAGGGGTCATTAGTGCAGGAGAGACAGAAAAGTAGTGAAAGAATGGGGATGCTGGAGAGACAGTGTGCTGAGGAAGATGGTGAGCTGGAAGGGGATGGTGTGCGTAGAGAGGAGTTTGCTCCAGCCAGCAAAGGAAGGACTCTTTTGTCTGATCCTGGTGTCATAAAGGGGAGAAAGGCACTTGATTTTTGGGAGATGAGGAGGATGAGACAGCTCTTCATAAATCTCCAATTTTTTCAATGAAGTATAAGACATATTTTTGTACTGAGAAGGGGAGTGGGGAAGGAGGGGAGAGTGCTAGCAAGCATTAAGGGCAGGTTGGGGAAGAACGAAAACATTTGGAAAAGCTATTGTTGTGAATGAGACAGAGGGTCAGGTATGCAGTTGTTGAGACATGTCAGTTATTTCTGACTCTTCATGACCCCATCTGGGATTTTTTTGACAAAGATACTGGAGGGAGTGTTTGGCCATTTCCATTCCAGACTTATTTTACAGATGAGGAAACTGAAGCCAGAAGACCTAAGTGACTTGCCCAGGGTCACATAGCTAGTAAGGATGAATTTTCACTGGAGTCTTCATGATCTCTGTCCGCCCCAAAGGAATCTGTTATGTGGTTGTGAATGGCCTGGCCACAGTGAGGGTCACGGTGAGATCATGTAGCCTAAATGTGCAGTGCACCCAGGGAGCCTGGCTTTATGATTTTTCTCTCTCTCCATTCAGCAGCATCTAAGTAGTAGCAAAGGTTGCTGCCTTACTTACAATTAATCCAAGACTATGCTTTACACAAATCATCCATCTATGCCCCTGCCCTGATCTCTGAGGCTCAATCTTTGGCCCATTCTTGGAGAATCATTGGCCAGATTCATTAACCACTCTCAGTTTAAGGAAGTGGGGGGTAGAACCTCCCAGGTGTCCATAGTGTGAGATGCTTCAGGATCCTAGAATGAAGTCTCTTTGATGTTCACTATGGGTGTGGTCAGGTCCCAGAAAGGTTAGAACCAGATTAAAGTCACTCATCGTAGAGGACAATGTGCAAGAAAGAGACACAAAAAAGAGTGAGGCCAGAATCTCAATCTGCCAACTAAGAGGATCAGAATACAATGACTGAGGTAGAGGCTGGGGCTTGATTTCAGCCATGGGTCCACTGAGTCAGTAACCATGGATTAATTATCTCCAGGTTTCTAGGAACCCTGCTAAGCTTCAGGAAGGGAAAAACCAGTCCCTGTTGTCAGGGAGGTCCCAATCAGGCATACAAACATGGAGATAGTTTGAGAAGAAGCAACAGACTGGCAGCATCAATCTTATCAACTCCAGGGAGAGGAGAATGTTTGGAAATAGAAAACCATCTGGTTCAATGGGATATAAGGGAACACAGGGAGTGAGGCTAGTAACAGTTTAATAAGGAGTGTAGAATTATGGAGGAAAGAGTCAAAATCAAAATAAGAAAGACAAAAATTTCAGGCAGAACTCAGAGATATCGTGGTTCTGTTCCAGAACACCATAGTGAAGCAAATATTGCAATCAAGTGAGCAACATGATTTTTTTTTATTTTTCAGTGCATATAAAAGGTATTATCTTGTTGGACATTCTGTATGCAATGTTATTTACTTAAGTGTATATACTTTATTTTAAAATACTTTATTGCTAATATCACTAATATCATCAGGACCTTCAGTGAATAATAACCTTCTTATTGGTGGAGACCCTGGCCCAGTGTTAATAGCTACTGACTGCTCAGGGTGATATTTGCTCAAGGCTGGAGGTAGCTGTGTCAGTTTTTTGAAATAAGCAACACTTAGGTTTCCCACATTGATTGGCTCTTATTTTCAGTTGAATACTTAAAGTTCCATTGTTGAATTATTAATTATCCTAATTTCAATATTGTTGTGTCTCAAATAATAGGAAGACCCAAAGAGAGTGAGAGAAGTCATCATGCAGTAATAAAATATTATTTCTTACAAAAACAAAACAAAAGAAAGTTTATTGAAGAAAGACCATTCCATACCATGGACAGAGCATGCCCACTTGCACAGTTGCAGTTGTAGTGTCAGCTGCTCAGATGTTGGACAGGTCACTCAGTCTTTCTGAGCTCATGATCTGAACTGTGAATGTCATGAGAATGCTTGTCCTGACAGTGTCACAGGTGTTTGTCAAGATCCAGTGTGACTGTGTGAAGGTCTTTGTAATAAAGTTACCCTGTAGGTGAGAGCTAATGGCATTTTCAAATGAATGATTCTCTATATTGAACTTTGAAGACTTTTCTCTTAGCCTGAGGAAATAGGATTTAGATAAAAAAGTTTACTTTCTTGCAATAAGGGAAGGGATTATAAGTATATATGTGTATACATGTGTCTCTCTCTCTATCTTTTACTTTTTGTCTTTTGCAGAAGGAGAGATTAGACCTGAAATGAAGAAGACTGCTGCAAAGCTAAGCATTTCTGTGGAAGAAACTCATGAGCAAAGTTTCATTAGTGATGTTCCTTGTGATGTCACTGGGAGACCAATTTGTGCTAGATTTCATAGAATCCACAAAAGAGAGAAACCTCATGATTGTCATCATAGTGGGAAAGACTTGAGTCAACAGTCATCCTTTATTTACCATCAAAAAACTCAGACTGGAGAGAAAACATATGAGTGTCATGAATGTGGTAAACCTTTTAGTGAACATTCATCATTCATTATACACCAGCAAATGCACACTGGCAGGAAACCTTATGAATGTAATCAATGTTTAAAGACTTTTAGAAGAACCTCTGATCTTGCTAAACATCAGAGAATCCACACTGGAGAGAAACCTTATGAATGTAATCAATGTGGAAAGGGTTTCAGATTCAGCTCCTGTCTTACTGTACATCAGAGAATCCACACTGGAGAGAAACCTTATGAATGCAATCAATGTGGAAAGGCTTTTAGAAGTAACACTGCTCTGGTTCAACATCAGAGAAGCCACACTGGAAAGAAACCTTATGATTGTGTTCAATGTGGAAAGACTTTCATCTGCCACTCCACTCTTGCTGTACATCAGAGAATCCACACTGGAGAGAAACCCTATGAATGTAATCAATGTGAAAAGGCTTTTAGATGTAGCTCTGGTCTTGCTCGACATCACATAAGCCACACTGGAGAGAAACCTTATGAATGTAATATATGTGGAAAGAGTTTTAGAAGAAACTATAATCTTGCTGCATATCAGACAATCCACACTGGAGAAAAACCTTATGAATGTGATCAGTGTGAAAAGGCTTTCACACAGAGGGCCAATTTTGCTCGACATCAGAGAAGCCACATTGGAGAGAAACCTTATCAATGTAATCTATGTGGAAAGAGTTAGAAGAAACTGCAATCTTACTAAACATCAGGCAATACACAGTCAGAGAAACCTTATGAAGGTGATCAATGTGGAAAGGCTTTAAGAAGAAGCTGTGATCTTACTGATCATCAGAGAATCCTCACTGAAGAGAATCCTTATGTATGTTATCAATATGGAAAAGTTTTCCCTTGCCATACCTGTCTTGCTGGACATCTGAGAAGCCACATTGGAGAGAAACCTTATGAAGGTGATTAATATGAAAAGTCTTTCACAGAGAAGAGTATTCTTTTTGTACATGAGACAAGCCACACTGGAGAGAAACCTTATCAATGTCATCAATGTGGAAAGGCTTTTAGAAGATGCTGTGATCTTATGGAATATCAGAGAATCCCCACTGGAGAGAATCCTTATGAATATGATAAATGTGGAAAGGCTTTCAAAGGTAGAGCCAATCTTTTTTTTTTAGAGGGGGAAAGGCAGGGCAATTGGGGTTAAGTGACTTGCCCAAGGTCAACTGGTTAGTAATAAGTGTTAAGTGTCTGAGGCTGAATTTGAACTCAGGTCCTCCTCACTTCAGGGCTGGTGCTCTCTCTATTCACTGTGCCACCTAGCCACCTCAGTAGAACCAATCTTGTAATACATCTGAGAATTCACACTGGAAAGAAACCCTATAAATGTGATCAGTATGGAACCACTTTCACACAGAATGTCCATTTTCCTCTACATCAAAGAATCCACACTTGAGAAAAACCTCAAGTGTCATAAATGTGGAAAGGCTTTCAAATCCAGCTTCAGTTTTGCTTTACATCTGAGAAGTCACAGTGGAGAGAAAGCTTTTGAGTGAATAGAATGTGGTAAAGATTTTAATGCCCACTCTTCTACTACTAACTGTTGGGGGCCAGTGGAAAATTCTAGTATTTTGTAATAACACCTGGTCATGTTTTACAATATCTTATCAGAATATTTCGTGGCTGGCCAACTTCCTTGCAATCCGTTTCCTGGAATGTTTTATCTCACTGGAACATCCTGCAGCCTATCTACCTGTGGAAATCCTCTACTTCCTTATATACTCATGCCCTTGCATACAATAAAGGAGACTTGATCAGAAAGCCTGTCTTGTCTCCATTCTTCGTGTTTCTTGTCCCCCGTCCCTCTTTCTCTTCTATGGTCCACGTTGTGCCCCGCAGGCCGCGGCAACTAACAATTAGGAAATCCATGCTAGAAGATATACCTCTTTAATATGATTTACATGGATAATAATTCAGGATGAAGTTATCTCTTATTTCTCATCAGAGAATTCAGAGGAGATAGAAATCCTAGACCTGTCATGAATGTGAAAGGAATGCAAATGGACTTCAGAGCCTCTTAGATATCAGAAAATTCATCCTGGGAAAAGCCCTATAAGGACTCAATGTGGGAAGGTCTTCAGCCAGAGATTATCTTTTCCTTTACAGCAAGGATCCATAGTGGAGAAAAGACTTAAAAATGTGTTCAATGAGGTCCTGCCTTTCCCTGGAAGATGGAAGTCATTAGACATCACAATATTCCTTATTGACAGAAGCTTTATAAAAGCAATGATAGTGGGAAAACCTTCAGCTGAGCCTCATACATGCATCTTCATTGGAAAATCCTTGCTGGAGATAATTATGGATCCAATTAATGAGGGAAGACCTATTCCTGCAGCACAGACCTCCTTTGGCATTACATTTTATCCTGAGTGAAACCCTGAAAATAGATTGAATTTTTCTCTCAAATCCTAAGGTTTCTTATGACTCCCCTGAAATATTCCATGGCATTCTTCTGGCATTGCTCAGTTGATTGGTATCCAGTTTGTCTTACACAAAATGTCCCTCTATATTTTGGTATTTGTTGGACATTTATTTTTGTAATGATGTTTTAGTCTGCTGGGTGGCACAATGGATAGAGGGCTGTCTGTGAGTCCACCCGGCCTCAGTTCATTTTCAGTTTGGTTACTGGCTGTATGACCCTGGAACAGGCACTTAACCCATTCCTGGATGAATTTCTCTGCCTCTAGAATGGGAATAATAGCTCCTACCTGCCATATTTGATGAGAGGATCAAATGAGACAGTATCTGTCAAATCCTTTGCAAGCATTAACTCACTATGTAAAGTGAACTACTAGTAAATTCACTATTATTATAATTATTTCCCTGAGATCATAAGTCAGTGTCAGTGACCTAAAAGGTTTGGATTTGCCCATTAACTGGAGAATGACTGAACAAGCTATTTTATTTGAATATGGTGGAATACTATTTTGCTATGAGAAACGATGCAAAATGAAGTAAGCAGAACCAAGAGACTATTGCACAGTGGTGTGTAGTGATCCACTATAACTGAGTTAGCCCTTTTCATCAGTACAGTGATCCACAGCAATTCCAAGAGTCCTGATTGCTAATGCTATTCCACATCCAGAGAACAAAATATGGAGTCTGAATGCAGACTGAACCATACTCTTTTTTCACTTCTTTTTCCTCATGTGTGGCTTTGTCCTTTTGTTCCATTTCTCTCACATCATGACTAATTTACAAATATGCAGATATATAACCTATATCACGTTGGTTGCCATCTTGTGGAGGGGGAATGAGAAGGAAGAGGGAGAAAAAAATTGAAACTTAAATCTTGTAAAAAGTGAATGTTGAAAACTTAAAAAAATATATAGTTGGGGAAGGGAAGGAGGAAGATAGTGCAGAAACTGAAATGTAACAAAAAAAATAAATATAGCACAAAATGGGGAAGTTGGACTTAGTGTCTTGTATCTTCCATTCCAACTCAAAATCTGCATTGTCATCAAAAGTACATTTCAAATCCTTCTCTGGTATTTCAGGAAGGAGACGTAGCCAGGACCAAGTCAGTAGTCACTGAAACTGTCCTTTGCTACTTAAAAAGAAAGACCTTGTCCTGATTAGATGTGAAATATACAATAGGAAATGAGTGTTCAATACATGCCAAGACCTCATCTGCTCAAGATGGATTTACTAATCAATATAAAATGCTGGAAAACTGGCAAGTAGTCTGAGAAAAAGTAGGTATAGACCAATATCTCATGCTGAAGAACAGGCTTAACTCCAAATGGATACACACTTTAGATGTGAAAGGTCACCTCAAACAAATCAGAAAAATGGTAATGAAGCTTTATTTTGTAATTAGGAAGTGGGGGAAAGTGCACCCCCGAGAAGGGGTGGAGGAGAGCATCAGGAATAAAAAGGGGAATTTTTTTTTTTAATCGCATGAAGGAAATTATGTATCTGAAATGTAAAGAGGAAGCAAATGGGGAAATGATTTGCAGCAAGTTTCTCCAAAAAAGGTCTCTCTTCCAAGTATTTAAAGAAATGGATCCAGATGTATAAAAATGGACCATTGCCCAGTAGATCTCCATTCAAAGGTATGAATAGATAGTTTTCCAAAGAAGAAATCCAAATTTTCAATGACCATATTTTTTCAAATGGTTCACATCTGTAACCACTCATCCATATCACTAATAATTAGATTTTCAAATTGGTAGAGGTGATAAGAACAGTACACCCATATTAGAGGGAATTCATGAATATTTATTGAGGGACAGTGACACCACTATTGTCAGGTTACAGTGTGTCTGACCGGCTGATCAGATCAATGTGAACTTGGAATGCTCTATTGCAGGTCAGGCACAAATAGGCTATGTGAGCATTTGGGGCAGATTCTCTGAATTTGTGTATCTCACATTTTGAGCTACATTTTTGCTTTGCTCATTGAGCACAGCACCTTCTCTGATGAGGACACACCTTGCTAAGTGGACCTGTGCCAGTGTCTCCTTTGTAACATAATCAATTCCAAAGTTCTTAATCCTGGGATATCTCTAGTCATACTGATGAATATCTTATTTACATAAGTAAAATCAGATTTCTTGTTGACACAAAATAGCTCATCAGTTACTACTCTTCACTAACATAACTGATTGTACTGAAATCCTATTTCTTAAAACATAAGCAAGAGAGGTCCTGACTTTAACCACACAACTTAATAGAATTACATCTTTGTTCCACAATCTTCTCTACCTTTGTCTAATTCTATTCATATCATTCTGAAACAACGAAATAATTCAGATACTGAATCTCATACATATGACAAGCTCAAGAAGTAATTTAACTCTTGCTTAGGACATGGAATGGCTACAAATTCAATTCCAACTAGCAAGTTCTTTCACCCTTGCATCCAGTTACACTAACCTAGATGCCTTAATAGTAATCTAATAACTATTAGATCCAGTGTTGCAATAGCAACTTCCCCCGTTTGCCTGCTCTGATAGTAGAAATTTCACATGAGAGTTATGAATGGGGAACTGATTATAGCAGCAACTGGTCCTGATAGTCTACAGCACTATAAGGGGCCTTATATGACCCAGGGACCGTGGAGATAGATTTGTATAGGAAAATTAATCAAGAAGAGTCCAGCTAAACTCAGCCTTCCCAAGGCAACCTCCTGACCTTATGTCCAGGGATAGACATTCACTAGTCTCAGACCTCAGCTATTGTTTTCATTGAGCTGCTGACTGCTGGTATTTTTTTAAAGCACCCAATTAAAGTATGTCCAAGGACACACCAGACCTAAGAATAAAAGTCCAAAAGCATATTCAGGGTCCCAAAAAAGCTTTCTCCTCAAACAATACTCTCACTAATCACAGGAGATCTGGCCACAATTGTTATTAATTCCATCAACTAACTGCAATAAATTAGATTACAAATAAAGTTTATCCAGTCTTCTAAAAAAAAATCATACAAATGATTGTTCCTTAAACATGCATATACTTTTTTTACTTAAACATTCCTTCCTAAAAGTATTACTCTTTCTTAAAAAGAGCTTAGGGCAGCTAGGTAACACAGTGAATAGAGCACCAGCCCTGGAGTCAGGAGGACCTGGGTTCAAATCCAGCCTCAGACACTTAATACAAAATCTAGCCGTGTGATCTTGGGCAAGTCACTTAACCCCCAATTGCTCTCCAAAAAGCAAAAAAAAAAAGCTTAAAATTTATCTTGATGTTTAAAAGCTAATCACTAAACTTTCACAAAGTAAATTAGTTGGAAACCTCCAAACTTACAGCTATCTCTTATTCAACATTAAAACAAAAATAAATACTTAAAATTGGAATTTTAAAAAACTAGTTTGGTGTAAATTGTCTTTAAGCATCATAAAGAAATCCCCAAAATCTCATAATGAGAGATGGAGTGAAGGGAGCAAAAAAAATGAGATTTAGTAGCTGAATGTATATGTGGTATGAAAGAGCACATTGCAGGATAATGACAAGCTTGTGAAATGTCAACAAGTCAGTTGGGAGCAGAATGAGCTCAACTGTGAAAGAGACAAGGTACCCAGATGAGAGGATTGGGTGGAATTATCAATAAACACTGCTTCCATGACTGCTATGAGCCAAACATTGTACCAAACGCTAACCATGCAAATATGAATAAACATACAGTCCCTAGTCTCAAGGATCTGGCAGTCTAATGGTGAGAGACAACAACCCATCAAAAAGCAGGAAATGAGGGAAGGGAGAAGGCTTCCAATGTGAAAGCAGGGGAGAGAAGGGAGTCTGGTATGGCCCCAAAGTGCTTGAGCCAGGACAGAAATGAAGACATGTCTGAGATGAGCTTTGTCCTTTAATGGATATTGGGAGCTCATAAATCTGACCCAGAGTGGTGATTGATATATGTGGAAAACTGGGAAGGAAAGAGATGTGGAATAGCTTCTCTTGGCACTGATTTACAAGGAATCAATTTGGGATCAATTGTTACTTGATAAAAATAGTGACTGCTTCCCTACATTGAGAGATCATGCTATGGATAACTACTATCCTGTGTTTATGTCCTTCATTTTGGAAGAGGACCATGGCATCAGGGAGATGTTGACATGACTTGCATTTGACTTTGATTGGAGTGAGGTGGAGCTGTGCAAGGTCGCCAGCTTCCCTTTCTCCTCCAGAGCCATCTGGGTCCAGTGGCCAGATATTCATCAGGAAGACTGAAGATGGCCCAGGATAAAATGAGAGACCCTGGCCCTTTTAGGCTAATACTTTTTGATGTATTCACTTTGAGTGAGGTAAGGCCCATGCGGTTAATGGTTCTCTTTAAATGGAGAGTCCAGGAATCAAGCTGGAAGGGGAAGACCCTCAGGGTTGCTTGCTGTACCAAAGAGAAAGAGTTTTCACTGACATTCACTCTAAGTCTGGAGGGCTCAAAATACAGCCATTAAACAGAGCTTGGGCAGGGATCTGCTGTGAAGCTCATAGATTAAAACTACTATCCAAAGAAGGATAGGAACTCTAGAGACCGCAGTGTGAAGGAAAGGTTTGTGAAATCTAGGTAATCTCCAAAAATAGGGAAGGATCGATCAATTTATTACCTGTTTAGAAATTAATTAATAGAAATAAGAGATTAAAGATGAAATATGGATTCCAAATAGAGCATAAATCAGGTGGTTTTTTTTTTTGTTTTTTTTTTTGTGGTTTTTTTGGATATCACTCTGGTTGTATAGAAGGGTTGTAACCAATGGAGTGAACAATGGGAAAAAGGAAACAAAACCAAACATGGAAAAGAGCGATAGCATATAGGTTGCTTCAGTCTCCATTTAAACTCTGTTATTTCTAGATCTTTCTCTGAATGTGGATATCTCTTTCTATCTTGAAAATCAGGTGTTTTAAAGAAGAAATCAGGACAGCTATGTAGCAAAGTAAATGGAGTGCCATACTTGGATTCCGGGAGACTTCTCCTCCAGAGTTCAAATCTGGCCTCAAAAACATACTAATTAGTTGTATTACCCTGGGCACGGCACTTAACTCTTTTTGACTCAGTTTCCTCATCTGTGAAACAGACTCTAGAAGGAAATGGCAAACCACTCAACTATTGTTACCAAAAAAATTCCAAATATGGTCTCAAAGTCAGACATGATTGTGAGTAAAAGAAGTGAAAACTTGTCAGACTATACTCTAAAATCTAGTAAGGCTTTTCATGGAAAAAAGGCCCAAGTTCCCCTTCCCGGGAAATCCCATGATTCACAAGGACTCAGAACTCAGAGGGGTAGAGAGTCAGCCCTCTCCTCAGTGACCCCTCAGTATAAGACATGCTGAATAAGAACAAAAGTGCCTTCTCAAACGTACATTGTGGGGTCCCTGTTTCCTTGTTCTGGTACCAGAGGTAGATTGCCTCCCTTAGATTGTGTACCTGACTTCCAGCCAAAGGAAGGAAAGGGTCAGCAGGGGCTGGGGGAGGATTCAGCCTTAGGGCTTGATGACTTCCCCATTTCCTTTTGTAAATTGCTTCTCCTCCCCTACTATTTGTCTGCAGGGAGAGGTGCCCTTTCTCCAGATCCTAATGAACCATTCTTTTTTGCTTCCAGCCTTGAGAAGACTTTGAGTATTATTTGGGTAAGGATCTCTGTTGCACAGTTTTGGGGTTCACACACAATCTTCTCAAATTGTCCCAGGAGCACCCCAGTTGTGCCTCTGTTCTTATTTATCTCCACCCACAGTTTGTTCGCCCTAAGGTGCTAAATATTTTAACCCTTTTGTGGGGGAAAGTCTTGAGAGCTCGGAATTTTCTACCCACTCTGCCAGCTTCCCAGAATCCTCTCCCCAACAGGGTAATTCTGATCCACTTACAAATAATTCTCATTCTTTCAGCTCCTAAACACGTAGCCTGAAATGGAAATTTTAAGTGTATTTTACATCAAGGGTGGATCTGCCCTTAGCTGGTCAGACAGCTCCATTATTCACCTGGGGTCTGACTTTAAATGAGTCCACATTCTAATTTAAATCGGAGAAATGTGCTAAACCCACTGACCATATTTTCTGAACAATCTCCATTCTGGAGCTCAGCAGGGCTCAGTTTCCCTGTGAATCACTTGCTTTCCTGGACCTCTCTGGGTTGCCTCTTCCTTGTTCTCCTCCTTCCACCTCCTAAAGTTCCCAATCTTTCTTACAGTAAGGAATCAGGTGGTAGTAATGGGGAGGAGGAGCTCTCAGACCTGACCAGCCTGGTGGGTGATGGCCCACGTGCAATTAGAGCCCTGGAGTGGAGTTTGGGGGCCTGGGAGGGGTCTAGGGCAGGAGAGGGCTCATCCCAGTGGCCTAGGCATTCCAGGTGGGGGGGAGCTGGGCTTGGGGAGCAGAGGTAGGCTGGGTCCTAAGCTCCTGGCCTTGGGGTGATTGGAGGAAAGGGCCCATCCTGGGGCCTCAGAGACTGGGCAGAGCATGGGAGGACCCTTCCAGAGGGGGCTGCCTGAAAACTAGATCTGGGCTGACATTGATCCCCCTTCTTGTCCTGAGGTTGAGCTATGTCTGCCTTCTTAGGAGCTGTGATCTCCCTACCTTCTTCCCCCAGAGCTGGGATCTCTCTGTCTTCTCATGGACCTGAGATCTCTGCCTTCCAGGCCCCAGCTCTCTGACTGCAGGTGCCAGGTAGATCTGAGCCAGCCCCTTACAGACCTACAGGCTTCTGCTGGCTGTCCCTGCCTTGGTCTAATCCTCCTCCTCAGACCACATGGTGAATGCCCTCCAGGTCTACCCAGAACAATCTCTCCTCCTAGGCCTGGCTACTGGATAACCTTAACTTGCCCAACTTTTTTCCAGACTTCCAATTGTTTGGGATGAAAAATAACCCTCATCCTTAATTTAATAAAATAAATAAATAAACACAGAGATCTCTTAGGATAAGAACAGGAGTTTATTCTCTTCCCTGGGAGAAGAGGGCAGTCTTCCCCATGACTCATCATGGAGTAGAGGCCTATTACAAAAGGCAATGCAAGAATTTATACCCTAATGCAGTCAAGCCCCCTTCCCAAATCTCTCCTCTCTCGTTGGTTGAGAGGTAGACTTAACCAAAATCTTCCCCAAATGGGACAGCAAGAAAAGGGGGGAGGGTCCCAAAGCAAGGTAGGAAGAGTGAACCTGGGCTGTCCCTTACTCCCACTGGCCAGGAGGAGGGGTCCACTGAGGCAGGAAAAAGCAGACAAAGAAATGAAAGTGATTGACAGTAGCAATGGAGGAGGAAAAGGGAAGTTAACAATCCCAAACTGCCTGAGAAGTTTTCATTCATCCTATATATAATCACTACCCAAATATTCAGGGTTACCCTCTCCAGATTTAAGATTGGGTCACCCTTTCCCAAAATTCAAAACTTACCCAAAGGGACTCAGGAGTCCTGGCTCCCTGTCCCCTCTTTTGGTTAGAGATTCAGTTGTTCTTCTTTCACACCAAATACTTGAAAGGACCCGAAAATCTTGCCTGCCCTGAGGACCCCACTTTGGATGCAGGAAGCAAAGCTCCTGCCTGGCCCCCCTCACCTGGACCCACAGCCCCTGGGCTGCTTCCCTATAAGATCCCAGGCACTGGCTCCCTATGTGTGGTCTCCCTGAGGGATTCCAGGCCTAAGCTCCCCCAGAGGGGCCCAGGAGTCCTCCCCAGCTCCTAGTTAGACCCCAGGACACAGTCCTCCTTTCCCAGACTCAGTGTCCCCCTCTAGCCCTTCTGTCACTGCAGTGTCCGTGAGCTCCCTGCCATGTGCTGGGTTACAATGTCTTCCACCCTACCTGAGCTCCCCTTCTCCAGGCCTCCCCTACCCCCTCTTTGTTCGAAGCCCTCAGGCTCACAGCAAAACTGAGTCCTGCTTAGCTTCAGAATGGAGGCTTTTCAGAAATGCAGTCAAGTTGTTAGCACATTTCTCCCAATTTAAATTAGAATGGGGCTTCTGTAAAGTCAGGTCCCAGGAGCATAATCTGGATGTTTGACCCTCCAAGGCCAAATCAGCCCTTAATATAAAATACACTTAAAATTTACTGTTTCAGGTGATGTCTTTAGGTGCTGAAAGAATGAGAATTCAATGTGAGTGGATTGGAATTACCTTGTTGTTCCCTCTGAATGCACTCAGTCTACGGTGTCACAGGGAGAAATGGATGAAGTGGCTTTTATGTCTTCATGAATTCTAACAAATAATCAATGAATAAAGTTCATGGTTCTTCCTTGAACTACACACATTGTCTGTTCACTTCTTGTTCACGTCTCTGATTATGCTTAGTGCTAGACACTGAGCAGCCCACGACATGGATTCTCTGATGTTCAACAAGTTTAGATTTCACTCTGAAACTAATTTCAATCAACCTTTTCTTTAGTCATACTGTGAAGGGGGCTGCTGAGGTCTTGTAATGTTTTGGGGTGACTTTGTGTTCCAGCACCTGGGTATGTGATATCAGCCTGTGGAAAGTCACCTTTCCCCCCAGCTGTAAGTCATTAACTCTGACCCTTCCCCTGGGGCCCCCAGCCTGTAAGGATCTTCCCTGAAGATCATTAACTGTAACTAATCACACCTATGAATTCTTAAAAGAATTCCTTAGAGAAAGGATTACCCCTTTTGTTCTAATGGCCAGCTGTAAGTTAACTCTTAACAAAAGAACTTCACCTTATCAAAGGGGGACCTTTCAGGGCAGACAGGCTGGGTGCTCCTCCCTAACTCCACCTCTGTATGACTTTTGTTACTATATAATCAGTACCCCCAATCCCCACACTTCTCAGGATGATTCACCTTAGTTTTCTCCTGCCCGCTTGACAAGCGTAATAAAGTCTCTTAAAACTGCCAAGACTGCTCATGCCTGGTAATTCTTTCAGACTGGTAAGAACCCTCAAAGGATTTCTATAGAAATCCACCCTTTCTAACCCTCAACAACTGTTCCACCAGGCTGATATAGGGATTTTCAAGCTTTCTTTCACCAAGGGTCAAATGCATGGGGTTTCAAGATCAGGAACAATATTTTCAGGTATTGAAGAAAGTAGTGTAAGAAAAATTAATTTTGTTATTATGAAGGAACAGTTAGAGGAGTTTTAGTGAGTTTGGAACACTGTTGCCCTGGGTTTTTAAAGGGTGGTGCAATAGAATGGGAAACAGAGGGAAAACAGATGACTGAGAAACTGGTAGAGGAAGGAACCCAGCATTTCCCCATTTCTGCCTTTTTTTTATGGAATATATTGAAGATATGTTTTACATTAGAAATGAAAGTGCCAAAGGTGGCATAAGCAATTAGGTGCAATTCAGCTGTCTTTACACAATATTTATAGCTAGTCAAAAAAGTATACCAAAAATATCAGGATAAAAATTACAAAAAAAAATTACTTGCATGAAATATATGAACAGAAGTTTTACGGTTTAAGGGTCTCCTTCCCTCCAATCCAACTCTGGCCAAGTTTGATTTCGGGAAAGGCTGTCAAGAAATTAATTAAAATAATGAAAAGTAAAAAGGAAATTTTTTCCCCTCAGATCAAAGACACAGACTAACAAGCATTTAACCATTCTCCTGCCTCTTCTAAAAGAGAAACATTTTGTGTATCAGGATGTAGCTAAAGGTTAATTTCATTTGGCACGAAGGTAAATTTAGAACATATAAAGATCTGAAAAAATTCAGGGATAAAGCTTTTAACTCTAGTACAGGACAGAGATTGGCACCACTGGAACTTTTGTATAGCTCCTCCATACTGTAATTAGACATTAAAGGCTTTTTACTTTCTAAGAAAAAAATTTATTTTAGGAATCAGTGTTACAACATAGGTTATATTACTTGAAAAATATATTTTGAAAAAAGTTTCTCATCACTAAAGAGAAAGTGCTGAAGGATAATTACGGTGTTTAAATTTGGATAAAGGAATTTGGATAAAGGAAAGATGCCTAGCAAGTTACATCATGAGCTCTACTAACAATGGCAGCCCTGGGGCGACTTGAATTCATCATTCAGACTTTGCAACTCTAATAAGAGGGTAATAAAGCCTAAAATTTTCTATCAATAACTTCTGCATGTGATGATTTGAAACAAAATTTTGCATATTATCTATGTTCTGTTGTACCTTTATTTTGTTAAACATTTCCTCAAAATTTTGATACCGGTCCTCCCCCCACCTTAGGAGTTTTACATGCAGTGGGCCATGAATCTGATACCTCTGAAGTAGAAGTAGGATAAATAATAAGGCACAGAAAACTAAAAGTTTCATTGTAGAGAATCAGAATCAACTTTGCCTTGTGGTTACAAAATGAGGTTATAGTATCTCCCCCTCTAGTCTTCTTTCATCCCAGATCAGATTAGGAAAAGAGAGTTCCACCCTTCCCTCACCGGGCAAAGGAAGGAAGGGCTTCAGCTAAACTTAGGGCTTGATTGATAAAAGTTCTGAGACCCTGCTACTGATAAAAAATCAATAGTTGTCTGTACTGGGTAAAATAATCCATCATTTTATCAATAATTTTATATGATCTAGGAATTCAACTGACTTCATTTGGAGCTTAATGTTTCTGCTACAGCTAAAACAATTTGGCTGTCACTTTCGTAACTTGTAAAATTCATCATTTTAGTGTCTTAATGCTAAAACCTAGAATTGTTAATTGATTACTGTGGGTGGAAAAGAGGAAACTGAGTGAAAACTTCATTACTTTCTTCTTGCCTGTATGAGATATAGCAAAGAGCATCACTCTCAGCCCCTGATCTATATCAATTCCTCTTATTCTTTAATAATATTAAGACCCCTGGAAACTTATTTTTATAGGAAACATCATCAGACTAGGATAGGAACTTGTTTTAGTTAATGTAGTCCTTAAATAATGAACCTAACTTGCAAAAAGTTGCAAAAGATTAATAAGGATTTTTAACAACTGGCTATTGCATCAGGATTAAGTTTAAATTTTAGAAAGAAAAATGTTAAATGATGTCCCTTATGTATTAAAAGACCCAGTAGATCTTTATTGTTTCTTGCAGCTAGATGAGAATAAAATTAACTTTAAGGTGTTATTGGTAAAAATTGCTGTTTAAGATAACAGGCAATTAAGACTGACGAGGTGCCTCTGAATATTTTGGGGTGATATTTTTGTGGCATAGTTGTAACTTCAGTCTTGTGTATGTGCCATCAGTTGTGAGATCAGTCTGGCTCTGTTCCCTCCCTTCCCCCAGCTGTGAAGCATTAACTGTCTCTCCCCCGCCCCTAGCCACTAAGCATGAACTCTGTAGCTATGATTAACAAGGGTCTTTTCAAGGCACTACTGGTAACCGGCCAAAACAAGATCCATCCTTCCCAAACTGGATGAGGTACTTCTCCTTAGGAATTTGACCTCAAATCTGGCCGCTGGTTGACCTTATGATGTTTCAGGGCTAAAACCCTGCCTTTTGTTCCCCCTCCCTTTGGAATGTCCCAGTGGATTATGGGTAAAACACATGCTCAGTTGATGAGAAGGGTGCATGTCCCTTTAAGTATTAGTCACACCCTGGCTCCTCCCTGGTTCCTCCCTAACTCCACCTTTGTACACATCATTAGCTTAATGAGCTTATGATTGACAGCTTTGTATCTTTAAAAATGCCTCTCTGGCCCTTAGAACTTTGCAGATGGCCCTTTCTAGCAGGCAATCTGTCTGCTGCAGAGCGTCACACTCCCAGGCTTTCTCCGACCCCTCCTTTTGCACCTTGCCAGGTTTTCCTAGCCCAGTTTCCTCACCCTATCCCTTTTTGCCCTGTGAATCAATAAACTTTTGTAAATCTGCCAAAGGGCAGATGAACCTGTAATTCTTTTCAGACGCTAACCTGGAAAGGATTTCTCATTAGAAATCCCCCCAAAACCAATCCCTCATTAAGACCATATTCCCATATTCCTGCTCTTTTGCTTCTTAGACCTGGTTCCTACGATCAAATTAAGTAATCAGTAAAGGATATGAATTTTTTTTGTCAGCTTAGTGGAAAATTTAATATTTTTTACCTAAGATTAGGAAAAGTATAGAAAATCATGCAAACTACTTAAAAATCACTTTCAGATATTCCCATTGACTAAAGGAATTTTAGAACTAATGGCTTTTAAAAATATGGTGATCAGCTTTTAACTGTTTGAGATTCAATTAATACATATTTTTTTCCTTCTCTCATATTGGCTAAAACACTTTGTGATATCTAAATCAGTTTTTTTTTAGTAATAAGTCGGGAAAATAGAGAATGCTCACTGACCTCTTATAATCATTTAATAGCATCAAACAGGCTGTTTTGCCTCATTTTTACAAAAAAAAAAGCTCTCTTTCTGTGTCAGCCACTCCAGAGCCCAGATAGGCCTGGGAGTAGGATTTAAAACAGGCATCCAGGATCATGACCTCCAAAAAGTCCCAGCTTTGTCTCTGAGAACACCTCTCCTTACGTTAACAAAACCTACTTTATGGTCCTTAAGGACGAGACCCTCAACTCAAGGCACTAATTTGAATAAATGGACTTTTTCTTAAGATTTTTCTGGGCACATATCATGTTATGGAATGTTAATGGTAAAGAAAACATAGATCATAATTTCAATCAATACTTTGTCATCTTTCTTGTTTTATCATGTTTATTTAATTAAGAAAATTCTTTTCTCATACGATGATTAAATCATTATGGGAATCATATGCTTGTGTAACTCAGCCACCCCTAATTGGGATAGTCCTAGAATGTACTTAAGCTCTCTCATCCTTTTTTGTCTGTCAGTCAGGACTCTTGTCCTGCACTCCATGTACAAGTGGTATAGCCAGCCTTAAGGGAATAATGAATAGATGTTGTGATTTTGTTTGTCTCCTTTAAACCAAACCCTGTTCAGATGGAAAGGTAGACTATAGGAAGCCTTTGAACCAGCCCTCTCTGCTCCCTCTATGATTTCAAAGAATGGCCTTTCTGGACAATTGATTTAAAATATTGTTTTTAAAAGTATCCCATCACATAAAGATGACTTGTCAGTATTTTGCTTTTCCCCTTCTGTCACAAGGGATGAAAAACAGTCCAATGTGCTGGGAATTTATTGCATAGGCATTCAAACTATAAGAGACCAATACCCATGTCCATTATCTTATCCATTATATATGACACCTTGTGTGTACATCCTCCAAAAGTGGTTTTACAATAAACCCTTCAAGCCATTCAGCTTAGTTTATCTCAATATGGGTCATAGCACCTGATAAAACTTAGTTGCAATCTCCATACAATGTTAGGATATAAAATGAGAAAATTATTGAGCCCTAAAAAATAGTCATTCAAAGAGATAACTTGGAGACTTTTGATTACTTTCAAAAATCACTACTATAAGGGGAAAACCAACCCCCAATTCCCCTAAACCTTAAAAAAAAACACAGCTCATACTCTTCCTTATTCATATTCAGCAACCTTAGACTAAAGCCCAAATTGAAATGCTGATTAAGGCACACCCTTCCTGGCAGATCTTTTCGACTATATATCAAAGATCAATGGATAATACGAATAAATATCCTGTCTTACAATTCATTTCCAATCAGGAATGGATAATGCCTCAAATAACATCTTTTTCTTCTCCTGTACAAGCAGAGAAGGCTTTTACTGATGCCACAGGGAAATATATAGCTACTTATTATTTACCACCTGACATTAAAAGTTATTTCTACTCCTTTTTCATCTACCCAAAAAAATTAAATGTCTGCTCCTTCATGTCTTCTAAAAGAACAGCCCCAATGCCTTCATGTTTTTACAGATAGTACATTGAGACTGCAAATATTAGGATTTTCAATTGCAACAAGTGGTTAGAAGTGGAGAAAGTCTTTTGTGGATTTCTCACACTAGTGTGGGCCCATTCAACAAGGCAATGCAGTGGCTGATAAATTAACAATACAAAGCTTGCCCAATACTTCTTTTATCTCTGCATTCAAAATGCAAGGACGTTAATATGTAATTTCATATTTACTCATGAACAGGCCAGGCAGATAAATAGTTACCTCTACTAAAACCTAACAGTTTTTGGAAAATAGATGTCACTTCTTATGCCATCTTTAGAAACTTACACTATATCCATGTGACAATTGAACACTTTTTTCTCATACACTTTTGTTTTGGTAACTTTGAAGGCTGGATAATCTTTGCTGTTGAAAGCAAAACAGGAATGGAGAATATCTACTACCAAATATTTACATTCATAAGAATCAGCACATACTAGTATTCAGAGTGAGATAAGTAATACCAAGAAGTTTAAAAATGTGTGAACTCAGCAATTTGAACAAGAAAGCTTAGCTTTCTTGAATCTAAAACTTGAATTTTTTGAGTTATATGTCAGCATTGTAGTTCTTTTTAGGTTGAAGGTTAACAATTTATCATAAATCACTTACATACTTACTTAAGGTGAATGAGAAATGGGAAAGAAGACTTTCAGTGTGTCACTAGGAACCTCTAATTTAATTCTTATTGTTGCCATTTATTCAAGAAATGACCTTTTTAGATTGATATTATTTCCCTGATATAAGATACTATATAATCATGTATTTAAATAATGGAGAGTCCTCTCCTTGTAACATCCCTCACATATGAAAAGGCAATAGTCAATGACTATTTCTGTTTAAAAAAAATCTTTTATTAAACTTAAAAAAAACATTTTAAACATTTTCTGTAACTGTGAAACATCCCATTCATTTAACTTAATAAGGCTGTGTTATATGGACAGAGCAAAATTATTGTCCTTCAGTTTTATATGATTACACCTATAGATATAATTTAGTAAGGAGAATTGTTTTTCACTCTAGATACCCCTAAAGAAATAAAAACTGATAATGCCCCCACCTACACTGGCAAATCATTTCAATCTTTCTGGGAACTTATTTACAAAAATAAAAAGGAGATTTGGATTGGGACCTATATATCACAAGGGCAATTAGCTACTGCCTTATACACCCTAAATTTTTTTTAAGCATCATTAAAAATGGGTATAGACCACCAGAATAACAATTTGAAAAAGTACATATTCCCAAAAAAGTAATGGGAAAGACCTTCCCCTTAATTATGTCGAGGTGAGGTCGTGGTTATATTTCTAGATGCTGTCCTGGTGTGCTCCACGAATCACCTCCCAGGCGCAAAAAACCAGACGATCAGAGAAGCCCTCACAAGGACAACCGAAGAGGAAGTGACTCAGTGTCCCACCTCTTCACAGGACAATACATTCTTCTAACAGAACATCACAGTCTTCAGAAGAGCCTGCACTTCAAGAAATATTTGATTTTCTAATAAGAACTGATTTTTGGACTTTTTAAATCAAAGGACTAATTGCCTCCCTCTTAATGTCAGCAACTGTATCTTCTATTTCTCTGCTAAGTGGGATACAAACTGCTTAATTTGTGAATGAACTGGCAAAGAATGTTATCTTGGCTTTGAAAACCCAAGATTCTATAGATAAGACATCCTATCAATTTGTCAGAAAATCGACCTGTTGGTACAGTTACAAACACTTAAGACCAGGCTCCTTTTCCAATGTAATGATGGATACACCTGTCTATGTATGAACTGTTAATTGTATTGATTTTACTTTTGCTCAATGTATATTTAGTATCTTTATTTTGCCTTTTTGCAACTAGCTTCACTTATGCTTGGTATCATACATCAAAGGTATATGCATTACATCAAATTTCTGATGTCGTTAAAAAGGGGGGAAAAGGTTTGTCAGATTTCTTGTTACTAAATTCACTATCCTAATATTGTTAATGGTTGCAACTGTTGTGTTTGCAATCCAAACTGCACAATAGCTTTACGTATTATCAAAAAATGTTTCTGTAATCTTTAAGACACACCATGACAGAGATAAGGATTTTTGTATAGGCTCAATTTATTACAACAATTAGCATTACGCTTAGTTATGAGTTAAAAGTTTAAAAAAACTCAATTGTTACATAGATGTGATTATAAATACACATATATTTGTGTTACCCTAGCTTATATAATTCCTCTCATCCCAATACATGGGACAGGATCAGAGCCCGCTTACTGGGAGTGTGGCATAATTTCAATATCACCTGGGAAATAAAAAACTTTCAATCAAATTATTAAGATACCGAACACAGTGAGATCCCTGGGATTGACTCAAAAGGAGTTACAAGAACAATTACTGATACATTGAAAAAAATCTCTGAACCGTATCAGCACTGAGAACCGAAACCAGCCTGGCCTGAAGCCCTGGCTGAGCCCTGGGGGCGGCCAGACAAGAGGAGCGGTGAGCGGATCAGCGGCAGCTGAGAGCAGCGTTCAGAACCAGGTCAGTGGGACTTGAGAAGTTGGGAGGGGAGCAGCCCAGCAGAAACGCCTCCAGAGTGGAAAAGCGAAAGGCAGAGGTTTTGCACCCGCCTCCGCGTTGCAGCTTCCCACCCGCAGCCTGCAGACAGCAGGGAATACTAAGCGATTGTTCTGAGGCCAGTGCTCTCGCGTTGAGCGGCCTGGATCCGGTTCGCCGTCTTGGGCTTCAGTCTTGGAGTCTTCACTATCCAGTCAGCCGGAAGTAAGTAGGAAGGGTCCCAGCACCTTCCTGAGAGCTACGGCAGCCGGGAGGACCACAGCGATTTGGGACAGAGCTTTCCCTTGTGCAAGCAGAGCCCCACAGAAATTTTTAAAAAAATCACAGACTGAACAACCATGAGTAAGAATAAGCATAAAAAGCAAAGTAAGAACAGTAACCAAACCCTAGATTCCTTCTTTGGGGAAAACAAAGATCATGGGAGAGATAGGGAGGAGGAGAGCACAGCCAGAGTGCCCCCACCAGGGGCC